>JARQOD010000005.1:313408639-313500005 GCA_033576555.1 Oophaga sylvatica | reverse complement strand
CCGCCACTTCGAAATGGCCCAACTTGATTCTGGAGCAGCTGGGAATCTCGTGTCACAGGCTCTAGTAGAGAAGTATCACATTCCCACCAAACCTCTTGTTGAACCTGTATCTGTTGCTGCTGTGGATGGGGCCTCCTACCTCGTCCCATCCGACTTATCACCGAAGTCATAACCCTGCAGGTGGGAATGTTGCATTCTGAGAGCATCTCATTTCATGTTCTGCCTGGACTCTCTCATGCTTTCTTACTAGGTCTGCCTTGGCTCCAAAAACATGCACCTGTGCTCGACTGGCAGAATGGAGAGGTTCTTCGCTGGGGACAGGACTGTCATAAAATGTGTCTGGTGCCTGTTCATCCTGTCTATTCTTCTCCTACACCTGCTAATCTACCTGGACTCCCGATTCCATATTGGTCATTTGCTGATGTCTTCAATAAAAAGGAAGCAGAGACATTACCCCCGCATAGACCATATGATTGCCCGATTGACCTGTTACCCGGTACTACGCCTCCCCGTGGGCGTATTTACCCGTTGTCTGCTGCTGAGACCAGGTCGATGTCCGAATATATCGAGGAGAACTTAGCAAAGGGATTTATCCGGAAATCTACCTCCCCAGCGGGAGCAGGTTTCTTCTTCGTTAAAAAGAAAGACGGATCTCTCCGTCCCTGTATTGACTACAGAGGCCTAAATTCGATCACGGTGAAGAATAAGTACCCTCTTCCGCTCATTCCAGAACTGTTTGATCGTCTTAGAGGGGCTAGAGTCTTCACCAAACTAGATCTTCGTGGAGCATACAACCTGGTTCGTATCCGTCGAGGAGATGAATGGAAGACGGCATTCAACACCCGGGACGGCCACTACGAGTACTTGGTGATGCCCTTTGGTCTCTGTAATGCTCCAGCAGTCTTTCAGGAGTTGGTCAACGACATCTTCCGGGACCTCCTCTATTCCTGCGTTGTGGTGTACCTTGACGACATCTTGGTCTTCTCTCCGGATCTTCAGTCTCACCGGAGGGATGTTCGTCAGGTTCTGCTCAGGCTCAGGCAGAATCACCTCTTCGCCAAATATGAGAAGTGCCTCTTTGAGCAGACATCGCTTCCGTTTCTGGGCTACATCATTTCTCAGACAGGCCTACGAATGGATCCGGAGAAATTGTCTGCCATCGAGAAGTGGCCCCGACCGGAGGGGTTGAAGGCCATTCAGCGGTTCCTGGGATTCGCCAACTATTACCGTCTCTTCATACCGCACTTCTCTTCCAGGACTGCTCCAATCTCAGCGCTCACTCGCAAGGATGCTAACCCCAAACAGTGGACGACCGAAGCAGAGGAGGCCTTCCTTTCTCTGAAACAGGCCTTCTCTTCCGCTCCAGTGCTGCATCGCCCGGATGGCAACAAGCAGTTCTTCCTGGAGGTGGACGCTTCCTCTGCTGGAGCTGGAGCGGTTCTTACCCAAAAATCGCCATCCGGGAGGATGGTGTCCTGCGGTTTCTTCTCCAAACTCTTCTCCTCCTCCGAGCGCAACTACTCCATAGGAGATCGAGAGTTATTGGCCATTAAGTTGGCATTGGAGGAGTGGCGTTACCTACTCGAAGGGGCTCTTCATCCGGTAATCATCTACACGGATCACAAAAATCTGGCATACCTCCAGCAGGCACAGAGACTTAATCCTCGCCAAGCCCGGTGGTCCTTGTTTTTTGCCCGCTTCGATTTTCTTTTGCATTTTCGCCCAGCTGACAAAAACGTCAAGGCGGATGCCTTGTCTCGGTCTTTCCTGGTGTCGGATCTCGAAGATGAGCCTAAACATATCATCAATCCCGCCAGAGTGATGCAGGTGGCTCCCGTGAGTCTAAATCGTCTCCCTCCTGGTAAGACGTTCGTATCAGAGACCGATCGGAAGAGAATCCTACATTGGGGTCACTCGTCTAAACTCGCTGGCCACGCTGGTCAAAAAAAGACCCTCCAACTCATTACTCGGCATTATTGGTGGCCTACCCTGCACAAAGACGTAATAGACTTTGTTTCTGCCTGTGTTTCCTGTGCCCGCAACAAATTTCCGAGACACCTGCCTACCGGCCGTCTTCTTCCGCTTCCTGTACCCGCTGCCCCCTGGCAGCATATAGCCATGGACTTCATAACAGATCTGCCCGTCTCTGCCGGTTGTACGGTCATTTGGGTGGTCGCTGACCGCTTTTCCAAGATGGCTCACTTCATTCCTCTGCCAGGTCTTCCGTCTGCACCCGAGTTGGCTAAAGACTTTATCCGCCACATCTTCCGTCTTCATGGTCTGCCTCGTCACATTGTGTCGGATCGTGGGGTTCAGTTCACCTCACGTTTCTGGAGAGCCACTTGTAAGTTGCTAGACGTCACCCTGGATTTTTCCTCCGCTTACCACCCACAGTCCAATGGACAAGTTGAACGAATAAATCAGAATTTGACCAGTTATCTTCGACACTTCGTTAATGCCCACCATTCTGACTGGGTGGAGCTCCTGCCTTGGGCCGAATTCTCCTACAATAATCATGAGAGCGAATCTTCCACCAAGTCTCCGTTTTTTGTAGTCTTCGGTCAGCACCCTCGGATCCCTGTTCCTGTTTCCATCTCTGTGGACAATCCAGCTGCGGAATCTCTGGTTAGAGAATTCTCCTCCATCTGGGAGAGTACCCGGTCCGCACTCATTCAGTCATCCGAGCGCATGAAAAGACATGCTGACAAAAAACGTCTGGATCCTCCTCAATTCCGTCCTGGGGACAAAGTCTGGCTTTCGTCCAAATATGTTCGACTCAAAATTCCGTCCTACAAGTTAGGTCCTCGGTTCATCGGTCCTTTTGAGATCATCAGTCAGATCAATCCGGTGTCCTATAAATTGAAACTCCCGGCCAATTTGAGAATTCCTAATTCTTTTCATGTATCTCTCCTCAAACCTGTGGTTCTTAACTCTTTTTTTAAGTCTACAGGTACACCTCCTGCTCCAGTGTCTGCTGATGATGAATTTGAGGTAGAGAACATTCTGGCCACAAAAAGGGTAGGAAGAAAGACTTATTTTTTGGTGGATTGGAAGGGGTTTGGTCCTGAGGAGAGAACCTGGGAGCCTCGGGAGAACATCCATGCCCCTCTTATCCTAGCTAAATTTCTTTCTGGCCTAAAGAAGGGGGGGCCTAGAGGGGGGGGTACTGTAGCGCCTGCGTCCCTGCCTGCTGCCAGACAGGGACGTCGCTCTCCTCACCTGCGCTCAGCGTCCTCAGTGCTCCCAGCCCCCTCTGCGCCTATGGCGTCCTCCTTCCGCCCTGCTGGTCCCGCGCGCTCCTTCCCTGCTACTGGCCTTAGGGCACGCGCCCGCACCCTCCCCCGCTCTTAAAGGAGCCGCGCGCATTTTCCAAATCAGTCTCCAGCCAATGCTGGAGGACTCCACCCTATATTAAGGGCTTCCTCCTTAATGTAGGTGCCCGAGCAATGTTGTTCCTGTGCAGTCTAACTCTGTTTCAGCCATCAGCTCCTGATTCCAGTTACCTGCCTGTTACCTGTCGGCTTGCCTGTCTGCCATCCGTCTGCAGTTCCATCCAGAGGTTCGGACGTCATCTGCAGAGATCCTCGGCTCTTGCCTGCTCACCTAGGAGCGATCATCTGCCATCCGACTGCAGCTCCATCCGGAAGTTCGGACATCATCTGCAGAGATCCCCGGCTCTTGCCTGCTCACCTGGGAGCGATCATCTGCCATCCGACTGCAGCCTACCTGGAGGCTCCACCATATCAGGTCGTATATACCTGCCTGTCTAGAGCCTGCCTGGTCACTTGCTGTGACAACCTGCCTGTCTAGAGACTGCCTGGTCACTTGCCATGACAACCTGCCTGCCCAGAGACTGCCTGGTCACTTGCCGTGACAACCTGCCTGTCCCAGAGACTGCCTGGTCACTTACCGTGACAACCTGCCTGTCCCAGAGACTGCCTGGTCACTTGCCGTGACAACCTGCCTGCCCAGAGACTGCCTGGTCACTTGCCGTGACAACCTGCCTGTCCCAGAGACTGCCTGGTCACTTGCCGTGACAACCTGCCTGTCCCAGAGACTGCCTTGGTCACTTGCCGTGACAACCTGCCTGTCCAGAGACTGCCTCGGTTACTTACCGTTACAACCTGCCTGCCCAGAGACTTCCTTGGTCACTTGCTGTGACAAACCTGCCTGTCCAGAAACTACCTATATCCTCTGCCGTGAATCCCTGCCCTTTTCCCAGGTGCCACCCGCTCTCTTACAAGTAAAATCTCTTGTATAATAAAGCTTTGTGGTTCCACCAACCTGACCTGTCTCGTCAGTAGTTCCACCCACCAGACCCGTTACACACGGTTCATTTTAATGAAGTGAGATCACCAACATTTTGGGTCGACAGCCGGGTCCTTCTTTCTGTCAGGTCTGATCCAGCAGCACTAAAGACTCTTTCTGATAGCACACTACCAGCAGGACAAGCGAGCTCCTGTAAGGCATATTGTGCCAATTCAGGCCAGGTGTCCAGTTTACAGGCCCAGTAGTCAAAGGGGAATGAACTGTGAGGGAGAACATCGATAGGAGAGGAGAGGTAATTTTGAACCATAGTTGACAACTGCTGTCTCCTGTCTGTTGCAATCCATTCAGTATTAACAGTCGTGTGAGCGGTACTCGAGAAATCAGTCCACAACATGGTCATAAATCCCCTGTCTCCAACGTCACTTTGGCTTTGTGCACCACGAACACCTCTTCCATGTTGCCCAGTACGGCTCGTGGTAGAACCTGCACCGCTGCTGTGTGCTGGGAGTGCCTCTAACAAACGTTTACCAGAGTTGCTTGTTTGTTTGCCAATATTAGCTCTAGGTTCTCCTTTGGCATGATTTTCTGTAATTTGCCTTTATAGCGTGGATCGAGGATGCTGGCCAACCAGTAGTCGTCATCCTTCATAATTTTGGCAATGAGGGGGTCCCTTTTTAGGATCTGCAAGACATAATCACAAATGTGGGCCAATGTTCCAGGTGTCAATGATGCACTGCCAGTGTTGGGTGGAGGAGCACTTTCTGCCAAATACACATCCCTCCAGTCACGCACAGACCCTGTACCTGACCTTGGCAAGCCAACATTTTCTCTTGCCCCCTGGGAAGCATCCTCCCCAAAATAATCATCCCCCTCAGCCTCCTCCTCATCTTTCTCTTCTTCCTCCACCTCGTCCAGGACAGTTCGCTGAGCATACAATGGCTGACTGTCATCAAGGCTTCCCTCCTCCTCCTCTTCCACCTCTGCTGCAGATGTCTGATCCTTAATGTGCATCAAAGTTTGCATGAGCAGACGCATAAGTGGGATGCTCATGCTTACCAGCTGTGTGCTTTCCTCAAAACACTGAAGGACTTTACAAAGGTCTTTCAGCTTTGACCACTGCACACCCGACAACTCGATGTCTACCCTCAAACTGCCTGCCTGTGAATCCTCCCACAAATGCATTACAGCCTGCCTCTGTTCGCACAGCCTCTCAACCATGTGCATGGTGGAGTTCCACCTTGTTGCAACTTCTATGATTAGGCGGTCCTTGGGGAGATGGAGCGATCGCTGCAGCCTCTGCATACGACTGGAGTCTACGGGCGAGCGACGGATGTGCAAGCACAGTCTTCGCACCTTATGGAGCAGGGCTGGTAACGCCGGATAATTATTTATGAAGCGCTGCAGCACCAGGTTCAAGGTGTGAGCCAGGCAAGGTATGTGTCTGAGTTTTGCCATGGCTATGGCCGCCACAAAATTACGGCCATTATCACTGACTACCTTGCCTGGCTCAAGATGTATACTGCCCAGTCATGACTCAGCTTCTAGCAAGTAGTCGGCCAGTACCTCCGCGGTGTGTCTGTTGTTGCCCAAAGACATCATCTTTAAAACAGCCTGCTGATACTTACCACTAGCTGTTCGATAGTGGGACACCTCGTGTGCAACACTAGAAGCTGCGGATGGAGTGCTCGTGCGACTGCGCTCTGTCGACGAGATTTCGCTTCTGGAGGAGGAGGAGGAGGGTCAAACGCCTACAGCCAACTGTTGCCTATACAGTGGGTTAGGCAGCACTGTGGACCCTGCATCCACCACATTAACCCAATGCACAGTGATGGACACGTAACGGCCCTGGCCATGCCTACTGGCCCATGCATCTGTTGTGAGGTGCACCTTTCCACTCACAGATTGTTTGAGTGCATGGACAATGCGGTCTTTCACATGCAGATGGAGGGCAGCGATGGCTTTTCTAGAAAAGAAGTGCCGACTGGGTAGGTCATAGCGTGGGACAGCATAGGCCATGAGCTCTTGGAACGCTGAGCTTTCAACCAAACAGAAGGGCATCATCTCTAATGAGATCAGTTTGGCAATGTAGGCGTTCAAAGCCAGTGTACGTGGATGCGAAGATGAGTACTTTCTTGCCCTACTCAGAGTGTCTGCTAGGGTGAGCTGGACTTGAGAGCTTCATATGGGGAACTAGCGGTGGACATGGCGGACTGAGAGGGGGTTGGTGATGGTGATGGTGGTGGTGATGGTGATGGCCTAGATCCAGTCTTTCGTTGGAAAAACATTGGGATTCCCTGACTGCTTTGGCCTTGCGATGACACCTCAACATTTCTTGCTGGTGGTGTGCTAACCGGTGGGCTTACAGTGGGGGAAGCGATGTAGCGTTGCTGGCTACCTTCAGTCAGAGCAGGTGCACATGTGCTACCTGAGGTTTTGCAGTCCGTCTACGCTTGCAAGTGCATGGTGTTTAAATGTCTAAGCATGCAACTGGTATTCAAATTTTGGAGATTTTTCCCTCGGCTAAAGGTCCTTCCGCTCTTCTTACAGATAACCTTTGCCCTTTCAATAGGATTTTGGTCAAAAAAGTGCCACACTGCACTCTTCCTACTATGGGAAACATTTTCAGGGCTTACACGCTGTGCTAATTTGACCGTCTGGCCAAGCTGTCCAGCAACTCTTTTTGTTGTATTAACACGTTTTTGGACTGCTACGGGCCTGCCAGATACCCGCAGCTGCGATGTAGATGCCTGCTGCGGATCCTCCTCCTCTTTTGAGCTATTGCCAACGGAACCCTCTTCCCCCAATGGATGCCAATCCGGGTCAACAACTGGGTCATCCATCACCTCCTCTTCAATTTCATCTGCACCTTCCTCTGTGTCACCGTGAAAGGTGGTATAGTATGCGGGAAGGGGCACCAGAGTTTCATCAGGGTCAGAATCTGGCTCAGTAGACTGCGAGGGCAATGCAGTGCTCTGGGTGAATGTACCAGCAGAATCATATAGCAGTGGATGGGCATCAGTGCACTCCATGCCATATTCATCTTGGACTGGGGAATTCAGGATTTCACTTGATAACCCAGGCATGGTATGTGAAAATAGCTCCAGGGAGTAATCTGAAGTGTGGCCTGCCGCATCCTTCACTTTTGGAGGGGTGAAGGACACAAGGAAAGGTGTTTTTCCTGACCAGGAGCCTGCACTGATGACTCAGTGCTTGCATTTTTTGAAATTTCAGAAGAGCAGGCGATAGAGCTGGAGGCTGTTTCGGCATTGTAAGCCAAAACCTGTTCCTGATGCTCCTGCTTTAAAAGCAGTTTACCTACTCCCAGAAAAGGGAGATTCCAGTCCTTCTGGAGCCAGACAATGACACAGGCTCAACACTTCCTGACTTAGGTGCTATTGTGCTTTTGGCACCACCAACAGATGCACCACCACCACCATCTGTACCAGCTGGCCCCCCCGCCCACGTCCGTGGCCTCTTACACCATACTTTCTCATGTTTGGGAAAATGTACCAAAAATACCAGCAGATATATGGTACTGTATCAGAAGAGGACAGCTGTATACGGTGTAGGGGAAAATTTCAATCTCCGTATATATTTCCGGAGTCACACAGGCGCTCACTCAGTATGGATTTGACCGTAATACAAAGGGCAGATATACGGTACTGTATCAGAAGCGGACTGTGTGTGACACACACAAACGCTCACTCAGTATGGATTTGACTGTAATACAAAGAGCAGATATAAGGTACTGTATCAGAAGCGGACAGCTGTTTACGGTGTAGGGGATAATGTAAATCTCCGTATATATTTCCGGAGTCACACACAGACGCTCACTCAGTATGGATTTGACCATAATACAAGGAGCAGATACAGGGTACTGTATCAGAAGCGGACAGCTGTTTATGGTGTAGGGGAAAATTTCAATCTCCGTATATATTTCCAGAGTCACACACAGACGCTCACTCAGTATGGATTTGACCGTAATACAAAGAGCAGATATACGGTACTGTATCAGAAGCGGACAGCTTTTACGGTGTAGGGGATAATGTAAATCTCCGTATATATTTCCGGAGTCACACACAGACGCTCACTCAGTATGGATTTGACCATAATACAAGGAGCAGATACAGGGTACTGTATCAGAAGCGGACAGCTGTTTATGGTGTAGGGGAAAATTTCAATCTCCGTATATATTTCCAGAGTCACACACAGACGCTCACTCAGTATGGATTTGACCGTAATACAAAGAGCAGATATACGGTACTGTATCAGAAGCGGACAGCTGTTTACGGTGTAGGGGAAAATGTAAATCTCCATATATATTTCCAGAGTCACACACAGATGCTCACTCAGTATGGATTTGACCGTAATACGAAGAGCAGATATATGGTACTGTATCAGAAGCAAACAGCTGTTTACGGTGTAGGGAAAATGTAAATCTCCGTATATATTTCCGGAGTCACACACAGACGCTCACTCAGTATGGATTTGACCGTAACACAAAGAGCAGATATATGGTACTGTATCAGAAGTGGACAGCTGTATATGGTGTAGGAAAAAATTTAAATCTCCGTATTTATTTCTTGAGTCACACACAGATAGTCAGCATGCATTTGTCCGTGATACCAGCCGGTACACGGTAGTGTGTGAGGAGCGTACAGCTCTATACGATGTGGGAAAAAATGAACGGTCGCTAACTGTTCAGAAAAAAATAATAAAAGTATTAGTGCTGTGTAAAAAGCAGTCTGCACAGCAGTGTAAACACAGCAATACAGCTTCAGGCAGCCTAATAACCAGCGCTGCTGCACACAAGAAAATCCTCCCCTGTCACTGGCAGGCAGCCTAATAACCAGCGCTGCTGCACACAAGAAAATCCTCCCCTGTCACTGCACACTAACTGTACAGCACAATTGCTATCAGCACAAGCACATAAGAACTTCTCTTTACAGCCCTAACTCTCTCCCTACTGATAAACAGCAACCTCTCCCTACTGTTAAGATTGGCAGAAGTAAAATGGCGGTCGGCATTCAGGGCTTTTATAGACACTCTGATGCCCCCCAAAGCAAGCCAATCACTGCAATGCCCTTCTCTAAAATGGTGGTGGATGCTGCCCATGTCATCTCGTTGCCCACAGTGTATGTCCTTGCTCATTGGCTGAAAAAAGGCGCCTGCAAGCATTCTGGGAAATACGACTTTGGCGCTCATTTCGACGACTGCATGGCCGACCTCACACTATGGTCGTGTTTCGGTTGACGAAACTCGACTTTGGCTAAAGTCGGCGAATTTTGAATCTGACCGACCTGTTTCGCTCAACTCTAATCTTAACAGCTCAATAGCATATTAAAGAAATATATAAATACATTCATAGAATAAGACATCTGATTGCATATATCAAGGTATCATTTTATTCAATGTTCTATGATCTGCATGCCCACATAGATGGCTTAAGAGGGTTGATTCTTCTGACAGATTACCTTTAAATCTTGTTGAAAACCATATGAACCATTAATTGTAGCCAATTATCTGTATGCAACGGCAGCTATAAGTAGTGTTTTCAGCTTAAGAGGTTTCCAATCCGAAATGCATATGTAGTATATTGTAGGCTGAGTAAGAGCTAAGGCTGGAGTCACACAGAACTTTAAAAAAACGTCCGATTTGTATGCGAAACGACATGCAGTCCTCTGTAGTTGATCCTATGTAATCAGTTTCCAATGCAAATGAAATTTCCTCGCATGTCAGATCCTGTGACATCCAATGGCATCCTAGGGCGTTATTTTCGCGTAATGCAAACTGGTCAATTATGAATTCGAGCTGAATAATAGAAATAATGTGAAGGCTATTATTGGCTGAGAAGCAATTCCCTCCCTACTACTTTCATGTGTGTTTGTTACAGACTGTGGCATCATGTCATACAGGCCACCTTAACACAAGACAGTCTTTTCCACTGGTTTTGGCTCAGCGTTTCGGAGAGCCTACCTGTCATTCTTGATCCGAGGGCGTAGAAGAATGTGGGTTCAACACTTTAGCCCGAGTGACAAAGGACATTTCTCACCGTCTTTATGCTCACTACCAAGCCTCCGACAAATTCTATCAATATCTCGAATAGACCCCTGGACACTTTGAATCTTCTGAGACGATCCGCCGAGATCACGTATAAGGATACGGTGATGCCAAGTCTTTCTGCGAGAGCGTCTTCTACGACTTACGGTTTCCATATACTTAATGTTGTTAATGCAAGAAAATTTATGTGTTTAGGCCTAATTTATTCTTTTTGCTCTAGTTCTGTCAAACTGGCCTGTCTATGCGCCCTACACCTTGAGTTTTAATCGAAATCTCACTATTGTGGCATTGTCCGCTGTAACCTCCTTGAAATTGGTCAGACTACATAACTCGGTGATGCCTGTCCAAAACCAAGCAATTGGGTGCGTATAGCCCTGTTGGGAGACGATCCATTCCCAACTGTAAGGGCACTAGAGGGAAGAATTCGTTACGTAACCCAACTCTGGCTCAACAATACTATAATACAAAGAGTATTTTTCATCTGTTCTGTGGCCCTGGTAACAGTGCTTACATGTTTACCTTTAGTAGATATTGGCCTATGGCAACAGAGACTCCAGAGTGTTTAATACCTCAATAATGGGTCGGCGTATGCGGAGCAATCAGTTGGACTCCACCCCAGTCACTTTAAAAGGTCTCATCGGAACCAGTGCCTAGTATGGTTGTGATGAGGCATTTCAGCTAACCGAACCTGATGAGCCTATCCACGGCGAACCCTGGACAACCGGGAGCGCTTTTTATTCCGCCTATCCGTCAGACGCCTCGTCGAGTGTGCCTTGGCATAACTCACAAGCCAAATAGGCAGTCTGCAGTCTGCATACACTAAGCGAACCAAATGTTAATCAGTAATAAAAGCATGTATGGTATACACAATTGTACAGAAAATGACTGTCTTGCAAATGAGCAAAATAGTTTGATGCAATAATGTGCTCCAACTCCACATGAACATCAAACATCGCCACCAATCTGGACTAAGGCGGACGTGTTACCATTATTTGTATCCCAGAGGATAACTCCTTGGCAAAAAAGCATTGTCTATTAGATTTAAGTATTGCTGATACCTGAAACTAATTACATGTACCGTTTTTCAACAATGCAATATAATGTGTAAAAACACATGATAGCACATACTGAAAAAATGGAAAATCACAATTTGAGTTTTGTTTATACAAACACTTGGGGCCATACATACCATATTGCATCATATGGCAATGAGCCCTTTATTGGCGGCCACAACCCCACAATTCAACAAAAAAAATTATCAAACAACATGAAAAATAAAATATAAAAACTAATATAAAAAAAAAAGGTATTACAAATTCTGATATGTATGTGGTGAGAAGGAGGAGCATCAGGCTGAGTGCTTGTACATTGATTGCGCAATTGCCATGATGCTGATGTGGCTGAAGTGCCAGAAGGACCATGGAAGGAACTTGGGTCAACGTTTGGTACAGTCCACTTTGGTAATGAGGGACATAATCAAGGCTATTGACAGGGCCCATGTGCGGATACATCCCAGAATGTCCATGTCGACCATACCCATGTTGTGGCCAATCTCCTCCACTGGGTATGGTCAAGTGGCCATACTGGTGATGTACTGCTGGTGGATATATCTGACCATGTTGTGGACGGTGTTGACTAACACCTTGAGGTTGGTGTGGGGATGACTACGTGTGGAAGGGGGATCACTTTCAGGTCTTGGATTATCATCAGGTGGCACAGGCATTTGGAGACGGTTTGCCCGTGACAGTTGCCATCTTTCTAGATAAGCCAAGATCTGCGTTGGGTTATTGGGTGGGGTGCAAGCATCTATGACTATTTGAATGGCACCTCTGGCGCGCAGCCTTACTTCTCGGGGATAGTGCGTAGATAGCGAGCCAGACTCCTTGCATAGGCCTCTTCCCCATCATCATTTGCCGTGCGGGACAGATAGTTTAATACCCCTGTATCCACTTGGCATTTGGTCCCAGTGGTGTTCAGCTCCATTCGGCGTCGTCCCCGTCGGGACACTACTGCAGCCTGTGGTGAGGAATCAAGGCGGCAGGGTTGGGCTACTACTCTGGGCACGGTCGTCCTCTTCCTGTGCCTCCTGTCCTGCAGAAGACCGTGCTGTTGGGGGTGGTTGTTGGCTGGAAAATGTTTGGGAAGATGGACCAGCCTCTTCTTCCGCATCAGCAACTGGGTCCACGTGGACCTCTGAGTCCGAGCCGGTCTCACGCTCGGTTATATTGGATTCAGTTCTATTTAGCATGGAAAAAATTAACATTAAAATCATACCTTAAGGCAAGTAGACAAAGGTCTGCAGAGTTGAAGCATGAACTTACGGACGCAGATCCATAATTGGTGCCAGAAAGTTCAAGCGATCATAATAAATGTATTTTCGCTTTTGTGGTCTCTCTGACCCACTCCTGGCCCGATTCTGCCGCTCTCTGCGGAACTGGTCACGGCAGCTCCGCCAGCGTCTAGTGACATCACCCACTACAAAGCAATGCAACAAATGTTTCACATTAGGATCACAGTATAAGCATTGTGACATGTATTTTTTAAATGCATGCTATTTCACAAGTGCCAAACATGCAGGCTACCAAGCAGATTATGACATAGGATCGTGTTTGCAACAATGGTGCAGTAAGGTTATCAGTTACTCATTTCCTGCTGTACCTCAGGTGAACTTTCCGCATAGTTGGGAAAAATTTGGCGGCATATAAGCTTCCAGGACGCATCTTTCCGCAAACGGTCTGCGTAATGTGCATCACGTACATCCCACAGTTCTGGGGTCTCCTGAACAAGAACAATGAGGAGCTCCACATTAATTTGTCTAGCCATCTTGCTGGACTCCGTGGAGGCGTGTTACTTCCTGGTTTAAGACCTTCACAGGCTAATTAGCATGTGAAACCTTCATGATTTGATGTCTGAGGCAATTTCCTGTCACCTGCCCAATGCATGCGTATTTATCGCAATTCACACGCATGGTCCGTTCGTTTTTTTTTGCACTCCCATAGACTTGCATTGGCGACTCTCGGCCGACATACGAATACAATCGCAGCATGCTGCGATTTCACTCGCACGTACAACACGTGCGAGAAAAAAACGGGTGATGCGAGCTGACCCATATATTAACAGGTGGACGAGCGCAATGCGATTTTTTATCGCCTCGCGCTCGTCCGTATTAAACGGTAGTGTGACTCCGGCCTAACTATTTTACTTGGGGAAATATTTAACATTTTAATTGTAGTAGTATTTTTGCAAGATTGACCACAGGAAATACAATCATATTAATTGTATCCTCGGATTTATGGTAGCTTCTAAGTTAGGGCTCATTCAGTCATCAATTAAACTTACAAATTCTGTCCGTGTTTTTCACAGATTATAGGGGTTGTCCACTACTCGGATAACACCTTCTGAATCCTTTTGTTCCCCCTAGTAAAATATTAACACATACTCACCTACGGTGCCGGCTCCGTTCCAACAGTGTAGGCACTGGCTCTCCCAATGCTATGTCATGCTATTACTGCGGCCAATCAGCATTGGCTTCATGCTCCATTCCTTTGGATAAGGCTGGTTTCACATTTGCGTTCAGGAGCGCTGTGGATTGCTGCCTACTTCCTCCTTTCTTCCTCCCCAAAGCTCTGCCTTCGCTACGCCTACTTCTGTATGTGTCCTGCGTTTCCCTGCGTACCTATGTTTAACATTGGGTACACAGGGACATGTGTTGTACGCGGATGCATTGGTATGTGGCGATTTGACGTGTCAAACACGAAATTTTGCGTTTTAATGCTGTCACTGCACAGGTCAAATCGCCGCATGATGACGCATCTGCATACAAAGCATGTCCCTGCATACCTAATGTTAAAGATTGGTATGCAGGGAAACGCAGAACGCATACAGAAGTAGGCAGAGCCTAGGCGGAGCTTCAGGGAGGAAGGAAGGAGGAAATGGGCAGCCATCCGCAGCTCTCCTGAACGCAAATGTGAAACCAGCCTTAATCAAGACATTTGCAGGAAGTGAGAAAGCTGTTACTTCCTCAAGATGTCAATTACATCCATAGGAGAGGAGAATGACTGGTCACAGTGATGTTATGTCACGCGATCCCTGGGAGAGCCAGTGCTGACACCAGAGGTGAGTTTAAGTGTTATTGTTTTACTATAGGATACAATAGGGATTCCGAAGGGGTTATAAACCTCTTTATACTAGTACCCATTTTTGTCTAAGGGGCTGTTCACATGTCTGTGCATTTTTGTGGGCCAAATTGTTTATGTTTGTTTGATAGGAGTAGCATAAACAAATGAAACTCTGATGGTAAAAACTGACTCAATTCCTAAACACTGATGAAAACCTGAACAAAAACACTAATGAAAATCTGTATATCTTTTGTGTGTGAGAGAAATCACTGATGCCTGAATGATGCCCTAATGAAATGCTACTTAGCATTTTGTTGGCGCACTTTTTGTTGCATTTGAAAAATGACCATTATAACAAAATAGAAAATGGCAAAATTTATGTGAAAGTTGATAAAATACTGTATACAGTGAATACCAAACTTTAAAACTTTTGCTACTGCACTACCTTCTAATGAGCTAATGAGCCATGTGTACAATGAGGTTTAATGTGGAAATATTTTATAAAAAAAAACACAATGAAATTCGAATTTTCAAACTAGACCGAATATAGAATATTCAATTGTTATGTAAATGACAATACTAAGGTTACACCATTGTCTACATAGCTTCTCATGTAGCAGTAATTAAACTTGCCATGATATATCAGCCAAACTGTATCTTTGTTATTGTGTATTCCTGCGTTTTTACATGTTGAATATTGTGGTTCTCTTCTAATGCTATAAATTCGTTTTAGAACAATGTTGCGGACTACAATTGATAAAACACAACATTTCGGTAGACAGATGTTGAACCACCAGAGGACAGATAGTTGAGCAGAACTCTTCTAATTAAAGTAGACAGCTTTATATAATAAAGCATGTGATTCAAACAATAGGCAGGCGATGTAAAACCGCGCAGCTTAGCTGCTGCCAGCACATGATTCTCCAGATGTTCTGCAACGCAAACAGCTTTCAATTATATGCAATGGTAAAAATAGATCGAACAAGCCATTTATTGAACAAATATTATAATTTACTATAATTGTCTAGGCAACAGTAATGTCATTAGCTACTTATATCTATATTTTCATGGCAAGCGGGGTAACTTGACTCTTGTGGGTCCCAATGCAAAAACTCCAACGGGGCCCCTAATTATTGCAAGTCTTTAATAGTAATGGCCTTTTCATATGGGCCCACTAGGCTACTGGACTTGGGAGTGATTGGTATTTGCTATTATAGTTAGGGCCGAGGTTCATGTTATAATAGTTGGTCTGAATTTGAGTATTTATTATGCATTACTACGTAGTCATGAAAGTAAATCTCCATTTTTTATCATTTGATCTTTACGGCGGTCTGAACTTGGTTTATCTCATACAGAGTCTGAGATCTCCTCTATATACAGACTTAACCCCTTCACCCCCAAGGGTGGTTTGCACGTTAATGACCGGGCCAATTTTTACAATTCTGACCAATGTCTCTTTATGAGGTTATAACTCCGGAACGCTTCAACAGATCTTCGCAATTCTGAGACTGTTTTCTCGTGACATATTGTACTTCACGTTAGTAGTAAAATTTCTTCGATATAACTTGCGTTTATTTTTGAAAAAAATGCAAATATGGCGAAAATTTTGAAAATTTTGCGATTTTCAAACTTTGAATTTTTATTCCCTTAAAACAGAGAAATATGTCACACAAAATAGTTAAGAAATAACATTTCCCACATGTCTACTTTACATCAGCACAATTTTGGAATCAAAATTTTTTTTTCTTAGGAAATTATAAGGGTTAAAAGTTGACCAGCGATTTCTCATTTTTACAACAAAATTTACAAAGCCATTTTTTTTAGGGACCACCTCATATTTGAAGTCACTTTGAGGGGTCTATATAGCAGAAAATACCCAAAAAGTGACACTATTCTAAAAACTGCACCCCTCAAGGTACTCAAAACCACATTCAAGAAGTTTATTAACCCTTCAGGTGCTTCACAGGAGCTGAAGCAACCTGGAAGGAAAAAATTAATATTTAACTTTTTATCCACAAAAATGATCTTTTACAAACTTTTTTTTTATTTTCACAAGGGTAAAATAAGAAAATGGACAGATAAAGTTGTTGTGCAATTTCTACTGAGTACGCCAATACCCCATAAGTGGGGGAAAACCACTGTCTGTGCGCACAGCAGGGCTTGTAAGGGAAGGAGCACCGTTTGACTTTTTCAAACTAAAATTGGCTGGAATTGAGATTGGATGCCATGTCGCGTTTGGAGAGCCCCTGATGCGCCTAAACAGTGGAAACCTCCCACAAGTGACACCATTTTGGAAACTAGACCCCCTAAGGAACTTATCTAGATCTGTTGTGAGCACTTTGAACCCCCAAGTGTTTCACAAAAGTTTATAATGCCTGGGTGTGAAAAAAAAAGAAACAATTTTTCACAAAAATGATTTTTTAGTCCCAAATTTTTGATTTTTCCCAAGGAAATTGGACCCCAAAAGTTGTTGTCCAATTTGTCCTGAGTACGCTGATACCCAATATGTGGGGGGGGAACTGTTTGGGCGCACGGCAGGGCTTGGAAAGGAAGTAGTAACGTTTTGGAATGCAGACGTTGATGGGGGTCATGTTCCGTTTGCAGTGCCCCAGATGAGCCTAAACAGTAGAAACCCCCAAGTGACCACATTTTGGAAACTAGACCCCCTAAGGAAATTATCTAGAGCTTTGGTGAGCACTTTGAACCCCCAAGTGCTTCACACAAGTTTATAATGCCCGGGCATGAAAATAAAAAATCCTATTTTTTTCCCACAAAATTATTTTTAGTCACTAATTTTTTATTTTCCCAAGTGTAACAGGAGAAATTGGACCACAAAAGTTGTTGTCCAATTTGTCCTGAGTATGCTGATACCCGATATGTGGGGGGGAACCAATGTTTGGGCGCACGGCAGAGCTCGGAATGGAAGGAGCACCATGTGACTTTTTCCAACCAAAATTGGCTGGAATTGAGATTGGACGCCATGTTGCATTTGGAGAGCCCCTGATGTGCCTAAACAGTGGAAACCCCCCACAAGTGACCCCATTTGGGAAACTAGACCCCCTAAGGAATTTATCTAGATCTTTGGTGAGCAATTTGAACCCCAAGTGCTTCACATAAGTTTATAACGTAGAGCCGTAAAATTAAAAAATCATATTTTTTCCACAAAAATGATCTTTTCACCCCAATTTTTTATTTTCCCAAGGGTAACAAGACTCCAAAAGTTATTGTGCAATTTGTCCTGAGTACGCTGATACCCCATATGTGGGGGTAAACCACTGTTTGGGTGCATGGAAGAGTTTGGAAGGGAAGGAGCGCCGTTTGACTTTTTCAATGCAGAATTGGCTGGATGCCATGTCGTGTTTGGAGAGCTCCTGATCTGCCTAAACAGTGGAAACCCCCGACAAATGACACCATTTTGGAAACTAGACCCCTCAAGGAACTTATCTAGATGTGTGGTGAGCACTTTGAACCCCCAAGTGCTTCACAGAAGTTTAGAACGTACAGCCGTAAAATAAAAAATCTTTTTTTTTTTTTTTTACAAAAATGATTTTTTCGTCTCCAATATTTTATTTTCACAAGGGTAACAGGAGAAATTGGACCCCAAAAGTTGTTGTCCAATTTGTACTGAGTACGCTGATACCAAATATGTGGGAGAAAACTACTGTATTGGTACACGTTGGGGCTCGGAAGGGAAGTAGTGACGTTTTGGATTGCACACTTTGATGGAATGGTCTGGGGGCGTCATGTCGCATTTGGAGAGCCCCTGATGCACCTAAACAGTGGAAACCCCCCACAAGTGACCCCATTCTGGAAAATAGACCCCACAAGGAACTTATCTAGATGTGTGGTGAGCACTTTGAACCCCGAAGTGCTTCACAGAAGTTTATAACGTACAGCCGTAAAAATAAAAAATATATTTTTTTTTACAAAAATTTTTTTTTTCGCCCCCAATATTTTATTTTTACAAGGGTAACAGGAGAAATTGGACCCCAAAAGTTGTTGTCCAATTTTTCCTGAGTACGCGGATACCCAATATGTGGGAGAAAACTACTGTATGGGTACACGTTGGGGCTCGGAAGGGAAGTAGTGACGTTTTGGATTGTAGGCTTTGATGGAATGGTCTGGGGGCATCATGTTGCATTTGGAGAGCCCCTGATGTGCCTAAACAGTGGAAACCCCTCACAAGTGACCCCATTTTGGAAAATAGACCCCACAAGGAACTTATCTAGATGTGTGGTGAGCACTTTGAACCCCGAAGTGCTTCACAGAAGTTTATAACGTACATCCATAAAAATAAAAAATATATATTTTTTACAAAAATTATTTTTTTCGCCCCCAATATTTTATTTTCACAAGGGTAACAGGAGAAATTGGACCCCAAAAGTTGTTGTCCAATTTGTCCTGAGTATGCGGATATCCAATATGTGGAGAAAACTACTGTATGGGTACACGTTGGGGCTCGGAAGGGAAGTAGTGACGTTTTGGATTGTAGACTTTGATGGAATGGTCTGGGGGCGTCATGTCGCATTTGGAGAGCCCCTGATGCGCCTAAACAGTGGAAACCCCCCATAAGTGACCCCATTTTGGAAAATAGACCCCACAAGGAACTTATCTAGATGTGTGGTGAGCGCTATGAAGCCCCAAGTGCTTCACAGAAGTTTATAACGTACAGCCGTAAAAACAAAAAAAATCTTTTTTTTTTAAAAAAAAATGATATTTTTGCCCCCAGTTTTTTATTTTCCCAAGGGTAACAGAAGAAATAGGACAAATTGCACAATAACTCTTGGGGTCCAGAGTACGCTGATACCCCATATGTGGGGGTAAACTACTGTTTGGGCGAATGGCAGAGCTCAGAAGTGAAGGAGCACCGTTTGACTTTTTCAACGCAGAATTGGCTGGAATTGAGATCAGATGCCATGTCACATTTGGAGAGCCCCTGATGTGCCTAAACAGCGGAAACCCCCCAATTCTAACTCCAACCCTAAACCCCAACACACCCCTAACCCTAGTCCCAACCCTAACCACAAACCTAACCCTAACACACCCCTAACCCTAATCCCAACCATAACCCTAATACTAACTTTAGCGCCAACCCTAACCCTAACTTTAGCCGCAACCCTAACCTTAACCCTAACCCTAATGGGAAAATGGAAATAAATACATTTTTTTAATTTTATTATTTTTCCCTAATTAAGGGGGTGATAAAGGGGGTTTGATTTACTATTTATAGCGGGTTTTTATGATTGGCAGCTGTCACGCTAAAAGACGCTTTTTATTGCAAAAAATAGTTTTTTGCATCGCCACATTTTGAGAGCTATAATTTTTGCATATTTTGGCCCACAGAGTCATTTGAGGTCTTATTTTTTGCGGTACGAGTTGACGTTTTTATTGGTACCATTTTTGAGCACGTGACCTTTTTTGATCGCTTTTTATTTCGATTTTTGGGAGGTTACAATGAACAAAAATCAGCAATTCATGAATTTCTTTTGGGGGAGGCGTTTATACCGTTCTGCGTGTGGTAAAATTGATAAAGCGGTTTTATTTTTCGGGTCAGTACGATTACGGCGATACCTCATTTATATCATTTTTTTATGTTTTGACGCTTTTATAGAATAAAAACTATTTTATATAAAAAATTACTATTTTTGCATCGCTTTATTCTGCGAGCTATAACTTTTTAATTTTTTTGCTGATAATGCTGTATGGCAGCTCGTTTTTTGCGGGACAAGATGACGTTTTCAGCAGTACCAAGTTTTTTTATATCCGTCTTTTTGATCGCGTGTTATTCCACTTTTTGTTCGGCGGTATGATGATAAAGCACGGATTTTTTGCTTTGTTTTTTTTTAAGGGGTTCACAAAAGGGGTTAACTAGTGGGACAGTTTTATAGGGGGGGTCGTTACGGACGCGGCGATACCAAATATGTGTACTTTTAGTGTTTTATTTTTTTTATTTACAGGAAGAAATGAATTTATTGGGGAATATTTTTTTTTTTTTTTTTATTTATTTTGGAATTTTTTTTTACACTTTTTTTTTTTTTTTTTTTTACTTTTTTACTTTGTTCCAGGGTGGGACATCACTGTAAAATGTCAGATCGCTGGTCTCACAGTGTGCACAGCACTCTGTGAGACCAGCGATCTCATAGGCAGCACTGCAGGCTTCTCAGTGCCTGCTCTCAGCAGGCACTGATGAAGCCGCCTCCCTCCAGGACCCCGGCACCATCTTGGATCCGGGTCCTGGGAGGGAGGAAGCCCTCAGAACAACGCGATCACATCGCGCTGCTCTGAGGGTCTCAGGGGGGCGCGCAGGGAGCCCCCTCCCTGCGCGATGCTCTCCTGTGCCCCCGGTACACCGCGATCATGTTTGATCGCGGTGTTCCAGGGGTTAATGTTCCGGGAGCGGTCCGTGACCGCTCCTGCACACAGTCCTGGGTGTCAGCTGTGATAATCAGCTGACACCCGGCGGCGATTAGCTGCGTTCCCCCCGGGAGCGCAGCTAATCGCTATGACGTACTATCCCATCCATGGTCAGATTGTCACGGGTTTCATGGACGGGATAGTACGTCGGATGTCAGAGAGGGGTTAAAAGATAACAGTCAGTGACTTAGGGTACCGTCACACTCAGCGCAGCAGCGATCCTGACAACGATACGACCTGGCAGGGATCGTTGCTGCGTCGCTATGTGGTCGCTAGTGAGATGCCAAACAGTCAGATCCTCCCAACAACGCAGCAACGATCGGCGACCCGTAACGACCTGTGTAACGATGTGTCTCCTATGTGTCTCAGTGCTGAGTCGCTAGCGAGATCGTTGGTATAATGTGTCAAACACACCGATGCATGCTACCCGGCGGGATATCAACGATCAAAGAAAGGTCCAGGCATTTCTGACACGACCAGCGATCTCACAGCTGGGGCCTGATCGCTGGTAAGTGTCAAACATAGCAAGATCGCTGCTGAGATCGCTGTTGCGTCACAAAACTTCAGTATTAAAATCCATTATTTTATTTCAAAATTATATAAACTCTGAAGATTTATCTTATTCTGGGAGTTGATACATAGGCACTACAGAGATCCCTGCACTGTTGAGAACTTTACTGCTAACTCAATCTGCAATTCTGAGTTAGTTCAGCTACATTTAACCCTACATGGTACAAGACATTATTTCTAACTCATCTCTGCTATTCTGAGTTAGCTTTGCTACATCTCACTTTGCACTGTTTTATTGAACTTCCTGACCTATTAGCTCAGCCCAATAAGTCTTCTGACTTCCGCAACTCTGCTATGTAGCTTGGCTACATGACCAGGAAGAGACTTTTAAAGTGTAAGCCTGTGGAATGTGAGAACGAGGCTCCATAAGCTTTAATTGTAAAAGAGACTACCGGGTCATGCATAGAGTGATCTGAAGTTTCTGAAGAGCGGTGACATCACTCAGAAGAGAAGGGTCCTGGGGAAAGCAGCGGTAGGAGAGAATATTAATACACTCATACTACATTACATGCACATATACACACATTTAATTGAAAAAAATATACAGGGTGGGCCATGTATATGGATACACCTAATTAAAAATTGGGAATGGTTGGTGATGTCAACTTCCTGTTTGTGGCACATTAGTGTATGGGAGGGGAAAACTTCTCAAGATGGGTGGTGACCATGGCAGCCATTTTGAAGACAGACATTTTGAATCCAATTTTATTTTTTCCAATGGGAAGAGTGTTGTGAATGGGTTTGAGATGAGTTCTGAGCAGAGGCTCCCTCTGGTGGTTACAAGCGGTACTAGTGAGGATTGGGAATCAGGTGTTACTGATTGGTCTTATTTAAGGGAATCATTTTCCCATCAGGGTTGCCGGTGATCAATTGTTCTGGTCTGAATCCTTCTTTCCAGTTTCCCTTGTAGCCTGCTGTGTCGTGTCTGCATCTCCTGCTATCAGATAAGACAATTTCTTATTTTGTGTTTTTGCTATATTTTTGCATTTGGTCCTGCACTTCTGTGGGGGCCTTCTGGGTCCCCTCCGGGGGCTTTTGCCCTCTCAGTTTAGTCCAGCCACTGTGTTTTGTACTTTTGCTTTTTGCAGTTTTTTCAGTGGCTGCTGTTTTTGTTACACCAGAGAACTAATTTAGGTGGTAGAGGTCGTGTGATCTCAGGTGATTTTGAAATTAGTAGAGTTGGTTTTTTTCAGGGTTTTCTGGGATTGCAGTAAGTACCCTTCCTGTCCTTTTCTATTTAGATAGTTTGGGCCCCAGCGTTTGCTCATTCTATTTTCTTTCTGTGTCAGTATTTCCTCTTGTCTAACCGCCATTACATGTTTGGGGGCTTTCTATTATCTTTGGGGTTCTGCTCCGGGGCAGATAGCTTTCCTATTTCTATCTTTAGGTGTAGTTAGTTTCTCAGGCTGTGACGAGGCGTCTAGGACCATCGTAGGAACGCTCCACGGCTGCCTCTAGTTGCGGTGGTTAGTCAGGGTACTGCAATCTCATAGATTCCAACTGCTCTGGTGTATTTCCTTTTTTACCTGCACTCCTCAGCTACCGTAACATAACAGTATCACCGGCCATAAAAAATTGTATGGTACTCACAGAAGGGAAAAAATATTTTGAAGGAAGAAAAGTTGTCAGAGATATTTTTCTGTTTGTTGCATTTTTTTTTTTTTTTTTTTCCCTCTGTATCTCTGGGTGCTGAGGAGGATCTTTTCTCTCAATGGAGTTTGCACAGTTGTCTGGCCGTGTGGATCAGCTTGCCACTGAGGTTCAGAGTATTGCTGCATATCTTGCTGGGTTGCCTGTTGTGGAACCTAGGATCCCCATGCCAGATTTGTTTTCAGGGGATCGAGCTAAGTTTCAGAATTTCAAAAATAATTGTAAATTGTTTCTTGCCTTAAAATCTAAGTCCTCAGGAAACGCAGCGCAGCAGGTTCAAATTGTCATCTCTCTCCTGCGCGGCGATCCTCAGGATTGGGCTTTTTCTCTGATACCTGGGGATCCTGTTTTGAGTGATGTTGATGCATTTTTTCAGGCTTTGGGGTTATTGTACGATGAGCCTAATGTCACTGATCAAGCTGAAAAAGCCTTGTTGGCATTAAATCAGGGGCTTGATGACGCTGAGTTATACTGTCAGAGATTCCGTAGGTGGGCAGTCCTGACCAAATGGAATGACGACGCTTTGGCGGCCCTTTTCCGGAAGGGTCTGTCGGATAATGTAAAGGATGTTATGGTGGGATTCCCTGTCCCCTCTGGTCTCAATGATTCTATGTCATTAGCAATTCAAATTGACAGACGTTTGCGTGAGCGGAGAAGTATGCGTGGAGTGGTGTTGCCTTGTGAGCCAGCTGCTGAGCCCATGCAGTGTGATGGAGTGGTGTCTGGGGCACAGCGTCATGAGTTTCGAAAGCGCAATGGGTTATGTTTCTACTGTGGTGATGCCTCTCATGCTATTTCAGTCTGCCCTAAGCGGGGAAGACGTTTTGCACGCTCAGTTGTCTTGGGTAGTGTTCAGACTAAGTTTTTATTAACTGTCACTCTGATATGCTCTCTGTCCTCATTTTCTGCTCAGGCTTTCGTTGATTCTGGAGCAGCTATTAACCTGATGGATTATGATTTTGCTAAGCGTTGTGGGTTTCCCTTGATACCCCTACAGAAGTCTATTCCCTACTGGGGATCGATTCTACCCCTTTGGCTGAGAATAAACCCCAGTTTTCTACTCAGGTGATAATGAGGGTTGAACCTGATCACCAGGAGTGCTGCAAATTTTTGGTTCTATATAATCTGCATGACATTATCGTGCTGGGTTTCCCTTGGTTACAGTCTCATAATCCTGTTTTGGATTGGAAATCTGTGTCTGTAACCAGTTGGGGCTGCCAATGTGTTAGTGCCAACACTCCTGTTTTTTCTGCCTCCCCCCAGGCTGAGGATGTTCCTGACTTTTTGTTTGATTTTTCTGATGTGTTTAGCGAAAGTAAATCTGCATCCTTACCTCCCCATAGGAGCTATGACTGCGCTATTGAATTAGTGCCAGGTAGTAAATTCCCTAAGGGTCGCCTTTTTAACTTGTCTGTACCTGAACATGACGCTATGCGGTCTTATATCAAGGAATCATTGGAGAAGGGTCATATCAGACCATCCTCTTCACCCTTAGGTGCCGGTTTTTTCTTTGTGGCCAAAAAAGATGGTTCATTAAGGCCGTGTATTGATTATCGTCTCTTGAACAATATTACTGTGAAATATCAATACCCGTTACCCTTGATTTCTGACCTGTTTTCCAGGGTGAAAAACGCTACTTGGTTTACCAAGCTTGACCTCAGGGGGGCGTATAACCTTATTCGCATTAAGCACGGGGATGAATGGAAGACGGCATTTAACACCCCTGAAGGGCATTTTGAGTACCTTGTGATGCCCTTTGGGCTCACTAATGCTCCTTCCGTCTTCCAGTCCTTCATGAATGACATTTTCAGGGATTTTGTGGACAAGTTTCTGATTGTTTATTTGGATGATATCTTGATTTTTTCTAATGACTGGGACTCTCATGTGAAACATGTTCGAACTGTATTCCAGATTTTGAGAGAGAATGCTCTGTATGTGAAGGGATCAAAGTGTCTTTTTGGCGTACAGAAGATCTCATTTCTGGGATTCATTTTGTCCCCATCTGTTATTGAAATGGACCCGGTCAAGGTTCAGGCCATCTGTGATTGGGTCCAACCTACTTCATTAAAGGCTCTTCAGAGATTTTTGGGTTTTGCCAATTTTTATCGTAAATTTATTGGTAATTTCTCTGTTATTGTTAAACCATTAACTGATTTGACCAGAAAGGGTTCTGATGTGGTGAATTGGCCTCCTGAGGCAGTCTCTGCGTTTCAGGAACTTAAGCAGAGATTCACTTCTGCTCCTGTTCTACGGCAGCCTGATGTTTCTCTGCCATTTCAGGTGGAGGTTGATGCCTCTGAAATTGGGGCAGGTGCCGTTTTGTCCCAAAAAGATCCAGAGACCTCTAAAAGTAACCCTTGTGCCTTTTTCTCTCGAAAATTTTCTCCTACTGAACGTAATTATGACGTGGGTAATCAGGAGTTATTGGCCATGAAGTGGGCTTTTGAAGAGTGGAGACATTGGCTGGAGGGAGCCAAACATCAGGTGGTGGTCCTTACGGACCATAAGAATCTGGTCTATCTGGAATCTGCCAAGCGACTCAATCCTAGACAGGCCAGGTGGGCCTTGTTTTTCACACGTTTTAATTTTGTGGTTTCCTTTCTTCCTGGCACTAAGAATGTTAAGGCGGATGCCCTCTCGAGGAGTTTCCTTGCGGACTCTCCTGAGCTATCTGATCCCTCTGTTATTTTGAAGGAGGGTGTAGTTCTTTCCGCCATCTCGCCTAATTTGAGACTTGCTCTGGAGGGGTGTCAGGAGGATAGGCCCGAGCGCTGCCCTGTTGGAAAATTGTTTGTCCCGGACCAATGGAAAAAGAGTGTGATGTCTGAGATTCATTGTTCCGCATTGGCTGGGCATCCCGGAATTTTTGGTACCAGAGACTTGGTTAGTCGGTCCTTTTGGTGGCCTACCTTGTCTCGCGATGTCAGGGAATTTGTGCAGTCCTGCGGGACTTGCTCTCGCTCCAAGCCTTGCTCTCGCTCTAGTGGTTTGTTGATGCCATTGCCTGTGCCCAAGAGACCATGGACCCATATCTCTATGGATTTCATTTCCGATCTTCCTGTTTCTCAGAGAATGACCACCATCTGGGTAATTTGTGATAGGTTTTCCAAAATGATACATCTTGTGCCATTACCTAATTTGCCTTCCTCCTCTGAATTGGTGCCGTTGTTCCTTCAGCACGTGGTTCGTTTACACGGCATTCCTGAGAACATTGTGTCTGACAGAGGAGTCCAGTTTGTTTCCAGATTTTGGAGGACTTTTTGTTCTAAACTGGGTGTTCAATTGTCTTTCTCCTCGGCATTTCATCCTCAGACCAATGGTCAAACTGAGAGAACAAACCAGACATTGGAGACTTATCTAAGATGCTTTGTGTCTGCTGATCAGGATGACTGGGTCTCTTTTTTGCCTTTGGCTGAGTTTGCTCTTAATAATAGGGCTAGCTCTGCCACTTTGATGTCTCCGTTTTTCTGTAATTCTGGGTTTCACCCTCGATTTTCTTCAGGACAGACGGAGGCTTCTGTCTGTCCAGGTGTTGACTCTGTTGTTGAGCGTATGCAGCAGATTTGGGACCAGGTAGTGGAGAGGTTGTCCCTCTCTCAGGAGAAGGCCCAGCGGTTTGCTAACCGGCATAGGACTGATGGTCCTCGGTTTAAAGTGGGGGACTTGGTCTGGTTGTCCTCAAAGAATATTCCTATGAGAGTAGCATCTCCTAAATTTAAGCCTAGGTTCATTGGACCTTATAAGATCATGGAGATTATTAATCCTGTTTCTTTTCGTTTGCTTCTTCCAGGGACATTTAAGATCCATAACGTGTTCCACAAGTCCTTGTTGAAGAGGTTTGTTGAGCCAGTGGTTCCTGCTGCTGTGCCTCCTGACCCTGTTTTGGTTGAGGGCAATCTGGAGTATGTGGTTGAGAAAATATTGGATTCTCGTTTTTCTAGACGAAGACTCCAGTATTTGGTTAAATGGAGAGGTTATGGTCAGGAAGATAATTCTTGGGTGTTTGCTTCGGACATCCATGCTAGGAGACTTATCCGTGCGTATCATAGAACTCATCCTGACCGACCTGGTTGCTCAAATGAGGGTTCGGTGACCCCTCCTCAAGGGGGGGTACTGTTGTGAATGGGTTTGAGATGAGTTCTGAGCAGAGGCTCCCTCTGGTGGTTACAAGCGGTACTAGTGAGGATTGGGAATCAGGTGTTACTGATTGGTCTTATTTAAGGGAATCATTTTCCCATCAGGGTTGCCGGTGATCAATTGTTCTGGTCTGAATCCTTCTTTCCAGTTTCCCTTGTAGCCTGCTGTGTCGTGTCTGCATCTCCTGCTATCAGATATGACAATTTCTTATTTTGTGTTTTTGCTATATTTTTGCATTTGGTCCTGCACTTCTGTGGGGGCCTTCTGGGTCCCCTCCGGGGGCTTTTGCCCTCTCAGTTTAGTCCAGCCACTGTGTTTTGTACTTTTGCTTTTTGCAGTTTTTTCAGTGGCTGCTGTTTTTGTTACACCAGAGAACTAATTTAGGTGGTAGAGGTCGTGTGATCTCAGGTGATTTTGAAATTAGTAGAGTTGGTTTTTTTCAGGGTTTTCTGGGATTGCAGTAAGTACCCTTCCTGTCCTTTTCTATTTAGATAGTTTGGGCCCCAGCGTTTGCTCATTCTATTTTCTTTCTGTGTCAGTATTTCCTCTTGTCTAACCGCCAT
The DNA here is from genome assembly GCA_033576555.1 of Oophaga sylvatica. Classification (NCBI taxonomy): domain Eukaryota; kingdom Metazoa; phylum Chordata; class Amphibia; order Anura; family Dendrobatidae; genus Oophaga; species Oophaga sylvatica. The sequence continues at coordinate 313,472,224 of JARQOD010000005.1, read as the reverse complement.
TACATGTTTGGGGGCTTTCTATTATCTTTGGGGTTCTGCTCCGGGGCAGATAGCTTTCCTATTTCTATCTTTAGGTGTAGTTAGTTTCTCAGGCTGTGACGAGGCGTCTAGGACCATCGTAGGAACGCTCCACGGCTGCCTCTAGTTGCGGTGGTTAGTCAGGGTACTGCAATCTCATAGATTCCAACTGCTCTGGTGTATTTCCTTTTTTACCTGCACTCCTCAGCTACCGTAACATAACAGAAGAGGGTCATGTGACACATCAAACTTATTGATCCTCGTTGAGATGCTGCAGCAGCTGGATTTGATTTTGTAAGGGTGCTATTTGTGAGTAGCTAATATCTGCAAAAGGCATGTTCAACTGATGCCAGGTCAGCGTGCTGAATTTGTAGAATGGGCAAAACAAAAATTGGAACAGGTCCCTCAGTTTCCACAGAACATTATGTTCAGTGATGAGGCAAACTTTTTTCGGTGTTCCATTTATATGGACACACCTAAATGAAATGGGAATGGTGACAGTTTTCTTGCATAGGGTGTCTTGCATTGAAATCTGCTGCAATGACCCAGGTACTGTGTTCACCAGACATCAACACAATTTCTATCTGCTCCTCATGTGTTAATCTTTGCGACATGTCAATGGCTGTAAACAAAGAGAAACTTGTAAATAACTCATGAAAGAATAAAGTTACGTTTAAACCAAGCACACATGACCCTCTTCCCATTGGAAAAAATAAAATTGGATCCAAAATGGCTGACTTCAAAATAGCCGCCATGGTCACCACCCACCTTGAAATGTTTTCCCCCATCCCATATACTAATGTGCCACAACCAGGAAGTTGATATCACCAACCATTCCCATTTTATTTAGGAGTATCCATATACATGGCCCACCCTGTATATGGCACCACGGGAGTTGTGTTCCCGCAAACCAGCGTCTATATAGTGCCGTGATTGCGTGGGCTCATGCTGTGCGCAGTCATGATTGAGTTCGGCTGTCAGCTCAATGTGAGAGAGGACACCCTGCAGCGATGCCCACGATCGGTGCCAGCGCGGAACGCTGGCATTTAAACCCTGTGATGATGCTGTCAATAGTGACAGCGACATCGTGGGGCATCACAGAAGGAGTGAGGTTATGTTGATGGCTTCCTCTCAATATAGAGAACACAAGCTGACATGCCTTCTTCCTGCATGTCAGATGCTGCCCTAATGCTCCGCAGTGCAGAAGCATTGCAGAGTGTTAGATCTGTCAATATACAATTGATATCCCATCCTGGGACAACGTAAAAATTGTAAAAATATTTTTAAAAAATTCACAAAATAAAAATATATTTATTGATGTAAAAAAATAACTAAGTACACATATTCGGTATCACCACGTCTGGAACGATCCGATATATAAGACTGTCACACTAATTAAACCCTACAGTGAACACCAAAGAAAAATGAATAAAAAACGAGGGGAAAAACTATGCCTTATCATCATTCCACCAAACAAAAAGTGGAATAAAACACGATAAGACCAATCTACATAATAATAGAATCACTAAAAAGTCAGCTTGTCCCTCAAAAAACAAGCTGCCACCCAGTTCTGTCAGTGGAAAAATAGAAAATTATCTAGCTCTCAGAATAAAGCAATGCAAAAATATATTTTTTAAATAAAATAGTTTTTATTGGGTAAAAGCGACAAAACATAAAAAAAATTAAATGAGGTATCTCTGTAATTGTATTGACCAGAAGAATAAAGCTGCCTTATCAATTTTACTACACAGGAAATGGCATTAAAAATAAAAAATAATAATAATAATTCCTGAAATAAATCGGAATAGAAAGCGATCGATAAAAAATGTCATGTGCCGAAAAATGGTACCAATAAAAACATCAAGTCATCCGGCAAAAAACAAGCCCTCACATGGCTATGCCAGCAAAAATGTGGAAAAATTATAGCTATCAAAATATGTCGATGCAATAACTAGTGTTTGCAATAAAAAGCGTGTTTTAGTGTGTGACAGCAGCGAAACATAAAAACCTGATATAAATCTGGTATCGCTGTAATCGCACCGACTTGAAGAATAAAGTTGTCTAATCACTTATACCACACGAGGAACAGCGTAAAAAATAAATAAAACCAATTCTTCACATGCTGTTGATTTCTTCATTCTGCCTCCCAAAGATCGCAGTAAGGCTCGGTGTACATTTATCCAGGGCCCTACACTGAGCACTTTCACCGGGGTTTCAGTGTAAATTTCTGAAAAATGTGATTCAGACGGAACCCCCAGTTAAAGAATCCCTATAATGAGGCAGATGGAGGCACTGTGGACGACGTCTGGCTGTCCATGATCCGGCAGTTTCCGTCTTTTAAGGCGTGCATAAAAGCGCAGTCAACCATAATTTTGTACACCTATGAAAAGAAGGATCTGGCTGAACAGAGGCTAGATGGAGTCCTGATTAACTCTGCTGCTGCAGTATAGTGAATGGATCCCTCAGGGGTTTCATCTGAATCACGTCACTCGGAGATTTAGATGTAAACTCCAAAGTAAGTATTCAGCGTAGCGGATAAATGTGACCCCAAATGTTATGTAAAATGTTTTCTACAAAATCTTCAAATCAATCCACAAAAATAGCAAGTCCCCACTCAGGTCTGTTATTTGTTAATGCAAATATAGAGGACTTTCATGTTACTTGTAGCACAAAGGCTCTGGAAAAGCGCTATAAATCCTCACACCCCAAAAAATAAATACATTCTGCTCTTCCGAATCCAAATGCCTACTCCCTTCTGAGCCCCACAGTGTACCTAAACCACATTTAGTGGAGAAAAATTATGACAGTGGTAACAGGGAACTTTTGGTAATCAAGTGTATCTTTGAAGAGTGACGTCATTTTCTGGAGGGGACAGTTTATGCGGTTATGGCAATCAAAGATCATAAGAATCTTGAATATATATATATGTATAGACACTGGCGCTCACTAATTAGGACAGAGTATATGTGCTTGAACCTGATGTAAGACCACTAAAAAAGCTGCTGGTGATGTTAGACAGGTACTGTGCACACCTGTCACGTCTAAAATTGAGAGAAAGGGGGATAAATCACCGCGCTAAATGAAGGTACTCACTTGAAATGTTGGTGATATCATGGATAATGGTTCCAGCCGTTGTAGAATAGGCAAGGAATAATAAATTCCCCTACCAGAAGGATGTATATATCTGCAGGAAATGATAGCGTTTTAGGAACAGTATACAAGTAGAGGTGTATTCCCTTAGACCAGTATATATAGGATCAGTACCTTTCTTCCTAAATGGTGCTGGAGCAGATAGTACCCAATTTGATGAAGGGGTTAAGTTGTCTGTCAGGAAATGGATCTGCTGGTGTTGCAGTATGCGGAGCTTTAATAAAGGGTTTTATTAAGTTATAAATACTTGTACATACTTCAAATATATATGTGTGTTAAAGGGCTGACTCAGTATGTATCATACACTAACAAATAATATTAGTGGCCCCACAGGGTGTATTATACTCACTGTTATGTAGAGCACCAAAGAATGGAGGGAGAGGTATCTTAGTATTTGGATACCTGGAGATCCTAGAGGCTCTGCACCGCTGTAGAGGGATCTGTTAGATTTGATGTTTAGTGCAGGGAAGCCAACAAGCGATGACTGCACTGGTTATAGTTGGATGTGGACAATGCTGGTACTGATCCTATATATACTGGTCTAAGGGAATACACCTCTACTTGTATACTGTTCCTAAAACGCTATCATTTCCTGCAGATATATACATCCTTCTGGTAGGGGAATTTATTATTCCTTGCCTATTCTACAACGGCTGGAACCATTATCCACGATATCACCAACATTTCAAGTGAGTACCTTCATTTAGCGCGGTGATTTATCCCCCTTTCTATCATAAGAATCTTGTTTATCTACAGCCTGCAAAACATCTAACGCCTAGACAGGCAAGATGGGCATTGTTCTTCATCAGGTTTAACTTTTTTTTACATATAAGCCAGGAAACAAGAACATTAAGGCGGATGCCATATCTCGTTGTTTTCATGGGTGTGGAGTTAATTCTGAACCGGTTTCTATACTACAAAAAGGGGTGGTTATTGCGTCTATATGCTCCTATCTTGAGAAATAGGTTGTTGAGGCTCAGGGGGACTTCTCTGCTGCCTGTCCTGCCTGTCATTTAGGTTAACTGTTTATACCTGTGAATCTCCGCTTGAGAGTTCTTAGGTAATAAAGCCACCACAAATCTTCTTACTGGGATTTTTTGGTGGTCAGGGGTACATCAGGATGTTTAGGAGTATATAGCCACCTGTAATGTCTGTGCACCTCGCATACTCGTCCGTCTGGGTCTCTCCAATCATTGGCGATTCCCAGTAGACCTTGGACTCATTTATCAGTCGATTTTATCACTGATCTACCTGTGTCGGCAGGTAATACTGTCATTTTGGTGGTGGTGGACAGATTCACTAAAATTTCACATTTCATTGCGCTACATGCTTTACCTAACACTTAGACCTTGGCACAAATTTTCATCAGAGAGATTGTAAAAGTACATGGGATCCCTACCGATATTGTTTCTGGTCAAGGAGCGGGCAGTTTAATTCCAATATTTTGGAGGGCATTTTGCACACGTTTGGGGTTTCATCTGTCATTCTCTTCAGCAGGTCTAATGGGCAAATTGAACGTGTTAATCAGAATTTTGACACTTATCTTAGGTGCTTTGTGTTTGGGAATCAGGAGGATTGGGTTACTTACCTCTAGCTGAATTCGCTAAAAATAATCATTGTCGTGAGTCTACTGGTAAATCCCATTTCTTCAGGGCATATGGGTGTCATCCTCAGTTCAGCTCATTTAATAGGCTCATTTAATAGCATTTAATCGTTCTTTATTCCTGAAAACAGTTTTCATCATCAATTTCGTCTGTGTGGTAAGGAGTCAATGATAATTTGAGGAAGATAGGGTCAAAATATAAGAGTGTAGCTGATCGGAGATGTTTGGTGGTTGCGAACCTGTGTGTTGGTTACTTGGTGTGGTAGTCCTCAAGGAACATTAAGTTAAAGGTTCCCTCTTGGAATCTTGGTCCCAGGTTCATCAGCCATTATAAGATTGTGACCGCCATCAATCCTGTAGCATTCCGCCTTGCTTTGCTGCCCACCTTTAGGATTCATAATGTGTTTCATCAATCTCTACTCAAAAAATACTTTGCGTCCTCTGTACCATCACCGCCAGTGCCATCTTTGGTCATTGTGAATGGAAATTTCCAATTTCAAATAGTTAAGATCGGTGATTGTATCTTAGCTTGTCAGTCTCTTCAGTATCTGGCACACTGGAAGGGATACGACCCTGAAGAGAGTTTGTAAGTACCAGCATCTCACTTGCATGTGACCAGGTTGATCGTCTCTTTTCACGTGGCACAACTTGATAAACCTGGATCTGAGGTTCCAGAGTTCCCTCGTAGAAGGGGGTACTATCACGGATTTACTGTGACAGAGATTATCCGGAAGACAGCAGCGTCTGATTTCTCCTACTCCTGGACTGTTTAGAAGAACTTCACCTTCATATTAAATGGTGCAGGTTTCTTTTTGCAGTGCAGGGGTTAATCTGCTCAGTTGAGAGCTCTTGGAAGCTTACCTGCATTAAGGCTCTCATCTGTTCACTGTTGGCCACTTCTCTCTCCAATATAATCTGGGTCCTGGCAGGCACTCATTGTCAGAGTAGCTTCATGCTGCATGGTTAAAAGATGGTAGTTTGTTGTTGTTTGAAAAGGCATTGGTTGGATTTATTTGACACTGTTGCTAGGTTTTTTGTGTGCTATATTCCCCTCCTTCTCCTACTTTGGTATTACCTCATCCTCCACTCCATGGTGTTTACTTCTGTTTTTTGTGTGAGCATATTTGTATGAGTGGTGTTTTCATTTATCCCTGTTTCCATTATTTGCTAGTCTAGTTGGTGTATTATGGTACATTGCTACACCCCTCTTTCCTGGGTGGGGAAAGGGTACAGACTGAGGGCAGATTCAGGAGCTAAAGGCAAGGTACGTGGCCCCAACGTCTTCACCATTAGAAGTAATTTGGGGAACAGGGTGAAATAGGGCACGCCTATCATTAGGGACAGGGAAGGAGCCTCTTATCCCAAGACACCTTACAACAGAGCTGTGAAACCAGGAGTGGAACATTCAGAAGAGAAGTATAAGGCTACTTTCATACATCCGTTTTTTGCTGTCAGGCGCTATCCGGTGTCGCGCCGGAGCGCTGGATCCGGCTTTATTATGGAAAAATGGATGAGACGGATCCGCTTTTCTGCCGAATCCATCTGGCGGATCCGACCAAAAACCGGATTAGTTTCATCCGTTTTTTTATCCATTTTTCGACGGATTACGACGGATCCGGTTTTTAAAACCGCCACTTGGTGGCTTCCAAACGTGATTGGCTACTGAAAACCTATATATACACTGTTCCTACAGCCCATCTTTGACAGGTTGTAGAAGAGCAAGTGCAGTTTGGAGAGAAGAGCAAGTGGCTGGTGAAGATGGACGTTGTGATAGGAAACATTCTGAAGAAATTGGTGGATTTCACAGTGGAGGCGAATCGTTTGAAAGCGATTGTTCTGGAGGAGAGAAAGAGACAGCAGCGCATCATGCATCAGCGCCGACGACGTTTGTGGATCCACCCCATCACAGCCCAGAGAATGACTTGTGGGGTGTATTCTACACTCTACATGGAGCTACGAGGAAACCCTCAGAAATTTTTCGCGTATGTTCGGATGAAAATGGAGAACTTTGATTTCTTGGTGCAGCAAATTGGACACCTCATAAGAAGATCTAACACCTATCGCTGCTTCTCCATTTCACCGGCAGAGCGTCTGATGGTGACTCTTCGGTAAGCCATATGTATTTGATCTGCTTGCTTGAGAGCACTCTTGTCCTGGAATATTGTTGCTGGTAGTTTGTATACGGCCATCTGACTCAGCTTTAACAATTGGAGATACTATAAAATTAAATATTTTTATAGTATCTCCAATAGTGTTGAGCGATATGATAATGCAAATATCGGCTATCGGCCGATATTAGCTCTATCGGCCTTTCGATAATTCGTTTCGATATTTTCGTCTTATCGAATACCGGAATCGGAAGTTCCCATAATTCTTTGCGAGGCAATGTGATTTTATTCAGCCAATAAGGAATCCTAAGAAGTGTGGGCACATCCTGTACTGCTGCGGTCATGTTAACTAATGGCATGGCTGTGATTGGATGCTGAAATGATGTCAGAATGCACTATAAAAGGCGCCGCCGCCATTTTAGCGTCACTGTGCTGTGAATTCATTAAGGGACAGAACGCTGCTGTGCTGACTCTGAGGGACAGTTAGAGATTGCGATTTAGTGTACTGTGCTGTAGGCAGGCTATCACCAACCACTGTGTAAAGCTTCCTTTTGCCTGCAGTGTTGTTTTAACAGCTCTGCAAGGTGTGTGTGAGTGCAGGTGACGCTGCAGTTTGCTCTGCATGCAACGCTGTCTGTAGGCATCTGCACCTGTCACTCACAGACTCTTTTTTTTTTCCTTCAGTGTAATTCTTGCTGCTCCATGCAATTTAACTATTAGTGTGACGCGCTTCCATCCGTATCCAATACATTGGTTGCAAACACTATAGAAGTAGACAAAGGAGTAGCCTTTCACAGATTGTGGACAGTTGTGTTTCAGTGTTCACTTCAGTCTGTGTTTTTTATTTTTTGAGTGCACATCACGCTCCAGTTACTTGTTCAAGCACTGCTGCTTGTACTCTGCTGAGCGTGTCTCAGTGCCTCATCCTTTTCATTTATCTCCAATTGGTTCTGCTCCATCCCATTTAAAATATAATCTATTAGTGTGACGCGCTTCCATCCGTATCCAATACATTGGTTGCAAACACTATAGAAGTAGACAAAGGAGTAGCCTTTCACAGATTGTGATTTGTGAACAGTTGTGTTTCAGTGTTCACTTCAGTCTCTGCGTAATAACCACACTTAGGCCTTATAACTTTTCTGACTTTCTTTATCAATCTACCAAGATGAAGAAGTCAGTGAGTAAGGCACGTGGTCGTGGCCGTGGAGTTTCAGCAGGGAGAGGACGTGGGGATTCTGTGTCTGCTGCCGCCCTCAGTGACACAGCATCCACCATTTATCCCCGTGAGCGTTCCTTTATGCGCACTTTGGTAGGAGCTCGGCGTGCCCCCCTGCTGCGGGAAGAACAAATTGAAGCCGTTGTTGGTTGGATGGCAGCCAATGCATCGACTTCAATTCCTTCCACCTCCTCTCAGGAACACAACACTGTTGAGCAACCATCTGTCTGTTCACCGCCTGTCAAATTGCCAAGGCAGTCAGAGAGTTCTGTACAGGAGCCAGCTGAGTCTCTGCTTCTGTTCTCAGAATCTGTTGGCTCGCAAACACGGGCACAGGCAAGCAGCATTCTGCAATTTGAAGAAGAGGGAGTATGCAGTGATGCGCAACAGCTGTGTCTCTCTGAATCTGAAGAGGCGGGTGAGCCAGTGCCGATGGACAGCACACCGCAGAACACATCTTATGATGATGATGAGACTCAGGTGCCAGGTTTTGTGGAGCATGGTGCTGCCCAGACCATCCAACAGCAGCAGGTGTTGGAAGAGGGTAGTGGAGATGATGAGGTCCAAGACCCAACATGGCGTGAGGAACAGGAAGGTGGTGGGAGCAGCTCTGAGGGAGAGATTGTCCCAACGGTACAAAGAGGAGGGAGAGGTAGGCTGCAGACTCGCTTGCCTGTAGCCTCCAGTTTGGCACCTGTTGGGAGCAGTTCTCTTAGAAATGTCAAAATTGGCGCTCCCATTACTTGCACTGCGTGGTCCTTTTTTGACAGACTTGTAGATAATATTTGCTATGTTCAATGCAAGCTGTGTAAGCAAAAAGTTAAAAGAGGTAAAAATATCAGGAACCTGAATACCACAAATATGTGGACACATGTACGGACAAAGCACGTAGCTGAGTTACAAAGACACACTGGAGATGTAGGCCAACCTACAGCAGCACCTACATCTTTACGTCATCTTCGAGCCTCTACCTCCAGCTCTCACACACCTGTTTTGGCTTCCTCACAGGATCTCCATGGAAGAACCTCGGTCACTGTTGTCCATAGAGAAACTGTTATTCCACCCACTGCAGCAAGTTCACAGTCATCGTCACACTCCCAGTACAAAAAACAGCCATCGGTAACACAGGCATGGGATAAAAGACGGCCATACTCGGCAAACCATCCACGAGCACAGGCTCTGAATGCTGGCCTTGCAAAACTCCTGTCCCTTGAAATGCTGTCATTCAGGCTGGTGGAGACTGACAGTTTCAGGAACTTTATGGCATTGGCAGTCCCACAATATAATGTGCGAAGCCGATTTTATTTCAGCAGGCAAGCTGTCCCTGCTCTGCAAAAACATGTAGAGGGAAACATTAAACATGCGCTACTAAACGCCGTCAGTAGCAGGGTCCACCTGACCACCGATGCGTGGACCAGTACCCATGGCCAGGGACGATACCTTTCCCTCACTGCCCATTGGGTCAATGTTGTGGAGCCGGGTACAGATCTTGCCAGTGGCGCTGTACGTGTTCTGCCAACTCCAAGGATTGCAGGAATCCAGTCTGTGCACATTGATTCCTCCTCCTACTCCAGTTCCTCAGAATCATCGCTGCACGAGCCGTCACGGTATACCTCCACATGGACCCGTGAACGCTTACCTGTTGCGACCGATATGAGCACAGCCGTGGCCAAACGTCAACAGGCTGTCCTGAAATTAATTCCCATGGGGAATCGAAGCCACACAGCGCAGGAGCTCTGGGATGCCATCAAGCAGGAGAGCGACGTGTGGTTTTTGTCAGCTAATCTCCAGCCAGGCTTGGTAGTGTGTGACAATGGCCGAAATCTGGTGGCAGCTCTGGGCCTTGGCAACCTCACTCACATACCATGTCTGGCACATGTGCTCAACTTGGTCGTGCAGAGGTTTTTGAGGGACTATCCGGATCTTGATGCACTGCTGCACAAGGTCCGCCTAGAGTGCGCTCACTTGCGACGTTCCAGCATGGCCAGATCGCGCATTGCAGCTCTGCAAGTCAGATTTTGCCTTCCTGAACATCGCATCATATGTGACGTACCCACCAGGTGGAATTCCACGTTACATATGTTGGAGCGGTTGTGTGAGCAGCAGCCAGCAGTAATGGAGTATCAGCTGCAACAGGCGCAATCAACTCGCAATTTGCGCCGTTCACACTTCACCACTACTGAGTGGGCCTCTATGAAGGACATCTGCGACGTTTTGCGTGCGTTTGATGTCTCAACGCGGATGGCGAGTGCAGATGATGCACTAGTCAGCATGACTGTCCCCCTTATCTGCCTGCTTCAGAAATCACTGAAAGCACTAAAGGAAGAGGTTTTGAAACAGGTGGAGGATGAGGAGTCACAAATTCAATTACCTTCAGGACAGTCAGCGCAACGTGGTTCCTCACAAAGGGCTGGGCAGGGCTCACTTTGTGAGGAGGATGAGGAGGAGGAGGAGTCAATGGAGGAGGAAGAAATCCCTACAGAGGAAGGTACACAACGCTGTAGTCAGTATGTAGAGCGAGGGTGGGGTGATGCAGAGGAGACAGAGATGACGCCTCTTCCAGAGGACAGCCTTTGTTGGCCAGTTGGGAGTCTGCAGCACATGGTTGATTTCATGCTTCAGTGCCTAAGAAACGACCGCCGCATCGCCCACATTCTCAGCACGTCAGATTATTGGGTGTACACCCTCCTAGACCCTCGCTACCGGGACAACTTACAAACCCTCATCACACCGGTGAACCGGGACTGTAAAATGCAGGAGTACCAAGACACACTGGTGCAATCCATACTGTTGTACATTCCAGCCGAGAGAGATGCTGCTGCTGCTGCTGCTACTGCTTTACAAAGCAGCTCTGTGCGTCGAGGCAGTGTAGACACCTCTACAACAAGAGGGAGCAGAAGCAGCGCCTCTGCACAGGGCAAGAACTGTATGTTACAAATGTGGCAAAGTTTTGTGACAGCGCCAGCAAGGTCTACACCATCCGAGACGGCTCCAGTCACCAGGAAGAAACGTTTCCGTAAGATGGTGACAGACTACTTGGCTTTCCCTCTAAGTGTACTCCCAGATGCCTCTTCCCCTTTCAAATTTTGGGTCTCTAAGTTGGATACATGGCCAGAGCTTAGCCAGTATGCATTGGAGGTGCTGGCTTGCCCTGCTGCCAGTGTATTATCTGAGCGCGTCTTTAGTGCTGCAGGTGGTGTAGTAACAGACCGTCGCATGCGACTATCCTCAGAGAATGTAGACCGGCTTACTTTTCTGAAAATGAACAAGGCATGGATCTCACCTGAATTTGCCTGTCCGTTTTCAGATTAAATAGCTGTTTGGCAACGTTTTCCATGTCTCCTGTTATGTTCATCTTTCTACCACCTGAACTCTACTCCCTGGGCTACAACACCGCCATTTGTTGCTCGTAAGTAATTGGCAGGGGTACTGACTCCTGGCCAGCCTGGTTACAGCATGACAGCTGTTTCCTGGCAGTGTGAACGTCAATTATCCTCCAATAAGTTGTGCTGTCGTGTTGCATTCGGGTTAGCCGACTCTATGGTGCCTGCAGTTTAGGTGATTCCTATGTGTGCTGTGGGATATGTAAATAAAGGCGGTTTCCATTGTGACAATAGGATAAGCACCCACTGTAGGACTGTGTGATTCTGTAACTGCGGACGGCTTGCGTCCTGTCAACTTACATTTTCATGGGTGCGTTCTTCTACCCGTCCGGGGTCCAGTACCGTCAAGTGGTTCTCCCCAGTGCCTTTGGCCTAGGTGCCTCCATCTCCGTATCCGAGTTCCAGCAACGTCTGCTGGTCCTTGGTAGTGCTTTGGAGCACAGGTACCTCCTGCTTAGTAACCGTGTCACAGTAACGTCAGCTGGTACTCGGTTGTGACATTGCCTCTTTTCCTTCTGCTACCCGTCCGGGGTCCAGTACCGTCAAGTGGTTCTCCCCAGTGCCTTTGGCCTAGGTGCCTCCATCTCCGTATCCGAGTTCCAGCAACGTCTGCTGGTCCTTGGTAGTGCTTTGGAGCACAGGTACCTCCTGCTTAGTAACCGTGTCACAGTAACGTCAGCTGGTACTCGGTTGTGACATTGCCTCTCTTCCTTCTGCTACCCGTCCGGGGTCCAGTACCGTCAAGTGGTTCTCCCCAGTGCCTTTGGCCTAGGTGCCTCCATCTCCGTATCCGAGTTCCAGCAACGTCTGCTGGTCCTTGGTAGTGCTTTGGAGCACAGGTACCTCCTGCTTAGTAACCGTGTCACAGTAACGTCAGCTGGTACTCGGTTGTGACATTGCCTCTTTTCCTTCTGCTACCCGTCCGGGGTCCAGCACAGTCAGCTGGTCCTTGTTACTTCCATTGTCTCTTGCTCCATCTGATACCCGTCAGGGTTCCAGTAACGTCAGCTGTTTCTCGGAAATTAGACGACATTAAAGACCACCCAGAAGAAGATGACGACAACAAGGACGACGAGCATGAAGCCAACCAGCCTGAACACCATCACAAAGAAAAAATAAAAGATTACCAAGAAGAAGATCACCAACAGGACAAAGAAGGTTAAGACAAACTACAAGATACAGAACAAGAGACAGAAGAACAATAAGCAGAAGATCAAAAAGCAGAAGAACATGAAGTATAAGACCAAAATGAAGAGCAAAATATATGCTCTAAATTCTAAGCAGAAGAAGACTAAGCATTGTATGGGGGTGAGTCCGTTCCTCCTCGTGATGCCCCTGGAAAATGCCTGCTGCTGCTGCAGGCTAAACTGAACACGGACAAATACTGTTGTAATTTAAATCTTTTGTGACAGCAAGAACGGAAGGATGAACAATTCATACTTTTACAGATTACAAGTACAGGAATCTCTGTCACAAATAAGAATATGATGAAGAAGATGAAGTAGAAGAAGATGAAGAATTTGAATATGAAGAAGATTAATTAGTTTAATAATAACAATATGAGTAATGTAAACAAAAACATGAATAGCAAGAAGTTTAAGAAGAAGATTAAGAAGGTGAAGATGAAGAATAATTTGATGAGAAAGATGATGCTGCTGCTGAAGATTATGAAGGAGAAAGTGTGGCACTGGCAAAAGTTAAAAAGGTGAAGAGCATGGAAGTTGTGAAACATACATATTTGCCAAAATAGAAAAAAGGTTAACAACATTGTCAATTTGTTAGTCAATCCAAACGTATTTCCAAAAAAATATATATTAATGCTATTCCAATGCATTGGGTTAAACATGTATGCCTTTATTGTCTCCTCAACCTCCCCCAATACATTCTACATTAGTCTTTGTTGTTTTCCTTCATGTACAATTAACTAACAAGGCAAGAATGTTTTTTTTTAATTTCGATATTTTGTTCCCATAGACTTACATTGGACTTCCGGTATCGAAATCGGATATCGACGATATTTAGTGCTATCGGCGATACAATTTCGATACGATATTTTTAGATATCGAGCAATATCGCTCAACACTAATCTCCAATTGTTAAAGCTGAGTTCTGGTATGTAATGCTGTGATTTGAAACTCTTTTTTTTTTTATTCACAGATTCCTTGCAACTGGAGAATCCCTTTCCTCACTCCATTTCCAGTACAGACTTGGGATTTCCACCATCTCTGGAATTGTAAAGCACACATGCCGTGCATTGTAGGACTCTTTAGTTGAGGAATTTCTACCACAGCCCACAACAGAGAGTTGGCTTGAAATTGCTGACAAGTTTCTACAAATATGTCAGTTTCTTAATTGCCTGGGCGCTGTAGACAGGAAACATATATGCATTGTCAAGCCAGCAGGATCTGGATCAGAATATTTTAACTACAAAAAATATTTTTCCATTGTCCTAATGGCCATCGCTGACGCGGAATACAAATTTATTGCTGTCGATATTGGGGTCTATGGCCGCTCCAATGACTCACAAGTCTTCAAACTGTCAGCAATGGACCATCAGCTCTATGGAAACACATTCCAGTTCCCACCCCCTAGACAGCTGCCTCAAACATCTGGCCCACCTATGCCTTTTGTTTGTGTAGGAGATGAAGCCTTCCACCTGTCAGAACACCTGCTGAAACCGCACTCCAGCAGAGGATTGACACCAACAAAAAGAATTTTTAATTACCGTCTCACAAGAGCAAGAAGAATGGTGGAGTGCGCTTTTGGTATTCTGACAGCCAAATGCCGTGTCCTATTGACTGCGATCAACCTCAAGACTGAAGCTGTGGACGAGGCTATCAAAGCTTGTGTGGTCCTGCTCAATTCTGATATCTGCAAGGAACCGATTTCCATTGAGGACAACTCTGAAGAAACCACCTTGCATGATTACCAGATCATTACCAATAGAAGTTCTGTGACTGTTTGCCGAATGAGGGACAAATTTGGAGAATACTTTATGTCACCTGAAGGAAGACTAGACTGGCAGGATGACATAGTTTGAAAAATTGCTCTGTTACCTTAACCAAACTCATGTACCTTGTGTACCCACAATATACCTTTTCTAACCAAAGTTGTCTACCTTGTTGTGGATTATCTACAGTTTTTTACCTTTTGGCCAAAGTTGTGTCCCTGGTTGTGTATTATTCAAAGTATTTCACCTTTTAACCAAAGTTGTGTACCTTGTTGGGGATCACCTAACAATGTACACAACTTTGGTTAACAGGTGAAATACTTTGGCTAATACACAACCAGGGCACAACTTTGGCCAAAAGGTAAAATTAATTGACCTTTTACCCAAAGTTATGTACCTGGTTTTGTATACCCAATACTTTTTACCTTTATTTTACCTTAGAAATAATGACAGACAACAATTTTAATCAACCAATTTTACATTTATTGTATTTTCAATAAAATGTTTATTAACAAATTTTTTTTTCACTGTCAAAGAAATGTTTATTAACATTTTTTTTTCAATGTCAAAGAAATGTTTATTAACATATTATTTTTTAATGTCAAAGAAATTTTTTTAATAAAAAAAAGTTTACAACCATAAAAGTTTATTTTTTATTTACAAATACATTTGTACATTCACAAATTGGTATACTGTGGGGTGGAGATACTGCTGGAGGGGCTGCGGGACACTTCGACATTGGGAGTGTGGAGAACTGACTGGGATGGTGGTGGGGAAAAATCAGGTAAAAGAGGTGAAGGGGTGGAAAAAGAAATGGAACGGGTGGACATGTGGGAGGCAGAACACGTGGGTGGTGGAGAGGAGGGTTGGGCAGGGACTGGAGGAGCAGATGTGGTTGGGAAGTGGTACGGGGAAGGAGTTTGATACGGGGAAGGAGTTTGGTAAGGGGAAAGTTGCTGGAAGTGGGGAGGTTGCTGGTACTGGGGAGGTTGCTGATATTGAATAGGAGGGGGAGGAGTAACAGTGGCTGGAGGGGGGGCAGGTGTGGGAGGAGCTACTGGAGTGGGTGGAGGAGGTTGGGATGTAACCTGCGCTAGAGCAGCGTGGCAAGAATGCATTACATGCATCTGCTGGCTAGGAGATAGTGTATCCATGCGCTCGACTACAGACCGGAAAAAGCTGTGGTTTGGAGAACTTCTTGCTTCTGAATGTATGGTTTGCAGAAGTGTCTTTAGCTCCAGAATGCTGGAGTTGAGCTGATTAAAGCCTGCGGCCATTTGCTCTGACAAGACTTTTAGACAGTTCTGGAAAGATGCATTAAGATGCAAGAACTCAGGCGCATAGCTCCTTTCCTGACCCCTCTGCCGCTGCCGCCCAATAGCCACAGGTGTACTAGAGGTGGCAGCAGCAGAAGGGTCGGGTAAAGGGAAAGCTATCTCCTGACCAGTAGACTCGTGCAATGCAGGTGGCCACGATGCTCCAGCGCTGGTGGGGGGGACAGAGGGCTCATGTGTCAGGGAAGGCTGGGAAGGTGCAGATAGGCCGGGGCGGTCCAAGTGTTCCTCGGTGTCGGACTCCTGAGTAGTGTTGAGCATTCCGATACCGCAAGTATCGGGTATCGGCCGATATTCGCGTTATCGGAATTCCGATACTTAATTCCGATACTTTTTCCATATCGTATACCGGAATCGGAAGTTCCCATAATTCTTTGAGAGGCAATGTGATTTTAGTCAGCCAATGAGGAATCCTACGAAGTGTGGGCACATCCTGTAATGCTGCGGTCATCTTAACTAATGGCATGGCTGTGATTGGCTGCAGAAATGATGTCAGAATGCACTATAAAAGGCGCCGCCGCCATTTTAGCGTCACTGTGCTGTGAACTCAGTAAGGGACAGAACGCTACTCTGCTCACTCTGAGGGACAGTTAGATATTGCGATTTTGTGTACTACTGTGCTTGAGGCAGGCTAGTTTACCAACCGCTGTGTAAAGCTTCATTTTGCCAGTGTTGTTTTAACAGCTCTGTGCAAGGTGTGTGTGTGACAGTGCAGGTGACGCTGCAGTTTGCTCTGCATCCACCGCTGTTTGTAGGCATCTGCACGTGTCACTGACTCTTTTTTTTTTTTTTTTTTTTTTTATTTTGTGGAATTGGTGCAGCTCCATTATATTAGAAAAAAAATCAAATCTATTAGTGTGACGTGCTTCCATCCGTATACAATACATTGGTTGCAAACACTATAGAAGTACAGAAAGGAGCTTTTCACAGATTGTGGACAGTTGTGTTTCAGTGTTCACTTCAGTCTGTGTTTTTTACTTTTTTGAGTGCAGATCACGCTCCAGTTACATGTTCAAGCACTGCTGCTTGTACTCTGCTGAGCGTGTCTCAGTGGCTCATCCTTTTCATTTATCTCCAATTGGTTCTGCTACATTCCATTTAAAATAAATCTAATCTATTAGTGTGACGCGCTTCCATCCGTATACAATACATTGGTTGCAAACACTATAGAAGTACAGAAAGGAGCTTTTCACAGATTGTGGACAGTTGTGTTTCAGTGTTCACTTCAGTCTGTGTTTTTTACTTTTTTGAGTGCAGATCACGCTCCAGTTACATGTTCAAGCACTGCTGCTTGTACTCTGCTGAGCGTGTCTCAGTGGCTCATCCTTTTCATTTATCTCCAATTGGTTCTGCTACATTCCATTTAAAATAAATCTAATCTATTAGTGTGACGCGCTTCCATCCGTATACAATACATTGGTTGCAAACACTATAGAAGTACAGAAAGGAGCTTTTCACAGATTGTGGACAGTTGTGTTTCAGTGTTCACTTCAGTCTGTGTTTTTTACTTTTTTGAGTGCAGATCACGCTCCAGTTACATGTTCAAGCACTGCTGCTTGTACTCTGCTGAGCGTGTCTCAGTGGCTCATCCTTTTCATTTATCTCCAATTGGTTCTGCTACATTCCATTTAAAATAAATCTAATCTATTAGTGTGACGCGCTTCCATCCGTATACAATACATTGGTTGCAAACACTATAGAAGTACAGAAAGGAGCTTTTCACAGATTGTGGACAGTTGTGTTTCAGTGTTCACTTCAGTCTGTGTTTTTTACTTTTTTGAGTGCAGATCACGCTCCAGTTACATGTTCAAGCACTGCTGCTTGTACTCTGCTGAGCGTGTCTCAGTGGCTCATCCTTTTCATTTATCTCCAATTGGTTCTGCTACATTCCATTTAAAATAAATCTAATCTATTAGTGTGACGCGCTTCCATCCGTATACAATACATTGGTTGCAAACAATATAGAAGTACACAAACGGGCCTTTCACAGCTACTGAACATGGGTTTTTAATTTTTAACTAAAATATGTATTTTTTCAAATGACACAAATATAAGTAATGTTGAAGAGGAATAGTCCTACATCCATTGTTTGCACAATATTACAGGTGTACATCATGTCCCTTAATCAACAATGTATTATTATATTTACTTGTATGCTTTTATTTAAAAGCCAAGAACACAGAAGGATAACCTTCGCACTGCAGCTGTTGTCAAAGTTCAACCCACATTATGCACTTCCAACATTGCAGCATTTGAGGCATGATGTGAGTTGGATTGGTCAAAGTTATGGAGTGAGAAGGTTCACCATCAGTACCCTATAGCATAAGTATGCTTTTGTGTTAGCATTTGTGTTAGACATGTGGATATCTGCCATAATATGTCACAATTATTTAGTTACAGATTTGTTACCAACACTAATCATTGAATGGTTTTAAATTTGACGTTTCACTTGTTTACAGCTTAGAAATAAGGGTGTAGCCTGATATCTATGTGTAGCACTAGCCACTTTAACATGTCATGTTTTTTTAAACATGTGTAGGTAGGTAGCAGTAATTTTTGCCGGACACACAGCAGGGGAACAGCAGGCGTTACTGAACCCCACTATCACTATAGCTTGTGTATTGGTCTGTGGACACGACACTTCTGAGCAGCAACTGGCAGTGTTGTAGCCCAGGGAGTATAGCTCAGGTGGTAGAAAGATGAACATAACAGGAGACATGGAAAACGTTGTCAACCAGTTAGTTAATCTGAAACCGGACAGGCAAATTCAGGCGAGATCCATGCCTAGTTCATTTTCAGAAAAGTAAGCCGTTCTACATTATCGTAGGATAGTCGCATGCAACGGTCTGTTAGTACACCACCTGCAGCAGTAAAGACGCGCTCCGATAATACACTGCCAGCAGATCAAGCCAGCATCTCCAATGCATACTGGCTAAGCTCTGGCCATGTATCCAGCTTAGAGACACAAAACTTGAATGGGGAAGAGCCATCTGGGAGTACACTGAGAGGGCAAGACATGTAGTCTGTCACCATCTTACGGAAATGTTGCCTCCTGCTGACTGGAGCCGTCTCGGATGGTGTAGACATTGGTGGCGCTGCCACAAAACTTCGACACATTTGGAACATACTGTTCTTGCCCTGTGCAGAGGCGCTGCTTGTGCTCCCTCTTGTTGCAGAGCTGTCTCCACTGCCTCGACGCACAGAGCTGCTTTGTAAATCAGTAGCAGCAGCAGTGCTCTCGGCTGGAATGGAGAACATTATGGATTGCACCAGTGTGTCTTGGTACTTCCGCATTTTACGCTCCCGGTTCAACGGTGTGATGAGGCTTTGTAAGTTGTCCCGGTAGCGAGGGTCTAGGAGGGTGTACACCCAATAATCAGACGTGGTGTGAATGTGTTCGATGCGGCGGTCGTTTCTCAGCCACTGCAGCATGAAATCAACCATGTGCTGCAGACTCCCAACTGGCCAAGAAACGTTGTCCCCTGCAAGAGGCGTCATCTCCGCCTGCTGTGCATCACCCCACCTTGGTCTACATACTGACTAGAGCATTGTCTACCTCCCTCTGGAGCGATGTCTTCCTCCTCCATTGACTCCTCCTCATCCTCCTCACAAAGTCCTTCAAATACATATAAATTTACAAAATTTAAAACTCAAAATTTAAAAACTTTGTATCATAATTCTGTAACATCAGTTTATGGAAACACAATAGCATTACAAAAGGATAGACAAAAAATGTACATTATGTGCTTTGTAAATACATTAAAAGTTTGTAATGGTTATGAAAATATAGACAGCGACTCTGGAGGTTCAATTGTTGATACAGCATGGTACTTTGAAAGTCCTCCAGCCCTTTGTGAGGAACCACGTTGCGCTGACTGTCCAGAAGGTGATGGAATTTGTGACTCCTCATCCTCCTCACAAAGTCCTTCAAATACATATAAATTTACAAAATTTAAAACTCAAAATTTAAAAACTTTGTATCATAATTCTGTAACATCAGTTTATGGAAACACAATAGCATTACAAAAGGATAGACAAAAAATGTACATTATGTGCTTTGTAAATACATTAAAAGTTTGTAATGGTTATGAAAATATAGACAGCGACTCTGGAGGTTCAATTGTTGATACAGCATGGTACTTTGAAAGTCCTCCAGCCCTTTGTGAGGAACCACGTTGCGCTGACTGTCCAGAAGGTGATGGAATTTGTGACTCCTCATCCTCCACCTCTTCCAAAACCTCATGCCTTAGTGCTTGCAGTGTTTTTTGAAGCAGGCAGATAAGGGGGACAGTCAGGCTGACTAGTGCATCATCTGCACTCGCCATCCGCGTTGACTCATCAAACGCACGCAAAACGTGGCAGATATCCTTCATAGAGTTATTCGCCACTCATTACACTGGCAGTGGCTGCCCATTCATTATAGGATCCAATTCTAATTACTGGTTCTCACCAACATAGCTCTCCACAGCGCAGCACCCCCCTACATCTCCTCCCTTATTTATATTTATCGGCCTAACCGACTGCTGCACTCTGCAAACGACCTTCGACTAACCTCTGCACTAATCCGTACCTCCCACTCCCAACTCCAAGACTTCACCCGCGCTGCGCCAATCCTCTGGAATGCTCTACCCCAAGAAATTAGGACTATCCGCAATTTGGATGGTTTCAGGCGCTCCTCAAAACACATTTGTTCACAGTGGCCTATCACATTCACTAATCAAAGTCATTCTATGTATTCTGTGTAAGTGTGTGTGTGTCTCTAGCCCATTCACTATCTCCATCCCTCAGTCCCTTAAGATGGCTGGAACATCATTGTAAATGCACCATTGTATATAAACACCTATACTTTGTATCTCCCCCATCTCATTGTACATTGTAAGCTGTCACGAGCAGGGGCGACTTATTTAGCTTAAATTATTGTATTGTTAACGTTGTTACTTATGACTTGTGTTCTGAAACTGCTAAACTGTAAAGCGCTGCGGAATATGATGGCGCTATATAAATAAATATTATTATTATTCCTCTGAGCTGCTCCCACCACCTTCCTGTTCTTCATGCCATGTTGGGTATTGGACCTCATCATCTCCACTACCCTCTTCCAACACCTGCTGTTGGGTGGTCTGGCCAGCACCATGCTCAACAGAAACTGGCACCTGGGTCTCATCATCATCATCAGATGCGTTCTGCGGTGTGCTGACCATCGGCACTGTCTCACCCGCCTCTTCAGATTCAGAGAGACACAGCTGTTGCGCATCACTGCATACTCCCTCTTCTTCACATTACAGAATGCTGCTTGGCTGGGCCCCTGTTTGCAAGCCAATAGATTCTGAGAACAGAAGCAGACACTCAGCTGGCTCCTGTACAGAACTCTCTGACTGCCTGGGCAATTTGCCAGGCGGTGAAGAGACAGATGGTTGCCCAACAGTGCTGTGGTCCTGAGAGGAGGTGGAAGCAATTGAAGTCGATGCATTGGCTGAGATCCAAACAACAACGGCTTCAATTTGTTCTTCCCGCAGCAGGGGGGTACTCCGAGCTCCTACAAAAGTGCGCATAAAGGAACGCTCACGGCCCGGGGAAAACTGGTGGATGCTGTGTCACTGGGGGCCGCAGCAGCCACAGAATCCCCACGTCCTCTCCCTGAAGAAACTCCACGACCACGTGCCTTACTCCCTGCCTTCTTCATCTTGGTAGATTGATAAAGAAAGTCTGAAAAGTTATAAGGCCTAAGTGTGGTTATTCCGCAGAGACTGCAGTGAACACTGCACACAACTGTTCAGTAGGTGTGAAAGGCCCCTTTGTGTACTTCTATAGTGTTTGCAACCAATGTATTGTATACGGATGGAAGCGCGTCACACTAATAGATTTTATTTATTTGTAATAGAGTGGAGCAGCAACAATTAGAGAAAAATTTCAAGGATGTGCCAGTGACACACGCTCAGCAGACTACAACCAGCAGTGGTTGAAGAACTAACTGGAGCGTGATCTGCACTCCAAAAAGGAAAACCTCAGACTACAGTGAACACTGCACACAACTGTTCACTACCCAACGCGTCTCAGCAGGAAGGCAGTCTGTGCGTCAAAACAAAGGCGCAAGCATACATCCACGTACCCTGTTTATAAAGCTATATAAAAAAAATTATGTAGTAGTGACGCACACTTTATTGAGGTACAGTATTACATCGCCATTCACCATCTGTGGCTATGCAGTCTCATCTATATATACCTTATCTATCCGTTGTCATGCTTGCAAGTCGACAGTCAGGCATAAATAGCAATTTTCACTATGCACTATGCACTTTTTAAAGGTTATGTTTGTTAATAAACATGATTATTGCCACATATTATGAGTATTACATGATGGAAATTGTATAATTTTGTATAAACTGTTTAGTGACATTATTCAGCAAATGTAACATTTTAGTAATGTCACAGATAACTTGTAATGCTGATGATGTTTTGAAGTCAGACATTCATTGTCTATACAATAAAAATGGTGTACATACTGTTACTTATCCATCATTAATGGATTCAGATATGTACTTGTATGCTTTTATGTACAACCGTATAGCAGATTCCTTAACTAATTTATTTTGTGGTTTGCATTGCTGTTCAACATGTTAATGTATGTGTTTATGTTTGTCAATTCTTTATTTATCTAGATATTAGTTTAAATGAAATCATCATCTTATGGTAGTAAAGGTTATCTTTCTCTTGTTTGAAGTATAGACATTTAAAATTGACAGGTAACAAGGAAATTACTTGATCTAGTATTTAAACATCCTCCTTGACCCTGGGCTCCAACACCGCCAGTTGTTGCTCGGAAGTGCTGTTAGCACAGTCAACACTTGCTCCTGTGTTACTGGGGTTCAGTAACGTCAGCTGGTCCTCGGTTGTGCCATTGGCTCTTTTCCTTCTGCTGCCCCTCCGGGTTCCAGTACCGTCAGCTGGTTCTCCGCAGTGCCTTTGGCCTAGGTGCCTCCATCTTGGTATCCGAGTTCCAGCAACGTCTGCTGGTCCTTGGTAGTGCTTTGGAGCACAGGTACCTCTCTGCTTCAGTAACCGTGGTTTCCCAGTCGTAACGTCAGCTGGTCCTCTGGTTGTGCGCATTTGGCCTTCTTTTCCTTCTGCTGCCCTCTCGGGTTCCAGTACAGTCAGCTGGTTCTCCCAGTGCTTTGGCTAGGTGCCTCCATCTTGGATCAGAGTTCCAGCAAACATTGCGGTCCTATGGGTAGTGCATTTGGAGCACAAGTACCTCTGCTTAGTAACCGTGTCCCAGTAAATCTAGCTGGTACAAGATTGTGCTTACAATACAGTGTACGACACAGAGAACAAGACAATAGCAGAGATCTAAAAGCAGAAGAACATGAATATAAGACCAAAATGAGAGCAAATTTAATGCTCTAATTCTAAGCAAGAAGGATAGAGGATGGGAGTGAGTCGTTCTCTCGTGGTGCCATGGAAAATGCTGCTGCTGCAGGCAAATGAAACGACAATATGTTGTAATTAAATCTTTGTGAAGCAAGAACGGAAGATGAAAATTTATACTTTGACAGATTAAGTAAGGATCTCTATCACAAATAGATATGAAAGAAGATGAAGAATATGATAGATAATAGTTTAATAAGAAGATATGAGTATGTTAACAAGATGATAGCAGAAGTTAAGAGAAGATAAAAGTGAGTGAGAATAATGATGAAAGATGATGCTGCAGAAGATTATGAAGGAGAAAGTGTGTGAAAAGTTAAAAAGGTGAAGATGAAGAGCATGGAAGTTGTGTAATATACATATTTGCCAAAATATAAAAAACGTTAACATTGTCAATTTCTTCGTCAATCCGAACATCTTTAAAAAAAAAAATATTTATGCTATTCCATTTGATTGGGTTAAACATCTATGCCTTTAATGTCTCCTCAACCTTCCCCAATACATTCTACATTACTCTTTCTTGTTTTCCTTCATGTACAATTAACCAACAAGGCAAGAATGGGTTTTTTTTAATTTCGATATTTTGTTCCATAGACTTACATGGGACTTCCGGTATCGATATCGGGTATCGCCGATATTTTAGTGATATCGGCGATACCATTCCGATTCCGATACTTTAGGATATCGGAAAGTATCGCTCAACTCTACTCCTGAGGGATCTCTCCAGAAGGGTCCAAATGCAGGCTCCCGAGTGCTGGTTACCATTCTGTGGAATAAAGAGAAAAAATACAATTAATATAGTGATATTGAATGGCCCTGGCTGAAAAAAAAACCTAGCTAGACACGTTAACATGGGGTGTGTAATATTTACCTGGTGACCATTGTTGCCAGGAGGAACGACAGGGCTTGTGCGTACTTGTACTTGCTCCTGCACCCTCCAGATCCACTCGGGGTCTGCATCTCTTTGTTGAACTCCTTCTTGAAGCGATCCCTCACAGACTGCCACAGTTTCACAATTCTCTCCCCTGAAAGAGAAAGCACAAATTGGTTAGTATACAACATCAGGGTTTCCCAAACTGCGTTCCTCATGGCCCCACGGGTTATGTTTTCAGGATTTCCATAGTGTTGCACAAAAGGAAATCCAGAAAACATGACCCGTGGGGGCCACGAGGACTGTAGTTTGGGAAACACTGCTTTACATCCAGCAACCTGAACTGTATATACTTACGCTCTTCAATCTGGGCCCGAGCATTGAGGTCCTCCCAGCGGTCCACGAGTAGTGAACAGATTTCCTCCCAGAGCCGTCAGGTCACAATGAGATCGGCATGGCGGCGGTCCCCCATGTTCCACAGCGGCTCCCTTTTTCTGACCAGATCGATGAGGAGGTCAACGTCGATCCCCCCTTCCTCACCGTCAGAGTCGGGAGAACGCTGTGAAGCCTGTAAAGAAAAAGAGAAAAAAATACATTAGCCTTCAAACTACCAAGAAAAGTAAAAAAAATGAGGGAAAAAAAGGAAAACAAAAATGTAAAAAAAATAAATAAATAAAAAAAAATGTACAGTTATACTTACACGATGGAGACCGCCGCGTCGCTCACGCCGACAACCCTGGGAGGCACTGCGAGGACCTCTTGATTGAGCACCAGATTCAGAAGACTATAAAAAAAAAATTATGTGCTTGGATGTAGCCATATGTGTTGGGTGCAGTGTGATGTCTGTACTAAATTGTTTTGTATGTGTTGTGTGTAGTGTGATGTTGTATTTCTGCGATGCATGCAGGAAACTTACGAATTGCGAGCCCACGTCGGGAATCTCTCCACCCCTTCGTTCTTCTTCTGGGAGCTCCTCTTCAGCTTCAGTTTCCTGGTATAAATAAAAAATAAGGCAATTAATAGATATATCCCAGAGATGGATTGTGAATTAAACAAAAAAAAACCAAAACCTTTTTTTTACCTCTAAAAGCTGATGAAGCGAGGGAGGGCTCCCAGAAGAAGAAGACGTGGAGTCCTGCAGCTGCTGCCGGCCGGACTGCATAACTGCTGCTGCTGTTGATATTGCATGGCCCTGGCTGAAACACAAAAATTGGTTAACATTTTTTGGGGAATGGGGTGTGTGATATTTACCGTCTGGCGTCTGCTCCCGTTCTCTCCAGCTGGTCCCCAAACTGTATTTCTTCATCTTGTGGTGGTGGTGCTGCTACTGCTGCTGCTGTTGAAGGGCAGCCTCTACTGTGGAATAAAGAGAAAAAAATGCCATGAATATATTGGTATTGCATGGCCCTGGCTGAAACACAAAAATTGGTTAACATTTTTTGGGGAATGTGGTGTGTGATATTTACCGTCTGGCGTCTGCTCCTGTTCTCTACATCTGGTCCCCGGATTGTATTTCTTCTTCTTGCGGTGGTGCTGCTGCTACTGCTGCTGCTGTTGAAGCGCAGCCTCTACTGTGGAATAAAGAGAAAAAAATGCCATGAATATATTGATATTGCATGGCCCTGGCTGAAACACAAAAATTGGTTAACATTTTTTGGGAATGGGGTGTTAGGGTTCGAGTTCCCACTCCTGCACAGAGGGAATCTTGAGCTGTTCCCGCTGCGGTCCCCCATCCGTCTCCGGCCGCAGTGCTTCCTGCTCAGCTGAGACGTCGGTCCCAGCGTCTTGCCCGGCCCAGTACTGTGCAGAGACTTGCTGCTGCAACCAGTGTTGGAGCAGGCAGATTTGGGACTAAGTCCTTTGTTGCTTCATCTGAGCATGCCCAGGGCAAGATCTCCCATTGGAGATCAGGGGTCACATGCTCAGATACAGCTGCCACTCCTATTGGTCCTTCAGGAAAGTCCTGTGGCTGTTGATGTTCTGAAGCAGCTTTCATTGGTCCTTCCTGGAAGGTCTTTTTCTCATGGCTGCTATAAAAGGCTGTCCTTACCGCACGGCCGTGCGCTAGTATCAACTGTTATATGCTTTGCGCCAGTATGGTCATGCGTGTGTGTGGTTAGGGCGGCTGAAATACGCCATAACAATACCAACCTAATCGCACATTTTGCCACAGCAGTTACGGCGTTTATTTTGGCAACTCTGCGGGATAACAGAGTTTGCTTCTTGCGCCATCTTACTAGCAGTAGGCTCCACCTGCACGATGGACCCCAGGCTGCGAACGCACCTCTCTACATCTTATATTTGGTGCGTTCCGCAGACCCTAGCATGGGGTGTGTGATATTTACCGTCTGGTGTCTGCTCCCGTTCTGTAATGTATGTAGTACAGTTCATATAGCGTCTTGTGCTTGGGTGCGATGAAAACACAGGAGTCACAGGTTTGATATAGAAAAGTCCTGTATTACTTCATACAAGTTGGCAGAAATAGTCACACAGTTTGCAGACACAGAAACAGGAGACACAGCAGGCCAGAGTAATCCAAGCTCAGCAATCACTCTCCAATACAGATTCAGGATCTTCTTCTCTGTTACCGTAAGTCCATGCAAACGTGGGTCTTTCAAAGAGCAGGGTTCAGAGTCCACAAGTGCTTCAGAGTTCCTCAGTAGGAATAGCTGGAGTACAAGGTCCAAGGCTTACAGGAGTCAAGTCACAGGTTCACTGCAGGCTAGATTCTGAAGCACTGATTGCTCAGCTGTGGCTGCTTAAGAAGCAAAGGAGAGAATCAGGGCGGGAACATGCAAGCTGGAAACTCCATTTTGACTGAGGGCAAGATAGCTGCAGCAAGACAGAAAGTAAAATGGCTGACGAACAAACTGAGTTTCAGGAATATATACATAGAACCTTACATTACTCCCCCCTTAAGGACAACCTCCGGATGACCTCAGACCAGGCTTGTGTGGGTACCTCTGATGAAACTGACGGAGCAAGCGAGGAGCATTAACGTTATTGACCGGTTCCCATGAGTTGTCCTCCACTGGGTAGCCCTGCCATTTAATCAGATATTGTAACTGATTTCTATACAACCTGGAATCTAAAATCCTTTCCACCACAAATTCTTCCTGACCATCGACTAGCACTGGGTCAGGGCAAGGAGAGGAACGTCCAGGAAACGTATTGGGTGTCGCAGCCTTTAGTAGGGATACATGAAAGACAGGGTGGATTCTCATAGTTCTGGGCAGTTGAAGACGACAAGCAACGGCACTTATAATTTTACTGATTTTATAGGGTCCAATGTACTTATGTCCCAACTTAGACGATGGAATCCTTAACTTAAGATTTCTGGTTGACAGCCAGACCAAGTCTCCTACCTTGAAAGCTGGTGCAGGTTTACGAAATTTATCTGCTGCTTTCTTGTACCTTTCTTGAGCCGATTCCAGATTTTCCTTTAGAAGATCCATATTCTTCTGTAAAGACGTGATTCTTTCAGCCACTGCTGGTAAAGGCGTTTCTATGGGAAATCGTGGTAGAATGTTAGGATGATAACCTAGATTAGAGTAAAAAGGAGACTGTTTAGTGGAGGCACTCTGAGAGTTGTTATACGAGAACTCAGCTAATGGAAGTAGATCCACCCAATCATCCTGTAGGTGGCAGATAAATCAGCGGAGATACTGCTCCAGGGTTTGATTGGTTCGTTCGGTCTGTCCATTAGCCTGGGGATGAAAAGCAGAAGAAAGGTTTACTTTAATGTCCAATGCTGCACAGAAATTTTGCCAAAACCTAGAAGTGAATTGCTCCCCTCGATCCGAAATAACCTCATCCGGTACTCCATGTAAGCGAAACACATCTTTAATCATCAAATCTGATGTCTGTTTTGCAGTGGGTAAGCCGACACAAGGGATAAAATGAGCTGCCTTTGTTAGACGGTCAACCACCACTAGAATGGTGTTCTTCCCCTGAGAGGTTGGTAACTCCACAATGAAGTCCATAGAAATGGATCCCCACGGGCGGGACGGGGTGGGAAGAGGCTGTAACAGACCAGTTGGTGAGGAGCGAGGTGTTTTGCATCTTGCACAGACCTCACATGAAGTGACATAATTCAAAACATCCTTCCTGCAAGTGGGCCACCAAAAGAAACGAGAAAGAAATTCCTGTGTCTTTAGAATTCCTCTATGCCCAGCTATCTTGGAATCGTGAATGAGTTGCAATACTCTTAATCTGACTGTTTCAGGAATATACAGACGTTGTCCCTGAATCCACACACCATTCTTAAAGACAAGACTTACGTCCCTTGGGGGTTGTGCCAAAAAGGAATCCGCATGGTATGCTTCCTTGATGTCCTTAAGTAGGTCTTGATTATGAATTACTCCTAGGAATCTAGAGTCAGGAAGAATAGTCTTAGGAGGAGTAATTGGACGTGTCTCTGCTGAGTAAATCCTAGAGAGTGCATCAGCCTTTCCATTGCGCGATCCTGGTCTATAAGAGATGATAAAATTAAATTGGTTTAAGAAAAGATTCCAGCGAGCCTGGCGAGGAGTCAGGCACTTAGCCGACCTGATAAACTCAAGGTTACGATGGTCTGTCAGGATGACTATTTGCTGTGCAGCTCCCTGAAGAAGGTGTCTCCATTCTTTGAAGGCGGCAATAATGGCCAACAACTCTCTATTGCCCACATCGTAGTTCCTCTCAGCCGAAGACAACTGCTGGGAAAAGAAGGCACAGGGATGCAAGACATTCTTCTCACCTGTTCTCTGAGAGAGTATAGCTCCAACGGCACAGTCTGAAGCATCCACCTCTATTATGAAGGCAAGCTCGGGGTTGGGATGTACTAGGATACGTGCAGTGGTAAATTTATCTTTTAGACGGGAAAATGCTTCCTGGGCTTGGGGAGTCCAGGAAAACCTAGACTCTTTCCGGGTAAGTTGAGTGATAGGTGACACTACCTCAGAGAAATTTCTAATGAAACGTCTATAGAAGTTGGCAAACCCGATGAAGCGCTGTACCTCCTTCACATTTCTAGGACTTGGCCAATCCTTGATGGCTTGGGTTTTGCTTCCATCCATACTAATTCCTTGTGTAGACAGTACATACCCCAGAAATTGAATTTCGGTCCTATGGAATTCACACTTTTCAAGTTTGATGTAAAGATGATTTTGTCTTAGACGTTCCAAGACCATTCTCACATGTCCATGATGTTCCTCTGTGGAGTTAGAAAAAATTAGAATATCATCCAAATAAATTACCACGAATGTATCTAGGAGATCCCTGAAGATGTCATTCACCAAGTGTTGGAAAGTGGCTGGGGCGGTACTCAGACCAAAAGGCATAACTAGATATTCAAAGTGTCCATAGCGTGACCTGAATGCAGTCTTCCATTCATCCCCAGGTCTAATACGGACTAAGTTATAGGCCCCACGAAGATCTAGTTTAGAAACAATTTTGGCATGTCGCACTCTCTCCAATAACTCAGGGATTAAAGGCAATGGATAACGGTTTCTAATAGTAACCTTATTGAGTTCCCTATAGTCTACGCATGGTCTCAGAGATCCATCTTTCTTCTTTACAAAGAAGATGGGTGCACCTGCAGGAGATGAAGAGGGGCGTATGAAGCCCTTGGCTAGATTTTCATCTATGTAATCCTTTAAAGCCTTTAGCTCAGGCCCCGCCAGGGGGTAGATCTTACCAAAAGGTATCTCTGCTCCAGGCAATAATTCAATTGGACAATCATATGGACGGTGAGGAGGAAGCTGGTCAGCGTTCTTCTTGTCACATAAATCCACATAGTCCTGGTATACAGCTGGTAGTTCAGGGACTGACATGATTCCTTTAGGAACAGAGCAAGCTGAAACTTTTGGACTCATCTGTTTCTCTGGAAAGTGTAATTCCTTGGTCTCCCAGTTAATGGTAGGATTCTGAGCCTGCAGCCATGGTAGCCCTAGAATAATGGGAAAGTGGGGAGAAGAGATAAGCATAAAGGACAGTTTCTCTTGATGATCTTTACCCATAAGAACCCTCAAAGGCTCTGTTTCCTGATCCACTGGTCCAGAGGTCAGCAGGGAGCCATCCACAGTTTCCATCTGTACTGGAGTAGCCTTCTTCACTGAACGTATTCCCTGTTTCAGAGCAAAGGAGACATCCATAAAATTTCCACTTGCCCCTGAGTCGATCATAGCAGAGCTAGACACCCAAGCTGAGTCAACCCAGAGTTTGATGGAAAGAAAGCAATGAGAATTGTTTTTCTTACAACTCAGCTGGGACACCGCTGAGGAAACTTGAAAAATGGCAGCGTTTACACAGTCAACGTCCTCAGAGGTAACGGAGTTTAAGTCCGAGAAATCAAGATCTGTTGCTGCAGATCTCTCTGGAGCCTGAGGCTCGGACCTGACAGATCGCCTCTCGCAACACTCACAATGAATGAGTGCTGCAGTAGTCTTACGAGAACGGCTGGGGCAGTTTATAATGAAGTGCCCTGACTTACCACAATAGAAACATAGATTCTCCTTAAAAAGATGTTCCTTGCGTGCATCACTAACCCGTCGTTGTAAAGAGTCTACCTGCATGGGTTCAGGTTCAGGTTCCCGTGTAATCCTACTCAAAGGTTCCTTAGCTGGAGAGGAAGGTAGGAAAAGGTTAGTACGATTGCTTTCGAACCATCTCTCTTGCCTGCGTTCAGTCAGACGAGTATCAATACGGATGC
Organism: Oophaga sylvatica; assembly: GCA_033576555.1. Classification (NCBI taxonomy): domain Eukaryota; kingdom Metazoa; phylum Chordata; class Amphibia; order Anura; family Dendrobatidae; genus Oophaga; species Oophaga sylvatica. The sequence goes on along the minus strand of JARQOD010000005.1, from coordinate 313,441,475 downwards.
AGTAGTTAATAAAGTCACCTAACGCAGTGGGAGGGTCGGCACGAGCAAGTTCATCCTTAATCAGTGGAGATAACCCCTTTCGAAAAATAGATTTTTTGGCGGAACTGTCCCAGGTGGTATCAAGGGCCCATCTCCTGAAATCCAAGGCATATTCAGCTACCGAGTGCTTACCTTGGCGCAAAGCTAACATGGCTGCTTCAGCTGTTGCACCTCGATTGGGGTCATCAAACACCTGCCCCATGGCTGAAATAAAATCATCAAGGTGATTCAAACAATCATCCTCAGTCTCAATCAGAGGGTTTGCCCACATCAAAGCCTTGTTGGTAAGCAACATAATTATAGTAAGCACCTTAGATCGTTCAGTGGGAAATTGTGAAGCATGTGCAGAAAAAAAAAGATTGCATTGATTAATAAATCCCCTGAATTTCTCACGTTCACCGCCAAAACGAAAAGGGGGCAACTTGGGAATCCCAGCACTCGGGGCTACGGCAGGAGCCTGGACTCGCCCCTCTAGAACCTCAATCCTGGCTCGCAAATCCTGGGTAGTCTGTCCAACCACTTGCAAATTGTGATTATTGAGGTCCTGTAGATTTGTAAAACGGGTCTTTATATTCTGCAAATCTGCAAGGATATTATCAGTCACTCCGCAAAGTTCCTTTATGCGGGCCTCCATTTTCCAGATCTTTTAAGACAGGATTACTGGAAGAAGAGGAGAGAAAAAAAACAATAGTGTTCACCTGTGGCAACACTGCAGAGAGAAAAAAAAATTAAGGGAACTGCTCACCTGGAATGGTTGTGAGAAGTCACAACCACTATCATCACAGAAAGTTTCAACCAGACATCTGATATCCAGAGTTACAGCAGACAAAAAAGAGAAAAGAAAGGAAAAAAAAAACAATAGTGTTTACCTGTGGTAACACTGCAAAAAGAAAAAACTTAAGGGAATTGCTCACCTGGAATGGTTGTGAGAAGTCACAACCACTGTCATCACAGAAAGTACAACCGGATGTCTGATATCCACAGTACAGCAGACACAGCCTTCCAGACCCAGCAGACACTAACGTTTTGGCTTCAGAATCTTGTAATGTATGTAGTACAGTTCATATAGCGTCTTGTGCTTGGGTGCGATGAAAACACAGGAGTCACAGGTTTGATATAGAAAAGTCCTGTATTACTTCATACAAGTTGGCAGAAATAGTCACACAGTTTGCAGACACAGAAACAGGAGACACAGCAGGCCAGAGTAATCCAAGCTCAGCAATCACTCTCCAATACAGATTCAGGATCTTCTTCTCTGTTACCGTAAGTCCATGCAAACGTGGGTCTTTCAAAGAGCAGGGTTCAGAGTCCACAAGTGCTTCAGAGTTCCTCAGTAGGAATAGCTGGAGTACAAGGTCCAAGGCTTACAGGAGTCAAGTCACAGGTTCACTGCAGGCTAGATTCTGAAGCACTGATTGCTCAGCTGTGGCTGCTTAAGAAGCAAAGGAGAGAATCAGGGCGGGAACATGCAAGCTGGAAACTCCATTTTGACTGAGGGCAAGATAGCTGCAGCAAGACAGAAAGTAAAATGGCTGACGAACAAACTGAGTTTCAGGAATATATACATAGAACCTTACACGTTCTCTCCAGCTGGTCCCCGAACTGTATTTCTTCTTCTTGTGGTGGTGGTGCTGCTACTGCTGCTGCTGTTAAAGGGCGGCCTCTACTGTGGAATAAAGAGAAAAAAATGCCATGAATATATTGATATTGCATGGCCCTGGCTGAAGCACAAAAATTGGTTAACATTTTTTGGGGAATGGGATGTGTGATATTTACCGTCTGGCGTCTGCTCCTGTTCTCTCCATCTGGTCCCCAGATTGTATTTCTTCTTCTTGTGGTGGTGGTGGTGCTGCCACTGCTGTTGAAGGGTGGCCTCTTCTGTGGAATAAAGAGAAAAAAATGCCATGAATATATTGATATTGCATGGCCCTGGCTGAAGCACAAAAATTGGTTAACATTTTTTGGGGAATGTGGTGTGTGATATTTACCATCTGGCGTCTGCTCCTGTTCTCTCCATCTGGTCCCGGACTGTATTTCTTCTTGTGGTGGTGGTGCTGCTACTGCTGCTGCTGCTGAAGGGCGGCCTCTACTGTGGAATAAAGAGAAAAAAATGCCATGAATATATTGATATTGCATGGCCCTGGCTGAAACACAAAAATTGGTTAACATTTTTTGGGGAATGGGGTGTGTGATATTTACCGTCTGGCGTCTGCTCCCGTTCTCTCCATCTGGTCCCCGGACTCTATTTATTCTTCTTCTTGTGGTGGTGGTGCGGCTGCTGCCTCCTGCTGCTGCCTTCTTCTCCGGCTTGCTAACTTCTTGGCTGGCTGCATGGTTATGGCTGAGGGTCCCACTGGCATGGTTTATATATGTTTGCTGGGGGCAGGACTACTCTGAGCATGCTCAAACAAAAAAAATGGATCCAGCCATCGGATCCGGCTTTTACCGGATCCGGCGCATTGCGGCGCTCATACACTTTCATTGTGACAAAAAGCCGGCTTTTTCGCCGGAGAGAAAAAACGTTACAGTTACCGTTTTTTCCAGACGCCGGAATGAGACAATTAGCCAACCGGACGAAACGCAAGGCCATGCGGCGCAATCCGGCGCTAATATAAGTCAATGGGAAAAAAACGGATCCGGCATTAGATTTCGCCGGATCCGGTTTTACAAAACAATGCTGGATCGCATCGGACGGTGAAAAACGGATGTGTGAAAGTGGCCTAATAGAAACATGTGCACCACTTCAATATTTTTTACCCTCTCTTGGCTTACAAATACTGACCAAACACTGAACATGTGAACGTGGTATAGGAGTTGATAGTGCAGTTTTAATGAAAGTAGGGCTACAAACCATTTTGGAAGCAGATTCAATATATATTACAGATGAGTAAGGCTGCCACAGTGCAGCAGTTCAAGCCAATATCTATAGATAGATAGATTCATGGACAGTCCATAAAGAGGCACTTATTTATTAGTTTCTGTTTTAATGCGATAGGTTCTCCTGAAATACTGAGAAGACAGAGGTCGTATAGTTTACCTGGTCTTGTGATCACAGTCTTCAGTTAATGATTTTAAATTGTTTGTAATAAAGTGTCACAAATTAGTCTGTAACATTGGGGAAAGCTGAATTTACCACATTTGTATTTATTTGCATTTTAAGGCAGTGTTATTATTCTAACATTATTGTATCCAATTACTAATAACAAAAGAATAAATAATGTAGTAAAACGCTGAATTAACCACATGTGTAATTAGTGTTATGATTAATTGCTAAATAAGTTTATTCAACAGAAATGAATTGTCAAAGAAAGACAATGAAAACAGACGATAAAACGCATAAAGCAGGCAAGATAAGACAGTACTCCAACACTCCAATAGTAAAACGTGCAACAATATAAAATTAAACCTTAATTATAATGAACTATTGCTATAATAATCCAATGAATAGAAAAAATAGAATTTGCCTAATTAAGTCTCCTTTTTATTTAATATGTCTTAAATATAAAGACAATATTGTCTTCAGAAAAATATGAACAAATTAGCCAAAAAGAAATGGAGTGGAAGAGGTTTGGAGAAAAATGATGCTTAAAGTGAATATGTCAACAGATTTCTGCTATGTAATCTGCTAGCAGCATGATCAAGGGCTGAGACCTTGATTCCAGTCATGTGTCTACTAGTGGGCTACTTGTTTTAGTTTCAATAAAATCAGTATTTTGTCAGCAGGAGATTATCGTTAGAGAACTAGTTGTCTCATGTCATGAAGTTCTCTTGCTCTGTGTAACCTGTCCCACCACTGATTAGCAGCTTTCTGCCTATGCACAGTGTACACCGAAAGCTGCCAATCAGCGGTGTAGGTAGGATTATAAAGAACTCAGCATTCAGAGAACTGGCAGATCCACAACAGAGAAAGATTTTATCAAAACTTCACCAAGAAGCCTTGTAAGTGATATATATCGCTGAAATCAGGGTCTCTACTACTATATCATACATGATAAGAACAGGAGAAAAAATTTAATTTAAAAAGTCCAAACATAATCAGGTGCAGTAGCGGTAGGGAAACATGACCAGAAAAAATGGACACACCACTTAATGACAACCCAAAACATCCAAATGACCCTGATCAAAAGTTCACATACTCTGGTGATTTTGGCCTGATAACATGCACAGAAGTTGACACATGGGTTTGAAAGGCTACTAAAGGTAACATCCTCACCTGTGACCTGTTTGCTTGTAATCAGTGTATGTGCATAAAAGCTGAATGAGTTTCTGGAATCCAGACAGACTCTTGCATCTTTCATCCAGTCACTGACGTTTCTGGATTGTGAGTCATGGGGAAAGCAAAAGAATTGTCAATGGATCTATGGGAGAAGGTAGTTGAACAACAGGAAAGGGATACAAAAAGATATCCAAGGAATTGATAATGCCAGTCAGCAGCATTCAAATTGTGATTAACAAATGGAAAATCAGTAGATTTGTAAAAATAAAACCACGGTCAGGTAGACCAACAAAAATTTCAAACACAACTGCCAGGAAAATTGATCTGGATGCAAAAAAAACCTCACAAATAACATCAGCTGAAATACTGGACTCTCTGAAAACTAGAGATGTGGCTGTTTCAAGATGCACAATAAGGAGGTGTGTAGCCCAGCTGCGCTTGGAGCCACATGTTCCCAGGAGGATGCACAGAAGGTAATCCCACACACACACCTGATATTCATTCACACCTTCACTATTCCTTGGAGCCACCAGAGGGAGCCCTTGAAGAGTATGTATATATATAAGGGTTGTGGAGAGACGGCAGTTAGTTGTTAGTTTACCTCAGATGAGCTGAGAGGGAAAGCTGTTGTCAGATCACCTCAGAGAGACGAGCTGAGAGGGAGAGTACCTCAGATCTCAGATTACCTCAAAAAGCTAAAAGACTGTTTGTTCATTTGGAGCGTGGAAGGTTAGCTCTTGAAGTGTGCATAGATCAATCAGACGGAAGGTCCTGATAGCTGCTTCAGACTGAGCATTAGAAGGAAAAGAAGGAAAGGGAACAGCAGTTACTGAAAGACTGAATACTACAGCTTGAGCTTAGTTTACTGTGTGGAGTCCAGTAATAGTGGAGAAAGATAGCCACTTCAGCCTGGTCAGAACTGAGTCAACTGAGTGTAGTTTCAGTGAGCAAGCGTGCCGACGCTTTGAGAGCGGTGAAGAGAAGGAAGAATCAGCCATCTACTGCTAGTGTGCTTATGTTAAGGGTCGGAGTAGGACGAAAGGCGAGTGGAAGGGAAAAGAGAGTGACAGAGGTTGAAACAGCATTGATCGCTTACCTCTACTCTGAACAACCGGACACCGGGTCCGAGCTTGCTAGCATCTACACGACTAGTAGGAGATACCGGAGACCCTGTGGGACTTCAAGTCGCAGGGGCCCAGCAGTGCTGATACGTAACCGAGGTCAGGAAGACGGGGGTCCAGCAGGACGCTGCATACAGAGACACTGATCTATCCATGAGAAGGCCTCACCACAAAGTCAGCCGGGCGTATATGAGAAGACAGAGTTAGACTTTGTTTCATACAGGTCATAAACTCACACATACAGGAGTACAGAGGCCCTACACCTACTCAGTGGGATTACTGGACGTGCATCCTCCACCCTGCCAGCTTCCCGGGACGTGCCTGCAACTACCATCAGTAAAGGTACAGAAAGAGACTTTTGTGTGTGTGTCTGCCTTATTGCTCCTGCACCCCTACACCGCCATTTACCCTTAGGGATCCAGTCTTGCCTGTGGAAGACTTAACACCTTGCTGCCCAGTAACAACCCCTCAGCGGATCTACCCTGCAGCGCTGGTCACCCTGACCAGGTACCACATGTGGCGTCACGAACAAACTGTAAATACTTTATTCCCCTGTAAATATCCCACATTTTGAGGTGAGCCCCAGGGCCACGGACCGAGCTGTGCTACCCGTGACATCCCCCATTGAAGTGAACGGGCTCGGTGCCGAGTATCCCACGGTCCTGCTAAGGGCGACTCAGAGGCACTTTAAGAAAATTGGGCTGCATGGTTGAGTCGCCAGAAGAAAGCCATTACTGCAAAAATGCCACAAAGTATCTTGCCTACAATATGCAAAACAGCACAGAGACAAGCCTCAAGACTTCTGGAACAAGGTAATTTGAAGTCATGAGACCAAAATTGAACATTTTTGCAACAACCATAAACGTTATATTTGGAGAGAGTCAACAATTCCTATGATGAAAGGAACACCATTCCTACTGTAAAGCACCGAGGTGGATCACGGATGTTTTTGGATGTGTGAGCTACAAAGGCACAGGAAACTTGGTCAAAGTTGAAGGAAAGATGAATGCAGCACGTTATCAGAAAATATTGGAGGCAAATTTGCAATCATCAGGTCAGAAGATGCGCATGGGACATACTTGGAAGTTCCAACATGACAGCGATACAAAACACAAGGCCAAGTCGACCTGTCATTGGCTACAGCAGAACAAAGTGAAGGTTCTGGAGTGGCCATCTCAGTCTCCTGACCTCAATATCATTGAGCCATTCTGGGGAGATCTCAAGTGCGAAGTTCATGCCAAGAAGAGTGGGCAGCTTTACCATCTGAGAAACTAAAGAACCTCATCTACAACTACCGCAAAAGACTTCAAGCTGTCATTGATGTTAGATGGGGCAATACACAGTATTAAGAAATTGATTATGTAAACTTTTGATCAGGGTCATTTGGATTTTTTGGGTTGTCATTATAATTTAAAAAGAGAAAACACAGTAGTTTGACAATAAATGGATTCACCAAACCACTAACCGTGAGTGGAGAAAAAGTTTTGGTGTTATCATTCATATTCTCTGAAAAAGGCCAAGAAAGCAAAAATTCTGCTGGGGAATGTAAACTTTTGAGCACAACTGTAAATCCACATATATAGAGCATGTTACCTGATACACTGTGTATTGTCCCTTAGATGCTCCCACCCAGACGCGCATTTACATTATATGTATATTTTACATCGCTTTTTATAGCACGCCACAGCAGTTATGAATTTACCAGGCAATACTATTTGTACTGCTTACACAATTTTCCTGCTCTGATTTTTCCAGACAGATTATTATTGTTTACTCTAAGGGTACCCTAACACTCAGCGACGCAGCAGCGATCCCGACAACGATACGACCTGGCAGGGATCGTTGCTGCGTCGCTATGTGGTCTCTGGTGAGATGCCAAACAGTCAGATCCTCCCAACGACGCAGCAACGATCGGTGACCTGTAGCGACCTGTGTAACGATCTGTGTCAGTGCTGAGTCGCTAGCTAGATCTTTGGTAAAAGGTGTCAAACACACTGATGCATGCTACCCAGCGGGATCTCAACGACCAAAGAAAGGTCCAGGCATTTCTGACACGACCAGCGATCTCACAGCAGGGGCCTAATCACTGGTACGTCTCAAACATAGCGAGATCGCTGCTGAGATCGCTGTTGCGTCACAAAACTTGTGACTCAGCAGCGATCTCGCTAGCGATCTCACTTAGTGTGACGGGGGCTTTAGTACATTTTGCACTGGTATCTATTTGCACAAGAACTTTACTTTATCTTTTCCTCTTGATTTTACCTCTTACTTGTACCCACATTCATATGTCATTTACAACAAACAATATTACCAATATAGTATACTGATATTATCAGACCTTATGGCTGCAACTTTGCACATGGGCACTTTACTTTTTATTGTATGACATCTATACCTTGCAATTATTATTTATATAATGTTATCACATTCTTTTGCCTTGTCCCTTGTGGTGTGTCCATTTTTTGGTCATTTGTCCCTACCCTTACTTCACCTATTTATGCTTGTAATATCAATAAAGCTATAATTTGTTACACACATTCTGGACTTTTTAATTCGTTTTTTTCTCCTGTTCTTATCATTTATTCGCCGATATAGCCTATATTTTGTCCTAAGTACACATGTGGTGGTGACGGTATTTCTTTCCATCACAAACTGTATATATTTTATGTTATATGTACCATTTTCTACATGTATACACTGCCTTTGAGGAATTTTACCCAATTAATCCTATATCGTATAGCATAGAAAAAACCTGCTGACCGATTTCTTTAAATATCTTTGGCCTCATGGTATCCTTAAAATTGTGTCCAGTAATCAGGGTTTAGAAAATGAAACTAGGCACTCAACTTAGATTAAATGACAACCAATCATTTTATTCACGCCCAAGTGTGCAGTTTTCATAGGAATACAGCAAAACGTTTCGGCAGTTTCCCTGCCTTTATCAATTGCTTATTCACTCTTATAGAAAACCTTCAAAAAAGGAGCCAAAAATATAATAAGAAATAAAGTATTTACATATACATAGATAATTTTGATAACATAGCAGTCTCAGGTTAGACAGAATAGGAAATTGATCTGAGCACAATCCAAATTAACTTATAGAGGAGAATGACATACCGTTGCACAGAGGGAGAAAGTATGCACAATATAAAGTCCCATAACAGTAAACAGGATCACTGTCTGTAAAGTGTACATAAACATGCCGGTTAGCACATAGATCTAGGTGACATTTGCAAATGTAAAACGGAAGGTATGCATACCCTTAGGTAGATGGGTAAAGAACATCGCCTGGAGTGTTTATTTAATTGGAGCGCAGCCTGAAGACAAATACCCAGAAAGTCATATAGGTGCTGCGGTATATAGTTAAATTGGGCTGGTGAATGGCCGGTGTGCTTACCTAGTCGTGCTGCTGACGCGGGGTCCGCCGCTAGTCAGTGGGAGAAAAAGGTAAGTGCCGTTCATATATAGCTGTGGGGTGAACTGACGGGCCGGGTGGCGTACCCGGAAGTCTTCCGTGCATGGTGTTGGCGTGCGTTCCACTATGAAGTTCCGATACAGTGAATCATGGGACCGGAAGTGCGTTTGCGTTCCAAGGCCCATTTAACATGCGTTCCACCATAAGGGTGGTGCAAAGGATGCTCCGCCTTGGGTGGTGGGCGGATTACACCGCTCAAAACTATGGGAGGAATTAGAGTGATCGCTAACTTACGGTGACTGATAAGGCATATCTATCGTTCTAGAGTGCTTTGTGGCGGTGTCCAGTGCTATATAGGATCCAGTGCAGTGATCAATCAATATAACCGGCTCTAGAAAATAAAGACACAGTATTAATAACAGGGCTAAAGGTACAGTCATATAAACGATAATAAATCATATTCCCTGTTTAACCCTTTTGGGGTAAGAGTCTCCAGAGTATGTATCCAGTAGGATTCGCGTTTTTTCAAATACAAGGTTCTATCACCCCCTTGTCTAAGAGGGGGGGGATGGTCTCAATGACCTGAAACTTGAGTTGGGAGATGGTATGACCTTGTGAATGAAAATGGTGGGGAATAGGAAGTAGTAAGTTGTTACAGCGGATGGTAGATTTGTGCTTGGAAATTCTATCACGTATGGGTTGTGTGGTTTCTCCTATATAGAGGAGACCACAAGGACATTTTATAAGATACACCACGTATGATGAATCACATGTGTGGTAACCTTTAATCTGGAAACTTTTACCCGTCCGGGGATGATGAACAGTAGATCCTTTTTGAACATTCCCACACTGGGCACAATGTAGGCATGGATATGTGCCCGTGCGGGGGTGGGACAAAAATGTTTGTCTTTTGACACGTGTCGTCCTAGGTCTGCTCGCACTAGTCCATCCCTGAGATTCGAAGGTCTTTTGAAGCAAGGGAGAAATGGTTCAGAAAACTCTGGAGTATTTGGGTGCGCCTGTGAAAGTAAAGACCAATGTCTCCTTATGGTTCTGTGTAAAATATAGGCATAAGGATGGAACGTGTGCACAAACAGAATACGTTTATTTGTTGTGCTCTGTCGGGGCCTTGGTATGTAGTTCCTAGAGTTAGCCAGGAGAGGTGAAGGTTAACCTCTGTGTAGAAACTTATTTGTAATTTCAGTGTGTCTTAAGTCGCGGAGAGTGTCATCCGTCACTATCCGCGTTACCCGCTGGTACTGGGAAATTGGAATTGAACGCTTCACCGATGGTGGGTTAAAGCTTTTAAAGTGTAGAATACTATTACGGTCTGTTGTCTTGATATGTAAGTCTGTAGTCAGATGACCATTGATGTCCTTAAGGATAATGGTGTCCAGAAAATTAACAGACCGCATGTCTGATGTAATGGTGAATTTAATTCCTGGCCATGATTCGTTAAGAATAGCAAAAAAGTCCATTAAGGACTCTGGAGTGCCACACCATAGACAGATCACATCGTCGATATAGCGTTTCCATAGTAATACGTTGTTTACATATAACTGATGTTTATAAATGACTGAGTCCTCGAACTCGGCCATGTATGTGTTAGCATATGGGGGCGCTACGTTAGAACCCATGGCTGTTCCCCGTACCTGTAAAAAGAAGGTGTCCTGAAATAAGAAATAGTTGTTGAACAGTATGATGGATAAAAGGCCGACACACAGGTTGACCTGATTAGTCTTCATACCTGTTTTGGTAAGTAAATGGTGAACAGCGTTAATTCCTTCTATATGCGGGATGGATGTGTATAAGTCTTTGACATCCAGGGTTACCAATATAGTATTGGGGGGTACCCTGTCCAGTTGTCTAATGGTTGTCAAGAAATCTCCCGTGTCTAAGAGGAAAGATGGTGCTTGCTGTGTTAGAGGTGTGAGAATTTTTTCTAAAAATTTGGAGATAGGAGATAATATTGACTCAGTGGAGGCCACGATGGGCCTCCCTGGGGGATTCTCCAGACTTTTATGCACATTAGGTAGGGTGTAGAAAACAGGTGTGATGGGGTGTTTTTTCTGAAGGTATTCACATGTTTTTATATCTAGGATGCCTAATTGGGAATATTTCTGTAGAATGGCATCAATTTTTAAAGAAATCTCCCTTGTAGGATCCCTAGACAATTGTAAGTAGATCGATGTGTCGTCTAACTGTCTTTGTATTTCTGATACATATTGAGTTTTGTCCATCACCACCAAGGCTCCACCTTTGTCTGCTGGTTTAAAAATCAAATTCTCATCACTGCGCAAAGAAGCCAATGCTTGTTTTTCAATAGATGAGAGATTAGGAGGGTAGAACAGCCTCCCTTTCTCTATGTCATCCCTAATCGTGGAAAATGAAGCTTGTACAAAATTAATAAAAGTCTCCACCGCATGAGAACCCGGTGGTGGGCGGAAGGAACTTTTATTAAATAACCCCAGACGTTGTATGGACAGTGTGTTCTCAGTGTCACTGCTGGGAGTGATAGTATTAGAAAGAGATGCAAAGTAAACCTTTAAACGTAACGATCGAAAAAAAAAACGCTGCAGATCCATTTCTAGCTCAAATGTGCTACATTTGTATGCGGGGCAGAAAGAAAGTCCCTTCTGTAGTACACTTAGTTCTGCTACCCCCATTGTCCTGGAAGAGATATTTATGACCAAAGACTCCGTACCTGGGATCTCTTTACCCGGACCGGATTTGGATCGTTTCTTCCTTCCGCCCCTCCTTGTCTCCTTCTGGGGAACCATCTTCGTTGGACTAAAAAAGTCCCTGATGTGGAGGGAAGATTGCTTCTCTCTTGTTCCGACTCTGCACCACCCTTATGGTGGAACGCATGTTAAACGGGCCTTGGAACGCAAACGCACTTCCGGTCCCATGATTCACTGTACCGGAACTTCATTGTGGAACGCATGCCGACACCATGCACGGAAGACTTCCGGGTACGCCACCCGGCCCGTCAGTTCACCCCACAGCTATATATGAACGGCACTTACCTTTTTCTCCCACTGACTAGCGGCGGACCCCGCGTCAGCAGCACGACTAGGTAAGCACACCGGCCATTCACCAGCCCAATTTAACTATATACCGCAGCACCTATATGACTTTCTGGGTATTTGTCTTCAGGCTGCGCTCCAATTAAATAAACACTCCAGGCGATGTTCTTTACCCATCTACCTAAGGGTATGCATACCTTCCGTTTTACGTTTGCAAATGTCACCTAGATCTATGTGCTAACCGGCATGTTTATGTACACTTTACAGACAGTGATCCTGTTTACTGTTATGGGACTTTATATTGTGCATACTTTCTCCCTCTGTGCAACAGTATGTCATTCTCCTCTATAAGTTAATTTGGATTGTGCTCAGATCAATTTCCTATTCTGTCTAACCTGAGACTGCTATGTTACCAAAATTATCTATGTATATGTAAATACTTTATTTCTTATTATATTTTTGGCTCCTTTTTTGAAGGTTTTCTATAAGAGTGAATAAGCAATTGATAAAGGCAGGGAAACTGCCGAAACGTTTTGCTGTATTCCTATGAAAACTGCACACTTGGGCGTGAATAAAATGATTGGTTGTCATTTAATCTAAGTTGAGTGCCTAGTTTAATTTTCTATACTCTGGTTTGGGACCCTAACTTGGCACCTATTTACCTAGCAGTGCACACGCTACAAATACACAGTAATCAGGGTTAACTCATAGGTTAACTGGTTTAACTTATTACCTGCAATATAATGACCCATTGATTGCAGTCCTATGTTTACCAAATTATTATAAAAAAAATCTAGTTGTCTACTCTGTGTAAGTGCAGACTGATGATAATTACTTGTGTATTAAGATAATGAGTTGTATAAGGACTTGCACATAGGCAACAAGTAGTATATCTAATGACAAAAAAAGGAAAAATTGTATTAAAATGTGATATGTCCAGCTATTCAAGAAAGACTGATATGGTAATGGAGAGGATGGGCAGCAACAATAGTAGGTAGCACATAATCACCATGTGTATCATTGGACAATACAGATTCATTGGTAGTAACTAGTGATGAGCGAATGTGCTTGGATAACGTCTTATCCGAGCATTCTCAGGTGTTATCCGAGCATTTGGGCGTACTCGTATATTTTGTTCAAGTCCCTCTGGCTGCATGATTTGCAGCTGTTATACAGCCTGAGCATGTGTGGGGACTGCCTGTTTGTTAGCGAATGTGTTCAGGCTGTCTAACTCAGGAAGCGTATACCCATGTGTGGGTGTGAAGAGGTGCATGGTAATACACTGCCGCCGGCACTAGGGACCGGAGTGTGCAGCTACATGTATTTCTATGCAGCTGAATGCTCTGGTCCGAATGCCGGTGGCAGTGCCGGGTGTTGAGGCAAGAGACTCACGCGAGTTTCTCGCATTGCAATCGCAAGTGTGACCACGGCCTCAGAGGTAAGATGTGATAGCACTTAGCCGGGCAAGTCTTTGCTGCTGAAAATAAAAGCCTCACGTTTTCCTTATATGGACTGTGTCCGCCTTCGTCACTGCCATGCCGCCTTTCAATGGCTTATCACATTATATACGGTATATATATATATATATATATATATATATATATATACTGCTCAAAAAATAAAGGGAACAATTAAACAACAGAATATAACTCCAAGTAAATCAAACTTCTGTGAAATCAAACTGTCTGCTTAGGAAGCAACACTGATTCACAATCAATTTCACATGCTGTTGTGCAAATGAAATAGACAACAGATGGAAATTATTGGTAATTATCAAGACACTCAATAAAGGAGCAGTTCTGCAGGTGGGGACCACAGACCACATCTCAGTACCAATGCTTTCTGGCTGGTTTTGGTCACTTTTAAATGTTGGTTGTGATTTCACACTCATGGTAGCATGAGAAGGACTCTACAACCCACACAAATGGCTCAGGTAGTGTCTGTCAGCGTAGTGTCCAGAAGCTGGAGGCGCTACTAGGAGACAGGCCAGTACACCAGGAGATGTGGTAAGGGCCATAGTAGGGCAACAACCCAGCAGCAGTACCGCTACCTCCACCTTTGTGCAAGGAGGAACAGGAGGAGCCTTCCAGAGCCCTGCAAAATGACCTCCAGCAGGCCACAAATGTGCATATGTCTGCACAAATGTTTAGAAACCGACTCCATGATGATGGTCTGAGGGCCCGAGGTCCAGAGATGGGGGTTGTGCTCACAGCCCAACACCGTGCAGGATGCTTGGCATTTGTCACAGAACACCCGGATTGGCAAATTCATGACTGGCGCCCTGTGCTCTTCACAGATGAAAGCAGGTTCACACTGAGCACGTGTGACAGACGTGACAGAGTCTGGAGACACTGTGGAGAGCAATCTGCTGCCTGCAACATCCTTCAACATGACTGGTTGTGGCTGGAGTGTGTAAGCAGTTCCTGCAAGATGAAGGCATTGAATCTATGGCCTGGCCCACCGGTTCCCCAGACCTGAATCCATTTGAGCACATCTAGGACATCATGTCTCGCTCCATCCACCAACGTCACGTTGCACCACAGACTGTCCAGGAGTTGGCGGATGCTTTAGTCCAGGTCTGGGAGGAGATCCCTCAGGAGACCATACGCCATCTCATCAGGAGCATGCCCAGGCATTGTAGGGAGGTCATACAGGCACATGGAGGCCACACACAATACTGAGCCTCATTTTGATTTGTTTTAAGGACATTACATTCCACTTTAATTTTGTGTGTGACTCCAAATCCAAGCCTCCATTAGTTAATAAATTTGATTTCCATTGATGTTTTTGTGTGATTTTGTTGTCAGCACATTCAACTTTGTACAGAACAAAGTATTCAATGAGAATATTTCATTCATTCAGATCTAGGATGTGTTATTTGAGTATTCCCTTTATTTCCCTTATTTTTTTTGAGTAGTGTATATATACAGTACAGACCAAAAGTTTGGACACACCTTCTCATTCAATGATTTTTCTGTATTTTCATGACTATGAAAATTGTGGAATCACACTGAAGGCATCAAAACTATGAATTAACACATGTGGAATTATACATTACACTTTACAAAAAAAGTGTGAAACAACTGAAAATATGTCTTACATTCTAGGTTCTTCAAAGTAGCCACCTTTTGCTTTGATTACTGCTTTGCACACAGAAAAGGTGAACAGATGGACTCTACATGCCTAGTTCCCACCGTGAAGCATGGAAGAGGTGGTGTGATGATGTGGAGGTGCTTTGCTGGTGACACTGTTGGGGATTTATTCAAAATTGAAGGCATACTGAACCAGCATGGCTACCACAGCATCTTGAAGCAGCATGCTATTCCATCCGGTTTGTGTTTAGTTGGACCATCATTTATTTTTCAACAGGACAATGACCCCAAACACACCTCCAGGCTGTGTAAGGGCTATTTGACCAAGAAGGAGAGTGATGGGGTGCTACGCCAGATGACCTGGCCTCCACAGTCACCAGACCTGAACCCAATCGAGATGCTTTGGGGTGAGCTGGACCGCAGAGTGAAGGCAAAAGGGCCAACAAGTGTAAGCATCTCTGAGAACTCCTTCAAGATTGTTGGAAGACCATTTCCGGTGACTACCTCTTGAAGCTCATCAAGAGAATGCCAAGAGTGTTCAAAGCAGTCATCAAAGCAAAAGGTGGCTACTTTGAAGAAACTAGAATATAAGACATATTTTCAGTTGTTTCACACTTTTTTGTTAAGTATATAATTCCACATGTGTTAATTCATAGTTTTGACGCTTCAGTGTGAATGTACAATTTTCATAGTCATGAAAATACTGAAAAATCTTTAAATGAGGTGTGTCCAAACTTTTGGTCTGTACTGTATATATTTGTATAGCACCATTTCGTATGTTAACTCTACATATAATATGTTAACCTCTTTTGTATATCTGTTTTTTGCAGTGTGGTTTGACAAAGACCCTAAGCGGGGTCGAAACGTTACCTCATCATGCTGTCATTCTCTGCTGTGGTGAATTGTTTCCAAATAAAGTTCATATTTTACTTGCAAACAGAAACTACAATTTTGAGTGTGGCTGTTTCTCTTTCTCTATTCAGGGGAACAACACACTCTTGGCCTGTTATCTAGCCATGTGGGGGGGCTCTGTGGAACAGTTGACCGAGTTCTCACTCTGGTCAAACCACTACCTCTTCTTGCCTGTTTTCATGTTACGGATCCATCCCTCTCTACACTGCTGTGAACGCTAGGCATGCCACTGTGCCAGGTTGGATCAGTGGCCTCATCAAGTACGTCGTCTTCCAATTCATCAATCCGATGCTCCTTATGAGTTGTGATTTTAGGCTGACCTGATGACAACTGTGCGTCATGATTATCTTCCACCTCTTTAGACATGATTTGACCTTCGCATACGTGGCTTTCTCCTGGCCGTGGGTGCTCAAATGTTTGAGCATCACTGCCCTCCACCTCCTCACAACCTTCTTTAATGGTGCATGTTGAGAAGCCTGAAAAATTACAAGGAAATGTAAACAGTTCCGCAGAGTGGCCAGTGTTGGGGTCATATGTTTGATGGGACTCTTGATAGTGGGAGGAAAGGGGACCAGATTAAGGATTCAGAGGCCCAGCCTCTTGCCTACTGCGACGGGACCATGTGGAAGACTTTGTGGTGCTGCTTGTCAACACACTGGAGCCTTAGTCTGCCTTCCAACCCACAACATCCTCGCACTTGTCTGGGTTTGTCAATAGTATAGCTCGCTGACCAAATTTTGACAGGAAGCTAGAGCGAGATACAGTCACCTTCTGATCTGTCACATGGCCTTGGCGGGCACCACCACATTCATGTCCCTTAATGTCACCCTTTCTCATATTGAATGTGTTATGCTTATGAGAAAAAAAAATCCTGGCTTTATTTTTCACAAGTATCCTCAAAAAGGTTTTATGTACAAATTCACTGTAAATTCACAAGCAGTGAGTGGTGCAGTAAGAGAGGTCACCTGGGTTATCTGAATGGGGTCCGGGTTCGGGTACCGTTCTGGTACCCAAACTGAATATTTTATAGATGTTCAGCTGAACTCGCCGATTCTGAACATCCAGGGGTTCGCGCATCACTATACTTCGCGTATTGTAGGTAAATTACTGGATAGGAGTCCAGCAGTGTCTCCAGATAGACATCTGGTGCACACACTGAAAAGAGAGGAGCACTGGCCTTTGTCTTCATCTGTGCCTGATGTCGAGAGAGTCTTCTCCTTGTTAAAGATTTTTAAGAATTGTTTTAATTTTTTTCCCATGTTTAAGAAATCTGCTTATGCATGTGACTTTCTCCCCTGCCCTGAGCTCACTAGTGCAGCATCAAGAGCCTTTATACTGTTCATATGCACCTTAGTTAAAAATAAAACATAAGCGTAAGGAACATAGGTCTTCAATAAATCTCTTGCATTTAAAATGATAAAACTTTCTTCATGCATGGATGATTAATGGGGAATTCTCAATTCATGGGTTATTAACTATACCACTGTTTGAAAGCATTTTAATTTTAAATTCACAATTTGACATTGTAACTAATGAGTCATGTAAATTAGTAAAAGCATTGCATTAACTTCAAGTACAAGATAAGAGAAAACTGCAATTTCAATATCCCATAGATATCCCTTATCTTTCCAAAGGACTTTCAGGCCACTAGCTTTAATAACATGCATGAATGAAGATGCTATTTTTTAACTCAAGCAGTGACAGATAGCTTTTCTCCTTTATATTAGCTGGCAATCAATTTCTATAGCATTTTAATACTATCTCAAATAATCAATTTTGCAGCAAAATCTGGGAGAGCCTGTTATATGGCTCCTCTTCTTGGTAATAATCCAATTTTTTTTAATTTAACATTGTAGTTTAGAGCAAGCAGAAAACAATGTAGGTGATATATTAGGAGTATTTTCTCATTATAACTTTGTATAAGACTATGTGGATATTCTTTGATGTACTAAATCAACTCTGAACACTTTTTGCTGGACTGTAGAGTGACTTATGGAGGCATTCCATGTAAGGTCCCCTTCACACGTCAGTGTTTCCGGTATGCTTGGTGTCATTTTTTACACGCACCAGAGACACATACACATGCATATAATCTATGGGGCTGCGCACATGTCCTTGTGAACCACACAGAGACATGTCCATTTTTACTGACAGCACAGATCACATGGACCCATACAAGCCTATGAGTCCGTGTAAAACATGTACAGCACACGGATGAGGTCTGTGTGCTGTTCATGCGACACTTACCGCAATAATATACATTCAAGAAATGACAGATTTTTAAGTGTTAAAGATGTGCAAAGATAATAGATAGCTAGATACTAGATAGATTCTAAATAAATAGATAACTTGTAAATGAAAAAAATGATATGGGTCCCCCCTATTTTTTGAAAACATCAGAGATAAAGCAGACAGCTGTGGGATGATATTATCAGACTGGAAAGGTCCGTGGTTGTTGGGCCATTTCCAGCCAAAAAATAACTAGATGTACAGATTGTGGTAGTTCAACTCACGTGGCAGTTTACAGAGGTAGAAAAATAGGAACACTGTCTCTTTAAATCGTCACTTGTTTTATTATTATGCGGCATAAACCAACAAGAGGGGAAAATAAACACAGCCTTTCTGGCTAAAACAGGAAAAACAGCAAAGAAAAGCAAAACACTACAACACCGTCCATACTTATGCGCGTAACATCCTGCTCTGGAGCAACACGGGTTCAGTCTTTCCCCCACAAGACACAAACCACTGGAGAATCCTCTCTCCAGTCTTGCTGACCAAAGACTGCCTCTAGAGCCCAGTTATTTAAACCCAAGACAATGTGACTCCTCCATCATGTGCCTGATCACATGATTATGCATTACACAGGTCCTGTCAGCTCTGCAGGTGGAGATAAAGTGGACATTCTCCCACCCGCTCTATGAATGTCCACATGAAACCAGCCCATTATGCAACTTTAACTTAACCCTCTTTTACATTACCAGTGACTTTGTCGCATAATGTATAGGTGTGCAGTTAGCTACACATTCAAGCCACAAATTATATATCTCACAGCTATCTATTTATCTATCTATATTTGCACATGTTTAATAGTGGGGAACGAATTTGTACGGAAAATGATCGCCAAACATAAATTCAGCATGAATATGGTACATTCGGATTCGTGATTGGAAAAACGAGCAAAATTTTATAAAATTGGGAAAAATCAGCAACATTCTGTAAAAAGTGCCGGAAAATATTTGCGTTGCCACAAAAGTATTTTCAGCACTTTAGCAACGATGTATGATGAGCGTTTGACACATGTTTGATTAGAGGAGGGGGTTTGCTGAGCTCAGAGGTGCGGCGTTCTTGTAAACAGTCATTTTTTTCCCTAACTTTATGCGTGCACATTGGGGCTATCCAATCAGGGCACAGGAAACACCCACAATGTCCTGACACAAAGATTTGTTTCATTGGCTGCTGAAATCACATGTCCCTCTCCATATAAATAGCAGACATCTTGTTTTAGCACCATTTTTACACTGAAACAGCGCAAAGGGGCTGCTCATGATGCTGGCACTGTTAGCAGCAATATTTTAGCTAGTTAGTTAGGTGGTTGTATATCAGTCATATAGCGTACCTAGCAACTGTCCAGTGTGGCTGTTAAATATTACCTTCCAATTTTTTTTATGACATTACTGAGGTCCACAGGCAAAGCCAGCAAGGCACATGTCATACAATGGTTTTGTGCACTGCTTTTATTGTGCTCCATGCACAAGTATAGCATTCTAAATATTTTTTCACTAGCTAAATGTGAATCAGCCTACTGTATCCAACCTTGTCATTTTGTGCTGTGGTGATATGAAAGTGTCTGCAGACCTAAGACACATTAAAAAATATATAATATTTCAGTTGCAAAAAGGTAGACAACCCGCCGTACCACACTTTGTCATTTTGTTGGGTTGAAATTAAGCTGTAGATGCCTGATCCGGAGGCCAAAAAATTCTTCTGTTCCTAGTGTCATGTAAAGGGTTGGCCGAGGGGTGGACTTACCAGCGACAGCTGCATTTTTCACTCCGGTTTCAACTATATACTTGGGGTGTTTCTTCCCCATTTCAGAGTATACGGAATAATTAGAATCAGAGTCTAGTACAAAGTCAAACAGTTCTGCTTTATTTTCCTCCGGGCATAACACATCCAAGACACCATTAGCACGTCTTATATGGTACCAGCAATACATATTCCACTACTCTGCATCTTCTCTTCTGCTACACCAGAATGGACCACAAAGTATAATCGGGATGAGAAACCCGGTGGAAACGGCACTTTGATCTCTTTCCTGGCGACACTTCAATCCAGTCACGGAAATACACATCTACTAGGTCGTCCACCCCCTTCTGGTTATCCTGCTTACATACTCGCTGGTGGCCCACTCTCTGCTTCGCTCAAGCACACACACTTATGCTGAGTGTTCCCACAGTGGATCTTCCACTGGCACTACTGCTACGTCAGCCCACAGACTTTGGCTAACGTTCCCACGGTGAATCCTTCACCGGCTGCACTGAGGTTGCTGGTACCTTCCACACTTCTTGTGTCGGCTGCCCAAGGCCTGGGAACCAGGATGTCCTCACTCTAGCAAGGTCCACCCCCGGCTGACTCTATCTGGAAAGTCCCTAACAATTTGTCCCGACCGACTCTTCTTAACTTAACCACCTGGTGTCCTGACAAGTCTCCACTGAACTTGCTGTGCTCAATGCCCCACCTTATGTCTACCACTGTACTACACTGCCCATTTGATAACTCTGTAACTGGATCCTTGACATGCCCCAAATAGTGATCCCTCGTAAAGCTATATTTACCCCACCTATATATACTACACTACAAGTGCCCTCCTCTAATGTCCCCAATGTCCTCTAAAACACCAGTCAGAAAAACCACAGAAAGATGACATTATACAATACGTACAATATCTCTACAAATGCATACATTTACACACAATATGAAAACATTTCAAGGGTTAAGACCCTTGACCTCCTTACAGACATACAGTAGGAGACCTGACTTTCAAATAGTTTGCAGCATCTAGTGTGTTATAGAGGCCTAATCCAGAGGCCACAAAAAATCCTTCTGTTTCTAGTGTCATACTGCAGGAGACCTGACTTTCAAAAAGTTCAAATAGTTTGTATCATATAGTGTATTATAGAGGCCTGATCCAGAGGCCACCATAAAATCCTTCTGTTTCTAGTGTCATACAGTAGGTGACCTGACTTTCAAATAGTTTGTAGCATCTAGTGTGTGTAACGCTCGCACCCAGACTGGATGGTGCGAGCGAGGATTGTGACCCCACTGTGCCACAAACCAGACTACCCTGGAGGGGTGTGACTAAGCAGCTACCTTGGTGTTCACTGGAGCCTCTAGTGATGAGGTCAGGCTTGTGCGGCAGGTAGCTGCCAGGTACCACTCCAGAACTATGTCTGGCAGTAGCAGCTGATCTCATTGGGGGACAGTACACTAATGACAAGTGCAGGCAAGTACTGACGGGCATGACTGGCATTCTGGCGAGCACGGCTGGCACTCTGGCATGCAAGCACGGCTGACACGCAGGCAGGCGGGCACAGACTGGAGGAACTGGAACCATTTCGAGTAGGATATGGGAACAGGTAGGAACCAATTCAGACTAGAAGAACAAGAACTGTTTTGGGAAGGACAGGAACATGGGCAGGTACGAGTGGGATAAAGGAACAGGTAGGAACTAGTGATGAGCGAACGTGCTCAGTAATGCTCGGTACTCGCTCGATGTACTAGGCGAGCACTGAGCATTTCCAGGATTGGGCGGAGGGAGTTCTGGTGCATGCCCTCATTAGGGTGCCAATCAACATGCAGGGATTGTCTGACACACACTGTAATGCCAAAGTCATCTTGGTTGTGGAATTACAGTGATTGGCTGGCTGCACAGCGTCAGCAGGTGTATAAGAAACCTGGTGCCGCCACGCTCGTCACATTCTGCTCAGGAATCAGCTAGTGTAGGGAGTGCTGATGCAGAGATAGGGTCAGATTTGGGGGTTTATAAGGCAGTGTGGGTATATTATAAAAGAATACACAAATCCAGCTAAATCAACAGTCATTCTAAGGACTAATTACGAGGTATATAGATTGCAGTGCAAGGCAGGCACTCACTGTATGTGTGTATATAGACATCAGTAGCAGGCAGGCATTGTATGTGGCATATTTCATTGCATACATCAAGAGTGTCCATTGCATTACTGTCTGCTGCTACTGCTGCCTATCACATACATTGACAGTATCTACATAGCCCTACGTCTCAGTGGGCAACAATTTTTTTTTGCATCTTAATCCTGATTATTTTATTCCAAAGCAATCCAGAGCCCCCTTTTTTTTCTCCATTTGCTTGTTGACACTGCACAGTACAGCCAGATCCTTTTCATATTACAGCGTGAAAACCAAGCTATTTTAAACGGTTTTGCCAGTCCCAGCCATCACATCTGAGTGCTCAATAATTTCTGACACTTTTGTGGTACTGTTAAATTTTTTTGGAGTGTGTTACATAATTTCTTGACACAATTTTTCTGACCAAAAAATATTTAGCTGTCAAAAAAATATTTAGCTCCAGGGCAGATATTTTACACCGTGTTTTGTCCGCCACACAGATCGCATATCATTGCGCTCAAAATTGTGCCATTTCAGGCCTCCATAGAATTGTTTTTGTGTCATAGCCAACTTGTTAACACATTTTAGCTAAGCTAAAAAAAAAGAAATTACAGGCCACATATTTTACAGTGGGCTATCTCCGTCACACGTCTCATCTATCTGTGGGCTACAAATTGTAGCATTTCATGCCTCCATCAAAATGCTTCTGGTGTGTCTTACCCTAGTTCTATACACTATTGTACAGAAAAAAAAAACACAGGTCATATATTTTAAAGTGGGCTATGTCTCATAGCATGGCATTTCAGGCTTCCATTCCACTGTTTTTGCTGTCTGTGACCCTAGTTCAATACACTATTTTGGAGTAAAAATTTTAAAAATACAAGCCACATATTGAAGAGCGCGGTATCTCCGTCAGACACCTCATCTATCTGTGGGCAACAAATTGTGGCATTTCAAGCCTCCATCAAACTGCTTTTGCTGTGTCTTACTCTAGTTCTATACACTATTGTATAGGAAAACACAAAAAACACATGCCAGATATTTCAAAGTGGGCTATGTCTCATAGCATGGCATTTCAGGCATCCATTCCACTGTTTTCGCTATCTGTTACCCTAGTGCAGTGATGGCGAACCTATGGCACGCGTGCCAGAGAGGGCACGCAGAGCCCTCTCAGCTGGCACGCGGCCTCGCCTCATCTTTGGTCCCTGACTGCAGCTTCCTGCCTCACACATTGAGCGGCGCGGCCGCGCAGCTGAAAGATTATGTCATTCAGCCGCGACCGTCAGCGCCGCTCAATGTGTGAGAGGAATTGAGAGAGGAAGGAAGCTTCGGCGCGCGGAGAGGTGAGTGCGGCCACTGTGCCAGTGAAGCTGCTGTGGTGTGTGTGTGGTCGCTGTGGTGTGTGTGACCGCTGTGGTGTATGTCTGTGTGTGTGTGCTGAGTGTGTCTGCTGTGGTGTGTGTGACCGCTGTGGTGTGTGTCTGTGTGTGTGTGCTGAGTTATGGCGGTGATAGGGAGAGGGCCTGTGATGGGGAGAGGGCCAGTGATGGGTCAATATAAGAACCCCACCAATCATTTCTGCATGAAGGGGTCATGATGGGGCATTTCTGCATGAAGGGGTCATGATGGGGCATTTCTGCATGAAGGGGTCATGATGGGGCATTTCTGCATGAAGGGGTCATGATGGGGCATTTCTGCATGAAGGGGTCATGATGGGGCATTTCTGCATGAAGGGGTCATGATGGGGCATTTCTGCATGAAGGGGTCATGATGGGGCATTTCTGCATGAAGGGGTCATGATGGGGCATTTCTGCATGAAGGGGTCATGATGGGGCATTTCTCGCATGAAGGTGGTCATGATGGGGCATATTTCTACATGAAGGGGATCATGATGGGTCATTTCTAAATGAAGGGGATTATGATGGGGCATATTACTACAAGAAGGGGATCATGATGGGGCATTTGACACATGTTGGCACTTCATCATAAATAATTCGGTTTTTGGTTACAGTTTGGGCACTCGGTCTCAGAAAGGTTCGCCATCACTGCCCTAGTGCAATACACTATTTAGAGGTAAAAATTCAAAAGATTCTGGCCACATATTGAAGAGTTTGTTATCTCTGTCAGATGCCTCATCTATCTGTGGGCTACAAATTGTGTCATTTCAGGCCTCCATTGCACTGTTTTTTCTGTGTATTACTCTAGTTCAGTACACTATTTTGGGGTAAAAAAAATACAGGCTACATATTGAACAGCGTGGTATCTCCGTCAGATGCTTCATCTATCGTGGGCTACAAATTGTAGCATTTCAGGCCTCCATTCCAGTGGTTTTGCTGTCTGTGACCCTAGTTCAATACACTATTTTGGAGTAAAAATTTAAAAAATACAGGCCACATATAGAATAGTGTGGTATTTCTGTCAGATGCCTCATCTATCTGTGGGCTACAAATTGTATCATTTCAGGCCTCCATTCCAGTGGTTTTGCTGTCTGTTACCCTAGTTCCATAAACTATTTTTGGGGTAAAAATATAAAAAATAGTGGCCATATACTGAAGAGTGTGGTATCTCTGTCAGACATCTCATCTATCTGTGGGCTGCCAATTGTATCATTTCAGGCCTCCATTCCACTGTTTTTGCTGTCTGCGACCCTAGTTCAATACACTATTTTGGGTTAAAAATGTAAAAAATACTAGCCACATATTAAAGAGTATGATATCTCCGTCAGACGCCTCATCTATCTCTTAGCTACAAATTGTAGCATTTCAGGCCTCCATTCCAGTGGTTTTGCTGTCTGTTACCCTAGTTCAATACACTATTTTGGGGTAAAAATTTAAAATATAGTGGCCACATATTCATGAGTCTGGTTTCTCCATCAGACTCCTCATCTATCTGTGGGCTACAAATTGTATCATTTCAGGCCTCCATTCCACTGTATTTGCTGTCTGTGACCCTAGTTCAATACACTATTTTGGGGTAAAAATTTAAAAAATACAGGCCACATATTGAAGAGTGTGATATCTCCGTCAGATGCCTCATCTATCTGTTAGCTACAAATTGTAGCATTTCATGCCTCCATTCCACCTTCCTGTCTGAATTCCTAGATGACCGCAGAACAGCACTATTGAAACCAGAGCAGTGTCAAAAGGTTGTTTGTTGGATAGTAGATAATGCTTCCAGTCACTTTGCTACCGCCACTAGCAACCTGTCTTCCACAAAGTCAAGTCTGAGTAGCAGTGAGCCTGTACCGCATATTGCTCCTCCTTCCTCCCACCATGCCAAGTGCCCGGAGACAACTGATCCCACACTTGGACACTCCGAAGAGCTGTTCACTTTTCCATTTATAGATTCAGGCCTCTCGCCCAGTCCACTTGAAGCGGAGAAAAATGAGATTGCATGTAGCGTTGCCCAAATATTTGAGCAGTCACGTTCACATGAAGGCGACGGTGGGAACGTGTCATAACAGGTGGACGATGAAGAGACACAATTGCCAGAAAGTCTGGAGGAGGACCAGGGTGTGGAAGTGGAAGAGGAGGTGGTATGACAGCAGCACACAGGGAAGGGGGCGTAGCACCACAACAAGCAGGAAGAAGCACTGTGGTGGCCGCAGACAGAAGGTGGGCAACCATTCCTCGTAACACCAGCATGACGGAAGTTGGCAGTACAACTGTTAGGTATTCCTGAGTCTGGTTGTTTTTTAAAGACTCTACCAATAACTCTAAAAAAGCTATTTGCACCACCTGCCATGCTAGCATCAGCAGGGGTAGCAAAACTACCAGCCTGACCACCATCAGCATGATCAGGCACATGGCAGCAAAGCACTCGACTTTGTGGGCCGAACCCCAGGGTCCAGGAACAATGTCTGCGGGTGACACCACTTCTTCTTGCGCTGTTGTGCATGCAAGCAATCCTCTGTCCATGGTGCCTGCGCAGATGCCTCCTGCCCTGCACCTGTCATTGCACACACTCAACAACCACCATCATCAAGCACGTTCACGTCCTTGTCCCAGCGCAGCCTTCAGTTGTCCATACCCCAGTCATTGGAATGCAAGCGGAAATACCCAGCCAACACCCCACCCCACAGGCCACAGCACTAAATTCACACATTACTCATCTGTTTGCGCTCGAAATGTTGCCTTTTAGGCTTGTGGAGACGAAAGCTTTCAACAACCTGATGGCGGCGGCAGTCTCAAGATATTCTGTCCCCAGCTGCCACTATTTCTCCCAGTATGCCGTCCCGGCATTACACAAGCATGTGTCCCACAACATTACCCGGGCCCTCAAAAATGCAGTTACTGGGAAAGTCCACCTAACCACGGACACGTGGACAAGTGCTTCTGGGCAGGGACGGTACATCTAGCAAACGGGACACTGGGTTAACATAGTGGAAGCCGAGACCCAGTCGGACATTGGGATGAAGCCCTAGGTTAATCAGGGTTGCCCTCACAGTCTACAGCTCCTGCACCTCATACTCCTCTTCCTCCTCTTCAGCCTCCATCTCCAAAATGACCATATCAATCACAAGCTGGAAGCACTGCAGAACTGCCTCAGCCAAGCGGCAACAGACTGTGCTGAAGCTAATATGCTTAGGTGACAAACCGCACAATGCTGAAGAGTTGTGGACAGCTCTGAAAGAGCAGGCAGATATGTGGCTGACACCGATGAAACTGCAGCCAGGCATGGTCATGTGTGACAATGGCTGTAACATGGTGGCGGCTCTGAGGCGAGGCAAGCTCACACACGTACCATGCCTGGCCCATGTGCTTAACCTCGTGGTTAGCGGTTTCTCAAAACCTACCCGGGGCTGCCAGATCTACTTGTGAAAGTACGCCATCTGTATGCCCATTTTAAAAACTCATCTACAGCTTCTGACGCCCTTGCCGTGCTTCAGCACCGTTTGCAGCTTCCGGCTCACCGACTGGTGTATGATGTTCCCATTCGTTGGAACTGTATATTGCATATGTTGGAATGAATTTGTGAGCAGGAGAGGGCAGTTGTTGACTACCAGCATCAACAAGGCCGTCGGTATTCATTTCAGACTCCACACATAGGACATCAGGAATGGACATGGATATCAGACATATGTACCATCCTACAAAACTTTGAGGATTTCAGCAAGATGGTGAGCGGCGATGACGCCATAATTAGCATCACCATCCCGCTTCTCTGCATTCTGAATAGCTCTCTACTCACAATGAAAGAGGATGCATTGCAGGCGGAGCACGATGAGATGGAGCAAGGAACCATACAGGATGATTATATAAAAAGGAAAAAGTTCAGCTCACCCCGTTATGTCCAGGTTCCTTGGCTGGTCATCGGTGCACGGAGTCGCCCTGGTCCTGGTAGTGTGTTAGTCCAATGTACAAAAAAAGTGTCTCCAGCAACCACAGGAAATATGATTCTTAAAACTTGACGTTTATTTGATCATCATATTAAAAAGCACAGATATGCAGATATGGGCAACCCCAGGACAAGGAAAATCCTACATGTTTCAACCTACACGGTCTTAATAATGGATGTTCCTTAACATATTTGACAGGAAAATCCATTTTGGTATAGTTTTTGTATGTTTTATTGTGCGCCTGTAAAAGTGGCGTAAGACTCTGACAACATTGTTCACAGCTGTGACCTGGGTGTCAGAAATGCCTCCAGGGGTATTCCCCATGATGTTCCCATGTCATTTGAGCACTGTTTCCATCAATTTCAGACATTTTAAGACCCTAAAAGGACCCCTGGGGGGGAAGTCGCTGCAAAAATGTTCGGTTTTCCACGTAGACTTAAAATGGGCTCGTTGCTCAGGTCTAGCACCCGAGTATTCCAAGTTGCTCGACCCTGAGTATTTTAGTGCTCGCTCATCACTGGTAGGAACCAGTTCAGACTAGAGGGATAAATGAACTGGTAGGAACCAGTACAGACAAGAGGGACAAAGAGCCACAGGGTGCGGAGCGGAAGCAGAGCGGAGCCGCAGGGTGCAGAGCGAGAGCAGTGCAGAGCCGCAGGGTGCAGAATGGGAGCAGAGCAGAGCCGCACGATGTGGAACTGAAGCAGAGCAGAGCCACAGGGTGCGGAGCGGGAGCAGAGCAGAGCCACAGGGTGTGGAATGGGAGCAGAGCAGAGCCACAGTGTGCAGAACAGGAGCAGAGCAGAGCTGCAGGATGCGGAACAGGAGCAGAACAGAGCCGCAGGGTGCAGGACCGGAGCAGAACAGAGCTGCAGGTTGCAGGATGGGAGCAGAGCAAAGCCGCTGAGACAAAGAGGGCCCTAGCAGAGCAGTTGAGGCAAAGAGAGAGCAGAGCAGGGCCGCTGAGGCAAAGAGCAGAGCTGCAGGATGCGGGACGGGAGCAGAGCAGAGCTACTGAAGCAAAGAGAGAGCAGAACAAGGCTAGACACAGCATTGTAGGGAAGGCTTCAGACAAGGATGCAAACAGGTACAGGTAAAGGACTTAATTCAAACAAGGTCAGACACGGGAACAAGTTCAGGACAAAGGATTCAGGCCTGGGTATGCAGCCCCCAGGGTTACAGAAATGATACACAGAATACAGGTACAGGCCTGGGTATACAGCCCCCATGATGACAGGAACAAGACAGGACAGGACCTGGCAACTTAGTAGCAGAAAGCAAATTTTTTGCTCAGGCATCTCCCTATTGGTGGAGATGCCTTAAGTACCCGTTACCTCTTGGCAATAGGCTGTGCACATTGTCTCTATAAGACTCATGAACTGCAGGCACCGCGCCTTAAGCATACAGCCAGGAAGTATGCACACAGCAAGCAGAGGATATGAGGTTCACAGCATAGAGCAGGCAAAGGGCAGAAATCAGAGCATGGCCCGGAGTGGTGAGTAAGATGGTGTATCAGCCTAATAGAAGATGGGAAGCCATGCAGTGATGCCAGCAGTAATGTTACAGTATGTTATAGAGGCCTGATCCAGAGGCCACAAAAAATCTTCTGTTCCTAGTGTCACACGGTAGGAGACCTAACTTTCAGATAGTTTGTACCATCTAGTATGTTAGAGAGGCCTGATCCAGAGGCCACCAAAAATACTTCTGTTCCTAGTGTCATACAGTAAGGGACCTGACTTTAATAAAATACTTTGCAGCATCTAATGTGTTCTAGATGAATGATCCAGAGGCCACCAAATAATTCTTGTGTTCCTAACGTCATACAGTAGGGGACATCTGACTTTCAAATTGTTTGTAGCATATCTTCTTTGTCATACAGGCCTCATCCACACCAAAACAATTCTTTCTTCTGTAACTAACACGATACAACATGCCATATTTCACCTTGGAATTTACTGTCGATGAAATTCAGCTGTTTGCAAAGGTGGTGTAGAGTTTAAAATCTATTTTTTTGTTGCTAATACTATGCTCCTACCACACTATCTGAGAACCATGACTGTGAAAAAGTGAGGCCTTGGTGGAAGGGGAATTAGGCTTGGTGTTCAAGGTGTACGTGGGGTAGGTGGTAATGTTTGTGAAAGTACTAGTGAACTAGCGTCACGTCTTATGCAAAGACAACTGACAAATTCTGTTACTGGACAGGCTTCTCCATTACCTTTCTTTGGCAGACACACAGTGGTATGCCTTGTTGATGAGGCCCAGAAAGAGCATGTGCTCTTGTGGATGGCAAGCGCAGCTTCAAGTGGCCTCCCCTCCTCTTCCTCCACCTCAACATCACATCCAGTACAGTCCACAGAGGTGGCACCCAAGCCTAGCCTAGGCCTTTTTTGACACTGGAAAGGAAGAGCCAACTCACGTAATCTGCCAAATTTGAGGTAAAAAGTGCAGTAATTTGACTACTACATGTATGAATCTTCATTTGCGCAATCAACATGCTTTACTGTGGGAATCCTACTGTGCAAAAGTGCGGACCAGCGAACCTCAACAACCATCAGCCGCTCCATCAATAGCATCTGCTGCTTCTTCCTCCTCCTCTGTTACTGTGCCAACTATTGAGACGCAGGTCTTCGACCGCAGAACCTTGGGTTCTTTACCTGCTCCAGTTACGCTGACTGAGAGCCCACCGTCAGCTGTAATGGAAGTGCACATGCCAGCTGTTTTTGACCGATCTCAGAATAAGCACACCTCAAGTATCTCAATCCACCGTAAAAAAATCCGCCTGCACCTCTCTTACGTTACAGCAGATTGTCCGGTTCACCTTAATCTACCCTCTCTCAAGCACTCCAGCCAGCCCACAATTCCGCAGTTGTGGTCACGCAAAAGATTGTTTCATCCTATGCATTACAAAGCTAATGGGTTGAACTCCACCATCTCCAAACTGTTGGCCACGGAAATGCTGCCTTTCTGCCTGGTATGTACAGGCGCTTTCCAAAAGCTGATGGCAGTCACAGTCCCCCAGTACCAATTGCCCAGTCGCTGTTACTTTTCTAACAAAGCTGTGACTGCGCTACACCAGCATGTCGCAGACAACATCACCAGTTCCTTGACTAAATCTCTGCCAGTAAGCATGGCCAAGGAAGTTACATCTCGCTGACTGGGCACTGGGTGACTCTGGTGGCTTTGGGGGCAGGCGCTGCTCCACAACTCTTGGAATCCCCAAGGCTTGCAGGACAAACCTCTACAATTTAACACTTCCTCCACTGCTTCTACCTCCTATAGGGCCTCCACCTGCACCTCAACCTTTGCTTCAGCCCGGGTTCTCATTTGCTTATCAGTTCGCAGCGTAGGCCTGCATACTTCTTTCCTTAAGATCCGCATAGATCTGCATGCTTCTTGCGTACCTATATTTAACATTGTGTACACAGGGACATGTGTTGTATGCGGATGCGTCCCATGCGTGGTTTTGACATGCCCGCCGAGCGCAACATGTTGTGGATAGCTCTTTAGGCTGAGTTTGATCAATGGCTGTGTAAGGTTCTTTGTCTCTGTTGACATGTTCCTTGAAACTCAGTTTTCCGTCGGCCATTTTGCTTTCTGTCTTTCTGCAGCTCTTGCCCTCAGTTAATATGGAGTTTCCAGTTTTCATGTTCCCGCCCTGATTCTTCCCTCTTGCTTCTTAAGCAGCCTCAGCTGAACAATCAGTGCTCCTGAATCAAGCCTCAGTCAGTCTGTGACCTGACTCCTGGAAGCCTTGGACTTGTACTCCAGCTATTCCTACTGAGGAACCTTGGAACACTTTTGGACTCTGGAAACCTGCTGTTTGGTGAATCCATGTTTGCAGAGGAATTACGGTACAGAGAAGAGATCCTGAACCTGCTTTGGAGATTTATTGTAGTGCTTGAAGATACTCTGGCCTGCTGTGTCTCCTGTCGCTGTTCCTGCAAACTGTGTGAACTTTTCAGCATGCTTGTATGAAGTAATACAAGTCATTTCATTTCAACCTATGTCTCCTGTGTTTTCCTCGCACCCAAGCACAAGACGCTATAGGAACTGTACACTATACTTGACAAGATTCAGGAGCCAATGTTTAGTGTCTGCTGGGTCTGGGAAAGCCGTGTCTGCTGTGACTGTGGATATCAGATGTCCGTTTAATACCTTATGTGATGACAGTGGTTGTGACTTCTCACAACCATTCCAGGTGAGCGCATTCCCTTAAAATTTTACTCTGGAGTGTTACCACAGGTAAAACACTATTGTTTTTTTTTTTTTTTTCCTTTCCTCTTCTCCTTCCAGCACCTCTGCCTTAAAAGATCTGGAAGATGGAGGCCCGCATAAAGGAACTTTGCGGAGTGACTGATACAATCCTTTCAGATGTACAGACTTTAAAAACCGTTTTGCAAGCCTACAGGACCTCACTAATCATAATTTGCAAGTGTTTGGACAGACTACCCAGGAATTGCGAGCCAGGATTGAGGCTCTAGAGGAACGAGCCCAGGCTCCTGCCATAACCCCAAGTTCTGGGATCCCCAAATTACCTCCTTTTCGTTTTGGCGGTGAACATGAGAAATTCAGGGGATTTATTAATCAATGCAATTTATTTTTCTCTGCACATGCTTCACAATTTCCCACTGAACGATCCAAAGTGCTTACTATAATCATGTTGCTTACCAATAAGGCTTTGATGTGGGCAAACCTCTGATTGAGACTGAGGATGATTGTTAGAATCACCTTGATGCTTTTATTTCAGCCATGGGGCAGGTGTTTGATGACCCAATCGAGGTGCAACAGCTGAAGCAGCCATGTTAACTTTGCGCCAAGGTAAGCGTTCAGTAGCCGAATATGCCCTGGATTTCAGGAGATGGGCTCTTGATACCACTTGGGTTGTCTCCACTGATTAAGGATGAACTTGCTCGTGCCGACCTCCCACTGCGTTAGGTGACTTTATTAACTATTGTATACGTATCGATGCTCGTCTGACTGAACGCAGACAAGAGAGATGGTTCGAAAATAATCGCACTAACCTTTTACTACCTCCCTCCTCAGCTAAGGTCCTTTGAGTAGGATCACAAGGGAACCAGAACCTGAACCCATGCAGGTGGACTCTTTACAAAGACGGGTTAGTGATGCACGCAAAGAACATCGTATAAAGGAAAATCTATGTTTCTACTGTGGTTAGTCAGGGCACTTCATTATAAACTGCCCAGCCGTTCTCGTAAGACTACTGCAGCAGTCATTCACTGTGAGTGTTGCGAGAGGAGCTCTGTCATTTTCCGAGCCTCAGGCTCCAGAGAGATCTGCTGCAAGAGATCTTGATTTCTCGGACTTAAACTCTGTTAGTTCTGGGGACGATGACGGTATAAACGCTGCAATTTTTCAAGTTTCCTCAGCGGTGTCCCAGCTGAGTTGTAAAAGAAACAATTCTCATTGCTTCCTTTCCATCAAACTCTGGGTTGACTCAGTCTGGGTGTCTAGCTCTGCTATGATCGACTCAGGAGCAAGTGGAAATTTTATGGATATCTCCTTTGCTCTGAAA
>JARQOD010000005.1:313335543-313408539 GCA_033576555.1 Oophaga sylvatica | reverse complement strand
CCAATGCTGCACAGAAATTTTACCAAAACCTTGAAGTGAATTGCACCCCTCGATCCGAAATGACCTCATCCGGTACTTCATTAAGCGAAACACATTCTAAATCATCAGTCTGATGTCTGTTTTGCAGTGGGTAAGCCGACACAAGGGATAAAATGAGCTGCCTTTGTTAGACGGTCAACCACCATAGAAATGGTGTTCTTCCCTTGAGAGGTTGTTAACTCCACAATGAAGTCCATAAAATGGATCCCCACGGGCGGGACGGGGTGGGAAGAGGTTGCAACAGACCAGTTGGTGAGGAGCGAGGTGTTTTGCATCTTGCACAGACTTCACATGAAGTGACATAGTTTAAGACATCTTTCCTGTAAGTGGGCCACCAAAAAAACGAGAAAGAAATTCTGTGTCTTTAGAATTCCCCTATGCCCGGCTATCTTGGAATCGTGGATGAGTTGCAATACTCTCAATCTGACTGTTTCAGGTATATACAGATGTTGTCCCTGGATCCACACACCATTCTTAAAGACAAGACTTACGTCCCTTGGGGGAGCCAACAAAGAATCCGCATGGTATGCTTCCTTGATGTCCTTAAAGTAGGTCTTGATTATGAATCACTCCCAGGAATCTAGAGTCAGGAAGAATAGTCTTAGAGGAGTAAGTGGACGTGTCTCTGCTGAATGAATCCTAAGAGTGCATCAGCCTTTCCATTGCGCGATCCTGTCTATAAGAAATGACAAAATTAAATTGGTTTAGGAAAAGATTCCAGCGAGCCTGCCGAGGAGTCAGGCACTTAGCCGACCTGATAAATTCAAGGTTACGATGGTCTGTCAGGACGACTATTTGCTGTGCAGCTCCCTGAAGAAGGTGTATCCATTCCTTGAAGGCGGCAATAATGGCCAACAATTCTCTATGCCCACATCGTAGTTCCTCTCAGCCGAAGACAACTGCTGAGAAAAGAAGCACGGGATGCAAGACATTCTTCTCACTTGTTCTCTGAGAGAGTATAGCTCCAACGCACAGTCTGAAGCATCCACCTCTAATTATGAAGGCAAGCTCGGGGTTGGGATGTACTAAGATAGGTGCGGTGGTAAATTTATCCTTTAAAACAGGAAAATGCTTCCTGAGCTTGCGGGTCCAGGAGAACCTAGACTGTTTCCGGGTAAGTTGGGTGATAGGTGACACTACCTCAGAAAAAATTCTTAATGAAACGTCTATAGAAGTTGGCAAACCCGATGAAACGCTGCACCTCCTTCACATTTCTAGAATGGCCAATCCTTGATGGCTTGGGTCTTGCTTCCATCCATACTAATCCTTGCGTAGATAGTACATACCCCAGAAATTGAATTTCGTCCTATGGAATTCACATTTTTTCAAGTTTGATGTAGAGATGGTTTTGTCTTAGGCGTTCTAAGACCATTCTCACATGTCCATGATGTTCCTCTGTGGAGTTAGAAAAAATTAGAATATCAACCAGATAAATCACCACAAATGTATCTAGGAGATCCCTGAAGATATCATTCACGAAGTGTTGGAAAGTGGCTGGGGCGGTACTCAGACAAAAGCATAACTAGATATTCAAAGTGTCCATAGCGTGACCTGAAAGCGTCTTCCATTCATCCCCAGGTCTAATACGGACCAATTTTATAGGCCCCACGGAGATCCGTTTAGAGAAAATTTTGGCATGCCGCACTCTCTCCAACAACTCAGGGATTAAAGGCAATGATAACGGTTTCTAATAGTAACCTTATTGAGTTCCCTATAGTCTATGCAGGTCTCAGAGATCCATCTTTCTTCTTCACAAAGAAGATGGGTGCCACCTGGGGAGATGAAGAGGGCGTATGAAGCCCTTGGCTAAATTTTCGTCTATAAATCCTTCAAAGCTTTTAGCTTGGCCCGCTAGGGGTAGATCTTACAAAAGGTATCTCGGCTCCAGGCCAAAATTCAATTGGGACAATCATATGGACGGTGAGGAGTAAGCTGATCAGCGTTCTTCTTGTCACATAAATCCACATAGTCCTGGTATACAGCTGGTAGTTCAGGGACTGACATGGTTCCTTTATGGAACAGAGCAAGCTGAAACTCCTTGACTCATCTGTTTCTCCGAAGTGTAATTCCTTGGTCTCCCAGTTAATCGTAGGATTCTGCGCCTGCACATGGTAGCCCTAGATAAGGGAAAGGGGGAGAAGAGATAAGCATAAAAGACATTTTCTCCTGATGATCTTTACCCATAAGGACCCTCACAGGCTCTGTTTCTTGATCTACTGTCCAAAAGTCAGTAGAGACCATCCACGGTCCTCCATCTGTACTGGAGTAGCCTTCTTCACTGAACGTATCCCTGTTCAGAGCAAAGGAGATATCCATAAAATTTCCACTTGCTCCTGAGTCGATCATAGCAGAGCTAGAACACCCAGACTGAGTCAACCCAGAGTTTGATGGAAAGGAAGCAATGAGAATTGTTTCTTTTACAACTCAGCTGGGACACCGCTGAGGAAACTGAAAAATTGCAGCTTTATACCGTCAATCGTCCCCAGAACTAACGGAGTTTAAGTCCGAAAATCAAGATCTCTTGCAGCAGATCTCTCTGGAGCCTGAGGCTCGGACATGACAGAGCTCTTCTCGCAACACTCACAGTGAGAATGACTGCTGCAGTAGTCTTACAGAACGGCTGGGGCAGTTTATAATGAAGTGCCCTGACTTACCACATGTAGAAACAAGATTTTCCTTTATACGATGTCTTTGCGTGCATCACTAACCCGTTTTGTAAAGAGTCCACCTGCATGGGTTCAGTTCTGGTTCCCTTGTGATCCACTCCAAGGTTCCTTAGCTGAGGAGGGAGGTAGTAAAAGGTTAGTGCGATTTTTTCGAACTATCTCTCTTGTCTGCGTTCAGTCAGACGAGCATCAATACGGATACAATAGTTAATAAAGTCACCTAACGCAGTGGGAGGGTCGGCACGAGCAAGTTCATCCTTAAATCATGGAGACAACCCCTTTCCCGAAAAATAGATTTTTAGCGGAAGTGTACCAAGTGGTATCAAGAGCCCTCTCCTGAAATCCAGGGCATATTCGGCTACTGAACGCTTACCTTGGCGCAAAGTTAACATGGCTGCTTCAGCTGTTGCAACCTCGATTGGGTCAACAAACACCTGCCCCATGGCTGAAATAAAAGCATCAAGGTGATTCAAACAATCATCCTCATTCTCAATCAGAGGGTTTGCCCACATCAAAGCCTTATTGGTAAGCAACATGATTATAGTAAGCACTTTGGATCGTTCAGTGGGAAATTGTTGAAGCTGTGCAGAGAAAAATAAATTGCATTGATAATAAATCCCCTGAATTTCTCCACGTTCACCGCCAAAACGAAAAGAGTAATTTGGGGATCCCAGAACTCGGGGTTATGGCGGAAGCCTGGGCTCGTTTCCTCTAGAGCCTCAATCCTGGCTCGAAAATTCCTGGGTAGTCTGTCCAAACACTTGCAAATATGATTAGTGAGGTCCTGTAGGCTTGCAAAACGGGTTTTTAAAGTCTGTACATCTGAAAGGATTGTATCAGTCACTCCGCAAAGTTCCTTTATGCGGGCCCCCACTTCCAGATCTTTTAAGGCAGAAGTGCTGGAAGGAAAGAGGAAAGGAAAAAAAAAAAACAATAGTGTTTACCTGTGGTAACACTCCAGAGTAAAATTTTAAGGGAATGCGCTCACCGGGAATGGTTGTGAGAATCACAACCACTGTCATCACAAAAGGGTATTAAACGGACATCTGATATCCACAGTCACAGCAGACACGGCTTTCCCAGACCCAGAGACACTAAACATTGGCTCCTGAATCTTGTCATGTATAGTGTACAGTTCTATAGCTCTTGTGCTTGGGTGCGAGGAAAACACAGGAGACATAGGTTGAAATGAAATACTTGTATTACTTCATACAAGCATGCTGAAAAGTTCACACAGTTTGCAGAACAGCGACAGGAGACCAGCAGGCCAGAGTAACTTCAAGCACTACAATAAATCTCCAAAGCAGGTTCAGGATCTCTTCTCTGTACCGTCATTCCTCTGCAAACATGGATTCACCAAACAGCAGGTTTCCAGAGTCCAAAAGTGTTCCAAGGTTCCTCAGTAGGGATAGCTGGAGTACAAGTCCAAGGTTTCCGGGTCGGGTCACAGACTGACTGAGGCTTGATTCAGGAGCACTGATTGTTCAGCTGAGGCTGCTTAAGAAGCAAGAGGGAAGAATCAGGGCGGAACATGAAAACTGGAAACTCCATATTAACTGAGGGCAAGAGTGTTATGTTTCGGTAGCTGAGGAGTGCAGTAAAAAAGGCAATACACCAGAGCAGTTGGAATCTATGGGTTTGCAGTACCCTGTGTAACATTTCCAGGGGTATTTAGCTCTAGGATCGCTGTCTGGGTAGACAAAATGGCACGAAACAGTTCATTCAGACAGCAGCTTGGTGAAAACTGGCCGCAACCAGCTTTATTAAAGTCCACAGCACACAGATAAAATAAAGCATAAACAGAAAACCTAGGCTTGTCTACCCTCTAATTACACTTAGATAGAGGCCCCTCTCTATCCGGACCCAGACTCTACCAGTCTGTGCCCAAAACAACACATATGATCTCTGTTACCAGTATGGAGTTTCACAGACACTCCTCTTATGTCTGAAGGCAACTCCAACATCCAGACTTGAGAGAGGGCACCTCCTATTCAGTAGTCACCAGCATGGAGTTCGCAGAGTCTCCTCTTTGTGTCCGGGGTACCTCGAGCACCCTGACAAAAGAGCCCACCTCCCGGAGTCCCCCCTTCCGTGCCTGGACTCCTGTCCAGACTGAATGAGCTCCTGACTGTGCTCCCAAGCACCTACTTCTGGCTTCCTAATCAACACCTGAGTGGATTCAGGTCTGAGCTGCAAGCATGTACTGAATGGCAGGTGTAAATGACCTTTCTTTACCCAGGTTTACAAGCCACACATTTCGCTCATACCAGTCAGCAAGGTACTTTGGTGAAATATACACCTCATTCACCACATATTCTTCACTGTCTCACATTATCCCCCCCTCTTCTCCAACCGGGGGGCTGGTCATCCAGACCGGAGGGCTGGTCAACAATCCTAAAGAGACAGTGAACTCCGGACCAGTTATGTCCAACACCAAGTTCATCTTCACCATTGTCCCTCTGTATCTTCACTTAAAGCAACCGCACTATGCTGTACCGTCCCAGGCCTATGCTCTCTGCGGGCCTCGGGTGTCCTGCACGGTTTCAGCTTGACTTTAGTGCCAGCCTCAGTCTCGGTATAGTGGCTCACCAGATAAGTACGACCAGGCACGTCAGAACAGCTCTGCTGATTTCTTCCTCAGAAACTTTCGTACCCCCTGTTTTTGGGGCACTGACCCTGTGTCACCAACTGCACAGGAGGTATAGGGGTTTTCTCTAATTCCCCCTGAACTTTCTTTAGCACATCTACTTTCTTAAATATCAGCTGATTCATAAATTCTATCTCACAGAACCCAAGCGCCTCTGTCATGGTCTCTGACCATTCCGAGCCACACTGTTCAAACGATTGGCACTGTAGAGGGAGCTGATCGTTTTTCTTGGTCGGTACACATAATTTATCCTCTTCTGGTACAGGCTCACTTTGCATAAGACTCAGAGCTCTTACTTCTTTCTCCAGGAGATCCTCATGGCTACGCACTTCTCCTGTATTTGTTGGACTCTTTACGTCTTCGGCCCCTTCTTCAGGCTCTTCTGGTAGGACATGCTCAGAAGCCCTACCATCAGTCTTCTTTTCCACCACGTTCTGCATCCCATCTGAGCTCCCGTGTATCGGCAGCGGCAACGGAGCGACACATCGCCCCTCCCACTCACTGGGACGTGGTTCAAGTGTAGACTCCATGAAAATGCGCCTGAGCTCACCAAGGCCAACCCGAGGTCTCAAAATCTCATCTTGGGATTTATCCAGATCCTTTGGGTCGCTCGGGAACTCCGATGGCGCACCAGGCGCCGAACTTCCGGCCCGAGCTTCGCGAGTCGCAGCCACGGATCCGGACAGTACACCGTCCACGCCGCTGTCTCCGGCAGAAACATATTCCGGGGCAGAGTCATTCCCCACATCTTCAGTCTTGTCCTCACAGCTTCACTTGAACATCAGCCTCTGGTGAGGCACCTGGCCTGGTGTCCACCACTTCCATGGCTTTCTCCACCTCTGCAGCATCACCTTCAGAGTCCTTGGCCTGATGGAGATCCACACCATACATTGATAACTTCTCATTTTCAACAGCATCCACTTGTGCTTGTGTTCAGTTTCAGAGTCCTGTCTTTCACCTTAGTCTTCGCCAGGGAACCGGCCAACTGTACAACATCTTCAGATGCCATCCTCCGTCCGACTGCAAGGTCAGCCTCAGCCTTCCTCTCAGGACTCTCATCTCCTCTGCTACCATGCCTTCCTCACTTGCACTGGTTGCTTTATTGTCATCAGATGACTCAGTATCACCACCACTATCCCTGTCTGACCCCCTTTTCTCAGCCACATCTGGCTCACTTTCAGGGTTAGACACTTCATTTTCATTCACATCCGGCTCACTGTCAGGGTTATACAATTCATTCTCATTCACATCTTGATCTGGAACCTTAGTTAACATGTCATCCACAACATTAACTTCACCATCTGGTCCCTGGTTTCCCTCAGGTGGTCCCTCAAGTATGTGACTATGTGATAACCCCAGCACTATACTTCCATATAGCTCAGGTACCAGGAGCTGACTCACGACCTCTCCCTGGACTTCAGTGTCCCTATACAATAGGTTATTGTTCATGGCAGCATCATGGTCATCATCATTATCACATAAGTTTAACGGCCCACTAGCATTGTGTTCCGCCCCTCGGGACTGCGCACCCTCAGTAGGAGCTTCATCACACTGTCCATCACATTTCGCTCATACCAGTCAGCAAGGTACTTTGGTGAAATATACACCTCATTTCACCACATATTCCTTCACTGTCACACACCTGACTAACCACCACAACTAGAGGCAGCCGTGGAGCGTTCCTACGTTGGTCCTAGACGCCTCGTCACAGCCTGAGAAACTAACTACACCTAAAGATAGAAATAGGAAAGCTATCTGCCCCGGAGCAGAACCCCAAAGATAATAGAAAGCCCCAAACATGTAATGGCGGTTAGAAAAGAGGAAATACTGACACAGAAAGAAAATAGAATGAGCAAACGCTGGGGCCCAAAACTATCTAAATAGAAAAGGACAGGAAGGGTACTTACTGCAATCCAGAAAACCCTGAAAAACACCAACTCTACTAATTTCAAAATCACCTGAGATCACACGACCTCTACCACCTAAATTAGCTCTCTGGTGTAACAAAATCAAAACAGCAGCCACTGAAAAAACTGGAAAAAGCAAAAGAACAAAACTCAGTGGCTGAACTAAACTGAGAAGGCAGAAGCCCCGGAGGGGACCCAGAAGGCCCCCAAAGAAGTGCAGGACAAAATGCAAAAATATAGCAACAACACAAAAGAAGAAAAATTCTTATCTGGTAGCAGGAGATGCAGACACGAAACAGCAGGCTACAAGGGAAACTGGAATGAAGGATTCAGACCAGAACAATTGATCACCGGCAACCCTGATGGGAAAATGACTCCCTTATATAAGACCAGTCAGTAACACCTGATTCCCAGTCCTCACAATCCTCACTAGTACCGCTTGTAACCACCAGAGGGAGCCTCTGCTCAGAACTCATCTCAAACCCATTCACAACAGTACCCCCCCCTTGAGGAGGGGTCACCGAACCCTCATTTGAGCAACCAGGTCGGTCAGGATGAGTTCTATGATACGCACGGATAAGTCTCCTAGCATGGATGTCCGAAGCAAACACCCAAGAATTGTCTTCCTGACCATAACCTCTCCATTTAACCAAATACTGGAGTCTTCGTCTAGAAAAACGAGAATCCAATATTTTCTCAACCACATACTCCAGATTGCCCTCAACCAAAACAGGGTCAGGAGGCACAGTAGCAGGAACCACTGCTCAACAAACCTCTTCAACAAGGACTTGTGGAACACGTTATGGATCTTAAATGTCCCTGGAAGAAGCAACGAAAAGAAACAGGATTAATAATCTCCATGATCTTATAAGGTCCAATGAACCTAGGCTTAAATTTAGGAGATGCTACTCTCATAGGAATATTCTTTGAGGACAACCAGACCAAGTCCCCCACTTTAAACCGAGGACCATCAGTCCTATGCCGGTTAGCAAACCGCTGGGCCTTCTCCTGAGAGAGGGACAACCTCTCCACTACCTGGTCCCAAATCTGTTGCATACGCTCAACAACAGAGTCAACACCTGGACAGACAGAAGCTTCCGTCTGTCCTGAAGAAAATCGAGGGTGAAAACCAGAATTACAGAAAAACGGAGACATCAAAGTGGCAGAGCTAGCCCTATTATTAAGAGCAAACTCAGCCAAAGGCAAAAAAGAGACCCAGTCATCCTGATCAGCAGACACAAAGCATCTTAGATAAGTCTCTAATGTCTGGTTTGTTTCTCTCAGTTTTGACCATTGGTCTGAGGATGAAATGCCGAGGAGAAAGACAATTGAACACCCAGTTTAGAACAAAAAGTCCTCCAAAATCTGGAAACAAACTGGACTCCTCTGTCAGACACAATGTTCTCAGGAATGCCGTGTAAACGAACCACGTGCTGAAGAAACAACGGCACCAATTCAGAGGAGGAAGGCAACTTAGGTAATGGCACAAGATGTATCATTTTGGAAAACCTATCACAAATTACCCAATGGTGGTCATTCTCTGAGAAACAGGAAGATCGAAATGAAATCCATAGAGATATGGGTCCATGGTCTCTTGGGCACAGGCAATGGCATCAACAAACCACTAGAGCGAGAGCAAGGCTTGGAGCGAGAGCAAGTCCGCAGGACTGCACAAATTCCCTGACATCGCGAGACAAGGTAGGCCACCAAAAGGACCGACTA
Source organism: Oophaga sylvatica (assembly GCA_033576555.1). Taxonomy (NCBI): domain Eukaryota; kingdom Metazoa; phylum Chordata; class Amphibia; order Anura; family Dendrobatidae; genus Oophaga; species Oophaga sylvatica. The sequence continues at coordinate 313,399,558 of JARQOD010000005.1, read as the reverse complement.
ACCAAGTCTCTGGTACCAAAAATTCCGGGATGCCCAGCCAATGCGGAACAATGAATCTCAGACATCACACTCTTTTTCCATTGGTCCGGGACAAACAATTTTCCAACAGGGCAGCGCTCGGGCCTATCCTCCTGACACCCCTCCAGAGCAAGTCTCAAATTGGGCGAGATGGCGGAAAGAACTACACCCTCTTTCAAAATAACAGAAGGATCAGATAACTCAGGAGAGTCCGCAAGGAAACTCCTCGAGAGGGCATCCGCCTTAACATTCTTAGTGCCAGGAAGAAAGGAAACCACAAAATTAAAACGTGTGAAAAACAAGGCCCACCTGGCCTGTCTAGGATTGAGTCGCTTGGCAGATTCCAGATAGACCAGATTCTTATGGTCCGTAAGGACCACCACCTGATGTTTGGCTCCCTCCAGCCAATGTCTCCACTCTTCAAAAGCCCACTTCATGGCCAATAACTCCTGATTACCCACGTCATAATTACGTTCAGTAGGAGAAAATTTTCGAGAGAAAAAGGCACAAGGGTTACTTTTAGAGGTCTCTGGATCTTTTTGGGACAAAACGGCACCTGCCCCAATTTCAGAGGCATCAACCTCCACCTGAAATGGCAGAGAAACATCAGGCTGCCGTAGAACAGGAGCAGAAGTGAATCTCTGCTTAAGTTCCTGAAATGCAGAGACTGCCTCAGGAGGCCAATTCACCACATCAGAACCCTTTCTGGTCAAATCAGTTAATGGTTTAACAATAACCGAGAAATTACCAATAAATTTACGATAAAAATTGGCAAAACCCAAAAATCTCTGAAGAGCCTTTAATGAAGTAGGTTGGACCCAATCACAGATGGCCTGAACCTTGACCGGGTCCATTTCAATAACAGATGGGGACAAAATGAATCCCAGAAATGAGATCTTCTGTACGCCAAAAAGACACTTTGATCCCTTCACATACAGAGCATTATCCCTCAAAATCTGGAACACAGTCCGAACATGTTTCACATGAGAGTCCCAGTCATTAGAAAAAATCAAGATATCATCCAAATAAACAATCAGAAATTTGTCCACAAAATCCCTGAAAATGTCATTCATGAAGGACTGGAAGACGGAAGGGGCATTAGTGAGCCCAAAGGGCATCACTAGGTACTCAAAATGCCCTTCAGGGGTATTGAATGCCGTCTTCCATTCATCCCCGTGCTTAATGCGAATAAGGTTATACGCCCCCCTGAGGTCAAGCTTGGTAAACCAAGTAGCGTTTTTTCACCCTGGAAAACAGGTCAGAAATCAAGGGTAACGGGTATTGATATTTCACAGTAATATTGTTCAAGAGACGATAATCAATACACGGCCTTAATGAACCATCTTTTTTGGCCACAAAGAAAAAACCGGCACCTAAGGGTGAAGAGGATGGTCTGATATGACCCTTCTCCAATGATTCCTTGATATAAGACCGCATAGCGTCATGTTCAGGTACAGACAAGTTAAAAAGGCGACCTTTAGGGAATTTACTACCCGGCACTAATTCAATAGCGCAGTCATAGCTCCTATGGGAGGTAAGGATGCAGATTTACTTTCGCTAAACACATCAGAAAAATCAAACAAAAAGTCAGGAACATCCTGAGCTTGGGGGGAGGCAGAAAAAACAGGAGTGTTGGTATTAACACATTGGCAGCCCCAACTGGTTACAGACACAGATTTCCAATCCAAAACAGGATTATGAGACTGTAACCAAGGGAAACCCAGCACGATAATGTCATGCAGATTATATAGAACCAAAAATTTGCAGCACTCCTGGTGATCAGGTTCAACCCTCATTATCACCTGAGTAGAAAACTGGGGTTTATTCTCAGCCAAAGGGGTAGAATCGATCCCCAGTAGGGGAATAGACTTCTGTAGGGGTATCAAGGGAAACCCACAACGTTTAGCAAAATCATAATCCATCAGGTTAATAGCTGCTCCAGAATCAACGAAAGCCTGAGCAGAAAATGAGGACAGAGAGCATATCAGAGTGACAGTTAATAAAAACTTAGTCTGAACACTACCCAAGACAACTGAGCGTGCAAAACGTCTTCCCCGCTTAGGGCAGACTGAAATAGCATGAGAGGCATCACCACAGTAGAAACATAACCTATTGCGCTTTCGAAACTCATGACGCTGTGCCCCAGACACCACTCCATCACACTGCATGGGCTCAGAAGCTGGCTCACAAGGCAACACCACTCCACGCATACTTCTCCGCTCACGCAAACGTCTGTCAATTTGAATCGCTAATGACATAGAATCATTGAGACCAGAGGGGACAGGGAATCCCACCATAACATCCTTTATATTATCCAACAGACCCTTCCGGAAAAGGGCCGCCAAAGCGTCGTCATTCCATTTGGTCAGGACTGCCCACCTACGGAATCTCTGACAGTATAACTCAGCGTCATCAAGCCCTGATTTAATGCCAACAAGGCTTTTTCAGCTTGATCAGTGACATTAGGCTCATCGTACAATAACCCCAAAGCCTGAAAAAACGCATCAACATCACTCAAAACAGGATCCCCAGGTATCAGGGAAAAAGCCCAATCCTGAGGATCGCCGCGCAGGAGAGAGATGATAATTTGAACCTGCTGCGCTGCGTTCCCTGAGGACTTAGATTTTAAGGCAAAAAACAATTTACAATTATTTTTGAAATTCTGAAACTTAGCTCGATCCCCTAAAAACAAATCTGGCATGGGGATCCTAGGTTCCACAACAGGCAACCCAGCAAGATAGATAGCAATACTCCGAACCTCAGTGGTAAGCTGATCCACACGGCCAGACAACTGTGCAAACTCCATTGGGAGAAAAGATCCTCCCCAGCACCCAGAGATACAGAGGGAAAAAAAAAAAAAATGCAACAAACAGAAAAATATCTCTGACAACTCTGACAACCTTTTTTCTATCACAATATTTTTTCCCTTCTGTGAGTACCATACAATTTTCAATTTTTAGGCCGGTGATACTGTTATGTTTCGGTAGCTGAGGAGTGCAGGTAAAAAAGGCAATACACCAGAGCAGTTGGAATCTATGGGATTGCAGTACCCTGACTAACCACCACAACTAGAGGCAGCCGTGGAGCGTTCCTACGTTGGTCCTAGACGCCTCGTCACAGCCTGAGAAACTAACTACACCTAAAGATAGAAATAGGAAAGCTATCTGCCCCGGAGCAGAACCCCAAAGATAATAGAAAGCCCCCAAACATGTAATGGCAGTTAGACAAGAGGAAATACTGACACAGAAAGAAAATAGAATGAGCAAACGCTGGGGCCCAAACTATCTAAATAGAAAAGGACAGGAAGGGTACTTACTGCAATCCCAGAAAACCCTGAAAAACACCAACTCTACTAATTTCAAAATCACCTGAGATCACACGACCTCTACCACCTAAATTAGCTCTCTGGTGTAACAAAATCAAAACAGCAGCCACTGAAAAAACTGGAAAAAGCAAAAGAACAAAACTCAGTGGCTGAACTAAACTGAGAAGGCAGAAGCCCCCGGAGGGGACCCAGAAGGCCCCCAAAGAAGTGCAGGACAAAATGCAAAAATATAGCAACAACACAAAAGAAGAAAAATTCTTATCTGGTAGCAGGAGATGCAGACACGAAACAGCAGGCTACAAGGGAAACTGGAATGAAGGATTCAGACCAGAACAATTGATCACCGGCAACCCTGATGGGAAAATGACTCCCTTATATAAGACCAGTCAGTAACACCTGATTCCCAGTCCTCACAATCTTCACTAGTACCGCTTGTAACCACCAGAGGGAGCCTCTGCTCAGAACTCATCTCAAACCCATTCACAACACAAGAGCTGCAGAAAGACAGAAAGCAAAATGGCAGACGGAAAACTGAGTTTCAAGGAACATGTCAACAGAGACAAAGAACCTTACACGGGGCTTATCTACAGCATTCTATAATGCTGTAGATAAGCCCCCAATCCGATCTGAAAGATAAGAAAAATAATTTTTATTCTACTCACCCGGGGGGACGGTCCAGTCCGATGGATGTCGCGAGTCCGGGTCCGGCACCTCCCATCTTCTTATGATCGCTGAACTCCTGCTTGCTTCATGATCCCCAGCATCACGCTCCTGTGTAGGCATACTTATCTGCCCTTTTGAGAGCAGACCAAAGTACTGTAGTGCTCAGGCGCCGGGAAAGGTCAGAGAAGCCCAGCGCCTGCGCACTGCAGTAATTTGCTCTGCCCTCAACGGGCAGAAAAGTACGCCTGCACAGGAGCGCGATGCCGGTGAGCCATGAAGCAAGCAGCAGGGCGGCATCGCAAGAATATGGGAGGCGCCGGAGCCGGAACTGCAACACCTATCGTACCGAACCGACCCCCAGGTGAGTATAATAAAACTTATTTTTCTTATCTTTCAGGTCAGATCGGGGGCTTATCTACAGCATTATAGAATGCTGTAGATAAGCTCTGAAAGACTGTGGCCGCATCTTATATCGGCCAAAACAGCTGACAGGTTCCCTTTAAATTTTTCTGACAATGGTAGTCTACAAAACTGATATTTGTGCCACCTGAGTGTGGCTCAGCATGAAAGCAGGTAGAGGTGTTGCATGTGGTATCAGGACTTCGAGCAGAGGAGACCTACACCGATCCGTCACCCACTTCGTCTTACATTGACATTCAATTGAAGCTTTAAATGCTGTTCCAGACCCCGATATCTCATGTCTGGCTGATTGCTGCAGTGCCAAGCTAAAATTTGTACTGTGGGTGAATTGAGGCTTCTTTCCTGGTGTCAGTCTGTCCCTCATTTGACGTGTTTGGTAGCATTTGGGGCTCTTATAAGGTGTTGTGCATGCTTTTGATTTTTCCTCCCATTGACATGAATGGCGTTCGGTTATGTTCGGCAAGTATTCGACAAATTAATTGGCGAATATTGCAAATTCGGTGATCGAAATCCGAACCAAACATTGAAATATTCGCTCATCTCTAATGTTTAACACAAAAATCTGTTATTTCTGTTCTGCATTCTATTCTGACATGTGTCACACAAACGTCCCACGGATGTCACATGGATTGCATATACATACACACGGATGGTAACCACTTATACACTGACGGGCAACAGAAAACCACATGGATAGTAAAAACAAACTGACACTTTAAGCAGGCGTGTGAAGGAGGCCTAGCACATTATATCGCTTGAGGAGAATAAGTGCACTATGAAGCATGGCAGAGCATGCCACTAATGTTTCCAGTTCCGTTTTAAATGTGGCATTAGATCACTAACATGTAGTGTAGAGCACTCATAGAAAAAAAAACATTAAATACTGTGGTTATGTTTGAAAGAAAGAAAGCATTCCATTTTCATGGAAAAGCTCTTTACAGTAATATCCTGTTGTATGATTTTATAGTACAAACTAATTTATATAAGACAATTATAGGATGAATTACAAAGGCACTAGATATCAAATTTTCTAACTGCATAGTTAATGTTGATTAAAGATGATTAAAGATGAAGCTTTGAAATGCAAGAAAAGTTTTAGAAAATTTGAGGGTCAACAGCTGTAATATTTATAAAATATAGCACTTTTTTATTATTTATTATGCTTATATAGAGCTTTCATATTTTGTAGCGCTTTACAGACATGATCGGCACTGTCCCCATTAGGGCTCACAATCTATGGTAAATTCCCTATCAGTATGTCTTTGGAGTGTGGAAGGAAACTGGAGTGTCATGATCCCAGTGCAGGTTTGACCTGCACACCAGGGGTTAATGTCTTGATCCCAGTGCAGGCTCTGACCTGCACACCTGGGGTTTATTATTGTGGCCTCTCTTTGGTTCGGGGAGAGCTTCTTATAGCCCTAGGAAGCTCCAATCCCCGTCAGTTACACTTTTGCCCTTGGCTGAGTGTTTTGACCCCTGTTTGCCTGTGCCTTGTGCCTGTGTTCTAGCTTGTTTGTATGGTTCTGACCCGGTTCTGTTTCCCGTTGTGATTTTGCCTCTTGATTCTGTACTGCGTATATGCTTCTCTGGTTTTCTGACTCCTGCCACATCCCTGACTATTCTTTATTAGCCTGCTCCTTGTGTACTGCGTTGTCTCTCACGTTTACTGACCTCGGCTTGTCTTGGATTCCGTCTCCCTCTGGTTCCCCGTCCTCTCCCTGGTGTCCGGTGACCCCCTTTCCATTCTCCAGGGTCCCTGTAACTTCCTGCACTCATTCCCAGCTACAGGACGCTAAGCTCCGCCCCCTGGGGGTCACAAGACCGCAGGTCCTGGCAGTACACTCACCACTTGGTGTTTTGCTCACTCCAGCTCTGCTGTATTACTATCATCTTGCCCAGCTCCCGGGCACTGTGAGTACCGCTGTCACAGGCCGTCGGAGGCTCCGGGCTCCCACTGTCAGGGCTGCTGAAACCGCTGGTAAGTGCCCATCTAGCGGTTTCTCTTGATATAGAGAACCCGAATGAAATCCACACAAATATGAGAACATACAAACTCTTAGCAGATGTTGTACTTGGAGGAATTTGAATGCAGGAAAACAACAGTGCTAACCACTGAGCCACTGTGCCCTCTGTAATATATCTTAAAGGGAACTTGTCAATTGATTCATGCTGCTCATACCGCAGACAGCATGAGTTGCAGCCTAGCTTATTATTCTCTGAAATGTTTCTGTGTTTTAGAAATAATGTAATTTGAAGTTCTAGTTAGTGACTATAGCCCATAGCTGGAGATATTCTAGTCCAGTGCCGCCCTTAGCTGGCTCTTCCCAGTGCTACAGTAGGTGTCACGAATAGAGATGAGCGACTTTCCCTTTTTTCGGGTCAGGTAAAAGTAAAAGTCGGGTCGAGCGAAATCGGCCGACTATCGGAAAAAGTAGGCGGGTCGACCGAAACGCGAAAAAAAATGCAAGTCAATGGGGAAGCAAAGTCGGTAGGGAGAGGAGAACAGTAAACACACCTACAGTTCTGATCAGTCTTCTCCTTGTTTGAGATGAAAGTTTAGAGGGACGGCCGGGTCTTGGTAGATTTGCAGTGGTATGATGCTCCTTCCATTTCAATATGATAGCTTGCACAGTGCTCCTTGGGATGTTTAAAGTTTTGGAAATCATTTTGTATCCAAATACGGCTTTAAACTTCTTCACAACAGTATCACGGATCTGCCTGTTGTGTTCCTTGGTCTTCATGATGCTCTCTGTGCTTCAAACAGAACCCTGAGACTAACACAGAGCAAGTGCATTTATACGGAGACTTGATTACACACAGGTGGATTATATTTATTATCAGTAGTCATTTAGGACAACATTGGATCATTCAGAGATCCACAATGAACTTCTGGAGTGAGTTTGCTGCACTGAAAGTAAAGGGGCCGAATAATATTGCACGCCCCACTTTTCAGTTTTTGTATTTGCAGAAAAATTTTAAATAACCAATAAATTTCATTCAACTTCACAATTGTGTCCCACCTGTTGTTGATTCTTCACCAAAAATTTACATTTGGTATCTTTATGTTTGAAGCATGATATGTGGGAAAAGGTTGAAAAGTTCCAGGGGGCTAATACTTTCGCAAGGCACTGTATATCAAATCTGCTGCTGAAAGTAATGTCCGTTTGTCCGCGCTTTCAGCGTTCTTACCTTGCTGCATACCTATCTGTGCTGGCACAGGAGGAAGAGGAGGAGGAACAGGGACCACTCACACATCCACACATGGATGGCACTCATAGCAACTCACGTGCATCACTGGACTGTGACTGGGAGGGATACAGAGGACCCAGACCATACACCACCCACTGAAACAACTTGTCGTTGGCTATGGGCAGCCTGACACACATGAGTCAATACATGCTGCTGTGCCTGCTTACGACTACCTAGTTGCTCATATTGTTACCACTGCTGATTACTGGATGGCCACCCTGCTAGATCCCCACTACAAGGACAATGTACCATCTTTGCTTCCATCACTGGAGAGGGATTGGAAAATGCAGGGATACAAGTGCTGTTAGACGCACTACTGACAGCGGTGCCACCTGACAGCGAGGGCTCAGTGGAAGAACAGGGCAGAGGAGGAAGTCGCCAATGCATCTGGGGCATTGGCACAACTTCAGGAGGGATGGTTTGCACGGCTGGAATGTGAAAACCCTTCCTCAGTACATCACAACATCCAGCACTATCATCTGCTATTGAAGAGTACGTGTCCACATGTTTCCAAGTACTAAGTGATGGGTCTGCCCCATTTAACTTCTAGGGCTCCAAATTTGACACATGGCCTGAGCTTTCACTTTACCTTGGAGGTGCTAGCATACCCTTGGCAAGTGCACTGTCTGAACATGTGCTTAGCATGGCTGGGGGTGTGATCACAGTCAGGCGTATCCGCCTATCCACAACTAAAATGGGCAAGTTCACATTCATTACAATGAAGCAGGTGTTGATCCCACAGGACTTGTCCGTACCTTTGACTAACTAGAGAAGTATACCAGCCACACCCAGCCATTGTTATACTCCACCGTAGTTAGTTTTTTCATTCTATTTACCATTTACAATTCCCAATGTTTTGGGGCCTCAACACATTTTTTTAAAAAATGTGTTATTTGCCTCCTCCTCCGCTTCTTCCACCTACACCGCCATATCCACATCCACCTCCTCCTGAACCTACTCCTTCATTTGAATGAAGATTGTCAATTTTTATTTTTTTTTATTCTGTTATTTTAAGTAATTTCCCTAAAAAAAAAAAAAATACAAAAACAGTGTTGCTACCTCATCCTTTCCCCTTACACCAACACGTTCACTTCCACCTCCTCCTCCACTTGGTCCTCAGCTTCATGGTTCAAGATTGTTATTTTTTTTATTCTATGTCATATTAAGTCATTCTCCCTCCCCCCCAAAAAAAATAATTAAAAATTAAACAAAAAAACAGTATTGGCTACCTCTTCCTCCCACTGCCTGTTCCACCTACACTGCTACATCCACCTTCACCTCCTCCACTTGGACCTCCGCCTCCGTGTTCAAGATTTTTATTATTTTTCTTATTATTCTGTTATTTTAAGTCCTTTTCCTATCCACATTTGTTTGCTGGGCAAATTGCTCTTACTCTCAGTTTCCTTTTGCAGCCCCTAACCCTAACTATGCCCATTTTACAGCACCAAAGTTTGGTTCCCCATTGGCTTCTATGGAATTCGAGATCAAGTTTGATGCCAGAATTGACCTTTGGATTCAGTGTGACCTAACACGACGAATCCCAACATTCATGGGTCCACCCATTACTAAATGAAATAAACACATTCAGCCCCTGGTTAGCGTTGACCGTAATCATTAGTGGCTTTTCTTTAAAGGCAGCTATAATACATTCTTCCTCCAAATGAGGCATTGTTACTTCTGACACGCTCATTGTATAGATGACACAACAAAGCCCAAACTAAACATCAAAAAGGCACTAGTAGGTGCTGGATTTTGAAATAGACAAAGAGAGACACGAAAACTTTAGTGTTTGGACAAGTAGATTTTTTAATCTATTTTGTCTTTGCTTTTCTATATTTTACACATTAATATTGTATAAATAAGTCAGAAAGGACATTTCCATTTTAGCAGGATTTCTGCAAATCTGGACTGTGGGTCAACACAGTTCTCTATTAAGGATTCCATTTCTTGCTACTCAACTGGGGTCATATACATAGTTCATTGCCCTTGTAACAAAATATACAGTATATAGGCTGCAAAAGAGACGGTTAACTATATGAGTGAAAGAACACCTCGACAATGTCAAGTAAAGAGTGTAAGGGGCATCCCCTCTCATGTGCCTTTTTAGAGAACCACAATCGATCCTGTTTAGGTGTCCACTTTTGTGGCACACAACTAGTCAAAAGAAATTGGAGAGGTGGAGACTTCCTAAAACAGACGTCTAGGATTGAGTCCAAATGGATATGCACATTAAACAACCTGGCCCCAAAGGGATTGAATCATGAAATTGAGCTATATGCTTTTTAACACAGTGGACTCGCCAGCTAGTCCACTTGGTGATATCTACTGCAGGACTATAGAGGCACCAAAATCCAACCCCTCCCTTAAGTTTGGGTCTCATGTACACATGTGTGAGCATATACATGGCTACATATATGTGCATCCGTATACAGATGTGTGCATGCACACATATTCTTATACGTATATGTACAGCTCCCTTTTTATTGAATATTTCCCAAAATTAAATGCAATTCAATATAATAATCCAAAATAATAGAAATGGATATGGAACGGTTTTTAATCATAAACCATATATATATTATATATTTTTATACCTATGTGTATGATACACTAATATCACTTTTATGTTAACTCACTTTGCCGTTAGCCTTACTGGCTAATAAGTTACTACTGCACTATTTTTTATCTCTTACCAGGATAAGGATGATTATATGTCATATTTTATATACAACCTCTCCTTATGACTCATCATATTTTAATTATTTTATTATTTTTTCATTATTTTCTAATAAACAATTTTTTACTCCACTTTCATATTTGTAGTGGAACTTTGCAGTTTTTTTCTTCATTTACATATCCAATGCATACTCCTCTTTTTTCATCCCTAATGGAATTCCAAATGTTTTCCCTATATCACTGTAGCTTCAGATAAACATTCATGCATAACTAAAGGGCACAGATCTGTAAATAGAAAGCTCATCTGGGGGAGCGCATTCATTGATGAAGGTCAATTTTGGGCCACTCTATGAGCCCGTAGCTCTCCACTTGTGATGTCACCTATTTGTCACACCCACAGCTCACCTTTCGGATCAGCAGCATTGCTTCCGGCTGGGGTGCGCCACTTCTAAACACCTCAGCCAGCTTTGGGTAAGGGCGTGAATGGGAGGATGCTCCCACAACATTTCTCTCACTGCATCTGAACCTCACCAGCACACATGGTTAGGATGGAAGTTGCAACTGGTCTGGCTGTCATGCACAGTGTAGGAAAGACTAAGTGCAACACGAAGGGATGAGGGGAAGGGAGTCCAACACTAGGAAAGGGGGGGGGAGTGGAGATCCCTAGGCAGATCTAAAGTCACACTATCTTCCCTAAACGTTCCTATATAGGTTCTGCACCTATCGCCAAGCAGGAGCCTAATCCCTGCCTGACCCTGGCAATAAGCCCTGCTTAGGGAAGGGTTTGCACTAGTCGATCCCCACTGCCACTAAAGATAGCTGGGAAAGCTGAACAAGGAGAACACTTATCTTGAGTAGATTCAGAGGTGTAACACAGATGTCCTCTAGCAACACGAAAGAGGAAGATAGCCGACTGCTTTAGCTCCAAGCCTCAACAGGGTAAAAAAAAATATCACCATTGATTCCCAGCAGCAGGAAGCTGAAAAAGTTTGCCGCTGGGTCAAAGAGTCAGAAGGGTTAAGAAGGTGTCTGCAAAGCCAAACGCAGAGACCTTCTGCAGCTAGATGCAGTATGTCTGCAGTTTCTGACATACCCGTGACACCTGCATAGTAAGTGATTCAATTACACCAAGCCCCCTGACGAATCCCAGTGCGAAACGTGCGTTGGGGCTAAGGACCCGGTGTGCAGTATCTCATGCTCCACATTGGTAAGCGTTAGGCTGGTAGCACTTTCTCCTATTGCACTTGGCACTTTACTTTTCAGTACATATTGGTCTGGCTGTTATTCATACACCATTAATCAGGGATTTTTGTTATTATAGTGGACCCCTTACAATTTAACCTTGATCTGGGGTATTTTCCGGCTGGTGTTATGTACAGCAATGATGTATAAAAATCAATTTGAAATATAGATATGCATTGTGTATTTATGGGAGTCTGGCTACTTTTTGCTAATATAGCACAGTATGCTACTGCTATCCGCGTCTTTTCTGTCATCACTATTTAATGATCAATGTTACTCAATTTTCTTTTTAAAAAAATTGTCTTATGTTTTTTGTACTGGTTAAATAAGGTTTAAAGGAATTCTTTCATGACAATAGTATTTAGGCAATTTTTGGGCTTCATACTCCATTTTTTTTCTCTGTGGGATTATAACTTTGATAAATGCAGTATTTTATAAAGTTATCTCTAAGAATATAATAAGATATTATAGTTTACCTTTTACAAGCGACTTAGAGTTTGAGTCTACAATATTTTTGAGTATATTTTTACAAATCATATTACCAATAAAATAATTAGATGTGTTATTAGAGGTCTTCAAAGCATGACAAAAGCATAATCATTTAGCAGTAACAGTCTTACTGGACGTCCTAGCTATTAATACAAGCTTGACTACAGGCAAAAAAAAATATGGCAAAGTATCAAAGGGTTGTAGACACAAAAGGGCGTGCTGAGAGTCAGCTAAGTCCAGATATACAGATGGACAGGACATGAAAATGTCCCAAATGTGAAGTCTTGGCAGATGGACGCACAGACAGCACACTGTACCTTGCACAGATGCTCTGACTATGAAATGCACAAGATATTTGAAATATTGATTTACAATCTCCTCTCTAAAACCAGAACCAACTGATAATTATCAGTGTAAGTAAGTAATCTGCATGTTCAGGAAAAGTATGTAAGCAAACTCTGATTCAGCCTGTTTGTTGTATTTCAAATTGTGTAATTTCATAATCCTTGGAAAACATTTTGACGTTTTCCAAAGATAATAGAATTATGCAATTTTGAATGACAAAACTTTACAAGCAAAAAAAGATTTAACAAGAATGTATAAACAGCTAGGATCCTAACAATATTTACTGGCTACATAATTGTATTTCTTAAAAACATTTGACATAAGTGAATATGCAGTGATGGCTAACCTTGGCACTCCAGCTGTTGTAAAACTACAACTCCCAGCATGGCCTTGCAACCTGCAGCAGTTGAGGCAGCAGTTGAGGCATGCTGGGAGTTGTAGTTCTCCAACAGCTGGAGTGCCAAGGTTCGCCATCACTGGAATATAGTAACATTCTGTTTATTCTGTTAGTTAAAGGGTTAATTCCATGTTCTTATAAAAATGCAACTGCAAAATGCTTGCAAAACCAAGCAACTTTGGAATTTACTTTGCATTAAATTTCCTCTCTATTCCCAAGAATGGAGTCCTTTTATTATTTTATTGTTTATAGGTTGTTGCCTAGGTTACAGGCCACAAAAATAATGATAGACTAGCATGCACAGTGCTTAAAGGAGCTTTTCAGTACAGCTTATAAGCGCTGCTCTAAAATTAGCCAGGATTCCTGGATTGTCCTGTTAGTTCCCAATCCTAGCCAGTTTCAGTACCACTGTGCTTCTCAGGAGTTACAGAGACAAAAATGCTTCAAACAGCCACATCAGAGAGTGGTCATAAAATAGGATGCCACTGTTACGACAAGTTGATTTGAGAAACTCCCTCTCTCCTAAATCTTCTACAATCAATTGTGAGTGGTATTATAAATAAGTGGCTGTGTTTAACCCCTTCACCCCCAAGGGTGGTTTGCACGTTAATGACCGGGCCAATTTTTACAATTCTGACCACTGTCTCTTTATGAGGTTATAACTCTGGAACGCTTCAACGGATCTTCGCGATTCTGAGATTGTTTTCTTGTGACATATTGTACTTCACGTTAGAAGTAAAATTTCTTCGATATAACTTGCGTTTATTTTTGAAAAAAACGCAAATATGGCGAAAATTTTTAAAATTTTGCAATTTTCAAACTTTGAATTTTTATTCCCTTAAAACAGAGAAATACGTCACATAATATAGTTAAGAAATAACATTTACCACATGTCTACTTTACATCAGCACAATTTTGGAACCAAAATTTTTTTTTGTTAGGAAGTTATAAGGGTTAAAAGTTGACCAGCGATTTCTCATTTTTACAACAAAATTTACAAAGCCATTTTTTTTAGGGACCACCTCTCATTTGAAGTCACTTTGAGGGGTCTATATGGCAGAAAATACCCAAAAGTGACACCATTCTAAAAACTGCACCCCTCAAGGTACTCAAAACCACATTCAAGAAGATTATTAACCCTTCAGGTGCTTCACAGGAACTAAAGCAACGTGGAAGGAAAAAATGAATATTTAACTTTTTAGCCACAAAAATGATCTTTTACAAACTTTTTTTTTATTTTCACAAGGGTAAAAGGAGAAAATGGACAGATAAGGTTGTTATGCAATTTCTCCTGAGTACGCCAATACCCAATATGTGGGGGAAAACCACTGTTTGGGCACACGGCAGAGCTCGTAAGGGAAGGAGCGCCGTTTGACTTTTTCAAACTAAAATTGGCTGGAATTGAGATTGGACGCCATGTCGTGTTTGGAGAGCCCCTGATGCGCCTAAACAGTGGAAACCCCCACAAGTGACACCATTTTGGAAACTAGACCCCCTAAGGTACTTATATAGATCTGTTGTGAGCACTTTGAACTCCCAAGTGTTTCACAAAAGCTTATAATGCCTGGGTGTGAAAAAAAAAAAAAATTCCACAAAAATGATTTTTTAGTCCCAAATTTTTGAATTTTCCCAAGGAAATTGGACCCCAAAAGTTGTTGTCCAATTTGTCCTGAGTACGCTGATACCCCATATGTGGGGGGGGAACTGTTTGGGTGCACGGCAGGGCTTGGAAAGGAAGTAGTAACGTTTTGGAATGCAGACGTTGATGGGGGTCATGTTCCGTTTGCAGTGCCCCAGATGAGCCTAAACAGTGGAAACCCCCCATAAGTGACCCCATTTTGTAAACTATACCCCCTAAGGAACTTATCTAGATCTTTGGTGAGCACTTTGAACCCCCAAGTGCTTCACACAAGTTTATAATGCCCGGGCATGAAAATAAAAAATCCTATTTTTTTCCCACAAAAATTATATTTTAGTCACTAATTTTTTATTTTCTCAAGGGTAACAGGAGAAATTGGACCACATAAGTTGTTGTCCAATTTGTCCTGGGTACGCTGATACCCCATATGTGGGTGGGAACCACTGTTTGGGCGCACGGCAGAGCTCGGAATGGAAGGTGCACCATTTGATTTTTCCAACCAAAATTGGCTGGAATTGAGATTGGATGCCATGTTGCATTTGGAGAGCCCCTGATGTGCCTAAACAGTGGAAACCCCCCACAAATGACCCCATTTTGGAAACTAGACCCCCTAAGGAACTTTTCTAGATCTTTGGTGAGCAATTTGAACCCCCAAGTGCTTCACACAAGTTTATAACGTAGAGCCGTAAAATTTAAAAATCATATTTTTTCCACAAAAATGATCTTTTCACCCCAATTTTTATTTTTCCAAGGGTAACAAGACTCCAAAAGTTATTGTGCAATTTGTCCTGAGTGCGCTGATACCCCATATGTGGGGGTAAACCACTGTTTGGGTGCATGGCAGAGTTTGGAAGGGAAGGAGCGCGTCTGACTTTTTCAACGCAGAATTGGCTGGACGCCATGTCGTGTTTGGAGAGCTCCTGATCTGCCTAAACAGTGGAAACCCCCATAAATGATGCCATTTTGGAAACTAGACCCCTCAAGGAACTTATCTAGATGTGTGGTGAGAACTTTTAACCCCCAGGTGTTTCACTAAAGTTTATAACGTACAGCCGTAAAATAAAAAATCTTTTTTTTTTTTACAAAAATGATTTTTTCGTCCCCAATATTTTATTTTCACAAGGGTAACAGAAGAAATTGGAACCCAAAAGTTGTTGTCCAATTTGTCCTGAGTACCTGATACCCAATATGTGGGAGAAAACTACTGTATGGGCGCACGTCAGGGCTCGGAAGGGAAGTAGTGACATTTTGGATTGCAGACTTTGATGGAATGGTCTGGGGGCGTCATGTCACATTTGGAGAGCCCCTGATGCACCTATACAGTGGAAACCCCCCACAAGTGACCCCATTTTGGCAAATAGACCCCACAAGGAACTTATCTAGATGTGTGGTGAGCACTTTGAACCCCGAAGTGCTTCACAGAAGTTTATAACGTACAGCCGTAAAAATAAAAAATCTTTTTTTTTTTACAAAAATGATTTTTTCGCCCCCAATATTTTATTTTCACAAGGGTAACAGAAGAAATTGGAACCCAAAAGTTGTTGTCCAATTTGTCCTGAGTACGCTGATACCCAATATGTGGGAGAAAACTACTGTATGGGCGCACGTCAGGGCTCAGAAGGGAAGTAGTGACGTTTTGGATTGCAGACTTTGTGTAAGGTTCTATGTATATATTCCTGAAACTCAGTTTGTTCGTCAGCCATTTTACTTTCTGTCTTGCTGCAGCTATCTTGCCCTCAGTCAAAATGGAGTTTCCAGCTTGCATGTTCCCGCCCTGATTCTCTCCTTTGCTTCTTAAGCAGCCACAGCTGAGCAATCAGTGCTTCAGAATCTAGCCTGCAGTGAACCTGTGACTTGACTCCTGTAAGCCTTGGACCTTGTACTCCAGCTATTCCTACTGAGGAACTCTGAAGCACTTGTGGACTCTGAACCCTGCTCTTTGAAAGACCCACGTTTGCATGGACTTACGGTAACAGAGAAGAAGATCCTGAATCTGTATTGGAGAGTGATTGCTGAGCTTGGATTACTCTGGCCTGCTGTGTCTCCTGTTTCTGTGTCTGCAAACTGTGTGACTATTTCTGCCAACTTGTATGAAGTAATACAGGACTTTTCTATATCAAACCTGTGACTCCTGTGTTTTCATCGCACCAAGCACAAGACGCTATATGAACTGTACTATATACATTACAAGATTCTGAAGCCAAAACGTTAGTGTCTGCTGGGTCTGGAAGGCTGTGTCTGCTGTACTGTGGATATCAGACGTCCGGTTGTACTTTCTGTGATGACAGTGGTTGTGACTTCTCACAACCATTCCAGGTGAGCAATTCCCTTAAGTTTTTTTCTTTTTGCAGTGTTACCACAGGTAAACACTATTGTTTTTTTTTTTTTCTTCCTTTTCTCTTTTTTGTCTGCTGTAACTCTGGATATCAGATGTCTGGTTGAAACTTTCTGTGATGATAGTGGTTGTGACTTCTCACAACCATTCCAGGTGAGCAGTTCCCTTAATTTTTTTTTCTCTCTGCAGTGTTGCCACAGGTGAACACTATTGTTTTTTTTTCTCTCCTCTTCTTCCAGTAATCCTGTCTTAAAAGATCTGGAAAATGGAGGCCCGCATAAAGGAACTTTGCGGAGTGACTGATAATATCCTTGCAGATTTGCAGAATATAAAGACCCGTTTTACAAATCTACAGGACCTCAATAATCACAATTTGCAAGTGGTTGGACAGACTACCCAGGATTTGCGAGCCAGGATTGAGGTTCTAGAGGGGCGAGTCCAGGCTCCTGCCGTAGCCCCGAGTGCTGGGATTCCCAAGTTGCCCCCTTTTCGTTTTGGCGGTGAACGTGAGAAATTCAGGGGATTTATTAATCAATGCAATCTTTTTTTTTCTGCACATGCTTCACAATTTCCCACTGAACGATCTAAGGTGCTTACTATAATTATGTTGCTTACCAACAAGGCTTTGATGTGGGCAAACCCTCTGATTGAGACTGAGGATGATTGTTTGAATCACCTTGATGATTTTATTTCAGCCATGGGGCAGGTGTTTGATGACCCCAATCGAGGTGCAACAGCTGAAGCAGCCATGTTAGCTTTGTGCCAAGGTAAGAACTCGGTAGCTGAATATGCCTTGGATTTCAGGAGATGGGCCCTTGATACCACCTGGGACAGTTCCGCCAAAAAATCTATTTTTCGAAAGGGGTTATCTCCACTGATTAAGGATGAACTTGCTCGTGCCGACCCTCCCACTGCGTTAGGTGACTTTATTAACTACTGCATCCGTATTGATACTCGTCTGACTGAACGCAGGCAAGAGAGATGGTTCGAAAGCAATCGTACTAACCTTTTCCTACCTTCCTCTCCAGCTAAGGAACCTTTGAGTAGGATTACACGGGAACCTGAACCTGAACCCATGCAGGTAGATTCTTTACAACGACGGGTTAGTGATGCACGCAAGGAACATCGTTTTAAGGAGAATCTATGTTTCTATTGTGGTAAGTCAGGGCACTTCATTATAAACTGCCCCAGCCGTTCTCGTAAGACTACTGCAGCACTCATTAATTGTGAGTGTTGCGAGAGGGGATCTGTCAGGTCCGAGCCTCAGGCTCCAGAGAGATCTGCAGCAACAGATCTTGATTTCTCGGACTTAAACTCCGTTACCTCTGAGGACGTTGACTGTGTAAACGCTGCCATTTTTCAAGTTTCCTCAGCGGTGTCCCAGCTGAGTTGTAAGAAAAACAATTCTCATTGCTTTCTTTCCATCAAACTCTGGGTTGACTCAGCTTGGGTGTCTAGCTCTGCTATGATCGACTCAGGGGCAAGTGGAAATTTTATGGATGTCTCCTTTGCTCTGAAACAGGGAATACATTCAGTGAAGAAGGCTACTCCAGTACAGATGGAAACTGTGGATGGCTCCCTGCTGACCTCTGGACCAGTGGATCAGGAAACAGAGCCTTTGAGGGTTCTTATGGGTAAAGATCATCAAGAGAAACTGTCCTTTATGCTTATCTCTTCTCCCCACTTTCCCATTATTCTAGGGCTACCATGGCTGCAGGCTCAGAATCCTACCATTAACTGGGAGACCAAGGAATTACACTTTCCAGAGAAACAGATGAGTCCAAAAGTTTCAGCTTGCTCTGTTCCTAAAGGAATCATGTCAGTCCCTGAACTACCAGCTGTATACCAGGACTATGTGGATTTATGTGACAAGAAGAACGCTGACCAGCTTCCTCCTCACCGTCCATATGATTGTCCAATTGAATTATTGCCTGGAGCAGAGATACCTTTTGGTAAGATCTACCCCTGGCGGGGCCCGAGCTAAAGGCTTTAAAGGATTACATAGATGAAAATCTAGCCAAGGGCTTCATACGCCCCTCTTCATCTCCTGCAGGTGCACCCATCTTCTTTGTAAAGAAGAAAGATGGATCTCTGAGACCATGCGTAGACTATAGGGAACTCAATAAGGTTACTATTAGAAACCGTTATCCATTGCCTTTAATCCCTGAGTTATTGGAGAGAGTGCGACATGCCAAAATTTTTTCTAAACTAGATCTTCGTGGGGCCTATAACTTAGTCCGTATTAGACCTGGGGATGAATGGAAGACTGCATTCAGGTCACGCTATGGACACTTTGAATATCTAGTTATGCCTTTTGGTCTGAGTACCGCCCCAGCCACTTTCCAACACTTGGTGAATGACATCTTCAGGGATCTCCTAGATACATTCGTGGTAATTTATTTGGATGATATTCTAATTTTTTCTAACTCCACACAGGAACATCATGGACATGTGAGAATGGTCTTGGAACGTCTAAGACAAAATCATCTTTACATCAAACTTGAAAAGTGTGAATTCCATAGGACCGAAATTCAATTTCTGGGGTATGTACTGTCTACACAAGGAATTAGTATGGATGGAAGCAAAACCCAAGCCATCAAGGATTGGCCAAGTCCTAGAAATGTGAAGGAGGTACAGCGCTTCATCGGGTTTGCCAACTTCTATAGACGTTTCATTAGAAATTTCTCTGAGGTAGTGTCACCTATCACTCAACTTACCCGGAAAGAGTCTAGGTTTTCCTGGACTCCCCAAGCCCAGGAAGCATTTTCCCGTCTAAAAGATAAATTTACCACTGCACCTATCCTAGTACATCCCAACCCCGAGCTTGCCTTCATAATAGAGGTGGATGCTTCAGACTGTGCCGTTGGAGCTATACTCTCTCAGAGAACAGGTGAGAAGAATGTCTTGCATCCCTGTGCCTTCTTTTCCCAGCAGTTGTCTTCGCTGAGAGGAACTACGATGTGGGCAATAGAGAGTTGTTGGCCATTATTGCCGCCTTCAAAGAATGGAGACACCTTCTTCAGGGGCTGCACAGCAAATAGTCGTCCTGACAGACCATCGTAACCTTGAATTTATCAGGTCGGCTAAGTGCCTGACTCCTCGCCAGGCTCGCTGGAATCTTTTCTTAAACCAATTTAATTTTATCATCTCTTATAGACCAGGATCGCGCAATGGAATTGCTGATGCACTCTCTAGGATTTACTCAGCAGAGACACGTCCAATTACTCCTCCTAAGACTATTCTTCCTGACTCTAGATTCCTAGGAGTAATTCATAATCAAGACCTACTTAAGGACATCAAGGAAGCATACCATGCGGATTCCTTTTTGGCACAACCCCCAAGGGACGTAAGTCTTGTCTTTAAGAATGGTGTGTGGATTCAGGGACAACGTCTGTATATTCCTGAAACAGTCAGATTAAGAGTATTGCAACTCATTCACGATTCCAAGATAGCTGGGCATAGAGGAATTCTAAAGACACAGGAATTTCTTTCTCGTTTCTTTTGGTGGCCCACTTGCAGGAAGGATGTTTTGAATTATGTCACTTCATGTGAGGTCTGTGCAAGATGCAAAACACCTCGCTCCTCACCAACTGGTCTGTTACAGCCTCTTCCCACCCCGTCCCGCCCGTGGGGATCCATTTCTATGGACTTCATTGTGGAGTTACCAACCTCTCAGGGAAGAACACCATTCTAGTGGTGGTTGACCGTCTAACAAAGGCAGCTCATTTTATCCCTTGTGTCGGCTTACCCACTGCAAAACAGACATCAGATTTGATGATTAAAGATGTGTTTCGCTTACATGGAGTACCGGATGAGGTTATTTCGGATCGAGGGGTGCAATTCACTTCTAGGTTTTGGCAAAATTTCTGTGCAGCATTGGACATTAAAGTAAACCTTTCTTCTGCTTTTCATCCCCAGACTAATGGACAGACCGAACGAACCAATCAAACCCTGGAGCAGTATCTCCGCTGATTTATCTGCCACCTACAGGATGATTGGGTGGATCTACTTCCATTAGCTGAGTTCTCGTATAACAACTCTCAGAGTGCCTCCACTAAACAGTCTCCTTTTTACTCTAATCTAGGTTATCATCCTAACATTCTACCACGATTTCCCATAGAAACGCCTTTACCAGCAGTGGCTGAAAGAATCACGTCTTTACAGAAGAATATGGATCTTCTAAAGGAAAATCTGGAATCGGCTCAAGAAAGGTACAAGAAAGCAGCAGATAAATTTCGTAAACCTGCACCAGCTTTCAAGGTAGGAGACTTGGTCTGGCTGTCAACCAGAAATCTTAAGTTAAGGATTCCATCGTCTAAGTTGGGACATAAGTACATTGGACCCTATAAAATCAGTAAAATTATAAGTGCCGTTGCTTGTCGTCTTCAACTGCCCAATACTATGAGAATCCACCCTGTCTTTCATGTATCCCTACTAAAGGCTGCGACACCCAATACGTTTCCTGGACGTTCCTCTCCTTTCCCTGACCCAGTGCTAGTCGATGGTCAGGAAGAATTTGTGGTGGAAAGGATTTTAGATTCCAGGTTGTATAGAAATCAGTTACAATATCTGATTAAATGGCAGGGCTACCCAGTGGAGGACAACTCATGGGAACCGGTCAATAACGTTAATGCTCCTCGCTTGCTCCGTCAGTTTCATCAGAGGTACCCACACAAGCCTGGTCTGAGGTCATCCGGAGGTTGTCCTTAAGGGGGAGTAATGTAAGGTTCTATGTATATATTCCTGAAACTCAGTTTGTTCGTCAGCCATTTTACTTTCTGTCTTGCTGCAGCTATCTTGCCCTCAGTCAAAATGGAGTTTCCAGCTTGCATGTTCCCGCCCTGATTCTCTCCTTTGCTTCTTAAGCAGCCACAGCTGAGCAATCAGTGCTTCAGAATCTAGCCTGCAGTGAACCTGTGACTTGACTCCTGTAAGCCTTGGACCTTGTACTCCAGCTATTCCTACTGAGGAACTCTGAAGCACTTGTGGACTCTGAACCCTGCTCTTTGAAAGACCCACGTTTGCATGGACTTACGGTAACAGAGAAGAAGATCCTGAATCTGTATTGGAGAGTGATTGTTGAGCTTGGATTACTCTGGCCTGCTGTGTCTCCTGTTTCTGTGTCTGCAAACTGTGTGACTATTTCTGCCAACTTGTATGAAGTAATACAGGACTTTTCTATATCAAACCTGTGACTCCTGTGTTTTCATCGCACCCAAGCACAAGACGCTATATGAACTGTACTACATACATTACACTTTGATGGAATGGTCTGGGGGCGTCATGTCGCATTTGGAGAGCCCCTGATGCGCCTAAACAGTGGAAACCCCCCACAAGTGACCCAATTTTGGAAAATAGACCCCACAAGGAACTTGTCTAGATGTGTGGTGAGCACTTTGAACCCCGAAGTGCTTCACAGAAGTTTATAACGCACAGCCGTAAAAATAAAAAATCCTTTTTTTTTGTTGCAAAAATGATTTTTTTGCCCCAATATTTTATTTTTACAAGGGTAACTGGAGAAATTGGACCCCAAAAGTTGTTGTCCAATTTGTCCTGAGTACGCTGATATCCAATATGTGGGAGAAAACTACTGTATGGGTACACGTTGGTGCTCGGAAGGGAAGTAGTGACGTTTTGGATTGCAGACTTTGATGGAATGGTCTGGGGGCGTCATGTCGCATTTGGAGAGCCCCTGATGCGCCTAAACAGTGGAAATCCCCAACAAGTGACCCTATTTTGGAAAATAGACCCCACAAGGAACTTATCTAGATGTGTGGTGAGCGCTATGAAGCCCCAAGTGCTTCACAGAAGTTTATAATGTACAGCCGTAAAAACAAAAAAATATTTTTTTTTGTACAAAAATGATATTTTCGCCCCCAGTTTTTTATTTTCCCAAGGGTAGCAGAAGAAATAGGACAAATTGCACAATAACTCTTGGGGTCCAGAGTACGCTGATACCCCATATGTGGGGATAAACTACTGTTTGGGCGCATGGCAGAGCTGAGAAGTGAAGGAGCACCGTTTGACTTTTTCAACGCAGAATTGGTTGAATTGAGATCAGACGCCATGTCACATTTGGAGAGCCCCTGATGTGCCTAAACAGCTGAAACCCCCCAATTCTAACTCCAACCCTAACCCCAACACACCCCTAACCCTAGTCCCAACCCTAACCACAAACCTAACCCTAACACACCCCTAATCCCAACCCTAACCCTAATCCTAACTTTAGCGCCAACCCTAACCCTAACTTTAGCCGCAACCCTAACCCTAACCCTAATGGGAAAATGGAAATAAATACTTTTTTTTAATTTTATTATTTTTCCCTTACTAAGGGGGTGATAAAGGGGGGTTTGATTTACTATTTATAGCGGGTTTTTATGATTGGCAGCTGTCACGCTAAAAGACGCTTTTTATTGCAAAAATAGTTTTTGCATCATCACATTTTGAGAGCTATAATTTTTGCATATTTTGGCCCACAGAGTCATGTGAGGTCTTATTTTTTGCGGGACGAGTTGACGTTTTTATTGGTACCATTTTTGAGTACGTGACATTTTTGATCGCTTTTTATTTCGATTTTTGGGAGGTTAGAATGAACAAAAATCAGCAATTCATGAATTTCTTTTGGGGAGGCGTTTATACCGTTCCGCGTGTGGTAAAATTGATAAAGCAGTTTTATTCTTTGGGTCAGTACGATTATGGCGATACCTCATTTATATCATTTTTTCATGTTTTGGCGCTTTTATAGAATAAAAACAATTTTATATAAAAAATAATTATTTTTGCATCGCTTTATTCTGCGAGCTATAACTTTTTTATTTTTTCGCTGATGATGCTTTGTGATGGCTCATTTTTTGCGGGACAAGATGACGTTTTCAGCGGTACCATGTTTTTTTATATCGGTCTTTTTGATCGCGTGTTATTCCACTTTTTATTCGGCGGTATGATGATAAAGCATTGATTTTTTGCTTCGTTTTTTTTTTTTTTTTTTTAAGGGGTTCACTAAAGGGGTTAAGTAGTGGGACAATTTTATAGGGGGGGTCGTTACGGCAATACCAAATATGTGTACTTTTATTGTTTTTTATTTACAGGAAGAAGTGAATTTATTGGGGAATATTTTTTTTTTTTTTTATTTATTTTGGATTTTTTTTTTACACATGTTTATTTTTACTTTTTTAACTTTTTTACTTTGTCCCAGGGTGGGACATCACAGTATTTTATCAGATTGCTGGTGTGACAGTGTGCACAGCACTCTGTCACACCAGCGATCGCACAGGCATAGATGCAGGCTTCTCAGTGCCTGCTCTCGGCAGGCACTGAGGTAGCCGCCTCCCTCCAGGACCCCGACGCCATCTTAGATCCGGGTCCTGGGAGGGAGGAAGCCCTCAGAACAGCGCGATCACATCGCGCTGCTCTGAGGGTCTCAGGGGGGCGCGCAGGGAGCCCCCACCCTGCGCGATCCTCCCCTGTGCCCCCAGTACACCGCGATCATGTTTGATCGCGGTGTGCAAGGGGTTAATGTGCCGGGAGCGGTCCGTGACCGCTCCTGACACACAGTCATGGGTGTCAGCTGTGATAATCAGCTGACACCCGGCGGCGATTAGCTGCGCTCCCCTCAGGAGCGCAGCTGATCGCCTATGACGTACTATCCCGTCCCCGGTCATACGGGCCCAGGTACCATGGACGGGATAGTACGTCCGATGGCAGTAAGGGGTTAAGAAATATGGCGACTGAGTATTGAAGTGGCGGACCAAGTAAAGTTACAGAATGAGATCAATGTCCTGTGGTGCATAATGCATAAAGGTCACCAATGCACGGCTGTCCTGACTCATAACTAGAGTTGAGCGATACTTTCCGATATCCAAAAGTATCGGAATCGGAATGGTATCGCCGATACCCAAAAAATATCGGCGATACCGATACCAGAAATCCAATGTAAGTCTATGGAACAAAATATCGGAATTAAAAAAAAACCCATTCTTGCCTTGTTGGTTAATTGTACATGAAGGAAAACAACAAAGAGTAATGTAGAATGTATTGGGGAAGGTTGAGGAGACATTAAAGGCATAGATGTTTAACCCAATCAAATGGAATAGCATAAATATTTTTTTTTTAAAGATGTTCAGATTGACGAAGAAATTGACAATGTTGTTAACGTTTTTTCTATTTTGGCAAATATGTATATTTCACAACTTCCATGCTCTTCACATTTTTAACTTTTGACACACTTTCTCCTTCATAATCTTCAGCATCATCATCTTTTTCATCAAATTATTCTTCATCTTCACCTTCTTTATCTTCTTCTTAAACTTCTTGCTATTCATGTTTTTGTTAACATTACTCATATTCTTCTTTTTAAATTATTATTCTTATTCATATTGTACTTCATCTTCTTCATCATATTCTTATTTGTGACAGAGATTCCTGTACTTGTAATCTGTCAAAGTATGAATTTTTCATCCTTCCGTTCTTGCTGTCACAAAAGATTTAAATTACAACAGTATTTGTCCGTGTTCAGTTTAGCCTGCAGCAGCAGGCATTTTCCAGGGGCACCACGAGGAGGAACGGACTCACCCCCATACACTGCTTAGTCTTCTTCTGCTTATAATTTAGAGCATATATTTTGCTCTTCATTTTGGTCTTATACTTCATGTTCTTCGGCTTTTTGATCTTCTGCTTATTGTTCTTAAGTCTCTTGTTCTGTATCTTGTAGTTTGTCTTAACCTTCTTAGTCCTGTTTGGTAATCTTTTATTTCTTCTTTGTGATGGTGTTTAGGCTGGTTGGCTTGATGCTCGTCGTCCTTGTGGTGGTCATCTTCTTCGGGTGGTCATCAGGGTCGTCGTCTTCATTGTTGGAGATCCAGAGTGATTTCCCCAAAAAAATTGAAAAAATCTTCAATTTGTAAATGTAGCACAAGGTACAAGAGCCAATGCAAGTAACGAGGACCAGCTGACTGTGCTGGAACCCGGAGGGGCAGCAGAAGGAAAAGAGCCAATGGCACAACCGAGGACCAGCTGACGTTACTGGGACACGGTTACTAAGCAGGAGGTACCTGTGCTCCAAAGCACTACCAAGGACCAGCAGACGTTGCTGGAACTCAGATACCGAGATGGAGGCACCTAGGCCAAAGGCACTGCGGAGAACCAGTTGACGGTACTGGAACCCGGACGGGTAGCAGAAGGTACAAGAGCCAATGCAAGTAACGAGGACCAGCTGACTGTGCTGGAACCCGGAGGGGCAGCAGAAGGAAAAGAGCCAATGGCACAACCGAGGACCAGCTGACGTTACTGGGACACGGTTACTAAGCAGGAGGTACCTGTGCTCCAAAGCACTACCAAGGACCAGCAGACGTTGCTGGAACTCGGATACCGAGATGGAGGCACCTAGGCCAAAGGCACTGCGGAGAACCAGCTGACGGTACTGGAACCCGGACGGGTAGCAGAAGGTACCCATGGAAATTTAAGTTGACAGGCCGCGAGCCGGCCGCAGTTACCGAATCCCACAGTACTACAGTGGGTGATTGTCCTATTGTCACAACGGAAACAGCCTTTATTTGCATATCCCGCAGCACACATAGGAAGCACCTAAACTCCAGGCACTATAGAGTCGGGTAACCGACCGCAACATGACAGGACAACTTATTGGAGGCTAAGTGACGTTTACACTGACAGGAAACAGATGGCGTGCTGTAACCAGTCTGGGCAGGAGTGAGTACCCTTGCCAATGACACTTCCGAGCAACAACTGTCGGTGTTGGAGCCCAGGGATGAGAAGAGAACCGGTTGGAGGCAGCAGGACTTTTTGCCGTTCACATAGCAGGGGAACAGCTGACATTACTGAACCCCAGTAACACAGGAGCAAGTGTTGACTGTGCTAACAGCACTTCCAGGCAACAACTGGCGGTGTTGGAGCCCAGGGATGAGAAGACAACAGGGTGGAGGCAGCAGGACTTTTTGCCGTTCACACAGCAGGGGAACAGCTGACATTACTGAACCCCAGTAACACAGGAGCAAATGTTGACTGTGCTAACAGCACTTCCAGGCAACAACTGGCGGTGTTGGAGCCCAGGGATGAGAAGACAACAGGGTGGAGGCAGCAGGACTGTTTGCCGTTCACACAGCAGGGGAACAGCTGACATTACTGAACCCCAGTAACACAGGAGCAAGTGTTGACTGTGCTAACAGCACTTCCGAGCAACAACTGTCGGTGTTGGAGCCCAGGGATGAGAAGAGAACCGGTTGGAGGCAGCAGGACTTTTTGCCGTTCACACAGCAGGGGAACAGCTGACATTACTGAACCCCAGTAACACAGGAGCAAGTTTTGACTGTGCTAACAGCACTTCCAGGCAACAACTGGCGGTGTTGGAGCCCAGGGATGAGAAGACAACAGGGTGGAGGCAGCAGGACTTTTTGCCGTTCACACAGCAGGGGAACAGCTGACATTACTGAACCCCAGTAACACAGGAGCAAGTGTTGACTGTGCTAACAGCACTTCCGAGCAACAACTGTCGGTGTTGTAGCCCAGGGATGAGAAGAGAACCGGTTGGAGGCAGCAGGACTTTTTGCCGTTCACACAGCAGTGGAACAGCTGACATTACTGAACCCCAGTAACACAGGAGCAAGTGTTGACTGTGCTAACAGCACTTCCAGGCAACAACTGGCGGTGTTGGAGCCCAGGGATGAGAAGACAACAGGGTGGAGGCAGCAGGACTTTTTGCCGTTCACACAGCAGGGGAACAGCTGACATTACTGAACCCCAGTAACACAGGAGCAAGTGTTGACTGTGCTAACAGCACTTCCAGGCAACAACTGGCGGTGTTGTAGCCCAGGGATGAGAAGACAACAGGGTGGAGGCAGCAGGACTTTTTGCCGTTCACACAGCAGGGGAACAGCTGACATTACTGAACCCCAGTAACACAGGAGCAAGTGTTGACTGTGCTAACAGCACTTCCGAGCAACAACTGTCGGTGTTGGAGCCCAGGGATGAGAAGAGAACCGGTTGGAGGCAGCAGGACATTTTGCCATTCACACAGCAGGGGAACAGCTGACATTACTGAACCCCAGTAACACAGGAGCAAGTGTTGACTGTGCTAACAGCACTTCCGAGCAACAACTGGCGGTGTTGGAGCCCAGGGTCAAGGAGGATGTTTAAATACTAGATCAAGTATTTTCCTTGTTACGTGTCAATTAAAAATGTCTATACTCCAAACAAGAGAAATATAACCTTTAGTACCATAAGATGATGATTTTACTTAGAAAAATATATGTAAATTAATAATTTACAAACATAAACGCATACATTAACATGTTGAAAAGCAATGCAAACCACAATTAAAATAGGTTAAATAATCTGCTATACGGTTTAAAATAAAAGCATACAAGTACATATCAGAATCCATTAATGATGGCTAAGTAACAGTATGTACACCATTTCTATTGTGTAGACAATGAATGGCTGACTTAAAAACATAATCAGCATTACAAGTTATCTTTGACATTCATAAAAGTTTACATTTGGTGAATAATATCACTAAAAAGTTTTTAAAAATATCTAAAATTTCCATCATGTAATACTGATAATATGTGCCAATCATTTATATTAACAAACAAAAACTTTAAAAAGTGCATAGTGCATAGTCAAAACAGCTATTTATGCCTGACTGTGGACTTGCAAGCATGACAACGGATAGATAAGGTATATATAGATGAGACTGCATAGCCACAGATGTTGAATGGCGATGTAATACTGTGCCTCAATAAAGTGTGCGTTACTACTACATCCTTTTTTTTATATAGCTTTATAAAAGGTTACGTGCATGTATGGTTGCGCCTTTGTTTGGACGCACAGACTGGCTTCCTGCTGTGACACGTTGGGTATTGGAGCGTCTGTGCGTCTTATGACGCAGACTAACATTCACGGTGCGCATCGTTCATCATCGCAAGCGTACCGACAACACAAAGGCGTTGTTATGACTGCTTTACTCAGTAAACATGCATCTATGATGAAACATACACGCATGTGCCCTATTACATAACAAGCTACAAGAAAAACGAGTGTGAGGTGTGACACAGCTGTTTTGTTAAGGTACAGTATTATATCGACATTGTACAGGTGTCGCTATTCAGTCTGATAAATAGATATCATTCACCTATTCTATCAGTTGTCGTTCTTTCAGCACCACTTACAGGTATATATTTTGCTATTGTGACTAGGCACTATTGACTTTAACAAGGTAATGCATGATTTTTGTTACCGATTATCATGTTTACATGAAGGACCTTTATGATATGGGCTGTTAACTTTCTAATTAAATATGTATTTTTTAAAATGACACAAATATAAGTAATGTTGAAGAGGACTATTCCTACATGCATTGTTTGCACAATATTACAGGTGTACATCACGTCCCTTAATCAACATTGGATTATT
Organism: Oophaga sylvatica; assembly: GCA_033576555.1. Classification (NCBI taxonomy): domain Eukaryota; kingdom Metazoa; phylum Chordata; class Amphibia; order Anura; family Dendrobatidae; genus Oophaga; species Oophaga sylvatica. The sequence continues at coordinate 313,370,334 of JARQOD010000005.1, read as the reverse complement.
ATATTTACTTGTATGCTTTTATTTAAAAGCCAAGAACACTGAAGTCTAACCTTCGCACTGCAGCTGTTGTCAAAGTTCAACCCACATTATGCACTTCCAACATTGCAGCATTTGAGTCATGATGTGAGTTGGATTTGTCGAAGCTATGGAGTGACAAGGTTGACCATCAGTATCCTATAGCATAAGTAGGCTTTTGTGTTAGCATTTGTTTTCGACATGTGCATATCTGAAATAATATGTCACAATTATTTTGTTACAGATTTGTGACAAAGACTAATCATTTTATGGTTTTAAAGCTGACGTTTCAAATGTTTACAGCTTAGAAATCAGGGTGTAGCCTCATATCTATGTGTAGCACTAGACACTTTGACATGTCATGCTTTTTTCACCATGTGTAGGTAGCTAGCAGTAATTTTTGCCGGACACACAGCAGGGGAACAGCAGGCGTTACTGAACCCCACAAACACATCAGGATTGTTTTTATCTGTGCATCTAACACTTCTGAGCAGCAACTGGCGGTGTTGAAGCCCAGGGTCAAGGAAGGTGTAGGCAGAGGCCTTGTATGAGATGTTTGAAGTTGAAGTTGTAGTTAGCAGCAGTAATTTTTGCCAGACACACAGCAGGGGAACAGCAGGCGTTACTGAACCCCACAAACACATCAGCGATTGTTTTCATCTGTGCATCTAACACTTCTGAGCAGCAACTGGCGGTGTTGAAGCCCAGGGTCAAGGAGGGTGTAGGTCGAGGCCTTGTATGAGATGTTTGAAGTTGAAGTTGTAGTTAGCAGCAGTAATTTTGCCAGACACACAGCAGGGGAACAGCAGGCGTTACTGAACCCCACAAACACATCAGCGATTGTTTTCATCTGCGCATCTAACACTTCTGAGCAGCAACTGGCGGTGTTGAAGCCCAGGGTCAAGGAGGGTGTAGGCAGAGGCCTTGTATGAGATGTTTGAAGTTGAAGTTGTAGTTAGCAGCAGTAATTTTTGCCAGACACACAGCAGGGGAACAGCAGGCGTTACTGAACCCCACAAACACATCAGCGATTGTTTTCATCTGTGCATCTAACACTTCTGAGCAGCAACTGGTGGTGTTGAAGCCCAGGGTCAAGGAGGGTGTAGGCAGAGGCCTTGTATGAGATGTTTGAAGTTGAAGTTGTAGTTAGCAGCAGTAATTTTTGCCAGACACACAGCAGGGGAACAGCAGGCGTTACTGAACCCCACAAACACATCAGCGATTGTTTTCATCTGTGCATCTAACACTTCTGAGCAGCAACTGGTGGTGTTGAAGCCCAGGGTCAAGGAGGGTGTAGGCAGAGGCCTTGTATGAGATGTTTGAAGTTGAAGTTGTAGTTAGCAGCAGTAATTTTGCCAGACACACAGCAGGGGAACAGCAGGCGTTACTGAACCCCACAAACACATCAGCGATTGTTTTCATCTGTGCATCTAACACTTCTGAGCAGCAACTCGCGGTGTTGAAGCCCAGGGTCAAGGAGGGTGTAGGCAGAGGCCTTGTATGAGATGTTTGAAGTTGAAGTTGTAGTTAGCAGCAGTAATTTTTGCCAGACACACAGCAGGGGAACAGCAGGCGTTACTGAACTCCACAAACACATCAGCGATTGTTTTCATCTGTGCATCTAACACTTCTGAGCAGCAACTGGTGGTGTTGAAGCCCAGGGTCAAGGAGGGTGTAGGCAGAGGCCTTGTATGAGATGTTTGAAGTTGAAGTTGTAGTTAGCAGCAGTAATTTTTGCCAGACACACAGCAGGGGAACAGCAGGCGTTACTGAACCCCACAAACACATCAGCGATTGTTTTCATCTGTGCATCTAACACTTCTGAGCAGCAACTGGCGGTGTTGAAGCCCAGGGTCAAGGAGGGTGTAGGCAGAGGCCTTGTATGAGATGTTTGAAGTTGAAGTTGTAGTTAGCAGCAGTAATTTTGCCAGACACACAGCAGGGGAACAGCAGGCATTACTGAACCCCACAAACACATCAGCGATTGTTTTCATCTGTGCATCTAACACTTCTGAGCAGCAACTGGTGGTGTTGAAGCCCAGGGTCAAGGAGGTGTAGGCAGAGGCCTTGTATGAGATGTTTGAAGTTGAAGTTGTAGTTAGCAGCAGTAATTTTGCCAGACACACAGCAGGGGAACAGCAGGCGTTACTGAACCCCACAAACACATCAGCGATTGTTTTCATCTGTGCATCTAACACTTCTGAGCAGCAACTCGCGGTGTTGAAGCCCAGGGTCAAGGAGGGTGTAGGCAGAGGCCTTGTATGAGATGTTTGAAGTTGAAGTTGTAGTTAGCAGCAGTAATTTTTGCCAGACACACAGCAGGGGAACAGCAGGCGTTACTGAACTCCACAAACACATCAGCGATTGTTTTCATCTGTGCATCTAACACTTCTGAGCAGCAACTGGTGGTGTTGAAGCCCAGGGTCAAGGAGGGTGTAGGCAGAGGCCTTGTATGAGATGTTTGAAGTTGAAGTTGTAGTTAGCAGCAGTAATTTTTGCCAGACACACAGCAGGGGAACAGCAGGCGTTACTGAACCCCACAAACACATCAGCGATTGTTTTCATCTGTGCATCTAACACTTCTGAGCAGCAACTGGTGGCGTTGAAGCCCAGGGTCAAGGAGGGTGTAGGCAGAGGCCTTGTATGAGATGTTTGAAGTTGAAGTTGTAGTTAGCAGCAGTAATTTTTGCCAGACACACAGCAGGGGAACAGCAGGCGTTACTGAACCCCACAAACACATCAGCGATTGTTTTCATCTGTGCATCTAACACTTCTGAGCAGCAACTGGCGGTGTTGAAGCCCAGGGTCAAGGAGGGTGTAGGCATAAAATATTGAGTTATTGCCTTGTTACGTGGCCATTGCAAATGTATGTACTTCAAACAAGAATAAATGAAGTTTTACTAGGACAATAAAATGATGAATTTCAATTCCAAGAATAGAAAAATATTTAGACTTGAGAGTCCTCAGTGGTTGATACCGTTTAATGGCTAACTGAAAAGATGGTAACAAATTCCAAGCTTTCGAGACTACTCAGGTCTCTTCATCAGGCTAAGACTAAAACAAAAAATGAAGAATCACATATTTCTACACACAACAGGACACAGGAATAGGTAAGACAAGTGAGGGAGGGACAAGTGAGGGGAGACCGGCCAAAAAATGAGAACAAGGATGAATTATCAGCGCCACACAATAAGAGAAAAAATAATGGATTTACCTGTGGCAAAACACTTTTGTATGCCCGGTCATAGCATGATGGATATGGAATTACTGGTATTAAAATATAACTTCAAATATGAGAAAGATACAAAGGTTTCAGAATATAAGCTCATCATGACCTTTGACACTCTTAGTGATGGAATGAATAGATCACACGGATTTATGTCATTCTATATCAATTAAGGAATCTGCGTCTCTGCCCTTCCAGGGGCATGAAAACACAAAACCAGACCCCAATCAGAGGGCAATAAAACTTTCTATCCTTATCTAGGAACTGTTCCAATATTTATGTTCATTCCTCTGTCATAATGACAGTTCTGCTACACGTGACTTACTTGTCTTACCTATTGCACTATTCCTGTGTCCTGTTGTGTATAGAAATATGTGATGCTTCATTTTTTGTTTTAGTCTTTGCCTGATGAAGAGACGTGAGTAGCCTCGAAAGCTTGCAATTTGTTACCATCTTTTCAGTTATCCATTAAAAGGTATCAACCACTGCGGACTCTCAAGTCTAAATATTTTTCTATCTACTGGCTAACACGGTACGAAGATACACATGTTTCCTAACTTCAAGAATAAAAATAAAGACCCTGCAAATATAAACGCATATATGCACATGCTAACAAGAAATGGAACAACACACCACCCAAAAAATTGGTTACAAAATATAGTGTTGTAAATTTAAGAATAAAAGTCCATTTTTGTATTTATAAATAATGCTTAAGGAACGCTATGTTAAACCATAACATAGTGAAGACAATGGATTTTGTAATAGTCACTCATCATCATCATTGCAATTTATATGTGACAGTCACAGACATTTCAATTATTTAAGTTAATAAAATCGTTACTTTGTACAGCATGTATGACATGTCCAGCATGGACTCATCAATGTGATGACGCAATAATGTACGATAAAAAATAAACATTTAAAAAAACATTATGCATTGTCACAATTTAAGTGTGTGCCTGCAAGTGTAGGTGAAAGAAAGGCTACGGATAGCAAAGGTATATTCTATGTCTGTATCAGACAGTGGACAGCCTCTGATGGGTAATGGCGATGTTATACTGTACGTCAATAAAGTCTGCGGCTGCAATCATGCATTTTTTGCTTGAACAGTGTTGAAGAGGGTAAAAGCATGTCTGGTTGCGCAAGGCTTTATCCATCAACACTACCTTCCTACTGTCAATCGTAGGGTAGGGTAGCGTGTGTCAATTAGATGACTCTATAAAATGTGACGTTACGCAGCGTTATTGTGCCCTAGGGACGCCAAAAATACGACAGCAGTAATCATTTACTGTCTAATACTCCACCTATGACCAATAAAAAAAGCCCGTTCCCTCTTTAACAATCTACAAGACTAACAAGCATAATGGTTGACGCTGACTTTATTGAGGTACAGTATTACATCGACATTGTCCATGAGTAACTATGCACTGTGATACCTATATACCATTATTAATTTATATCTGTTGTGCTTGTTTCAACAGCACTTGCAGGTATAACTACCTATTGTCAGTATGCATGATGCACTTTCTAGATGTAATAATTTATTATTGCACATTATTACCAGGTTTAGATGCTGGCCATTTCATATATGGTGTGTGAAGTTACAGTTGGCATCAGTATGTGTATTTTATAATGTCTGTCATAAATAAAACTTGTGATGATGATGATGAGGATTTTATGATTCGTACATCCATTGACTGCATTATCTTACACGTACAGATAAAGTTCCTTAAAAAGCATTAATTGATAAGTATGAAATGTACTTTTATGCATTAATTTCAAAAAGTGAACACTATGTTTTAGTTTTTGTTACCATTTCTAATAGACATGTGCAGATATGCGCTGTGATGACAAATTATTATTTGTCCATATTTGTTATAAAAATTTATCATTCTAGGCCTGGAAAACTTCACAATTTCCTGTTTTAAGCATAACAATCAGGGTGACGGCTCTTCCCTATTTGGAGCATGTTCCACATGGGTTTTTCTGTGCATGTGTAGGAAACAGGAGACTTCTTGCCGGACACACAGCAGGGAACAGCTGGCGTTACTGAACCCCACTAACACTATAGCTTGTGTATTGGTCTGTGGACACGACACTTCTGAGCAGCAACTGGCAGTGTTGTAGCCCAGGGAGTAGAGTTCAGGTGGTAGAAAGATGAACATAACAGGAGACATGGATAACGTTGCGAACCAGTTATTTAATCTGAAAACGGACAGACAAATTCTGGCGAGATCCATGCCTTGTTCATTTTCAGAAAAGTAAGCCGGTCTACATTATCGGAGGATAGTCGCATGCGACGGTCTGTTAGTACACCACCTGCAGCACTAAAGACGCGCTCCGATAATACACTGCAGCAGGGCAAGCCAGCACCTCCAATGCATACTGGCTAAGCTCTGGCCATGTATCCAGCTTAGAGACCCAAAACTTGAATGGGGAAGAGCCATCTGGGGGTACACTGAGAGGGAAAGACATGTAGTCTGTCACCATCTTACGAAAACGTTGCCTCCTGCTGACTGGAGCCGTCTCGGATGGGTAGACATTTGTGGCGCTGCCACAAAACTTCGCCACATTTGGAACATACTGGTCTTGCCCTGTGCAGAGGCGCTGCTTGTGCTCCCTCTTGTTGCAGAGCTGTCTCCACTGCCTCGACGCACAGAGCTGCTTTGAAAAGCAGTAGCAGCAGCAGTGCTCTGGGCTGGAATGTAGAACATTATGGATTGCACCAGTGTGTCTTGGTACTCCCGCATTTTACGCTCCCGGTTCAACGGTGTGATGAGGCTTTGTAAGTTGTCCCGGTAGCGAGGGTCTAGGAGGGTGTACACCCAATAATCAGACGTGGTGAGAATGTGGGCGATGCGGCGGTCGTTTCTAGGCACTGCAGCATGAAATCAACCATGTGCTGCAGACTCCCAACTGGCCAAAAAACGCTGTCCCCTGCAAGAGGCGTCATCTCTGCCTGCTCTGCATCACCCCACCCTCGCTCTACATACTGACTAGAGCGTTGTGTACCTCCCTCTGGAGCGATGTCTTCCTCCTCCAATGACTCCTCCTCATCCTCCTCACAAAGTGAGCCCTGCCCAGCCCTTTGTGAGGAACCACGTTGCGCTGACTGTCCAGAAGGTGATGGAATTTGTGACTCCTCATCCTCCACCTCTTCCAAAACCTCATCCCTTAGTGCTTGCAGTGTTTTTTGAAGCAGGCAGTAAAGGGGGACAGTCAGGCTGACTAGTGCATCATCTGCACTCGCCATCCGCGTTGACTCATCAAACGCACGCAAAACGTGGCAGATGTCCTTCATAGAGGCCCACTCAGTAGTGGTGAAGTGTGAACGGCGCAAATTGCGAGTTGATTGCGCCTGATGCAGCTGATACTCCATTACTGCTGGCTGCTGCTCACACAACCGCTCCAACATATGTAACGTGGAATTCCACCTGGTGGGTACGTCACATATGATGCGATGTTCAGGAAGGCGAAATCTGTGTTGCAGAGCTGCAATGCGCGATCTGGCCATGCTGGAACGTCGCAAGTGAGCGCACTCTAGGCGGACCTTGTGCAGCAGTGCATCAAGATCCGGATAGTCCCTCAAAAAACTCTGCACGACCAAGTTGAGCACATGTGCCAGACATGGTATGTGAGTGAGGTTGCCAAGGCCCAGAGCTGCCACCAGATTTCGGCCATTGTCACACCTACCAAGCCTGGCTGGAGATTCGCTGGCAAAAACCACACGTCGCTCTCCTGCTTGATGGCATTCCAGAGCTCCTGCGCTGTGTGGCTTCGATTCCCCATGGGAATTAATTTCAGGACGGCCTGTTGACGTTTGGCCACGGCTGTGCTCATATCGGTCGCAACAGGTAAGCGTTCACAGGTCCATGTGGAGGTAGACCGTGACGGCTCTGCAGCGATGATTCTGAGGAACTGGAGTAGGAGGAGGAGTCAATGTGGACAGACTGGATTACTGCAATCCTTGGAGTTGGCAGAACACGTACAGCGCCACTCGCAAGATCTGTACCCGGCTCCACAACATTGACCCAATGGGCAGTGAGGGAAAGGTATCGTCCCTGGCCATGGGTACTGGTCCACGCATCGGTGGTCAGGTGGACCTTGCTACTGACAGCGTTTAGTAGCGCATGTTTAATTTTTCCCTCAACATGCTTTTGCAGACCAGGGACGGCTTGCCTGCTGAAATAAAATCGGCTGGGCACATTGTATTGTGGGACTGCCAATGCCATTAAGTTATGGAAACTGTCAGTCTCCACCAGCCTGAATGACAGCATTTCAAGGGACAGGAGTTTTGCAATGCCAGCATTCAGAGCCTGTGCTCGTGGATGGTTTGCCGAGTATGGCCGTCTTTTATCCCATGCCTGTGCTACCGATGGCTGTTTTGTGGCCTGGGAGTGTGAGGATGACAGGGAACTTGCAGCTGTGGGTGGAATAACACTGGGTCTCTGGACAACAGTGACAGAGGTTCTTCCATGGCGATCCTGTGAGGAAGCCGAACCAGCTGTGTGTGAGCTGGAGGAAGAGGCTCCAACACGAGCTGAAGATGTAGGTGCTGCTGTAGGTTGGCCTACATCTCCAGTGTGTCTTTGTAACTCAACCACGTGCTTTGACCGCACATGTTTCCACATATTTGTGGTATTAAGGTTACTGACACTTTTACCTCTTTTTACTTTTTGATTACACAGCTTGCATTTGACATAGCAAATATCATCTGCAAGTGTGTCAAAAAGGACCACGCAGTGCAAGTCCTGGGAGCGCCCATTTTGGCTGTTGGAAGAGAACTGCTACGAACGGGTGCCAAACTGGAGGCTACAGGCAACCGAGTGTGCAGCCTACCTCTCCCTACTGTTTGGACCGTTGGGGCAATCTCTTCCTCAGAGCTGCTACCACCACCTTCCTGTTCCTCACACCATGTTGGGTCTTGGACCTCATCATCTCCACTACCCTCTTCCAACACCTGCTGCTGTTGGGTGGTCTGGCCAGCACCATGCTCAACAGAAACTGGCACCTGAGTCTCATCATCATCAGATGCGTTCTGCGGTGTGCTGACCATCAGCACTGGCTCACCCGCCTCTTCACATTCAGAGAGACACAGCTGTTGCGCATCACTGCATACTGCCTCTTCTTCACATTCCAGAATGCTGCTTGGCTGGGCCCCTGTTTGCAAGCCAACAGATTCTGAGAACAGAAGCAGAGACTCAGCTGGCTCCTTTACAGAGCTTTCTGAATGCCTGGGCAATTTGGCAGGCGGTGAAGAGACAGATGGTTGTTCAACAGTGCTGTGGTCCTGAGAGGAGGTGGAAGCAATTGAAGTCGATGCATTGGCTGCCATCCAACCAACAACGGCTTCAATTTGTTCTTCCCGCAGCAGGGGTGTACGCCGAGCTCCTACAAAAGTGCGCATAAAGGAACGCTCACGGGGAAAACTGGTGGATGCTGTGTCACTGGGTGCGGCAGCAGCCACAGAATCCCCACGTCCTCTCCCTGCTGAAACTCCATGGCCACGACCACGTGCCTTACTCCCTGCCTTCTTCATCTTGGTAGATTGATAAAGAAAGTCAGAAAAGTTATAAGGCCTAAATGTGGTTATTCCTCAGAGACTGCAGTGAACACTGCAGACAACTGTTCAGTAGCTGTGAAAGGCCCCTTTGTGTACTTCTATAGTGTTTGCAACCAATGTATTGTATACGGATGGAAGCGCGTCACACTAATAGATTAGATTTTTTTCAAATATAATGGAGCAGCACCAATTTGAGAAAAATGTGAAGGATGAGGCAGTGACACACGCTCAACAGACTACAACCAGCAGTGGTTGAAGAACTAACTGGAGCGTAATCTGCACTCAAAAAATGAAAAGCTCACAGACTACAGTGAACACTGCACACAACTGTTCACTATCTGTGAAAGGCCCCTTTGTGTACTTCTATAGTGTTTGCAACCAATGTATTGTATACGGATGGAAGCGCGTCACACTAATAGATTAGATTTTTTTCAAATATAATGGAGCAGCACCAATTAGAGAAAAATGTGAAGGATGAGGCAGTGACACACGCTCAGCAGACTACAACCAGCAGTGGTTGAAGAACTAACTGGAGCGTAATCTGCACTCAAAAAATGAAAAGCTCACAGACTACAGTGAACACTGCAGACAACTGTTCAGTAGCTGTGAAAGGCCCCTTTGTGTACTTCTATAGTGTTTGCAACCAATGTATTGTATACGGATGGAAGCGCGTCACACTAATAGATTAGATTTTTTTCAAATATAATGGAGCAGCACCAATTTGAGAAAAATGTGAAGGATGAGGCAGTGACACACGCTCAGCAGACTACAACCAGCAGTGGTTGAAGAACTAACTGGAGCGTAATCTGCACTCAAAAAATGAAAAGCTCACAGACTACAGTGAACACTGCACACAACTGTTCACTATCTGTGAAAGGCCCCTTTCTGTACTTCTATAGTGTTTGCAACCAATGTATTATTGTTATTATTATTGTTTATTTCTATAGCACCATTGATTCCATGGTGCTGTACATGAGAAGGGGTTACATACAAATTACAGGTATCACTTACAGTAAACAAACTAACAATGACAGACTGATACAGAGGGGAGAGGACCCTGCCCTTTCGGGCTTACATTCTACAGGATTGTGAGGCAGGAGACAGTAGGTCGGGGGGTTGCAGCAGTTCCGGTGTTGGTTGAGGCAATATCTCCGGTAGTGGTGAGGAGGTAGCAGGGTCATTGCAGGCTGTAGGCTTTCCTGAAGAGGTGGGTTTTCAGGTTCCGTCTGAAGGATCCGAATGTGTTTGATAGTCGGACGTGTTGGGGCATAGAATTCTTGAGGATGGGGGATATTCGGGAGAAGTCTTGGAGGTGGTTGGGTGAGGAGCGAATAAGTGTGGAGGAGAGAAGGATGTCTTGGGAGGATCGGAGATTACGTGAGGGAAGATATCGGGAGATTAGTTCAGAGATATAAGGAGGAGACAGATTATAGATGGCCTTGTAGGTCAGTATTAGTAATTTGAACTGGATACGCTGAGGGAATGGGAGCCAGTGAAGAGATTTGCAGAGGGGAGAAGCGGAGTAGTAGCGAGGAGAGAGGTGAATTAGTCATGCAGCAGAGTTAAGGATGGACTGGAGAGGTGCGAGGGTGTTAGCAGGGAGGCCAGAGAAAAGGGTGTTGCAGTAGTCGAGGCGGGAGATGATGAGGGCGTGCACAATCATTTTAGTAGATTGAGGGTTGAGGAAAGGACGGATTCATGAAATATTTTTGAGCTGAAGGCGACAGGAGGTAGAAAGAGCTTGGATGTGCGGTTTGAAGGACAGGGCAGAGTCAAGGGTTACTCCGAGGCAGCGGACTTCTGGTACGGGGGAAAGCTGATGTCGTTAATTGTGATAGATAGGTCAGGTAAGGAAGATCTGTGGGATGGGGGAAAGATTATGAGTTCAGATTTGTCCACATTGAGTTTGAGGAAGCGGGAGGAGAAGAAGGAGGATATGGCTGATAGATACTCCGGGATTCTGGATAGCAGAGAGGTGATGTCTGGGCCAGAGAGGTAGATCTGAGTGTCATCAGCGTAAAGGTGGTACTGGAATCCGTGGGACTTTATGAGTTGCCCCAGGCCAAGTGTATAGATTGAAAAGAGTAGGGGTCCTAGAACAGATCCTTGGGGGACTCCAACGGAGAGAGCGTGGGACGAGGAGGTAGTGTGTGAGTGGGAGACGCTGAATGTGCGGTTGGAAAGGTATGAGGAGATCCAGGATAGGGCGAGGTCTTTGACGCCAGAGGAAAGAATCTGTAGTAGAAGGCAGTGGTCAACTGTGTCAAAAGCAGAGGACAGGTCAAGAAGCAGGAGTATAGAGTATTGTCTGTTCGCTTTGGCTGTAAGTAGGTCATTAGTAACTTTGGTCAGGGCTGTCTCAGTGGAGTGATGGGGGCGGAAACCAGATTGTAGAGTGTCAAAGAGCAAGTTAGAAGAGAAGTCGTAGGAAAGCTCAGCGTGGACATGCAGCTCCAGGAGTTTGGAAGCGAATGGGAGCAGCGATACTGGGCGATAGCTGGACATAGCGGTTGGGTCGAGGGTTGGCTTTTTAAGAATAGGCGTGATTGTGGCATGCTTGAAAGCAGAAGGGAAGGTACCGGAAGTTAGTGATAGGTTGAAGAGGTGGGTTAGGGATGGGATAATAGTGGTGGTGAGGTTGGGGAGGAGGTGGGTTGGGATGGGGTCAAGTGCACAGGTTGTGAGGTGCGATTTGGAGAGAAGACAATTAAGCTCCCCTTCAGTTATGTTGGAGAGGGAGGTTATGGGGTTGGGGCATTGGTCTGGTATACAAAGTGGTTGAGGTGGTTGAACAATGAAGACTTGCCTTGTTTGGTCGATCTTATTTTTGAAGTGTGTGGCAAAGTCCTCAGCAGAGATGAGGGAGGTAGGAGGGGGCAGTGGTGGGCGGAGGAGGGAGTTAAAAGTTTTGAATAACTGTTTGGGGTTGTAGGATAGGGAAGATACGAGGGTTGTGAAGTAGGCCTGTTTAGCAGAGGTGAGGGCAGATTTGAAAGAGAGTGTTGCTTGTTTGAATGCAGTGAAGTCGTCTTGCGAATTTGTTTTTTTCCAACGCCGCTCTGTAATCCTGGACACTTGCCGGAGCTTTTTAGTGGTGTTATTGTGCCAAGGTTGTCTGTTGGTACGTCGCACTCTGCCATGAACGAGAGGGGCGACCGTGTCAATAGCCGATGTGAGAGTGGCATTGTAGAAAGCAGTGGCACTGTCTGTATCGTGGAGTGAGGATATTGATGCCAGTGAAAGAATAGAGTCAGAGAGTGTGTGGATGTCTAGGTGTGCAAGGTGTCTGCGGGGGTGCACGTGTTGCTGGACATGGGTGACAGGAGAGGAGGACAGGGATGAGAAAGTGAGTAGATGGTGGTCGGATAGAGGGAGAGGGGAGGTGGTGAAGTTAGATAGAGAGCAGAGGCGGGTGAAGACCAAGTCTAATGTATGACCATCCGTGTGGGTGGCTGAGGAGGACCACTGAGTAAGTCCAAAGGATGAAGTAAGGGACAGAAGTTTGGAGGCTGCTGACTGAAGGGTATCAGTGGGGATGTTGAAGTCACCCATGATGATGGTGGGGATGTCAATGGAGAGAAAGTGAAGAAGCCAGGTAGTGAATTGGTCGATGAAGGCAGCGGTCGGGCCTGGAGGTCGGTATATGACGGCCACTTGGAGGTTGGAGGGAGAGTAGATGCGGACAGAGTGGACTTCAAAGGAAGGGAGGATTAGGGAGGGAAGAGGTGGGATTGGGTTAAAGTTGCAGTTAGAGGAAAGGAGAACACCCACTCCTCCACCATGTCTGTTTCCAGGGCGAGGAGTGTGGGTGAATTGGAGGCCACCGTAACACATCGCAGCAGGGGAGGCGGTGTCAGAGGGTGTCAGCCATGTTTCTGTGAGGGCGAGGAAAGCAAGATTGCGAGAGAGAAAGAGGTCATGAATCACATGAAGCTTATTGCAGATGGAGCGGGCATTCCAGAGTGCTCCAGAGAGAGGGAGCACTGGGGTGGGTGTCAATGGCACAGGTTTTACGTTGGAAAGATTGCGGTAGTTCCTGTTAGATAGGGAGCGGTAGGAAGGAGTACTAATGGTAGGTATGAACTGTGGAGGTCCAGGATTGGGAGATATGTCACCAGCAGTGAGGAGGAGCAGAGAAAGGGAGAGCAGGTGGGAGAAGGAGAGAGGGAAGCTTGTTTTGTGTTTTATTAGGACAGATTTGAGGTTGAGGAGCAGGTCAGCAGAGGAGGACAGGTGGGGAGGAAGGAGGGAAGGGTAGATGATTATTTGATTAGAGGGTGCTGGGGTTTGGGGATAGCGAAGGAGAGAGAGGATTAACGGAGCAAACACTGTGAAGGCATATGTAAACATGGTGAAAGAGTGAGATGGGTAAATAGAAAAGCCAGGTACAAGTAATTAGAAGTGCTTACTCAGCAGACATACCCAAAAGAGACATAGTGTGGGGTCCTGACTCCTGCCGTGACTAACTGCCGTTGAAATAACTGCAGCTTCACTGTACTTTTGCTGCAGTGGTACTTCTGCTGCGTGTGCGTGCCTGACCCCACACGCGTGCCCCCCTTAGACTGCTACTGAATATATAGGACTGAGTAGAGGATCAGGTGGGAGGAGTTGTGGTAGCTGCTTTGGGATAAATTAGCAGCTGCCCAGCACACCAGGGGAGGATAGACAATCAAAGGCACAGGGCCTGGCTGCATCCATGTGCTGGTAACTCCTTGCACCTGATAGCATCTCTACTGGCCCCAGCATGGCTATACAGCAGTAAGTATTGAATACAATGCAACAAATTAATTTAGCAAACATTCAGCAGGCACATTTAAAAGGGAAAGGTTGCACAGTAGTAAAAGTCAGATCCCAGCAAGCAGAGGTTGTAGAGATTGTACCATTTAAAAGGGAAAGGTTGCACAGTAGTAAAAGTCAGATCCCAGCAAGCAGAGGTTGTAGAGATTGTACCATTTAAAATGGAAAGGTTGCACAGTAGTAAAAGTCAGATCCCAGCAAGCAGAGGTTGTAGAGATTGTACCATTTAAAAGGGAAAGGTTGCACAGTAGTAAAAGTCAGATCCCAGCAAGCAGAGGTTGTAGAGATTGTACCATTTAAAAGGGAAAGGTTGCACAGTAGTAAAAGTCAGATCCCAGCAAGCAGAGGTTGTAGAGATTGTACCATTTAAAAGGGAAAGGTTGCATTGTATACGGATGGAAGCGCGTCACACTAATAGATTAGATTTTTTTCAAATATAATGGAGCAGCACCAATTTGAGAAAAATGTGAAGGATGAGGCAGTGACACACGCTCAGCAGACTACAACCAGCAGTGGTTGAAGAACTAACTGGAGCGTAATCTGCACTCAAAAAATTAAAAGCTCACAGACTACAGTGAACACTGCACACAACTGTTCACTATCTGTGAAAGGCTCCTTTCTGTACTTCTATAGTGTTTGCAACCAATGTATTGTATACGGATGGAAGCGCGTCACACTAATAGATCACTGTTAATTTCTATTGAATGGAGCTGCACCAATTCCACAAAATAAAATAAAAAAAGAGTCAGTGAGTGACACGTGCAGATGCCTACAAACAGCGGTGGATGCAGAGCAAACTGCAGCGTCACCTGCACTCTCACACACACCTTGCACAGAGCTGTTAAAACAACACTGCAAGGCAAAAGGAAGCTTTACACAGCGGTTGGTAAAATAGCCTGCCTAAAGCACAGTACACAAAATCGCAATCTCTAACTGTCCCTCAGAGTCAGCAGAGCAGCGTTCTGTCCCTAACTGAGTTCACAGCACAGTGACGCTAAAATGGCGGCGGCGCCTTTTATAGTGCATTCTGACATCATTTCAGCAGCCAATCACAGCCATGCCATTAGTTAAGATGACCGCAGCAGTACAGGATGTGCCCACACTTTGTAGGATTCCTCATTGGCTGACTAAAATCACAGTGCCTCTCAAAGAATTATGGGAACTTCCGATTCCGGTATACGACATAGGAAAAATATCGGAACTAAGTATCGGAATTCCGATACAGCGAATATCGGCCGATACCCGATACTTGCGGTATCGAAATGCTCAACACTACTCATAACTGAAGAGTTCCATGTCATGTCTGGCATTAAATAGGGCCTGTCACAGGGTCAAAAGTGGCCAGTTTTCCTCAAATTTTATTCTTGTTGCTTCTCTGTGTTTGCCATTTATTTATGGCTTTAATCCACCATATGATTCCAGATATACTGTACAATGGATAAAAAAGTCTACATATCTCTTTTAAAATGCCAGCATTTTGTCATAGAGAACCATCCAAAAAAACTTAGGAGGTAATTAATCAAAGTTTTATTTCAGATTACTACAGAAAAAAAGCTTTGAAAAGATGGAGATCTACATGATATTTTATTATCTGGACATAGATGGAATTGTATATGTTTTATGTAATATTGTATTTTATTGCACTTTTTGAGATGATTGTGAGTTATTAATGATGGTTAAATATGCCTATAAAGACACACTTGTAAGATGAACCCACTGCTTGAAAAAGGCTCGGTGTGAGCCGAAACATCGCCTTGCTATGTTGGTCTAAATACAGTCCACGTTTTTTCACCTTGAATTTAATGGAGTGTTGCCTTCACTTTTTTGTTTTGTCTGGATTTGGGCAAGTAGGGACTTATTGCCTAGGAGGCCTGGCCCTCACTGGTAAATGTTGTGCTGTTCCATTTTTTCTATCTATCTATCTCAGATAGTAGGCAGCACACTTCATAAATGTTTCATTTGCAATATGCAGAGATATTCACTTTCTGATTACTTATGGTGATTGATAAGCAAGCATTAAAATGCTCGGGTGCTCGTTGCTCGGGTGCTCGTTGCTCGGGTGGCGCAAATTGGAATGCTCGGGTGCTTGACCCGAGCAACGAGCCCAATGCAAGTCTATGTGAAAACCGAGCATTTTTGCTGCGACCCCCGAGGGTCCTTTTAGGGTCTAAAAACGTCTGAAATTGATGGAAACAGTGCTCAAATGACATGGGAACATCATGCGGAATACCTCTGGAAGCATTTCTGACACCCAGGTCACAGCTGTGAACAATGTTGTCAGAGTCTTACGCCACTTTTACAGGCGCACAATAAAACATACAAAAACTATACCAAAATGGATTTTCCTGGGAAATACGTTAAGCAACATCCTTTCCAGGGTAATGATTTGTATGTAAGGCAAAATAAATAACTCAAAACAAAAATATTCCTCCACCACGTGGGCTATGTTGACACGTAGCATTTTTGATGAGTTTTTCAACTTTACCATTGCTTTCAACCAAGACAAATGCATTTACTGAGAAGTGTCATTTTAACATTTTACAGCCTTATTTGGCCAAGTGGTGTGTGACATATCATCAGGCACATCCTGTTTCATTTATGAAGGAGGGACTCTGAAAGTCACAAAGTCTATTTTTATAGTGCCAGCATTGGGCCCTCACTTTTCTTAGAGAGCCATCAGCCGGCTATGCTTTGTTGTCCCCATTATTAAACAGTGGGACCCTTATACTGTTATTGTGTATGCAGTGAGTGGCAGGGCTGCCCAAAATTTGGACGCACTCCAACAACCCTTTGAACAGACATCATGGATGACCACATGCAACCAAAGTATTCATTTGGTACTACCATACTTTATGCCTATGCATTGAATGCAAGACCTGCCCTGTCCCAAAGTTACATGCACCCCAATAAGTCTTTGAACCCACGTACTGGATGGCCACATTAAGCCAAAGTCCTCATTCTTATTTATTTGATACTGCCATACTGTTTGCATATGCATTGAATGCAAGACCTGCCCTGTCCCAAAGTTACACGCACCTTAATAAGCCTTTGAACCCACGTACTGGATGGCCACATTAAATCAAAGTTCCCATTAAGCTTTATTTGGTACTGCCATACTGTTTGCCTATGCATTGAATGCAAGGCTTGCCCTGCCCCAACGTTACCCGCACCCCAATAACCATTTGACGCAACGTACTGGATGGCCACATGAAACCAAATTTCCCATTAAGCTTTATTTGGTGCTACCATACTGTTTGCCTAGGCATTGAATGCAAGGCCTGCTCTGCCCCAACGTTACACGCACCACAATAACCCTTTGAAGCCACGTACTCGATGGCCACATTAAACCAAAGTTTCAATTAAGCTTTACTTGGTACTGCCATACTGTTTGCCTAGGCATTGAATGGAAGGCCTACCCTGCCCCAACCTTACATGCACCTCAATAACCCTTTGAAGCCATGTACTGGATGGCCACATAAAACCAAAGTTAACATTAAGCTTTATTTGGTACTGTCATACCTTTGCTTAGGCATTGAATGCAAGGCCTGCCCTGCCCCAATGTTACACACACCCTAATAACACTTTGAAGCCACGTACTGTATGGCCACATTAAACCAAAGCTTCTAATAAGCTTTATTTTGTACTACCTTACTGTTTGCCTAGGCATTGAATGCAAGGCCTGCCCTGCCTCAACATTACACACTCCCCAATAACCCTTTAAAGTCACGTACTGGATGGCCACATTAAACCAAAGCTTCTATTAAGCTTTATTTTGTACTGCCTTACTGTTTGCCTAGGCATTGAATGCAAGGCCTGACCTGCCCCAACGTTACACGCACCCCAATAACCCTTTGAACCATCGTACTGGATGGCAATCTGAAAGGATTGTTCCTAGTACTCCCATATTGTTTGGCTAAGCAGTGAATTGGTGAGCATGAAGACCCTGTATTGGAAAATGTCAGTATTGAGGATGAAGACCCGGCAGTGGAAAATGTCAGTGTTGAGTCTGGAAAACCTGCAGTGAAGAATTTCAGTGTTGAGGCTGAAGAAACTGCAGTGGAGAATTGCAGTGTTGAGGCTAAAGAACACCTGGCACTGGAGCATTTCATTGTTGAGTCTGAAGGACCAGCAGTGGAGAATTGCATTTTTGAGGCTGAAGAACCTGCACTGGTGAATTGCAATGGTGAGCCTGACGAACCTGCAGTGGACAATTGCAGTGTTGAGGCTAAAGACCCAGCAGTGGACAATTGCAGTGTTGAGAGTAAATACCCAGCAGTCATTTACACACCACCAATTACCAGAATGCGTTTGATGCCCGTCAGAAGATAGGTGTAACAGATGCCCATCTGAAGCTCGGCATAAAAGATGCCCATGAGAAATAGGTTGCCAAAGAGGCACGTGTCCGTATAAAGGGTAAAGTGCAAGATGCTTATGGGATGCTTAATTCTATAAAGCAGCAGATCAGTGCTGGAGGAAAACCAAGCAAACTGATGGATGCTCGTGCAAAACTAAGTTTTAAGAGGTGTGCACCGGCAGTAACTATCAACACACCAGTGGCACAAGGTTCTTCATCTTTACCCATACATATTAACTAAGAACATCCAAATTTAACAGTCGAAAACTATTTTTGCTGGTGTAACGAACACTGTTAAAGGAATGCCAATAAGTGTAGTTTACCACAAACCTGGGAAACAGCAGATTTCCTCTTTACAAGATATGGACGATTATGGTTTTGATGATGACTTGGAACTTTCCCACATTCCCACGAAGAAGATGAAGATCACAGCTGCCAAAAATATGAGAAAAAGGCCGTGAATGTCTGGAAATTAATTTTCTATTGGGCAAACTTTACCAATGTGTGAAGAGATCTGCAGACTCAGCCATCTGTGGTTCCCAACAGTCAGTTTGGCACGTGGAGAGTTGAGATGTAGGGTAAAAAAGGGTAACTGCTTTGGCACCACTGAGGACTGTACTGTGTGTGATGTTAAGG
The DNA here is from genome assembly GCA_033576555.1 of Oophaga sylvatica. NCBI lineage: Eukaryota > Metazoa > Chordata > Amphibia > Anura > Dendrobatidae > Oophaga > Oophaga sylvatica. The sequence goes on along the minus strand of JARQOD010000005.1, from coordinate 313,351,743 downwards.
TGGAGGAAGAGGAGCAGAGGCCACTTGATGCAGCACTTGTCATCTACTGGAGCACATGTTCTTTATGGCCCTCATCTACAAAGCGTACCTCTTTACCGCTGCCAAATACAGGGAGCAGAGTTTGCCAGTTTCATCACTCATATCATACCTGTCTCACAACCCTAAACAGCTATTCAGTACTTTCAATTCTCTCCTGTGTCCACTAGCTCCCCTACCTCTACTCTCATCTCAGCTGAAGACTTTGCCTCACCACCTGTGAAGTTGACCCAATAACGTCCAATCTCATTGCAAACTTTTCCAGTCTTCAGCACAAGCCTAACCCACCTCTTCAACCTGTCACTAACAACTGGTGTCTTCTATCGTGATTAAAACATACCTCGATCACAGCCTTCTTCAAAAAGCCCACACTTGACTCGTCCTCTGTGTCTAGCTATCGCCCATATCATTTCTCCCCCTATGCCTCCAAAGTACTGGAACAACACACCCATTTTGAACTGTCCTCCCACCTCTCATCTTTTTTCCTCTTTGACCATTTACAATCTGGCTTCAGACTGCACCATTCCACTTAAACTACCCTGACTAAAGTCACCAACGACCTACTAACCGCCAAATGAAAGCGACGTGAGTTTGTCTTCCTCCTTCTCCTGGACCTGGCATCTGCCTTTGACATACTGAACCATTCTCTCTTACTACAGACTTTCTGATCTGTTGACATTAGACTTGGCCCTTTGTTGGATCTCCTCGTAACTAACAGACAGGACATTCTGTGTCTACCACTCACACACCACCTCCTCATCTCGACCCATATGTGTCGGTGTCCACCAAGGTTCAGTTGCAGGACAGGGAAAGATGCTTACAGGATGCATGCATGCGCTCCGTTCCTCTTAAAGGGACCGCCCGCATCAACCTAAGGTATTCCCAGTCTATATGTCTGCGACTCCTTCTATTTAAGGCTTGTCCTCCAATATGGAGGTGCCGGAGTCAGCTTGCCTTGCATGCTTGCTAGTTTTCTAGTTGTCAGGAAACCCAGGTCTGCCTGCTTGCTTGTCTACCCTGTACCCATCAGCTCTTGCCTGTCTGTGCTCATCTGCTCGTTCCTGTCTGTGCCCATCTGTCTAATACCCAGTCCAGCCCACACCTGCCAGGGCTTTTCTGTTCCTCAGCCGGTCCCATCTGCACCTGTGGTTCCAGAGTCTCTACAGTGCCTGCCTGCATTTTTCATCCCTCCTTTGCGCCGTAGCAGCTTACGCACTTTTGTTTATTCAGCTGCCACCTTCTGTAGGCCAGCCATGGAGTAGCACCTGCTGCCACCTCTTTGTCACTTCTTGGGTCGCAATTTTCACCTGCTGCCTTTTTTTCGAGTAGTGATTGGGTAGGCCACCTAGTTAAATCCCTTCCGGCTTTCAGAGGGATACCGTACAGTAATTCCACCACCTTGCCCATTACAGTCTCCATCTGCTGTGGTTGGCTGTAGTGGAAGAGGTATCAGTCCCCACTATACTAGTTCTACTCTATTGCAATTGTTTGTTGGTGTCTGCCATTATTCTTTGTAAATGTGTAGACTAGTGGTTGGGTCACCTTCAGGTGTGTTGCCTTTAACCGTAGGACTCCAAGACTCTCAGGCCTCCATTTCCTTGAAGTCCACCTACCGAGTTACTATCCTTAGATTTTTCTGACAATAATAGTCTATGAAATTTATATGATATTTGTGCAACCTGAGTGTGGATGAGTATGAAAGCAGGTTGAGCTGTTGCATGTGGTATCAGGGATCCCAGCACAGGAGGCCTACACTGATCCCTCACCCACCTCATCTTACTGTGACATTCAATTAAAAGCTGTAAATGCTGTTGAGTCGCACATACAGTACCAGGGCTTATGGGGTACTCGGCACCGAGCCCATTGAAGTCTATGGGGAATGTCACAAGTAGCACAGCTCGGTCCGTTGCCCTGGGCGCTCATACAAAGGGGGATATTTACAGGGGATTTTAGGAATTGTTTGTGACGCCACCTGTGGTTTCTGATCAGGGTGACCAGCGCTGCAGGGTTAATCCTCTGAGGGTTTGTTATTGGCAGCAAGGTGTTAAGTCTCCCACAGGCGAGACTGGATCCCTCAAAGTATATGGCGGTGCAGGGTGCAGGCAATAAGGCAGACACTCACAAATCAGTCTCTTTCCATACCTTTACTGGTGGTATTTGCAGGTATGTCCCGGGAAGCTGCTCAGGGTGGAGGATGCACATCCAGGTAATCACTGAGTAGGTTAAAGGCCTCCTTACTTCTTAATGTGTGAGTTTCCAACCTGCCTGAAGCGAAGTTCAACTCTGTATAGAACAGCTACGCCGGGCCGACATTGTGGTGGAGCCTTCTTTTGGCAAGAACTAAGTCTAAGTGGCGGTACCTGCCAGACTCCTGTTCTTCCTGACCTCGGTTACGTATCAGCACTATAGGGCTACCCTCTGCGACTTGAAGTCCAGCAGGGATTCCGGTTTTCTCCTACTAGCCGTGAAGGTTCTAGCAAGGCTTCGGACCCGGCGTCCGGATAACAAAGTGGAGGTGCTATGTCACCTATGTCACTCTCTCGTCTTCTTTTCACCACTCGCCCGTCGCCCTACTCTCACCCTTAACATAAGCACGGGTAGCAGTAGGTGTAGTCGTCAGCTTCCTTCCACAGCTCACTGACCGTTTCTCAGTTAACTCGATGTTCTGATAACTGTAGTCCCCTTCCTTCTCTTCCTTCAAAGACTCTGTCCAGAGTGGCTATCAGGACCTTCCGTCAGACTGATTTCATGCTCGCTCCGAGAGTCACTTTCCACATGCATAGGGTACTAGCAGTCAATCTGTTCTGAGATAACAGCTTGCAATCTTTCGTCCTCTGTCTCATCTGACAGGAAATCTCCATCTGTCTGGCTAGTATGACTCACTCTCTGAATCACACCAAGACTAGAATGTCTCTGAGCTCTGACAGGAATCCTCTCCCTCTGGTGTCCTGAGGAGATCTCATCTGTCTGAGGTACAACCAACAACTAGAATAGCTGTCTAGCTAGAATGCCTACTGCTGCATTTCTCCACACCCCTAAATACCTGAATCTGAAGGGCTCCCTCTGGTGGCTCCTGGGAAGTGTGAGATGTGAATGAATATCAGGTTTTGTAATTACCTTTTTGTGCAAACTCCTGGGAACATGTGTACCAAGCGCAGCTGGGCCACACACTGTCCCAAACCCCTATCCCTCATGCCTGGCTGATTGCTGCAGTGCCATGCTACAATTAGTTCTGTGGGTGAATTGAGGCAACTGTCATGGTGTCTGCCCCTCATTTGATGTGTTTTTGCAGTATTTGGGGCTGTTATATGTAAGGTGTTGTGCATGCATTTGTTTTTGCCTCCCATTGACATGAATGGCGTTCAGTTATGTTCGGCGAATATTTGACAAATGAATTGGTGAATATTGCAAATTCGGCAATCGTAATCCGAACCGAACATTGAAATATTCACTCATCTCTAACCACAATCAGACAGTGTTAAAATTGATATGCATTGGAGATCGCAGTTATGCAGCTGAAAAGTTGTGGCAGCTATCCAGATCGAGTTTGAGCAATGGCTGTCTCTGCTGCACCTGCATCCAGGGAAGGCCATGTCCGATAATGGTGTGAACCTGATGGAAGCCCTACGCCGAGGCAAGCTCACACATGTTCCTCGCATGGCTCACGTTCTCAACCTGGTGGTACAGCATTTCCTACGCCACTATCCTGGCATGGGTGAGCTGCTCCAGAAAGCACGGAAGCTATGTGCTCATTTCCGCTGTTCGCACACCTCAGGTCATCGACTTGCATCGATATAGAGGAATTTGTCCATGCCTGTTAACAGGTTGATATGTGATGTGCTGACACAGTGGAATTCCACACTGCACATGTTACAGCGACTGTGGCAGCAGCAATCAGCCCTGATGCAGTATAACATGTCGTATTGCCTGGGCCAATGCAGTATGGACATGGCGAATATGACGTTTATAGAGTGGGCACATATTTAGGACCTCTGCACCCCTCTGCACAGTTTCAAAATGGCTACTAAGATGGTTAACACTGACGATGCTATCATCAGCATCACTATTCCGGTCAGCTATATGCTGGAGAAGACTTCGAATAGCGTGCAGGAGGAGGTGGTGGTCCAAGAGGAAGAGGAAGAAGCAGAGGAAGATGCAGAAGTGATAACATTGTCTCAAAGTTCCCGATAGTTGTCACATAGGCTGGTGCCAAGGGAAGGTGGATTACTGTGATCTCAGGTGGCCTGGGGATAACAGACAAACTTAGTGAAGGTGCAAGATCGAAGGAACAAATGGAGGAGGAAGAGGTGATGGGCAAGCAACTGTCAGAAGATGAAGAGGATAATCATCCCCTCTCTGTTGTTCGTGGTTGGTGGGATAGAATGTAGGAAACAAGCATCAGTGTTACCCAGCACCCAACACAGCATGGGCTTGGACCTCATGGTAGAACCCGATATATGATTGCCTTCTTGCTGCACTATCTGTTACATGATTCCCCTATTGGTATGATTCGAAATAGTACTGACTACTGGCTTGCCACTGTTATATCCACGTTATAAGATAAAATTTTGCCAGATGCTTCCTGCCTTGGAAAGGGACCTGCAGATGCTGGAGTATCGAAACACGCTTTTACACAACCTTGAGGGAGGTTTTCCCCAAGACAGCAGTTATGCACACAGTGTGCACTGCAGCTCTAGACTTCCAACCCCCAGCGTGTCAGTTCGTCAATGACAAAACATTAGCAGCAGCAGTAGTGTACAGTAAGTGGCAGAAGCAATTTCTGTGAGTCCTTTGACACATTTTTTAGATCAGCTCGTGCACCAGCACAACAGAGTCCAAGTCTGACACGTGGTGAACGAATAGAGAGGATGATGCAAGAGTATCTAGAACTGAACATTAATACCATCAGGGAGTATTGATTTGATTAACATTTCTTGTCTTTCCATTTCTGAAAGTTTCCAAAATGTTTTATCTATAAAATCATCTGTATATCCCCTTTGTTTTAGCCTAGACATAATATTATTAGATTCTCTGCAAAAATCAGCGTCATATTTTCATTGCCTTTTTTTTCACTAGTTATTGATCATTCTCTTAAAGGGAATCTGTCACCCCCATTTTTCGACTATAAGATGTGGCCACCGCCATCAGGGGCTTATCTACAGCCTTCTGTAATGCTGTAGATAAGCCCCCGATGTAACCTGAAAGAAGAAAATTGAGTTAGATAATACTCACCCAGGGGCGGTCCGAGGTCCGGTCGATGGGTGTCGCGGTCCAGTCCGGCGCCTCCCATCTTCTAGCGAAGACTTCCTCTTCTTTGCTTCCCATCGTGGCTCCGGCACAGGCGCACTGCTCTGCCCTGTTGAGGGCAGAGTAAAGTACTGCAGTGCGCAGGCGCCGGACCTCTCTGACCTTTCCTGGCGCCTGCGCACTGCAGTATGACGGGAAGCAAAGAAGAGGACATCTTCGCTAGAAGATGGGAGGCGCCGGACCGGACTGCGACACCCATCGAACCGGACCGGACCTCGGACCGCCCCTGGGTGAGTATAATATAAATCGTTTTTCTTATCTTTCAGGTTACATCGGGGGCTTATCTACAGCATTACAGAATGTTGTAGATAAGCCCCTGATGGCGGTGGCCACATCTTATAGTCGAAAAATGGGTGACAGAGTCCCTTTAAGTCATCATAAGTCACACACATTTCTTTAGAATCTACATGGTGGATCATTCGTTCAAGATTTTTTTAGCATTGCTTTCTATGAAATTGTCTTCTAGCTTGTTTAAGTCTAGTTTGAGAGTTCTGACTGTGGTTTATTCCCATTTTCCCAATGTAATCAGATGCACTTTAAGCCGAGTCAAGTGTGTATTTGTTTGCAGGAGTTGAAAGAAATAGCTGTATTAGAAGAGCATCAATCATTGATATCTGTAAAAATAAAATACAACAAGCATAAAACCCATAAAATTATACATTGATGTGAAGTGAAACATAGCTCAAAATAATACACAGCTACTTTTTTTCTTAAAATGCAAGCATAAAAAACCAGTAAATGCTAAACTAATGCATATCATTGTTTATGTTGATTCAATTATTGACAATCTTTAATGATTTGTAAGGGTAAAACAACTACGACGGCCATCTTGTTTCACTATCAAACACTAGACAAATATTGAATTTTTATTTATGTCCTTTTGAATTTGAAAGCTAACAAATATATGAGTTCTTTTCAGTAACAAATGACAAGTGTAAGGCAATATTTCAGTACCAAATAAATGGAGTCTAAGCGTAAAAGGCACATCTGAAAGTTTGAATATAACATTGTGATTATTTAGCGGAATACTTAACTAATCATGTGGAAACATTTGGAGGTCATTTATACAAGTGTCAAGAAGGCAGGAGACTCATACTTTCCCTCTGTAGTGCTTTGTGTCCATTTTATATTAGCTATTTAATTAACTTTTATTGAATTACTTGGTAATGTATAAATCAAATAAATCTTACCCCAATTAATCCATGTCTATATTGTCTTGATCCACGCTAAACAATGAAAGCAGTGTTAGTAGACTAATGAACAAGAATGACATTAAGCATTGATGAAAGGACAAACAAAGGGCTGGACAGAAAAGTATATACCATATAAGTATATCCTGTTAGTGCTGTTTACAGCAAAATAATGAGAGAGTCGTAAAATCATACACATCAAAATACATTAACAATTCCACTATATTAACTATGAGAGAAATATTGCTCTTTTGAATTGAACATGTCTGGCCATTGCAGGGGAAATATAAAGATAGCTTCCCCCAGCACCAGCTGCTGATTTCCAGAGATTAGAAAGACTGGCCTATGAAATTCAGCTGATCACTATGCCAATTTATTTTTAATCAAGAACTTTCTTGATAAAATAACTCATTTAACCCTTTTACCTCAAAGCTTGTTTTCACCTTCCTAAACAGGCCATTTTTTTCAATTCTGACCATTGTCACTCTATGAGGTAATAACTCTGGAACACTTCATTACTTCCCACCCCACTGATTCTGAGTCTGTTATTTCATGACATATTATACTTCATGATAGTGGTAAAATTTATTTGATATGACTTAAATGTATTTGTGAAAAAAAATTGGAAATTTGATGAATATTTTGCAAAATTATGCCCTTAAAGCAGAGAGTCATGTCACACAAAATAGTTAATAAATAACATTTCCCACATCTCTACTTTATATCAGCACAATTTTTGAAACATTTTTTGGTAAGGAAGTTAGAAGGGTTAAAAGTTGACTAACGGTTTCTCATTTTTACAGCAAAATTTTCAAAACCACTTTTTTAGGGACCACATTACATTTGAAGTGACTTTGAGGCATCTAAATGACACAAAGTACCCAAAAGTGACACCATTCTAAAAACTGCACCCCTCTATGTGCTCAAAACCACATTCAAGAAGTTTATTAACCCTTCAGGTGCTGCACAGGAATTAATGGAATGTGGAAGGAAATAATAAACATTTAACTGTTTCACAAAAAATTTCCATTTGGACCCGTTTTTTTTAACTTTCACAAGGGTAACAGGAGAATATGTACCACACAATTGGTTGTGTAATTTCTCCTGAGCACACCGATACCCAATATGTGGGGGAAAACCACTGTTTGGGCACACGGCAGGGCTCGGAAGGGAAGAACCTTTTTAATGTAAAATTTACTGGAATAATTAGTGGATGCCACGTCATATTTGGAGAGCGCCAGATGTGCCTAAACAGTAGAATTTCCCCACAAGTGACACCATTTTTTAAACTAGACCCCTCAGGATACTTATCTAGATGTGTGGTAGAATCATAGAATCATAGAATCATAGAATGGTAGAGTTGGAAGGGACCTCCTGGGTCATCTGGTCCAACCCCCTGCTCAAAGCAGGATTCTCTAAATCATCCCAGACAGATGTCTATCCAGCCTCTGTTTGAAGACTTCCATTGAAGGAGAACTCACCACCTCTTGTGGCAGCCTGTTCCACTCATTGATCACACACCTTGAACCCTGAGGTGCTTCATAGAAGTTTAAAATGTTAAGCCGTGAAAATAAAAAAAAACAAATTTTTCCCACAAAAAATTTTTAGTCCAAAATTTTGCATTTTCACAAGGATAATAGGAGAAATTGAACAACATATTTTGGGGTCCATTTTCTTCTGAGTACACTGATACCCCATATGTGGTAAAAACTACTTTTGAGGCACAGTTCAAAGCTCAGAAGGAAAGAAGCGCCATATTGGAGTTCAGATTTTGCTGGACTAGTCTGACGGTGCCATATCACATTGGTAGGGCCCCTTAGGTGCTAGACCAGCAGAACCCTCCATAAGTGAACCCATTTTACAAACTACACCTCTCAATGAATTAAGGTATGGGTGCAGTGATCATATTGACACCACAGGGGTGTCAGAGAATTTGATACCATTAGGCAGTGAAGAAAAAATAATTACATTCTTACCACCAAGATTGTGTGTTGGCCCCAGATGTTACATTTTCACACTGGGAAATGGGTAAAAATGGCATGAAAATTTGTCCCACAATTTCTGGTAAATGTAGAAATACCTTTTGTGTGGCTGTACAGTACTGCTTAGCCACACAGCGAGACTCAGTAGGGACGGAGTGCTATTTGCCTCCTTGAGCGCAGATTTTCCTAGAGTAGTTTGTGGACTCCATATACAGAGTGTTAGGGTCTGCGGAACGCACCAAATATAAGATGTAGAGAGGTGCGTTCGCAGCCCGGAGTCCACGATACAGGCGGAGCCTGCTGCTAGTAAGATGGCGCAAGAAGCGAACTCTGTCATCCCGCAGAGTCGCCAAAATAAACGCCGTAACGCGCTGTGGCAATATGTGCGAACTCTGTTATTCCACAGAGCCGCTAGAAGGAGTGCCGCAGCGCTATATGGCGATGTGTGTGAACTCAGTTAACACCACTGATTCGCAAAGTAAACACGCTAGGGAGCTGTCTAACGTTGAAATTGAACCCTGTTGCGTCACAGAGCCGCTGAGACAAACTTCTGTGTCCTGTTAGGCACCCAGGTACACAGTTGACTGCTAAGCGAACATAGAAAGTGATCATGCGCTAATGTCATCGCGGGAGTCACCCGCAATCTATGGCGTCTGAACGCCAGGCCCTGAATACGGCAATCAAACTCCTCACCGGTTATGCCGGTAATCTAAGGCATCTAAGACACCGACCCTGACCAGCTAGCATACCAAGCTCCTCACTGATTAGGTCGGTTTTGTAATGGCGTATTTCAGCTGCCCTAACCACACACACACATGACCATACTGGCGCAAAGCATTAAACGGTTGATACTAGTGCACGGCCGTGTGGTAAGGACAGCCTTTTATAGCAGCCATGAGAAAAAGACCTTCCAGGAAGGACCAATGGGAAGCTGCTTCAGAACATCAACAGCTACAGGACCTTCCTGAATGACCAATAGGAGTGGCAGCTGTAACTGAGCATGTGACCCCTGATCTCCAATGGGAGATCTTGCCCTGGGCATGCTTAGATGAAGCAACAAAGGACTTAGTCCCAAATCTGCCTGCTCCAACACTGGTTGCAGCAGCAAGTCTCTGCACAGTACTGGGCCGGGCAAGACGCTGGGACCAACGTCTCTGCTGAGCAGCAACCACTGCGGCCGGAGACGGATGGGGGACCACAGCGAGAACAGATCGAGATTCCCCTTGTGCAGGAGTGGGAACTCTAACACAGAGCTCCTAAGTGCTAGAAAAGCAGAATTCCCCCTCAAGTGACCCTATTTTGGAAATTATACCCCTTTGGGAATTTATATACAGTTGTAGTGATGATTTTGACTCCATTGGTGTTTTCCAGAAACAAGTAGCAGTGGATGTTGCTGGATAAAAATTGCTAATCTGCTATTGTAGTGCCCATACATTGTAATGCCTAGTATGTTGTAGTGCCCAGTATTTTATGCTCATCTCATGCTTTTGGAGACACACATTCTTAAATTAGGAGGACTCTGATCATTACAAAAATGCCAAACGTGGCCGCTAAATTTGGTTTAGGCACACTGGGGCTCAAAAGAGAGGGGAAATTTGGATTTGGGAGTGCAGAGTTCTCTGGCTTTCTTTTAGGAGGTGAGGTACCATAGCACTTTTCCAGAGCTTTTGTACTACCAGTTATGTGGAAGCTCCCTATATTTCCATTAACAGATGACAGACATGACTGGGGTCTTGCTTTTTTTGTGGATTGAGTTGAAGCTTTTATTGCGAACATTTTACATAACATTTAAGATCACATTTATCCGACACTCTATTTTCAGCATTTTGGAGTTTCAATCTAAATCTCTGAGTAACGTAAAAGATGAAACCTCGAGGGATCAATTCAGTATAATGAGGCAGCAGAGTTACTCTAGACTCTGTCTGGCCTCAAAATATCCTAGAAATTTGAGCCTAGGAAAAATGGCACTCCCCATAATGTAAATTAATCAGAAAAGAGCTGGAAGCATTATGCCAATAATCAAAATAACACTTTATTGAAAACACTTATTTTTAAAAAAATCACTAAAACATGAGATATGCATCCAATAATTTCCCTGGGTGAGTATATGCATAGATAATGATCTCATATTTCTATCATGGCTGTATAACTGATTCCAATAAGTTAGAAAGACAATATGTCGTAGTGCAATATCATTGGTTGGTACATCAAAAACAATTGCTGCAAAAATGTACTCATAAGCATAATAATACCTCCCAAACGCTATAAGTGCAAAGGGGCATTGCTAAAGTAAGTAATGAAGGCACTGAACAGCAATGTGTCATAGTGCAATATCATTGGTTGGTACATCAAAAACAATTGCTGCAAAAATGTGCTCATAAGCATAATAATACCTCCCAAACGCTATGAGTGCAAAGGGGCATTGCTAAAGTAAGTAATGAAGGCACTGAACAGCAATAGGAACTGTGTAAAAGTTACTACCGGGTTGTTAATGGTGCTTAAGACAACCGGGCTATGATGTCCAATAGTGTGCACAATTAGGACAAACAGCCAAGAGAAACATATACGACCTAAGGGAAATGACGGCAGTGTCCCGTGTCCCGACGCGCGTTTCGCGTTAGCTTCGTCCTGGGAAATGTGGTCACATGGTCTACTGGTCAAGATACCCCCTATATATAGCTCCCAGGACGAAGCTAACGCGAAACGCGCGTCGGGACACGGACACTGCCGTCATTTCCCTCAGGTCGTATATGTTTCTCTTGGCTGTTTGTCCTAATTGTGCACACTATTGGACATCATAGCCCGGTTGTCTTAAGCACCATTAACAACCCGGTAGTAACTTTTACACAGTTCCTATTGCTGTTCAGTGCCTTCATTACTTACTTTAGCAATGCCCCTTTGCACTCATAGCGTTTGGGAGGTATTATTATGCTTATGAGCACATTTTTGCAGCAATTGTTTTTGATGTACCAACCAATGATATTGCACTACGACATATTGTCTTTCTATCTTATTGAATCAGTTATACAGCCATGATATAATATGAGATCATTATCTATGCATATACTCACCCAGGGAAATTATTGGATGCATATCTCATGTTTTAGTGATTTTTTTAAAAATAAGTGTTTTCAATAAAGTGTTATTTTGATTATTGGCATAATGCTTCCAGCTCTTTTCTGATTAATCTGTCTGGCCTCAGTTCAGCTGTGTACTTTTCAGAGGTGCACAAAACTGTGTTCGACCGCATTTTTATGCTCACCTAAAAAGACGGACACCGCCCGATCACAGGTCCTATAGCATCCACACTCACCCCTGTGTCTGACCGTGTACAGAACATCGCAGAGGATACATTTTGTGAGGTAAAATTTTTTTATAAACAGTCAGTGAAATATTTTACCTCACAAAATGAATCCTCTGTGATCCTCTGCTGTAATTGTCAGTATTGTCTTTTGCTTCCTCACCTGCCCAGGACATGTGGTATGCTCCGTACACGGTCAGTCACAGTCAATTTTTAAAATGAACTTTCGTTCATTGGAAAACCCCTTTAATGTGACCGGCGTCCTCTGCCTGTAGACACGTCGCGCATCTGCCGCTAGGATCAGCTGAATGATTCATTGCACCTGTGCGTAATTTGCGCAGGCACAGTAAATCAGACTTTGTGCAGACAGATAGCGGCAGTCACATTAAAACTGTGCATGCGCTCCTCCTGTACAAAGATGGCGGCAGTCAGTGAATCATTCGGCTGATCCCGGTGGCAGCGTGTTCGTGAAGGTGTTCCGCTGGTGGTACTGCGCAAGAGGCTGCGTGTGTGTTAGTGTGTGTGTGAGTGTGTGAGTGTATGTGTGAGAGTGTATGAGTGTGTGTGTGCGTGTGGTGCGTACGGCGCATAGAGTGTTAGTGTGTGTGTGTGGTAAGTCGGTGTTCCGCTGGTGGTACCACGCAATAGGTTGGTACCAGCAGCAGTTTCCATATTGAGACACCCATCACTTGGGGGTCCCAATATGGCGGTCGGTGAATTTCCTCTGCTTGGAATTCTGGGATACGGTGACATCTGGACAGAACAGGAAATTAAAACATTACAAGGCAATTATATAAATAGATAGGAAAGGTAAGGTGAGAATGGGGAAGCAGGAGAAAAAAATGGGAAATTAGAGGGGGGGAGGATATATAGATAAATAATACAGAAAGCAATATACATGAATTGGATCCATCAGCATAAGAAACATTTTTGAAACAATTTGATTATACAATTAACATAAAACCAGTTTAATCAGTTTTAATCAATGCTGGAGTAAGGGCTATGACTAAGGACCCTGTGTGGTCTGAAACGGTGTAAGCAAGATGTTTTTATGAAACTACAATAAAGGATAAAGTTTTTTTTTAATATCATAGCCTAATTTTCCTCTATCAAAATATGTCATTTTGCTGGTGACTGGACTTCCTCCTTTTTTAGTTGATGCTGGAGTAAACTTATTTATCCATACATTTTACCTTAACAAATATCTCTTAGTTTGTTTATCCCTTATTGCAAAATTGCATTCAAACCTGCTGTGTATCGAAATTCTATTATTTCTGTTATATTTGGAGGGTTTGGCTCCTTCCATTTGGTTGCAATTAGATATTTAATTGTTAGGAGTATGTGACAAATTATGTGTCAAAGTTTGCTTGGTAGATCCTCTATATCTATTGAAAATCAGGAGCGGACACTGACAGCTTGGTGTCCCTGTTCAAGAAATGTGTCTGGGCTCCTCTCCTTCTATGGTGACAAAGCTACATATATATGCTATGTAACAGACAGCACTGTACATAACAGCAGAGGAAGCTACAGTATATAATAAGGGACAGCATCATAAAAAGTGACTATGCTATATACTGAGGGATGGTGCTATACATAATAAGCGAGTACACTATATTCTAAGGGACTGTGTTAGACATAATAAGCGATAATAACGTCTTCCTCCACCTCCCCTGTTCCTAAATCCATTATAAATCCCCCTTTCTCCCATCCCAATCCAGCACACCAAACATTGTCCTCCTTCCCCCGCATCCCATTATTGTCCTCTCCCCCACCCCAATCATTGCCCTTTTCACCACCTCTATCATTGCTTTCTCCCCATCACCTCCTCCCACCACCCCATCATTGCCCATTCTACCACCTCCATAATTTCCTCCTCCACCACCCCATCATTACCTTTCCATCAACATTGTCCTTTTCACTACCACTCCCATCATTGCCCATTCCACTACCTCCATTATTGCCCTTTTCCATCACAACCATCATTGTCCTTTCCATCACCTCTATCGTTGCCTTTTCCCCACAGCCTCTATCATTGCCCATTCCACCACCTCCATCATTGCTTTCTCCACCACTACTCCATCATTACCCTTTCTACCCCACCACAATGCCCTTTCCACCACCACCATTGCTTTCTACCCCATCTCCCTCATCACTGACCTTTCCACCACCTCCATCATTGCCTTCTCCACACCACCATCATCATTGCCTTCATTCCCATCACCTCCATCATTACCTTCTTCCCCACCATTGTCCTTTCCACTGCCACCATCATTGCCTTCTCCCCCACTCCATCATTGCTTTCTCCCCACCACCCTCATCATTGTCCTTTCCACCATCTCCATCATTGCTTTCTCCCCACCACCCTATCATTGTCCTTTCCACTGTCACCATCATTGTCCTTTCCACCATCTCCATCATTGCTTTCTCACCCACCACCCCATAATTGCCCATTCCACCACCTCCATCATTGCTTTTTCCCACACCACCCTCATCATTGTCCTCTCCATCACCCCACCATTGCCTTCTCCCTCACCACCATCATTGCCTTCTCTCCCACTACCTTCATCATTACCTTCCACCCCACCACCCCCATCATTTTCCTTTCAATTGCCACCATCATTGTCCTTTCCACTGTCACCATCATTGCCTTTACCCCTATTATTGCCCATTCCACTATCTCCATCATTTCCTCCTCCCCCACCACTCCCATCATTGTCCTTTCCACTATAATTGCCCATTCCACTATCTCCATCATTTCCTCTTCCCACACCACCCCCATCATTGTCCTTTTAACTGCCACCATCATTGCCTTTACCCCATCATTGCCCATTCCACCCCCCATAATTTCCTCCTCCCCCACCCCATCATTGTCATTTCCACAGCCACCATCATTGCCTTCTCCCTCACCACCCCCATCATTGCCAATTCCACCACCTCCACCATTATCTCCTGTGTTAGGTATCGGGCGACGGCGGGATCCAAACCTGGATCTGAGGAGTCTGTGGTCTCCCATCCAGGCCCAGCCGAGGCAGATGCTGCTCAGCTTCGCCGTCAATCCCAACACCTAGCTAATACCCGAGCGGCACAAGCTGTTACTAGAGTCTTTGTTCATAGTAGCCTTAAACCTAGGTTACAGAACAGGAAAAGGCTGTTATAAGCCTAAGTCCAGAAATGCCTGCACTGAGCATGTCCGTGACATGGTGAACCGTGATTGGTGGTTAATGTCAGCTGGTCCTCTGACCAGGCATCGCCTGATTGGTCTCGGATGATGTCATCGGTGATGCGATTGATGAGATGGCTGGGGGGGAGCTTATCCCTTAAATAGCTTGTCTGTCCACGGCGCGGCGCGGTCAGACCATATTAAAATAGGCAGTGCTCATGTGTCGACGTACCAGAATCTGGGCTCCACGTGCTCTCTAGCTTCCCTCTCCGGGACCTGCCGATGCCAGAGTTCGCTCAGCTAATTAGCACAGGTCCTTTAGGCAGGATTTTCTTATGCCAGGCAGGTAGCCAATGTGGAGCATACTTGCTACATCAAGAGGGTAGCGATACACCCTGAGCAGACTGCGGGGCGCGTAACCTGGGCATCTCCTGCCAGCTGAACAGAGAGTTGCTCAGTCCGGTCGTACACCGGCTGACAACACGTACGCCTGACGGGAGTTGCATGCACTTCATAATCATCTGGCAAGTGGCTTCTGTGCAGTCAACAGGCTACGTTTACGCCAGCCTACTGCACATCTCATGTGAAGTTAACAGGGATAGTGCAATTATCTCTCTCCTTGTGTGAAGTAACACAGGCGAGATCTAATATTAATTCTTTAGTTGTCAGTTGTTACCTTCATACCCAAGGGGTGCTCGGCAGCAGTGACTCTAACTGCATCGCGGACCCTGGGTTCGGTTGCAATCCATTATCTAATAAAGTTCTTGCAACCGAGCTCATAACATCCTTCCCCACCACCCCATCATTGTCCTTTCAACTGCCACTATCATTGCCTTCACCCCCATCACCCCATCATTGTTCTTTCCCCTGCCACCATCATTGCCTTCTCCTCCACCACCCTATCATTTCCCATTCCACCACCTCCATCATTTCCTACTCCCCCCACCCCATCATCGTACTTTCCACTGCCACCATCATTGCCTTCTCCCCCACCACCCCCATCATTGGCCATTCCACCGCCTCCATCATTTCCTCCTCCCCACTACCCCATCATTGCCTTATCCCCTATCACTGCCCTCTCCTCCACCTACACACACAGCACCATTCACCTTTCTGCACGTTCCCCCGCAGCGACATACACACAGCACATCTCACCACTCACTTCTCCGCACCTCTCACCTCTCTGCACGCTCCACCGCAGTATCACCATCGCCGGCAGCTTCC
>JARQOD010000005.1:313249353-313335443 GCA_033576555.1 Oophaga sylvatica | reverse complement strand
TTGTGGAACCTAGGATCCCCATGCCAGATTTGTTTTTAGGGGATCGAGCTAAGTTTCAGAATTTCAAAAATAATTGTAAATTGTTTCTTGCCTTAAAATCTAAGTCCTCAGGAAACGCAGCGCAGCAGGTTCAAATTATCATCTCTCTCCTGCGCGGCGATCCTCAGGATTGGGCTTTTTCCCTGATACCTGGGGATCCTGTTTTGAGTGATGTTGATGCATTTTTTCAGGCTTTGGGGTTATTGTACGATGAGCCTAATGTCACTGATCAAGCTGAAAAAGCCTTGTTGGCATTAAATCAGGGGCTTGATGACGCTGAGTTATACTGTCAGAGATTCCGTAGGTGGGCAGTCCTGACCAAATGGAATGACGACGCTTTGGCGGCCCTTTTCCGGAAGGGTCTGTCGGATAATGTAAAGGATGTTATGGTGGGATTCCCTGTCCCTCTGGTCTCAATGATTCTATGTCATTAGCGATTCAAATTGACAGATGTTTGCGTGAGCGGAGAAGTATGCGTGGAGTGGTGTTGCCTTGTGAGCCAGCTGCTGAGCCCATGCAGTGTGATGGAGTGGTGTCTGGGGCACAGCGTCATGATTTTCGAAAGCGCAATGGGTTATGTTTCTACTGTGGTGATGCCTCTCATGCTATTTCAGTCTGCCCTAAGCGGGGAAGACATTTTGCACGCTCAGTTGTCTTGGGTAGTGTTCAGACTAAGTTTTTATTAACTGTCACTCTGATATGCTCTCTGTCCTCATTTTCTGCTCAGGCTTTCGTTGATTCTGGAGCAGCTATTAACCTGATGGATTATGATTTTGCTAAACGTTGTGGGTTTCCCTTGATACCCCTACAGAAGTCTATTCCTTTACTGGGGATCGATTCTACCCCTTTGGCTGAGAATAAACCCCAGTTTTCTACTCAGGTGATAATGAGGGTTGAACCTGATCACCAGGAGTGCTGCAAATTTTTGGTTCTATATAATCTGCATGACATTATAGTGCTGGGTTTCCCTTGGTTACAGTCTCATAATCCTGTTTTGGATTGGAAATCTGTGTCTGTAACCAGTTGGGGCTGCCAATGTGTTAATACCAACACTCCTGTTTTTTCTGCCTCCCCCAGGCTGAGGATGTTCCTGACTTTTTGTTTGATTTTTCTGATGTGTTTAGCGAAAGTAAATCTGCATCCTTACCTCCCCATAGGAGCTATGACTGCGCTATTGAATTAGTGCCAGGTAGTAAATTCCCTAAAGGTCGCCTTTTTAACTTGTCTGTACCTGAACATGACGCTATGCGGTCTTATATCAAGGAATCATTGGAGAAGGGTCATATCAGACCATCCTCTTCACCCTTAGGTGCCGGTTTTTTCTTTGTGGCCAAAAAAGATGGTTCATTAAGGCCGTGTATTGATTATCGTCTCTTGAACAATATTACTGTGAAATATCAATACCCGTTACCCTTGATTTCTGACCTGTTTTCCAGGGTGAAAAACGCTACTTGGTTTACCAAGCTTGACCTCAGGGGGGCGTATAACCTTATTCGCATTAAGCACGGGGATGAATGGAAGACGGCATTTAACACCCCTGAAGGGCATTTTGAGTACCTTGTGATGCCCTTTGGGCTCACTAATGCTCCTTCCGTCTTCCAGTCCTTTATGAATGACATTTTCAGGGATTTTGTGGACAAGTTTCTGATTGTTTATTTGGATGATATCTTGATTTTTTCTAATGACTGGACTCTCATGTGAAACATGTTCGAACTGTATTCCAGATTTTGAGAGAGAATGCTCTGTATGTGAAGGGATCAAAGTGTCTTTTTGGCGTACAGAAGATCTCATTTCTGGGATTCATTTTGTCCCCATCTGTTATTGAAATGGACCCGGTCAAGGTTCAGGCCATCAGTGATTGGGTCCAACCTACTTCATTAAAGGCTCTTCAGAGATTTTTGGGTTTTGCCAATTTTTATCGTAAATTTATTGGTAATTTCTCGGTTATTGTTAAACCATTAACTGATTTGACCAGAAAGGGTTCTGATGTGGTGAATTGGCCTCCTGAGGCAGTCTCTGCGTTTCAGGAACTTAAGCAGAGATTCACTTCTGCTCCTGTTCTACGGCAGCCTGATGTTTCTCTGCCATTTCAGGTGGAGGTTGATGCCTCTGAAATTGGGGCAGGTGCCGTTTTGTCCCAAAAAGATCCAGAGACCTCTAAAAGTAACCCTTGTGCCTTTTCTCTCGAAAATTTTCTCCTACTGAACGTAATTATGACGTGGGTAATCGGGAGTTATTGGCCATGAAGTGGGCTTTTGAAGAGTGGAGACATTGGCTGGAGGGAGCCAAACATCAGGTGGTGGTCCTTACGGACCATAAGAATCTGGTCTATCTGGAATCTGCCAAGCGACTCAATCCTAGACAGGCCAGGTGGGCCTTGTTTTTCACACGTTTTAATTTTGTGGTTTCCTTTCTTCCTGGCACTAAGAATGTTAAGGCGGATGCCCTCTCGAGGAGTTTCCTTGCGGACTCTCCTGAGCTATCTGATCCCTCTGTTATTTTGAAGGAGGGTGTAGTTCTTTCCGCCATCTCGCCCAATTTGAGACTTGCTCTGGAGGGGTGTCAGGAGGATAGGCCCGAGCGCTGCCCTGTTGGAAAATTGTTTGTCCCGGACCAATGGAAAAAGAGTGTGATGTCTGAGATTCATTGTTCCGCATTGGCTGGGCATCCCGGAATTTTTGGTACCAGAGACTTGGTTAGTCGGTCCTTTTGGTGGTCTACCTTGTCTCGCGATGTCAGGGAATTTGTGCAGTCCTGCGGGACTTGCTCTCGCTCCAAGCCTTGCTCTCGCTCTAGTGGTTTGTTGATGCCATTGCCTGTGCCCAAGAGACCATGGACCCATATCTCTATGGATTTCATTTCCGATCTTCCTGTTTCTCAGAGAATGACCACCATCTGGGTAATTTGTGATAGGTTTTCCAAAATGATACATCTTGTGCCATTACCTAAGTTGCCTTCCTCCTCTGAATTGGTGCCGTTGTTCCTTCAGCATGTGGTTCGTTTACACGGCATTCCTGAGAACATTGTGTCTGACAGAGGAGTCCAGTTTGTTTCCAGATTTTGGAGGACTTTTTGTTCTAAACTGGGTGTTCAATTGTCTTTCTCCTCGGCATTTCATCCTCAGACCAATGGTCAAACTGAGAGAACAAACCAGACATTGGAGACTTATCTAAGATGCTTTGTGTCTGCTGATCAGGATGACTGGGTCTCTTTTTTGCCTTTGGCTGAGTTTGCTCTTAATAATAGGGCTAGCTCTGCCACTTTGATGTCTCCGTTTTTCTGTAATTCTGGGTTTCACCCTCGATTTTCTTCAGGACAGACGGAGGCTTCTGTCTGTCCAGGTGTTGACTCTGTTGTTGAGCGTATGCAGCAGATTTGGGACCAGGTGGTGGAGAGGTTGTCCCTCTCTCAGGAGAGGGCCCAGCGGTTTGCTAACCGGCATAGGACTGATGGTCCTCGGTTTTAAAGTGGGGGACTTGGTCTGGTTGTCCTCAAAGAATATTCCTATGAGAGTAGCATCTCCTAAATTTAAGCCTAGGTTCATTGGACCTTATAAGATCATGGAGATTATTAATCCTGTTTCTTTTCGTTTGCTTCTTCCAGGGACATTTAAGATCCATAACGTGTTCCACAAGTCCTTGTTGAAGAGGTTTGTTGAGCCAGTGGTTCCTGCTGCTGTGCCTCCTGACCCTGTTTTGGTTGAGGGCAATCTGGAGTATGTGGTTGAGAAAATATTGGATTCTCGTTTTTCTAGACGAAGACTCCAGTATTTGGTTAAATGGAGAGGTTATGGTCAGGAAGACAATTCTTGGGTGTTTGCTTCGGACATCCATGCTAGGAGACTTATCCGTGCGTATCATAGAACTCATCCTGACCGACCTGGTTGCTCAAATGAGGGTTCGGTGACCCCTCCTCAAGGGGGGGGTACTGTTGTGAATGGGTTTGAGATGAGTTCTGAGCAGAGGCTCCCTCTGGTGGTTACAAGCGGTACTAGTGAGGATTGTGAGGACTGGGAATCAGGTGTTACTGATTGGTCTTATATAAGGGAGTCATTTTCCCATCAGGGTTGCCGGTGATCAATTTTTCTGGTCTGAATCCTTCTTTCCAGTTCCCCTTGTAGCCTGCTGTGTCGTGTCTGCATCTCCTGCTATCAGATAAGACAATTTCTTATTTTGTGTTTTTGCTATATTTTTGCATTTTGTCCTGCACTTCTTTGGGGGCCTTCTGGGTCCCCTCCGGGGGCTTTTGCCCTCTCAGTTTAGTCCAGCCTCTGTGTTTTGTACTTTTGCTTTTTCCAGTTTTTTTTCAGTGGCTGCTGTTTTGATTTTTTTTTACACCAGAGAACTAATTTAGGTGGTAGAGGTCGTGTGATCTCAGGTGATTTTGAAATTAGTAGAGTTGGTGTTTTTTCAGGGTTTTCTGAGATTGCAGTAAGTACCCTTCCTGTCCTTTTCTATTTAGATAGTTTGGGCCCCAGCGTTTGCTCATACTATTTTCTTTCTGTGTCAGTATTTCCTCTTGTCTAACCGCCATTACATGTTTGGGGGCTTTCTATTATCTTTGGGGTTCTGCTCCGGGGCAGATAGCTTTCCTATTTCTATCTTTAGGTGTAGTTAGTTTCTCAGGCTGTGACGAGGCGTCTAGGACCAACGTAGGAACGCTCCACGGCTGCCTCTAGTTGTGGTGGTTAGTCAGGGTACTGCAATCTCATAGATTCCAACTGCTCTGGTGTATTTCCTTTTTTACCTGCACTCCTCAGCTACCGTAACATAACACATGACGCTTTACGGCATGCGTCGCGATGCGCCCTCAAATGGGGGTGAATGGCAGCGTTAACCGACTGTGTTACACCGCCTTATACCGCGGTGTAACGCAGTCCGTCTAACGGACTGCCATAACGCAGTATGAACACAGCCTAACCCTAACCCTAATTATAACCCTAACCCTAACCCTAGCCCTAACCCTAACCCTAATGGAAAATTGAAAATAAATATAATTTCTATATTTTATTATATGTCCCTAACTAAGGGGGTGATAAATGGGGGGGTTATGTACTGTTTTTTTATTTTGATCACTGTGATAGTTTATCACAGTGATCAAAATGTACTTTTATGAGAATGAATGAAACATTTTTTGAATCTGCCGCCAGCCCACCATTTTTTTTCACAGGAAGAAGATCCGGGAGGATCGCAGGCCAGGGGAAGCTGCCGGAGGACACCGGGAGGTATGGGGGGGTGTTCGGGGGTACTGGGGACTCTAATTCTCTCCCCTCTGATGTGCGATCACATCAGAGCTAAGAGAAATCTTTTTTTTTTTTTGCGGTCGCCGTTATACTCTGTATAACGGCGATCACGACACCGGGGTCGGTAAATACCGACCCGGATCATGTTCTCTGGGGTCTCGGCTACCCTCGGCAGCCGAGACCCCAGAGAAAACTGCCCAAGCCCCCCAGCACATTGTGGTGGGCGCACTGAGCATGCACCCGCCATTTTCTAGGCCCTAAATATGGCGGCGTCCACCGGAAAACACCGGAGGGCCCGGGGGCCACATGCAGGGGATCGGGGGCCACAAGGGGGGGATCGGGGGCCATTTTTCTCTCTCCTCTGATGTCCGATCACATCAGAGGAGAGAGAAATTAAATGGCACACCAACAGACCCGATTCATGTTCTCTGGGGTCTCGGCTACCCCCGGCAGCCGAGACCCCGGAGAAAATGCGCCTCTGGGGGGCGCTATTCACTTTTTCCACAGCGCCGTTAATTAACGGCGCTGTGGTTTAAGTACCCTTAATGACGTCTGTTAAAAGGCGTATCAGTGGTCATTAAGGGGTTAAGGAGTAATCATTGACCTGTTTACCTACTGATGTCACATGGGGCAATATTGTGACTACTTAAAGAGAATATATCACCAGGTTTTTCCTACCTCATGAAAGAGCAGCATAATGTAAGGAAAGAAACCCCGATTCCAGCAATGTGTCACTTAGTTCACTGGGTGTAGCAGTTGTGAAACAGAGTTTTTAGATGTAGCATATAGCTGCTACCAGGAAATTCAGGGCCTCATACTGGAAAAATTTCAGACCCCCTTGAGACTCCGCCCAGTCCCAGCATGCGAACCTTCCACAGTCCCACCGTTCATTCTTGGAAAAACTCTACTTCTGCACCACATCCTCACCAATCACACATTAATAGTACTTATCAAACACCAGATCACATATATACCCATCAGCTTTTACTTTGGCTAAAAGATTTTTTAAGCGGCCACCATGACAAGGGAATGTGTCACATTCATTTTTTTTAAATGATCAATAATACCACATACAAGGGATAAATACCATAGCACCATGGCCAGACCACATATTACCAAAACATAGTGACCAAATAATACCACATACAAGGAATAAATACCGCCACATCATGACCAGACCACATATTATCACCACATAGTGACTGAATAATACCATATACAAGGGACAAATAACGTCACACCTTGACCAATCCACATGTTACCACCACATAGTGACCAAATAATACCACATACAGGGGAGAAATGCCACCACACCATGACCAGACCACATAATACCACCACATAGTGACCAAATACTGCCATACTGATCATTAAAAAACCCACAATACTAATATTCCCACAAGTCATTAAACACAGGGGCTCTGAACATAGCATACAGTATATAGTGTCAGTGTACAGGTCACACACTGACTCACCAGTGATGTCTCCAGTTGAAGTTATTCATCTTCGCTTTTCTTCTTCATCCTTCAGACTTTCATCACATTATCACATAGGCGCCATCACAAGTTTGTCACAAAAAAAAGTGGATGGAGCTCCACTGGAACTGTGCTGCCATATAACCAAGATGTGCACTGCCATCATTATAATCCGCCTATGGGCCCATCCTGCCCCTGGGGACCGGTGAGCACACTCGTTCCGGGCCACCCTCCTTTGCTTCTGCTCACTGGGCCCAGGGGGAAGGTTGGCTCATAATGCAGAGGCAGAGCTGCACCTATTGCTAATGAGAACAACTCAGCTACATGTATGACTATAGTGAAAAAGGGTACATTCTGATGCAGTGTATTATTCATTTGTTTTGTGATTTCTGAACATAGTCATTGAAAATATTACAGATGGGGAACATTATTACAGTATGTGTAAATTATTACAAGATAAGATCCAGGATGGGGGGCTATTATTACAGGATGTGGGACATTATTACAGGTGTCTAGAACACAACTTGAAACATTTTTAGAATCCATTCTGTCACGGTTCCATCCCTCAGTGTGTCTGGGATGCAGTTACTGACAGCTCAGCAGTCCAATCTGGTACTGGTGCGTGCTGAAACTGTCAGCACTTTGACAGTTCATTTATCCAGTCTTCCGCAGGGCGCACTGAGCTGTCAGTGGGTTGATTGACAGCTTAGCCATCCAATCTGAGACTGGAAGGTAATGGCTGTCTCCAGGTATTTATTGTCACAGGTGATTGCCAGGCTACTTACTGTTACTGGGCTGTTTCTCCCAGACCCCTTCCAGACGTAAATTCAGTTACTGTGTGGTTTGTCTGTCTGTGCCTTGAGTTCTGTTTGTAGATCTTTTGTTGCCTGATATTGGAACTCGTTCTGACCATCTGTCTGTTTAACCCTCCTGCTCTGATCCACTATATTCCTGGTATTCTGACCTCGGAACGTTACCTGACTACGCCTATGTCTCTTCCTTCTGTTTATGACATGTGCTCCTGGCTTCTGACCTTGGACTCCTTGACTATCCTGACTCAAAGCTTGGCCTTGAGAAGTGACTCATCGTCAAACATGGGTTATACTCTGTCTATATCTCTCTCAGCTGCATCGGGGCTTCAGGCCTATGTTGCTTAACACAGACCAAAGACATATGTGGACTTTGCACAGCTTTGAATTACTTGTCATACGTTAAAGAGGTTGTTCCTTTTTCAGAAAATTTTAGTCCTCAGGTGCAGTTTCTTATAAAAAAAACAAAAACAAATTATACGCAAATGCTTTATGCTCTGTCTCCGGGTACATCTCTGCCATTGCTATAGTTGTCCAGAATGGACTGCAGCGCTAACATCACATCGACAGCTTGGCAATCAGTGAACTCAATGGCTCTACGCGGGATATTCCATCTACACAGATATGGCAGATGATGTCACTGATTGGTTGCTGCGCTGTTGACTTGATGTAATTGCTGCAGCAATTTCCAGACACTAAGAGCAGAGGAGAAGACTCAATGCTGAATCCTAGAATTCACAATAACGAGCAGTTTAGGTTTTTTTTTATATAGCAATTTTTTGAAAGACTGTCAACATACAGTACAGTTTTTATAATACAACTCTCAGCATACACACATGAGAAGGGTCACTGCTATTCCCAGCCCTCTTCCAAGGAGACCTTCCTAAAATGAACTTATACCAGGCTCCCATTCAGTTAACTCTTCCACAGTACAAATCCAAAACTACAGGCCTAAATTCTCTGCTAGTGTCTGGATCTGTACCTTTTATATCCTTTTACAAATTGTATAGGTTACACAGGGCCGTATTTGCCATAAAAGGAGGGACATTGTGTAGGTATAAGATGGAAGGAGTACCATGTGAAGTGGGGACACAGTGGGAAGAGGAGGCATTTTGGGGAGAGGTACTGAAGATTGGATAGTATGGAAGCTATAGTTCGCAACGTAGGTACAGTGTGTAGGAGAGACATTGCACAGGCCATAGTTGTTAAGGGTGGATGGTTTGACTGCTATTGTTTATAAGAATTAGACAGCGAGGCAGCCATAGATTATGGGATGGGATTGTGGTTATAGTACAGTATATAAGGGGGACAGTGTGGAGGCAATATTTTAAAGAAGAGGGGGCCATATATCATATGAGGGACAGTGTATTTATTCAGGGGCACAGCATATGGCTTATTTAGGGCTCAACAGGGGCAGCTAATTTTATTCAGGAAGAATTATATCGGCAATTTTATTTTTAAGGTCAATGTGTCAGGATGTGCTACAGAAGAGCGGAAAAAAGGGACGTCTGCGGAGACTAGCTCTGATGTCAGAAGCAGAAGAAGAAGAAAAGGATGTGAGCAAGTGCAATAGGAGAAGATTTCAACTACACGGCATTGGGATCTAAGGGTGCATTTACTGGTCAAATACTGCACTTAAATGACTGCCGACTGGTTATATGAAGTTGATCGCAGTCGGCTAATAGCCTGCTTAGGCTGACAACACTTTAATGTGCACAAAGTGATTCTTAATATGAACTTTCAGGGCACATTGTTCTTGGCAACACATGTCTACACAGAATTATCTGCTGCCCAGAACAATGATATTTAAGCAAGCTAAAAAATTATTTCACTCTACGTACTAATGTTTTGCTTTTGATTGGCACCCTATTTAGATAGGCCGATAATTCATACCCGATTCAGCCTATGGAAATCCACCTTAAAGACCAAGTAACTTTTCAAAGATTTTTTTATATGTTTTAGGAACTTTAATTCTGAGCAGATTGATCTGGAACCCAGTCATGAGACCCCACCAATCACTCAAAATGAATATTAAAAGTGCGCAGTTCAGTAGAAAAACTTACACAGCAGAGTTCAGATGCAGTAGAAAACCATAGGTTTCTGCCTCCTAAACTTCTCCCTTCTAAGAGGTCTTTTAAACAACTGGTGGGACAGTTCAGGACTCAGACACCCCTGATCTGCTCAGAGTGAAGGAGCCTAAAATATATATAAAAAATATGCCAAAATTTAAGTTACTCTCTAAATGTTTAACAGTGCTATCAGGAGCAGATTAGGAATAGCCAGTGCCCAGGGCAGTCAAAAGGGCATGGGCCTCCAAGCACCGATGTATCACGTGACATGTCATAGGATTCCCTTTGAGAAAATGGCTCAACAAAAATAGTGGTATCATTATCAATAATAAGTTAGTTATATTTCAAAATCGAACCATTCATTATGATACCCAAATAACAGACAAAATCAAGGACTAATAGTCAATATCATGAATAGCAAGGTAAAAAAAAGGAAAGACCGATCATCAAGCCCAAAAATGTATAAAAATATGAAGATACTTTATTATAAATCCATTCAAAGAACAGAATTAAAAAGGTGGAAAAAACCACAGTGTATATGTGCAGTTATGAACAAGGGACGTGGGTGTGCTGATTTAACAGTCATAGGATATTATTAAATCATAATGGTAAACAACCATAAAAAATATAAGACTGTTAGGATATATTCCCCCAAAGTAAGCCACCAATAATATGTTGGGCTATTACATAAGAATCAAGGGCAAGATATCCCCTAGAAGTCCATCATAGGAAGTATGCTTAGAAATGGCAATATCGATAGCAGACATGCAACATGCAAATTAAGATTCTAATTAGCATACCTATAGATATCCCGTAGACCAGGCCTGGGCAAAGTGTGGCCCGCGGGCCACATCCGGCCCTATGGCTGTCTCAGTCCGGCCCGTGGACCAAGACAGCCGTGGGGCTGAAAATCAGAGGCCCACGGGCCTGCATGGTGCCTGCCCGCTTGCTGTTTCCATGTGTGGCTCTGTGCTGCGCCGATGATCCTCTGGTGGAGGTGGGGCCTCCGGCCACTTCTTTCACCAATCAGCGTGTGAGTTGAGGCAGGGAGAGAAGTAGAGCACCAGGGAACGGGACCAAGGTGAGTATGCTGTGTTTTTTTTTCTCATGTGTATGGGCTGTTTGGGTGGGCATAGGGAGGCTATGAGGGTGTGACATGGTGCTGCACACATGGGGCAACATGGTGCTGCACACATGGGGTGACATAGTGCTGCAAAGATGAGGCGAAATGGTGCTGCACACATGGCATGATATGGTGCTGTACACATGGTGTGACATGGTGCTACACATGGGGATGACATGGTGCTTCATATGGGGCAACATGCACCGCATGATGCTGTATATGGAGGCGAAATGCTTCACATGTGGAGGCTATGGGGCGACATGCAGTGTATATAAGGAGGCTGTGTGGGGCTCATGCAGTATATGGGGAGGCTGTGTGGGGCTTATGCAGTGTATATAGGGAGGCTGTGTGGGGCTCATGCAGTGTATATAGGGAGGTTGTGTGGGCTCATGCATTGTATATAGGGAGGCTGTGTGGGGCTCATACAATGTATATAGGGAGGCTGTGTGGGGCTCATGCTGTGTGTATATAGGGAGGCTGTGTGAAGCTTATGCAGTGTATATAGTGAGGCTGTGTGGGACTCATGCAGTGTATATAGGGAGGCTGTGTGGGGCTCATGCAGTATATGGGGAGGCTGTGTGAGGCTCATGCAGTGTATATAGGGAGGCTGTGTGGGGCTCATGCAGTATATGTAAGAAGAAGTACAAGATCGGGGGTACGTGTCTCACGCCGGTTCCAGAACCACCGGGGCTGTCACCAATGTTTCAAGGGGGAAGACTTTCTGACCAGGACCGTACTTGGCATGTGACTAAGGCAGGTGGGGTAGCATTAAAACGCGCTGCGTGCGGGAAAGGAGGCACAGTCCAGATGGGAAAGCTAAGCGGATAGTCAGGTGCAGTGTCAGCTGTCAGAGCGGAGCACCCCGCAAGCGCAGGGCGACTTGACCTGCCTCCTGCATATACTTCCACTGTACGAGTACTGCAGACTGTCGTTCCCCCGCTTTACTCCATTCCGGGAGGTGACTCTCATCTGACGCCAGAGACTGTGACTTGCGCGCGGTACATAAAGCAACAGGTGTCTAGGCCAGAGCCGATTGACCAAGTACTCTTATGCACCGCGGAGCGAAGCCTTGCTCCTGCGGTCATCTCTACTGAACTGAGCACAGTGAGTGACATTAAGGAGTATGGAAACTCCCCGCATTCTTCAAGGACTCTTCCCCTGCTCCATGGATTGGATCCCCGTTCCCTACAGACACCTTCGAGACGTCATATGCCGCTGTTGTCGGTGCCACCATTGGAGAACCGAGACGCTGCAATCAAGACTACAGACTGATAAGTTTTTTCTGTTTCTTTTACTATTGAACTATCATTCGCCCCTGTCCTACCCCTACCAAGCTCCCAGTTCTAACCAAATCCTTATCACACTCTGTGTCCCTTCACTCTCTGCTTAGAGTATACGTGCTGTTAATAAATCTGTTAACTCTTGATCTGCCTCCTAACTGTGACGACATCTCCCGTTCCTGCGCTAACTTCACTTGGCGTAGCCGGCAGGATGTCGTTCAATGGCGCAGATCAAGCTGTTGGAGGGGGCTCTCGGTCCAGCCTCTCCCTGGGGACCATATTAAATAACCTCCCAAATCTGACTGGGAGTAACACCATGCTTTGGACTTGGACTGAACGTATAAAGGGGTTGATGAGGATGCATCCCATGACTCCGGCTCTAGAAGCAGAGGTTGCTATGATGGCCTAGATCAATGTTTCTCAACTCCAGTCCTCAGGACCCACCAACAGGTCATGTTTTCAGGATTTCCTTAGTATTGCACAGGTGATAATTTTATCACCTGCTCAAGCATTAATTATGTTATGATTTGGTAGCTGAGGAGAGCAGGCAAAAAGGAAATACACCAGAGCAGTCGAAACTATGAGATTGCAGTACCCTGACTAACCACCACAACTAGAGGCAGCCGTGGAGCGTTCCTACGTTGGTCCTAGACGCCTCGTCACAGCCTGAGAAACTAACTACACCTAAAGATAGAAAGAGGAAAGCTATCTGCCCCGGAGCAGATCCCCAAAGAACATAGAAAGCCCCCAAACATGTAATGGTGGTTAGACAAGAAGAAATACTGACACAGAAAGAAAATAGTATGAGCAAACGTTGGGGCCCAAACTTACTAAATAGAAAAGGATAGGAAGGGCACTTACTGCAATCCCAAAAAACCCTGAAAAGCACCAACTCTACTAATTTCAAAAACACCTGAGATCACACGACCTCTACCACCTAAATTAGTTCTCTGGTGTAACCAAAAACAAAACAGCAGCCACTGAAAAAACTGGAAAAAGCAAATGTACAAACATCAGTGGCTGAACTGAACTGAGAGGGCAAAAGCCCCCAGAGGGGACCCTGAAGGCCCCCACAGAAGTGCAGGACAAAATGCAAAAATCAAGCACAAAAACAAAAAGAAGAAAATGTCTTATCTGTTAGCAGGAGATTCAGACACGACACAGCAGGCTACCAAGGAAACAGGCATCAAGGATTGAGACCAGAACAATTGATCACTGGCAACCCTGATGGGAAGGCGACTCCCTTATATAAGACCTGATTCCCAATCCTCACAATCTTCACTGGACAGTCCAGTACCGTTTGTAACCACCAGAGGGAGCTTCTGCTCAGAACTCATTTCCAGCCTATTCACAACAGTACCCCCCCTTGAGGAGGGGTCACCGAACCCTCATTTGAGCAACCAGTTCGGTCAGGATGAGTTCTATGATACGCACGGATGAGTCTCCTAGCATGGATGTCCGAAGCAAACACCCAAGAATTGTCTTCCTGACCATAACCTCTCCATTTAACCAAATACTGGAGTTTCCGTCTAGAAAAAGAGAATTCAGTATTTTCTCAACCACATACTCCAGATTGCCCTCAACCAAAACAGGGTCAGGAGGCACAGTAGTAGGAACCACTGGCTCAACAAACCTCTTCAACAAGGACTTGTGGAACACGTTATGGATCTTAAATGTCCCTGGAAGAAGCAAACGAAAAGAAACAGGATTAAGAATCTCCATGATCTTATAAGGTCCAATGAACCTAGGCTTAAATTTAGGAGATGCCACTCTCATAGGAATATTTCTTGAGGACAACCAGACCAAGTCCCCCACTTTAAACCGAGGACCATCAGTCCTATGCCGGTTAGCAAACCGCTGGGCCTTCTCCTGAGAGAGGGACAACCTCTCCACTACCTGGTCCCAAATCTGTTGCATACGCTCCACAACAGAGTCAACACCTGGACAGACAGAAGCCTCCGTCTGTCCTGAAGAAAATCGAGGGTGAAACCCAGAATTACAGAAAAATGGAGACATCAAAGTGGCAGAGCTAGCCCTATTATTAAGAGCAAACTCAGCCAAAGGCAAAAAAGAGACCCAGTCATCCTGATCAGCAGACACAAAGCATCTTAGATAAGTCTCCAATGTCTGGTTTGTTCTCTCAGTTTGACCATTGGTCTGAGGATGAAACGCCGAGGAGAAAGACAATTGAACACCAATTTTAGAACAAAAGGTCCTCCAAAATCTGGAAACAAACTGGACTCCTCTGTCAGACACAATGTTCTCAGGAATGCCGTGTAAACGAACCACGTGCTGAAGGAACAAAAGCACCAATTCAGAGGAGGAAGGCAACTTAGGTAATGGCACAAGATGTATCATCTTGGAAAACCTATCGCAAATCACCCAGATGACGGTCATTCTCTGAGAAACAGGGAGGTCGGAAATGAAATCCATAGAGATATGGGTCCATGGTCTCTTGGGCACAGGTAATGGCATCAACAAACCACTAGAACGAGAGCAAGGCTTGGAGCGAGAGCAAGTCCCGCAGGACTGCACAAACTCCCTGACATCACGAGACAAGGTAGACCACCAAAAGGACCGACTAACCAAGTCTCTGGTACCAAAAATTCCGGGATGACCGGCCAACGTGGAACAATGAATCTCAGACATTACACTCTTTTTCCACTGGTCCGGGACAAACAATTTCCCAACAGGGCAGTGCTCGGGCTTATCCTCCTGACACCCCTCCAGAGCCAGTCTCAAATTGGGCGAGATGGCGGAAAGAACTACACCCTATTTCAAAATAACAGAAGGATCAGATAACTCAGGAGAGTCCACCAGGAAACTCCTCGAGAGGGCATCCGCCTTAACATTTTTAGTGCCAGGAAGAAATGAAACCACAAAATTAAAACGTGTGAAAAACAAGGCCCACCTGGCCTGTCTAGGAATAAGTCGCTTGGCAGATTCCAGATAAACTAGATTCTTATGGTCCGTAAGGACCACCACCTGATGTTTGGCTCCCTCCAGCCAATGTCTCCACTCTTCAAAAGCCCACTTCATGGCTAATAACTCCCGATTACCCACGTCATAATTACGTTCAGTGGGAGAAAATTTTCGAGAGAAAAAGGCACAAGGGTTACTTTTAGAAGTCTCTGGATCTCTTTGGGACAAAACGGCACCTGCCCCAATTTCAGAGGCATCAACCTCCACCTGAAATGGTAGAGAAACATCAGGCTGCCGTAGAACAGGAGCAGAAGTGAATCTCTGCTTAAGTTCCTGAAATGCAGAGACTGCCTCAGGAGGCCAATTCACCACATCAGAACCCTTCTTGGTCAAATCAGTTAATGGTTTAACAATAACAGAGAAATTACCAATAAATTTACGATAAAAATTGGCAAAACCCAAGAATCTTTGAAGAGCCTTTAATGAAGTAGGTTGGACCCAATCACAGATGGCCTGAACCTTGACCGGGTCCATTTCAATAACAGATGGGGACAAAATGAATCCCAGAAATGAGATCCTCTGAACGCCAAAAAGACACTTTGATCCCTTCACATACAGAGCATTCTCTCTCAAAATCTGGAACACAGTCCGAACATGTTTTACATGAGAGTCCCAGTCATTGGAAAAAATCAAGATATCATTCAAATAAACAATCAGAAATTTATCCACAAAATCCCTGAAAATGTCATTCATGAAGGACTGGAAGACAGAAGGAGCATTAGTGAGCCCAAAGGGCATCACAAGGTACTCAAAATGCCCTTCAGGGGTATTAAATGCCGTCTTCCATTCATCCCCGTGCTTAATGCGAATAAGGTTATATGCCCCCCTGAGGTCAAGCTTGGTAAACCAAGTAGCGTTTTTCACCCTGGAAAACAGATCAGAGATCAAGGGTAAAGGATATTGATATTTCACAGTAATATTGTTCAAGAGACGATAATCAATACACGGCCTTAATGAACCATCCTTTTTGGCCACAAAGAAAAAACCGGCACCTAAGGGTGAAGAGGATGGTCTGATATGACCCTTCTCCAATGACTCCTTGATATAAGACCGCATAGCGTCATGTTCAGGTACAGACAAGTTAAAAAGGCGACCTTTAGGGAATTTACTACCAGGCACTAATTCAATAGCGCAGTCATAGCTCCTATGGGGAGGTAAGGATGCAGATTTACTTTCGCTAAACACATCAGAAAAATCAATCAAAAAGTCAGGAACATCCTGAGCCTGGGGGGAGGCAGAAAAAACAGGAGTGTTGGTATTAACACATTGGCAGCCCCAACTGGTAACAGACACAGATTTCCAATCCAAAACAGGATTATGAGACTGTAACCAAGGGAAACCCAGTACGATAATGTCATGCAGATTATACAGAACCAAAAATTTGCAACTCTCCTGATCATCAGGTTCTACCCTCATTATCACCTGAGTAGAGAACTGAGGTTTATTCTCAGCCAAAGGGGTAGAATCGATCCCCAGTAGGGGAATAGACTTCCGTAGGGGTATCAAGGGAAACCCACAACGTTTAGCAAAATCAAAATCCATCAGGTTAATAGCTGCTCCAGAATCAACAAAGTCCTGAGCAGAAAATGAGGACAGAGAGCATATCAGGATAACAGTTAATAAAAACTTAGTCTGAACACTACCCAAGACAACTGAGCGTGCAAAACGTCTTCCCCGCTTAGGGCAGACTGAAATAGCATGAGAGGCATCACCACAGTAGAAACATAACCCATTGCGCTTTCGAAATTCATGACGCTGTGCCCAGAAACCACTCTATCACACTGCATGGATTCAGAAGCAGGTTCACAAGGCAACATTATTCCACGCATACCTTTCCGCTCACGCAAACGTCTGTCAATTTGAATCGCTAATGACATAGAATCATTGAGACCAGAGGGAACAGGGAATCCCACCATAACATCCTTTACATTATCTGACAGTCCCTTCTGAAAAAGAGCTGCCAAAGCGTCGTCATTCCATTTGGTCAGGACTGCCCACCTACGGAATCTCTGACAGTATAACTCAGCGTCCTCAAGCCCCTGACTTAATGCCAACAAAGTTTTTTCAGCTTGATCAGTGACATTAGGCTCATCGTACAATAACCCCAAAGCCTGAAAAAACGTATTAACATCACTCAAAACAGGATCCCCAGGTGTCAGGGAAAAAGCCCAATCCTGAAGGTCGCCGCGCAGGAGAGAGATGACAATTTGAACCTGCTGCGCTGCGTTCCCTGAGGACTTAGATTTTAAGGCAAAAAACAATTTACAGTTATTTTTGAAATTCTGAAATTTAGCTTGATCCCCTAAAAACAAATCTGGCATGGGAATCCTAGGTTCCACAACAGGCAACCTAGCAGGATAGGTAGCAATACTCCGAACTTCAGTGGCAAGCTGATCCACACGGCCATACAACTGTGCAAACTCCATTGAGAGAGAAAAAAAAATCCTCCTCAGCACCCAGAGATACAGAGGGAAAAAAAAAAATGCAACAAACAGAAAAAAAAAAAAAAATCTCTGACAACTCTGACAACTTTTTTTTTTCCCACAATATTTTTCCCTTCTGTGAGTACCATATAATTTTCAGTTTAGGCCGGTGATACTGTTATGATTTGGTAGCTGAGGAGAGCAGGCAAAAAGGAAATACACCAGAGCAGTTGGAAACTATGAGATTGCAGTACCCTGACTAACCACCACAACTAGAGGCAGCTGTGGAGCGTTCCTACGTTGGTCCTAGATGCCTCGTCACAGCCTGAGAAACTAACTACACCTAAAGATAGAAAGAGGAAAGCTATCTGCCCCGGAGCAGATCCCCAAAGAACATAGAAAGCCCCAAAACATGTAATGGCGGTTAGACAAGAAGAAATACTGACACAGAAAGAAAATAGTATGAGCAAACGTTGGGGCCCAAACTTACTAAATAGAAAAGGATAGGAAGGGCACTTACTGCAATCCCAAAAAACCCTGAAAATCACCAACTCTACTAATTTCAAAAACACCTGAGATCACACGACCTCTACCACCTAAATTAGTTCTCTGGTGTAACCAAAAACAAAACAGCAGCCACTGAAAAAACTGGAAAAAGCAAATGTACAAACATCAGTGGCTGAACTGAACTGAGAGGGCAAAAGCCCCCAGAGGGGACCCTGAAGGCCCCCACGGAAGTGCAGGACAAAATGCAAAAATCAAGCACAAAAACAAAAAGAAGAAAATGTCTTATCTGTTAGCAGGAGATTCAGACACGACACAGCAGGCTACCAAGGAAACAGGAATCAAGGATTGAGACCAGAATCACCGGCAACCCTGATGGGAAGGCGACTCCCTTATAGAAGACCAGTCAGTAACACCTGATTCCCAATCCTCACAATCTTCACTGGACAGTCCAGTACCGTTTGTAACCACCAGAGGGAGCTTCTGCTCAGAACTCATTTCCAGCCTATTCACAACATAATTCCATCACCTTTGCAATACTAAGGAAATCCTGAAAACATGACCTGTTGGTGGGTCCTGAGGACTGGAGTTGAGAAACACTGGCCTAGATGGAGATGCCAGGGACTCTGTTATGCTCCGGCCCCCACAGACGAGAGACACCTTAGATAAAGTCTTGCTGATGCTTGAGGAGAAACATGGGGACCCCACTGACGTAGGGGAGTTGCGGAAGCGCCTGTTCGCATGGGTTCAAAGAGAGGGGGAGATGGTGACCCAGTTTATGAATGCACTGCAAGAGCTTCATACTGTCATTGCCCTCAAAGACGGATTAGGCATAAGGTCAATTGACGTAGTGCTGCGAGATCAATTAGTGATGGGCCTACGAGATGTGTTGCTGAAACAGGCTCTGCAGTAGCACGAGTAAAACCTAGCATGACTTTCTCTGAAATAGGGAGTGAAGCACGCACGAACAAGAGCAGGGAGTGACAGTTCCGGTGGGGAAGGTCCTGAGTGGGGAGGTGTTCGCAACCACAGCTACTGCACAACAGTGGGTAGAAGAATTGCGAAAGGAGATACAGCAGAAATGTGAAGAGTTGGCCGATTCAAAGAAAGTACCCGTAGTAGCTGCAAGCCTGCCTGTTAATCAACGTGAGTTGGCACCCCGCAGTGAGATGAGAATGTCCCGCAGAGAAGGGTCCCCCACAAGTTATATGCTAGAACCCTCTTGTTAGGTTTTGTTTCAGTTTGCTGGTCACATGACCTTTTTTCCCTATTTAGTCTGGCTCCGCCCTTCTGGCTTTGCTGGACTTCATTGTATTATCTACTCTTAAGCTAGCCGGGTGCTTAGGTGCCTTACTCAGTCAGTTTTGCTTGATCTTAGGATCTCTAAGTAATTTGTTTTCTGTTTAATTTTCCCTGCTACAATTTCTGTTAGGAGGTGTCCACCTTTTCTCCCAGTCCCTAGATCTTGTAGGGATTACTGCCTCGCAACTATAGGTCTTCGTTCAGACTAGCTGAGGACTTTAGCGGGTCTGGTCGCAGGATCAGGTTCCCCGTTACATCGTAGGGATCCAGCTTAGTTCTATTGTAGGGACAGAATTCCCATCTTTCCTTAGTGCTTGTAGCAGATCATAACATTATAACTGCAGAGAAGTAGGACACGTAGCCCCGTGGTGCACCCGGTTGGGTAGGCCCCTCCAGCACCGTCCATTAAACTAGGGGGCTCTGAGTCTGGGGGACGCCGCCCGGAGCCTGTTCCATTAAGAAGGAGTACTGGAAGTCCCACAAATCTTGTTTCCATGTGCCCCCTCGTCTGGGCAAAGATGAATGGCTGAGCTGTACGTTGTCTGGTCGATACAGGATCGCAGGTGACCACAATGCCCGAAGTAAACTTCCGCCAACACTTTACTGAAGCAATGCGGCCTGAATGGGGACTGATGATCAAGCTCACGACTGCCAATCAACTGCCCATTCAGGTCACAGGGGTGGTCTGGATGAATATAGTGGTCTGTGGGAAAGATGTAGACCGAAAAGGAGTGGTGTTGACACCTGGAGAGACGAGTAAGGAACATACTGTTATACTCGGCATGAATGTGTTGAAAGAGTTCGGAAGCCTACTTATTAATGAGTCCCCAGACCAGTTTCTTTAACAATGGAGTACCCATACGCCTCAGCGAAGAGTTTTCCAGCAATTGATTAGGGCGGCTCAAGCACAAGAGACCTCCATCAGTGGGAAGACGCTAGGGAAAGTCATTGCCCCAACTTCAGTTAATCTGGTTCTACCGCTGGGCCAAACAGTGCTTACCCTGCCCATTCGAGCCTGCACCCTCCTAGAGGGCGTCGACATTCACATTGAGATGAGTGATGCTGATCAGTTACAGCCAGGAATCTTAGTGGCGCGGACGTTAGCTACGGTACGAGACGGAGCAGTTCTTGTATGCTGTGTGAATTTGGGAAAAAAAGATGTTATACTGCCCCCTAGAAGTGAAGTGGCCCATGTCCTGAGTATGCCAGAAGAATTGATAACACCTCAGACGGTACAGCTGACTGTCAAGCAAGGGGTTCCTTGGATGGTGACAGTGGACACTGGTCTGTCACCTAACCCTCAGCATTTGAAGGAGGGACGGCGAATCCTAGAGCAAATGAGAGCTGAACTAACTGAACTCATGCCACCGCAGGTACAACAGGTGGAGGCTTTGTTGGGAAGGTACCAGGATATGTTCACGAGACAAGAGGACAATTTTGGCTGCACAACAGCAATCACACATGAGATGCCAACAGGGAGTGCTGCGCCTATAAGAGAGTGTTACCGTCAAATTCCTTCCCAAATGTACCAAGCGGTAAAGGGCATGCTGACCCAGATGCTACAGAAGGGGGTAATTCGAGAGAGTCAAAGCCCCTGGGCTGCCCCCATCGTGCTGGTGCAGAAAAAGGATGGGACATTGCGCTTCTGTATGGACTACCGCAAGCTCAACTTATGTACGGTGCGGGATTCTTATCCACTGCCGAGGATTGAGAAGTCCCTGTCTGCACTGGAAAATTCTAAATACTTATCCACATTGGATCTCGCCAGTGGCTATTGGCAAGTGCCGATGTCCAAACAAGACCGAGCCAAAACAACTTTCATACTCCCCATGGGGTTATTCAAGTTCGATCGGATGCCATTCGGCCTGGCCAACACCCTGGCTACGTTTCAGCGACTCATGGAGAGGTGTTTGTGAGATCTGAACTTCGAGGCCACCCTGATCTATCTTGATGACATCATTGTCTTTGCCCCCTCATTTTAAGAACATCTCCGGAGAGAAGAGCAGGTGTAGAGTTGTCTTCAACAGCATGGCCTAAAAGTAAAGCCTCAAAAGTGCCATCTGTTCCGCACTCAAATCAAATATCTGGGACACATCGTTTCTGCAGAAGGAGTGAGACCATCTTGTGAAAAGATTGCAGCAGTACAGGATTTGCCTACCCTGAAGACTGTAAAAGATATGCGGGCTTTTCTACGACTCACGGAATATTTCAGACGGTTTGTGAAGAACTTTACCCGCATTGTGAACCCGCTGCTGGAGCTGTTGAAGGTGGTGCCATCTAGCTCTAAAAACTTGACTGTACAATGGAGAGAACGACAACAGGAAGCATTCCAAGCCCTGAAAGTAGCCTTGAAGATGGCACCAGTGCTGGCCTATGCTGACTTTATGAAACCGTTCATTCTACATTCGGATGGAAGTGTACATGGGCTCGGAGCAGTGCTGTCCCAGATTCAGAAAGAAGAGGAGCGATTAATCGTTTATGTAAGTCGATCTCTTCATGACTCTGAGAAGAACCCGGAAAACTACAGTTCCTTCAAGCTGGAGTTGTTGGCCTTGGTGTGGACCATGACAGAAAAATTTGCTGAATATCTGTCCGGCTCTGAAGTGCACGTGCGCACAGATAATAATCCATTGGCTCATCTGGAGAGAGCGAAACTTGGGGCACTGGAACAACGCTGGGTAGCTCGAATGGCGAAGTTTCATTATAAAATCACCTATAAGAGAGGAGCAGAGAATACCCATGCCGACGCTTTATGCCGAGTAAACTACGGGGAGCCAGGGCCTAACCGTGATGAAGAGCTGGAGGGTGAAGAGGTTCCTAGATTCAGGGACTCTGCCAGGATGGTGGCAGCTACGCTGAAACAGGTGCAGACGACGCCCCGTGTATGTCTACTGGGACAATCTCGTGATGAATACAACAGGAAGATGAAGAATTGGCTCAATTGAGATGGTGGGTGTCATCCAATCAACTGCCCAACCAGCAAGAGAGAGCTGCTCTGTCCCTTGGTGCTTTGCGGATGCTACAGCAGTGGGAGAGACTACAATTGCGTGATGGAATCCTGTACCGGAAAATTATTTTGCCGCGGGAGCTGAACGTCACCTGGCAAGCGGTGATCCCTGAAACGTTGCTGCCTCAAGTGGCTACAGAGGCACATGAAAGAGGAACTCACTTCGGACCGGAAAAGACCTTTCAGTGGCTACAGCGGCTAGTGTACCATCCTCAGTTGAAATCTGTAGTGGAGGAGATCTGTCAACTATGGCGGAACTGCGAATTAGCCAAGCCTTCTGAGCAAAGAGCCCCTACACGGGCCATTGTGACGTCTGCTCCTGTGGAGTTACTAATGATAGATTATCTGACCATTGGCCCAGCACATCAAGGATATGAACATTGCTTATTGATGACGGATCACTTCACAAAGTTTGCTCTTGTGACTCCGACGTGAGATCAGACTGCTGAGTCCGCGGCCTACGATATTTGTTAGAACTCCATCCAGGTGTACGGGTGTCCAAAACGCATACACCCAGATCAAGGTGCCTGCTTTCTTGGAAAAGTGATGGAGGAGTTACATCGGTTGTATCAGATCGAGAAGTCTCAGATGACATCCTACCATCACCAGGGAAATGGGGCCTGCGAGCGGTTCAACCGTACCATGATCCAGATGTTGAGGACCTTGGAAGAGGATCGGAAGGCCCAGTGGACTGAATATGTGGCCAAGTTGGTATGGGTGTATAACAATCGAAAACACGGCTCCACTGGGTACACACCTTATACTCTCCTGTTTGGTCAACCAGGGAAAGAGATTACCGAACTGGAGCTGGAGCCTGAGAAAGACTACCCACGGACGGGCGTGTCTACTTGGGTTCGAGAACACCGGCATCGACTACAGACTCTACATCGTTTTGTACGAACCAAGTTTCAAGTGTTGGAATATCCCAGGACTGCTCCTCTGCGTGGGACAGCTTTTCGGGCTGGAGACTGTGTTTTGGTACGGGAGAAGCGCCCTCGAAATAAGCTGGAGTCCAAGTGGGAAAAGAACCCATTCCAGGTGAAGCATAGCATCGACGCCAAGGGACCCTTCTACGAGATTCAGCTGGAGGGGGAAGAGAGTGCTCCTACTCGCATAGTTCATCGAAACATGTTACGACCCTGCTTGTCAAGAGATCGTGATCAGCAACCAGAGATGTTGGATGGTGTTTTTGTGCTCTTCCACAGAGGAAGGGCATTTAAAGCGCATGTAACCCGCACATGCCTTTATTAATTAAAATTTTATCAAAGCTAAGTCACAGGAATAGGGATAAGTGAACCTCAAGCTGTAAATTTCTGGGTTTGCATCAGACAAGGATTTTTATCAGGCTGTCAACAAGCTTTAGGCTGTGAGCACTTCCTGAGCCATCCCTGTCATGCTAAGTATTGGCATGGCTGTGATTGGCTGGTGCACCATGTGATCCAGCCAGCTTAAATGTCAGATCATGAGTGCTGCTGCCATTCTGCTCTGAATGGTGCAGGGACAGGATGCACCTGGAGTGAGGGACAGAGTTAGACTGCTCACTCTGCATAAAAGCCTTGTTGTGTGCTCTGCATGTGCCAAAGACCAGGGGAAAATTCCTGTGAAGATCATTTGTATATTTCAAGTGCATTCTGGGATAAGTCAAGAGTCTCTGCGAACTCAAGGAACACCGGATTTTGGTGGCTGCAGCGGAAAGAAGGACATCAGAAAACCGAGCAAATTTTGTCATGAAAGTCACCGCTTTGATATCATATAAACATTAAGAACAGCCAGTAGACATTTGGTGACCTGCATTGCATGCTACATGTTCACTGACGTACCAGTGGAAAATCCAAACTTCATGTGCCAGATATACAAGCTTGTGTCCCTGTTGGAGGAAAAGTTGCAAAGTCTAGAAGAGAAAATAGCTACATTGAAAATTATTAAGCGAAGTGAGAAGTTCTTAGACAGAGCAGAAATATCTCTTCAGAATACAGAAAGAGAAGAAGTTTCTAGTGCACCTGAAGAAACAGAGGAATGGAAGCATGTGATCCAGAGAAGCAGGAGAATCGGGAGGCAATCAACATCCATACTGCTCAGGACCCAGTAGTAGGCTCTAAAGCAGGAGAATGATGATCAAATACATCAAGATAAAGAAAAGAAGGAGCCAGGAAATTACAGACCAGTGAGCCTTATTTCTATACCAGGAATGATCTTTGAACAAACTAATAAGCAATTAAACATGTATGAAAGTACTTGGATAAGAATACAGTAATTAACCAAAGCCAGCATGGGTTTGTAGCAAACAAGTCATGCCAGGCTAATCCAATTTCCTTCTTGAATCACTGACTGAGTGGATCAGGGAAATGTGGTAGATATAGTATATTTCAACTTCAGCAAAGCACTTAATAAAGTATCTCATTCTATCCTTATTGAAAAAATTACCAAGTATGGGATTAACAAAGCTATGGTTAGGTGGATTCATAGCTGGCTTAGTGATCGTACTCAAAGAGTGCAAATAAATGGTTGCACATCCAATTGGAAGAGTGTTTCAAGTGGGGCCACAAGGCTTTGTCCTGGCCCCAATATAATTCAATATTTCTATAAATGATCAGATAAGGGAACTGGAGGTATACTGATCAAATTTGCAGATGATGTAAAGCTAGGGAGGATACCTAACACTAGAGAAGACAGAAAGGATTCAGAAGGAACTACATAAGATTCTACATATGGGCAAGAAAAACATCTACAGCTAACATCTACCATCAATGGCCCATCTAAAGAATGGAAGAAACAGAACTAAGCAACACCACATGTGAAAAACACTTGGTTATATTAAGAGATCAATGAGTCAACAGTGTGATGCAGCAGCAAAAAGGCAAACACAGTTCTAGGATGTATTAAGAGATACATAGATTCTAGATCAGGGTTCCCCAACTCCAGTCCTCAAGGCCCACCAACAGGTCATGTTTTCAGGATTTCCTTAGTATTGCCCTGGTGATAATTGCATCATCTGTGCAAAACAAAGGAAATCTGAAAACATGACCTGTTGGTGGGCCTTGAGGACTGGCGTTGGGGAACCCTGTTCTAGATCACTTAAGTGATTATACCCCACTACTCCTCCTTGGTCAGGCCACATCTGAAATACTGTGTCTAGCTCTGGGAATCACATTTTAAAACAGACATATCAAAACTTGAGCAAGCTCAGAGAAGAGCTACCAGGATGGTGAGCGGAC
Organism: Oophaga sylvatica; assembly: GCA_033576555.1. NCBI lineage: Eukaryota > Metazoa > Chordata > Amphibia > Anura > Dendrobatidae > Oophaga > Oophaga sylvatica. The sequence goes on along the minus strand of JARQOD010000005.1, from coordinate 313,309,973 downwards.
TCCAACCTATGTCCTATGAGGAACAGTTAAAGGATCTGGGAATGTTTAGCTTGTAAAAAAGAAGGCTAAGAGGAAAGTTGATAGCTGTCTACAAATATCTGAAAGGATGTCAGCATAGAGGGATCATCCATATTCTCATCTTCACATGGAAACCCGAGAAGCAATGGAATGAAACTGAAAGAGAGAAGATACAGATTAGATATTAGAAAAACCTTTTTGACAGTGAGGGTGATCAATGAGTCAAGCAGGCTGCCATGAGAGGTGGTGAGTTCTTCTTCAATGGAAGTCTTCAAATGGAGGCTGGACAGACATCTGTCTGAGATGGTTTAGTGAATCCTGCATTGAGCAGAGTGTTGGACATGATGATCCTTGAGGTTCCTTCCAACTCTAAAGCCCCCGTCTCACATAGCGATCTCGCTAGTGAGATCGCTGCTGAGTCACTAGTTTTGTGACGCAGCAGCGAGCTCCCCAGCGATATCGCTGTGTGTGACATTCAGCGACGATCAGCCCCTCTGCTGGGTATCGCTGATCGTCGCTGAATGTCCTGGACATTTTTTTGATCGCTGGTCTCCCGCTGACAGGCACGCATCGCTGCGTGTGACAGGCGGGAGACCAGCGATCCGCTGGTAACCAAGGTACACAGCGGGTTTCCAGGCGCGGGGCTGTGCCTAGAAACCCGCTGTGTACCTTGGATACCAGCGCCCTGACGCAGGGAGCTGGTAACCAAGGTACACAGTGGGTTTCCAGGCACCGCGCAGCGCATGAAAACCCGATGTGTACCTTGGTTACCAGCTCCCTGCATCAGGGCGCTGGTATCCAAGGTACACTGCGGGTAACTAAGCGATGTTACCCGCAGTGTCGCTTGTACTGATCGCTGCCTGAGCTGCCTGTTTGGCAGCTCAGCAGCGATAATGTAGCGATACACCAGCGATCCTGATCGTTGTCGGGATCGCTGGTGTATCGCTATGTGAGACCCGGGCTTAACACACTCTATGAATACTTTGCCAACAAAGAAAAACCTTTTAAGCACTCATAGTCCTCTTGGATGGAGAAATAAAATGTGAAGAAACAGATAGTGGTGGTCATGAGGGATTCTCTCTTGAGAGGAATGGAGGTTGCTATCTGCAGACAGGATTCTTGTGACCTACAGATGACTACCAATTCCTGCTAATACATGTGTTGACAAATGACACTTTGAAAGGACTGGGAGCACAGGTTGTCTTCTCATCCATCCTCCTAGTGGATGACCGTGAAACACAGAGGTGGATCAAGATTCTACAGGAAAATAACTGGTTGAAAACCACGATACAAAGTGCAAAAAATGTCCACATAATTGCAAAGAGTAAATTGTATTGATTAAAAATATTACCAAAAAAGTCAGAGGTAGAAATAGAGGAGACTAAAACAGTGACATGTGAAAAACACCGCATGGCAAAAAACACATAGCGAGGGTATGGATAAGTGCCTGCATGAATGTTATAGGTATGGCCACATACATAGAATATATTATATGAAGAAAGAGAAATACCATTATATGATGCATATGACAAAATTCAAATCAATATTTCTCCCTCAATCCCATGTAACACTGACATAGTAGTCTATCATAGGAATAAATCAATCACTATTACAGTACAAGGGAGAGAGATAGCATATGGAACATGGTATATTGCCGGCGATACGCAAGAGATGCCAAGTAGCAGGGGGGGAGAGGAGAGAAAACGCCGCCCTCCGGACCGGACCGCCCTGATTTACAGAAAAGAATCCCAACTTTACAAAGGTATTTTGCTATCAAAACGGGGGTATCAGGATATAAGCTACATACCAATAGCTTGCTTATGGGATGCACTATTCAGTCATATCTTTAGCTGATATGGCTAAAATGGGGTGACAGATTCCCTTTAATAGTGCCGTCAGCAAGAATTTGGACTTATGGATCACTGAGTGAATTACCTATATGTTGGACTACTTGCTAAAGATGGGCTGCACCTTACCAAGATTGGAAAACACATATTTGGAAGCCGTGTCGGACAGGAGTGTCAATGGCCCACCAGTAACATTGACTTTGGGGGCCCACTTTTCACCTGCGTACAAATATACATCACCCTGGTTCACAAATTTACCGATATCTCTAAATAATAATAAACTGGGTAGTTTGGTTAATGATGAGATGCTGCTGTTTCTGCACAGAGTGAATCAAGTGAATTTTGCCAAGTACTGCCCATAGAGTAAGGTTGGGGGTCCAGATCTGCACAGGACCCCCCGGGGAATTCCCCTGTTCGCCTATGGGCCAGTCCGAGCCTGTTTGGAAGTCACCTTGCTACACTCATCACAGTGCCAACAGCAAGAATTTGGACTTATGGATCACTGAGTGAATTACCTATATGTTGGACTACTTGCTAAAGATGGCTGCACCTTACCAAGATTGGAAAACACATGTTTGGAAGCAGTGTCGGACAGGAGTGTCAACGGCCCACCAGTAACATTGACTTTGGGGGCCCACTTTTCACCTGTGTACAAATATTATATCACCCTGGTTCACAAATTTACCAATATCTCTAAATAATAATAAACTGGGTAGTTTGGTTAATGATGAGATGCTGCTGTTTCTGCACAGAGTGAATCAAGTGAATTTTGCCAAGTACTGCCCATAGAGTAAGGTTGGGGGTCCAGATCTGCACAGGGACCCCCCGGGGAATTCCCCTGTTCCCCTGTGGGCCAGTCCGAGCCTGTTTGGAAGTCACCTTGCTACACTCATCACAGTGCCAACAGCAAGAATTTGGACTTATGGATCACTGAGTGAATTACCTATATGTTGGACTACTTGCTAAAGATGGGCTGCACCTTACCAAGATTGGAAAACACATGTTTGGAAGCAGTGTCGGACAGGAGTGTCAACGGCCCACCAGTAACATTGACTTTGGGGGGCCCACTTTTCACCTGTGTACAAATATTATATCACCCTGGTTCACAAATTTACCAATATCTCTAAATAATAATAAACTGGGTAGTTTGGTTAATGATGAGATGCTGCTGTTTCTGCACAGAGTGAATCAAGTGAATTTTGCCAAGTACTGCCCATAGAGTAAGGTTGGGGGTCCAGATCTGCACAGGGACCCCCCGGGGAATTCCCCTGTTCCCCTATGGGCCAGTCCGAGCCTGTTTGGAAGTCACCTTGCTACACTCATCACAGTGCCGTCAGCAAGAATTTGGACTTATGGATCACTGAGTGAATTACCTATATGTTGCACTACTTGCTAAAGATGGGCTGCACCTTACCAAGATTGGAAAAAACACATATTTGGAAGCAGTGTCGGACAGGAGTGTCAACGGCCCACCAGTAACATTGACTTTGGGGGGCCCACTTTTCACCTGCGTACAAATATTACATCACCCTGGTTCACAAATTTACCAATATCTCTAAATAATATAAACTGGGTAGTTTGGTTAATGAATCATGAGATGCTGCTGTTTCTGCACAGAGTAAATCAAGTGAATTTTGCCAAGTACTGCCCATAGAGTAAGGTTGGGGGTCCAGATCTGCACAGGGACCCCCCGGGGAATTCCCCTGTTCCCTTATGAGCCAGTCCGAGCCTGTTTGGAAGTCACCTTGATACACTCATCAGGAGAGCTTTAAACTAGAACATTATGGAAAGGGAAGCAAAAGGCTAGGGAAATCACAACAGCGAACCAGTACTATTGATTGACAACTCTGCTATTAGAAGTGGAAAGAAAGAACAAAGACAAAAAAATCAGAATAATAAAAATATTGAAGAAAGAGAAACTGATCAATATCTAAAATGTTTCAATATAAATGCACAGACCATGGGCAACACAAAAGGAGAATTGAAGCTTCTACTGCAGGAAAAGAAATATGATCTCATTTGCATCACTGAAACTTGGTGGGACGATACTAGAGTTGAGCGAAACAGGTCGATGAAATTCATAAGTTGCCGACTTTCGCTAAAGTCGAGTTTCGCCGAGCGAAACCCGACCACAGCGAGAAGTCGGCCATGTGGTCGTCGATCCGAGCACCAAAGTCGGTTTTCCCATAATGCTTGCAGGTGCCTTTTTTCAGCCAATGAGCAAGGACGTACACTGTGGGCAACGAGATGACATGGGCAGTGTCCACCACCATCTTAGAGAAGGGCATTGCAGTGATTGGCTTGCTTTGGGGGCGTCATAGTGTCTATAAAAGCTCTGACCGCCGACCGCCATTTTACTTCTGCTGATCTTAACAGTAGGGAGAGGTTGCTGACGCTGTTTATCAGTAGAGAGAGAGTTAGGCGGAAAGAGAAGTTCTCATGTGCTTGTGCTGATAGCAATTGTGCTGTACAGTTAGTGTGCAGTGACAGGGGAGGATTTTCTTGTGTGCAGCAGTGCTTGTTATTAGGCTGCCTGATAGCTGTATTGCTGTGTCTACACTGCTATGCAGACTGCTTTTTACACAGCACTAATACTTTTATTATTTTTTTCTGCACAGTTACCGAGCGTTCATTTTTCCCACACAGGATAGAGCTGTATGCTCCTCACACACTACCATGTCCCGGCTGGTATCACGGACAAATACATGCTGACTATCTGTGTGTGACTCCGGAAATATATATGGAGATTGAAATTTTCCCTACACTATATACACTGTATCTTCTAGCATACCTTTTTGGCTTTTGCATAGGTCAATCCATACTGAAGGTGTGTGACTCCGAATATCGAGATTAAATTCCCCTATACTATATACACTGTTTCTCTGATACAGCATCCTTTTCTGCTTTATTTGGTCTAATCCATACTGAGCCTGTGAGCGTCTTGTCTTTGACTCCGGAAATATATACGGAATTTACAATTTTCCCCTATACTATATACACCTGGTATCTTGTGATACAGTACCCTTTTTCTGCTTTTTATATTCTGGTATAATCCATACTGAGCCTGAGAGCATCTGTTTGTGACTCCGGAAATATATACAGTACAGAGATTTCCAATTTTCCACTATACTATATACACCTGGTATCTTGTGATACAGTACCCTTTTTCTGCTTTTTATATTCTGGTCTAATCCATACTGAGCCTGGGAACGTCTGTGTGTGACTCCAGAAATATAAACAGAGATTTACAATTTTCCCCTATACTATATACACCTGGTATCTTCAGATACAGTACCCTTTTCCTGCTTTTTATATTCTGGTCTAATCCATACTGAGCCTGTGAGCGTTTGTCTTTGACTCCGGAAATATATACGGAAATTTACAATTTTCCCCTATACTATATACACCTGGTATCTTGTGATACAGTACCCTTTTTCTGCTTTTTATATTCTGGTCTAATCCATACTGAGCGTGAGCGTCTGTGTTGACTCCGAAACTTTACGGAATTAAATTCCCCTATACTATATACACCTGTATCTGTGATAAGTACCTTTTCTGTTTATATTCTGGTCTAACCCATATGAACCGAAGCGTCTGTCTGTGACTCGGAAATAATACGAGATTTAAATTTTCCCCTACTATATACACCTGGTACTTGTGATAAGTACCCTTTTTCTGCTTTTCATATTCTGGTCTAATCCATACTGAGCCTGTGAGCGTCTGTGTGTGACTCCGCAAATATATATACGGAGATTGAAATTTTCCCCTACACTATATACACCTGGTATCTTCAGATACAGTACCCTTTTTCTGCTTTTTATATTCTGGTCTAATCCATATTGAGCCTGAGAGCGTCTGTGTGTGACTCTGGAAATATATACGGAGAATTACAATTTTCCCCTATACTATATAACCTGGTATCTTGTGATACAGTACCCTTTTTATGCTTTTTGTATTCTGGTCTAATCCATACTGAGCCTCTGAGCGTCTGTGTGTGACTCCGGAAATATATACGGAGATTTACAATTACCCCTACACTGTATACAGCTGTACGCTTTTGATACAGTACCGTTTTTCTGCTTTTTATATTCTGATCTAATCCATACTGAGTGAGCGTCTGTGTGTGACTTCGGAAATATATACGGCAATTTAAATTATCCCCTTCACCGTATATGCTTTACGCTTCTGATACAGTACCATATATCTGCTGGTATATTTGGTACATTTTCCCAAACATGAGGAAGTATGGTGGAAGAGGCCGCGGACGTGGACAGGGGGGCCTGTTGGTGCTGATGGTGGTGGTGGTGCATCTGCTGGTAGTGCCAAAAGCACAATAGCACCTAAGGCAGGAGGTGTTGAGCCTGCATCATCGTCTGGCTCCAGAAGGCCTGGAAGGCTCCCTTTTCTGGGAGTAGGTAAATCGTTTTTAAAGCCGGAGCATCAGTAACAGGTTTTGGCTTACATTGCTGAAACAGCCTCCAACTCTTTCGCCTCCTCTTCTGAAGTTTTAAAAAATGAAAGCACTGACTCGTCAGTGCAGGCTCCTGGTCAGGAACAACACCTTTCCTTGTGTCCTTCACCCCCACCAAAAGTGAAGGATGCGGCAGGCCACACTTCAGATTACTCCATGGAGCTCTTTTCACATAACATTCCTGGGTTATCAAGTCAAATCCTGAATTTCCCGTCTAGGATAAATCTGACATGTAGTGCACTGATGCACAGCCACTGTTATATGATTGTGCTGGTACATTCACCCAGAGCACTACATTGCCTCGCAGTCTACTGAGCCAGAATCTGACCCTGATGAAATTCAGGTGCCCCTTCCCGCATAGCTACCACTTTGTACGGTGACACAAAGGAAGGTGCAGATGAAATTGAAGAGGAGGGGAAGGATGACCCAGTTGTTGTCCCGGATTGGCATCCATTGGGGGAAGATGGTGCCGCTGGCAATAGCTCAGAAGAAAAGGAGGATCCGCAGCGGCATCGACATCGCAGCTGTGGTTATCTGGCAGACCGTAACAGTCCAAAAACGTGTTAAAAAAAACAAAAAGAGTTGCAGGACAGCTTTGCCAGACGGTCAAATTAGCACAGCGTGCAAGCACTGAAAATTTATCCCATAGTAGGAAGAGTGCAGTGTGGCACTGTTTTGACCAAAATCCTATTGATGAGGCAAAGGTTATCTGTAAGAAGAGCGGAAGGACCTGTAGCCGAGGGAAAAATCTCCGAAAATTGAATACCAGTTGCATGCTTAGACATTTAAACACCATGCACTTGAAAGCGTGGACGGACTACAAAACCTCAGGTAGCACATGTGCACCTGCTCCGACTGAAGGTAGCCAGAAACACTACATCGATTCCCACTGTAAGCCCACCGGTTAGCACACCACCAGCAAACAATTTTGAGGTGTCGTCGCAAGGCCAAAGCAGTCAGGGAATCACAATGTTTTTGCAACGAAAGACTGAATCTAGGCCATCACCACCACCACCACCATCACCAGCACAAACTCCCTCTCAGTCCGCCATGTCCACCGCTAGTTCCCCCATATGCAGCTCTCAAGTCCAGCTCACCCTAGCAGACACTCTAAATAGGACAAGAAAGTACTTATCCTCTCACCCGTGTACACTGGCTTTGAACGCCTACATTGCCAAACTGATCTCATTAGAGATGATGCCCTTCCGTTTGGTTGAAAGCGCTGTGTTCCGAGAGCTCATGGCCTGCACTGTCCCATGCTATGACCTACCCAGTCGGCACTTCTTTTCTAGAAAAGTCATCCCTGCCCTCCACCTACATGTGAAAGACCGCATTGTCCATGCACTCAAACAATCAGTGAGTGGAAAGGTGCACCTCACAACAGATGCATGGGCCAGTAGGCATGGCCAGAGCCGTTACGTGTTCATCACTGCGCACTGGATTAATGTGGTGAATGCAGTGTCCACAGGGGACAGCGGCGGTAGGACAGTGCTGCCTAGCCGACTGTATAGGCAACAGTTGGCTGTAGGTGTTCGACCTCCTCCTCCTCCTCCAGAAGCGAAAGCTCGTCGACAGAGCGCAGTCGCACGAGCACTCCATCCCAGCTGCCAGTGTTGCACACGAGGCGTCCCACTATCGAACAGCTAGTGGTAAGCGTCAGCAGGCTGTTTTAAAATGATGTGATTGGGCAACAACAGACACACCGCGAAGGTACTGGCCGACAACTTGCAGTGAGAAACTGAGTCATGGCTGGGCAGTATACATCTTGAGCCAGGCAAGGAGACAGGGATTTCATGACCATGTTGTGGACTGATTTCTCGAGTACAGCTCACACGACTGTTCATACTGAATCGATTGCAACAGACAGGAGACAGCAGTTGTCAACTATGGTTCAAAATTACCTTTCCTCCCCTATCGATGTTTTCCCTCACAGTTCATTCCCCTTTGACTACTGGGCCTGTAAACTGGACACCTGGCCTGAATTGACACAATATGCCTTACAGGAGCTCGCTTGTCCTGCTGGTAGTGTGCTATCAAAAGAGTCTTCAGTGCTGCTGGATCAATCCTGACAGAAAAAAGGACCCGGCTGTCGACCCAAAATGTTGGTGATCTCACCTTCATTAATATGAACCACGCCTGGATTTCAAAAGATTTGTACCACCTTCCCCTGATGACACATAGGTTGCCAGCAAAATGGCTCGCTTTGTCCTCCTCTTCCTCCGACTTCTCAAATTCCTCCATTTGCAGCTGCTGAACGTCCAGCCTACACCTCAACATATGCCAGTTTTTCCACCTCCCTAACTGGGCAGGTACTCCCCCAGGGCCAGCGTCAGCACCTGGCGCACCTGGGCAAGTGCTGGGGCCCAGAGCAGGTGGGGGGCTGTGAATGTGTGTGCGACAGAACAGGAAGGGATACCAGGCCGAAGATCAATCCAATGAGATTTATTGAGACAGGGAGCACATAACATAAAATATCAATAGCTTAAGAGTACACAATGAGTCCACACCAAGAGGGAAACCCGGTAATCCGACGCCAGTGAAAAGAAAAAATAATCCTGGGATGAGTTCAATGGATCCAACAGATGAGGGACATAACACTATTCCACGGATCCACACACGTGCACTGGGATCTCGCCTCAGCATAAGAACCTAGCACCTGGCCCATCAACACCCAACAACAGTCTTTAGATTCAGTCCTCAAATCAAGTAGGATGGTGAGACATCACAATTTCATGTGGCAAAATAATCTCCAATCTTCATACATGATACCAGGATCCAGTCACAGCTGCAGATCCCTGTCCTTCAAAGCACACAGCATCAACTAACTGAACATGTGGCTTATTGTCCCACCACTCTTAGTATCTGTGCCCAGCAAAGGGGGCTGATCCCAACACCCACCCCCTTAAACATAGCTCCAAGGACTAAGAACATTCCAGAAACCCTGTCTGCAGTCTCTGTACAGGTTTGTATATTGGTGATGCCCTCTTCAGAGTGGAACAAAGACAAGCATGTCCCCACCGGATACAGGCAAGGAATGTTAATGTAAGCCTGATTACAGTATGGTCCATGTGCACAGGCTGGGGGGTGACTCTCTGTTACAACCCTCTGTTACAGGGCCCACTCGCCGTCAGAGACACCAGCATACTACGAGGGGCCCTGTGCCAGTGCCGGCGCCCATGAGTGGGCCCCCCCTGTATGCTCAGGGCCCCAGCACTTGCAATACTCACCTCTCCCTGCTCCACCGCTGTGACTTCTTCCGCGTTTCCTGACAGTGACATTCAGGTCAGAGAGTGCGAGGTCACGTCTGTGCGCTCTCTGCTGAACAATCACAGTGCAGAGAGCTGGAAGATGGCGATGCTGAGGAGTCCAGAGTAGAGCAGTGCCCAGTCAGGAGAGGTATTTCATTTTTTTAATTTTGGAGCAATATATGGGAAGCATTATACACTGGGGCCCATCATACACTTGAGCATCATAGATAGGGCCCATTAAACACTGGAGCATTATATATTGGGCACATCATACACTGGAGCATTATAAATGGGGCCCATCATACACTGGAGCATCATATACGGGGCTCATTATACAGTGGAGCATCATATAGGCCCATCATACACTGGAGCATCATCCATAGGGCCCATCATATACTGGAGCATCATATACGGGGTCCATTATACACTGGAGCATCACATTCGGGGCCCATTATACACTGGAGCATCATATAGGCCCATCATACACTGGAGCATCATCCATGGGGCCCATCATATACTGGAGCATCATATACGGGGCCCATTATACTCTGGAGCATCATATGGGGCCCATTATATATGGAGCATTATATAGGTCCATCACACACAGGAGCATCATCCATGGGGCCCATCATACACTGGAGCATCATATACGGGGCCCATTATACACTGGAGCATCATATAGGCCCATCATACACTGAAGCATCATCCATGGGGCCCATCTTATACTGGAGCATCATAAACGGGGCTCATTATACACTGGAGCATCAAATACAGGCTCCATTATACACTGGAGCATCATATGGGGTCCATTATATATGGAGCATTATATAGGCCCATCATACACTGGAGTATCATCCATGGGGCCCATCATATACTGGAGCATCATATTGGGCCCATTATATATGGAGTATTATATAGGCCCATCATACACTGGAGCATCATCCATGGGGCCCATCATATACTGGAGCATCATATAGGGCCCATTATATATGGAGCATTACATAGGCCCATCATACACTGGAGCATCATTCATAGGGCCCATCATATACTGGAGCATCATATGGGGCCCATTATATATGGATCATTATATAGGCCCATCACACACTGGAGCATCATCCATGGGGCCCATCATACACTGGAGCATCATATACAGGGCCCATTATACACTGGAGCATCATGTAGGCCCATCATACACTGAAGCATCATCCATGGGGCCCATGATATACTGGAGCATCATAAACGAGGCTCATTATACACTGGAGCATCAAATACAGGCTCCATTATACACTGGAGCATCATATGGGGCCCATTATATATGGAGCATTATATAGGCCCATCATACACTGGAGCATCATCCATGGGGCCCATCATACACTGGTCCATCATATACGTGGCCCATTATACACTGGAGCATGATATGGAGCCCATTATATATGGAGCATTATATAGGCCCATCATACACTGGAGTATCATCCATGGGGCCCATCATATACTGGAGCATCATATTGGGCCCATTATATATGGAGTATTATATAGGCCCATCATACACTGGAGCATCATCCATGGGGCCCATCATATACTGGAGCATCATATGGGGCCCATTATATATGGAGCATTACATAGGCCCATCATACACTGGAGCATCATTCATAGGGCCCATCATACACTGGAGCATCATCCATGGGGCCCATCATATACTGGAGCATCATATGTAGCCCATTACATATGGAGCATTATATAGGCCCATCACACACTGGAGCATCATCCATGGGGTCCATCATATACTGGAGCATTATGTGGAGCTCATCATATACTCTATGGAACATTATATGGGACCAATTAGGTATGGAGCAATATATGGGGCTCATTAGTCTGTATGGCGTACTATGTGGTGCCCATAATACTGTATGGAGGACTATACTGTCTGGTTTTTGAGCTATTGTAGAATTTACAATAGATATCACTCATGTAATGTAAGAAGTGAAGTATTTGGCATTGTACTATACCTATATTTCTCTGTCGAATCGGAGCATCATGAATTGTGGTATGTGTTAAAGGGGCCACTGAGACTCTTTCACCCGGGGCCCACGAAAACCTGGAGCCAGCCCTGCCCCCTTCAATGCTTTACTATTATTATAAAGTAAATTCAGGTTGACAAGCTTAAGTAATAACAATTGATGTCGTTGGCATTGAAATGGGCACTGTAGGTGTGTTTACTGTCCTTCACTGACTGCTGAGTTTTCTTCCCCATTGACTTGCATTGGGGTCGGTTCGAGTTTCAGTCGGACCTTCGACTTTTTCCGATAGTCGGCCGATATCGTTCTACTCGACTTTTGGGAAAGTCGGGTGGTCCGAAACCCGACTCGACCCTCCTGGAGGCAAAGTTGCTCATCTCTAGACGATACACATGATTGGAATACAAGGCTAGAATGATATAACTTATTTGCAAGAGACAGACTTAATAAACAGGGAGGAGTTTTCACATTGTATGTTAGAAATGTGTACATCTCTAAAGAGATTGAAGCTTCAGAGAATGGGAGTTCTGTGGAAATTGAGTAAGAATGCAAGGAGAGAACAACCAAAAGGACAACATTGTAGATGTTTACTACAGGCCACCTGGGCAAGCTGAAGATATAGACAAACTCTTTTTTCATCAGATGGAAAAGTTCTCAAAAAATATGATGCAGTGATCATGGAAGATTTCAACTATCTAGACATTTGTTGGGAATCTCTCTCAGGCAAAAGTAACAGGTAAAGCAAATTCTTATCCTCTCTTGATATAGGAAAGATGTGTATCTTCGTACCGTGTCAGCCAGTAGATAGAAAAATATTTAGACTTGAGAGTCCTCAGTGGTTGATACCTTTTAATGGCTAACTGAAAAGATGGTAACAAATTGCAAGCTTTCGAGACTACGCAGGTCTCTTCATCAGGCAAAGACTAAAACAAAAGCTGAAGAATCACATATCTATACACAAGAGGACACAGGAATAATGCAATAGGTAAGATAAGTGACGTGAAGCAGAACTGTCACCATGGCAGAGGGACGAACATAAATATGACTAGTTCATAGATAAGGAGTGAAAGTTTTATTACCCTCTGATTGGGGTCTGGCACCGTGTTGTGATGACCCTAAAAGGTCAGGGAAGCAGATTCCTTAATTGTTGTAGAAAGACATAAAACTCTGGGATATATTCATCCCAGCACTAAGAGTGTCAAAGGTCATCATAAGTTTATATTCCCAGACTTTTCTATCCTTCGCAGATTTGAAGTTAGATTTTTTTTAAGGAGAATGGATTTACCTGTGGCAAAACACTTTTGTATGCCCGGTCATAGCATGACGGATATGGAATTACTTGTATTAAAATCTAACTTCAAATCTGAGAAGGATAGAAAAGTCTGGGATTATAAACTTATGATGACCTTTGACACTCTTAGTGCTGGGATGAATATATCCCAGAGTTTTATGTCTTTCTACAACAATTAAGGAATCTGCTTCCCTGACCTTTTAGGGTCATCACAACACGGTGCCAGACCCCAATCAGAGGGTAATAAAACTTTCACTCCTTATCTATGAACTAGTCATATTTATGTTCGTCCCTCTGCCATGGTGACAGTTCTGCTTCACGTCACTTATCTTACCTATTGCATTATTCCTGTGTCCTCTTGTGTATAGATATGTGATTCTTCAGCTTTTGTTTTAGTCTTTTGCTGATGAAGAGACCTGCGTAGTCTCGAAAGCTTGCAATTTGTTACCATCTTTTCAGTTAGCCATTAAAAGGTATCAACCACTGAGGACTCTCAAGTCTAAATATTTTTCTATCCTCTCTTGCTAACTTTATCTTCCAAAAGGTAGAGGAGAAAACAAGGGAATCTGCTAACTTGGATCTAATTCTTATAAACAAGGAGGAAATGGTTGAGGAGGTAAGGATGACTGTGACCCTAGGAGGCAGCAATCATGCTCTCATAGAATTTTGGATAACTAGAGCAGGGTTCCCCAACTTCAGTCCTCAAGGCCCACCAACAGGTCATGTTTTCAGGATTTCCTTTGTATTGCACAGGTGATGCAATTATCACCTGGGCAATACTAAGGAAATCCTGAAAACATGACCTTTTGGTGGGCCTTGAGGACTGGAGCTGGGGAACCCTGAACTAGAGGAAAACCTATGAAAACTCAGACTTCAAGGCTGGATTTTAGAAAGGTAGATCTTAAGGGACTCCAAAAGAGGATAGGAGGGATGCAATGGCTGGATGTCCTTAAGGACAGAATTGTCCAGAAAGAATGGGAAATTTTAAAAAATTAGATTCTCAAAGCAAAAAAATTGTTAACAATCCCTAAAAGAGGGAATAATAGGAAGCATTTAAGGAAACCAGGATGGATGAACACAGAACTTAAACATATGCTACAAAGGAAGAGAGAAATGTTTATCAAATTGAAAGAGGGAGGCACATCTAAAGAGGAATGCAAGGCTGTCTGCAGAACCTGCAGGGGACGCACGATTACTAAAGCTGATAATGAATTAAGGCTGGTAAGAGACATCAAAAGTAGTGATATGCAAGCACTAAAATGCTCTGGTGCTCGTTGCTCGGGTCGAGCAAATTGGAATCCTCGGGTACTCGGACAGAACAATGAGCACAATGTAAGTCTATGGGAGACCCGAGCATTTTTACCGCGATCCTTTTAAGGTCTAAAAACATATGAAAATGATAGAAACACTGCTCAAATAACATGGGGACATCATGGGGATCGCCCCAGGAAGCATTCCTGACTCCTAGTTCACAGCTTTAAACAATGTTGTCAGAGTTTCATGCCATTTTCCCCGATGCAACAAAAAACATCAAAATGAAACCAAAACAGATTTTGCTGGGAAATATGTTAAGGTACAGGTTAATGACTTGTATATAAGGCAAAATAATTAACCCAAGACCAAAATGTTCCTCCACCACTTGGGCTATGTTCAGACGCAGCGTTTTTGAAGCGTTTTTCAACTTTAGCATTGCTTTCAACTAATACAAATGTATTTGTGTAGCCCAGCTGTGACTGGAGCCACATGTTACCCTGGAAGATGCACGAAAGGTAAACCCACAACAACCCATAAGCACACAACACTCCACATTTTCCTGGTGCCACCAGAGGGAGCCCTTGGAGACGACAGCAGGGAGATGAAGGCAGTCTAGCTGAGAGTTAGCTAGTCGTTGGTTTTACCTCAGAGTGTCAGTTTTTACCTCAGCAGAGGAGATTAGAGCAGACTGTGAGAGATTCTAGTCAGAACGGCAGTTACCTCAGACGAGCTGAGAGGGAAAGACTAGCCAGAAAGAGAAAGCCTGAAGACTTCAGCAAACACTCAGTTTAGGAGTGGAGTCCAGTAGTAATGGGAAAGATTACCACTTAGCCTGGTCAAAATTGAGATTACTGAGAGACCTTCAGTGAGCGTTTTAGTGAGTAAGCGTGCCGACGCTTGGAGAGCGGTGAAGATAAAGAAAGCTGACATCTGCTGCTAGCTTGTGCTTATGATAGTGGTGAGAGTAGGACGAAAGGCAGGTGGAAGAAAGAAGAGAAAGAGTGACAGAGGTTAACCAGCATTGATAGCTTACCTCCACTCCGCACCACCGGACACCGGGTCCGCGCTTGCCAGCATCTGCACGACTGGTAGGAGACACCGGAGACCCTGCTGGACTACAGGTCGCAGGGGCCCAACCATACTGATACGTAACGGGGCCAGGAAGAACAGGAGTCTGGCCTGATCAGCCATATAGAGACTTAGTTCTGTCCACAAGAAGGCCTCACCACAAGGTCAGCCGAGCGTAGCTGAGAAGACGGAGTTAGGCTTTGTTTTATGCAAGTCAGAAACTCACACACATATAGAAGTAAGGAGACCCTACACCTACTCAGTGGGATTACTGGACGTGCATCCTCCACCCTGGCAGCTTCCCGGGTCGTGCCTACAACTTCACCATCAGTAAAGGTACAGAAAGAGACTTTCTTGTGTGTGTCTGCCTTATTGCTCCTGCACCCCTATATTACACCGCCATATACCCTGAGGGATCAGTCTTGCCTGTGGGAGACTTAACACCTTGCTGCCCAGTAACAACCCCTCAGAGGATCTACCCTGCAGCGCTGGTCACCCTGACCAGGAACCACAGGTGGCGTCACGAACATTTCTACAAACTTATAATCCCCTGTAAATATCCCCCTTTTAGTGAGCGCCCAGGGCAACGGACCGAGCTGTGCTACCCGTGACATTCCCCAGTGAAGTGAATGGGCTCGGTGCCGAATACCCCACAGGCCCTGGCTATGTGCGACTCATCTTTGGCGTCACAAACAGGATACGAAGCTCGCTATATGTGAGTCCTGTGTGCCTGAAGTGGACTGTTTTTGTGCAAAGAAACTGTGTTACTGTTGTTGTGATATTTGGCGCCTATTGTCCGCCATTGCCCGCCAAAGTACAGCGCTACAGCGCAAAGAGAAGGGGTGTACCTGCAGAAAGCGCGCGGAGTCCCGGACACGCCCCCAACGCTGACGCAGCGGCAGGTCCTGTGGAGAGCTTCAGTAATCGCTCTGACGTCAGAGCGCCGGCGACGCAGGTCCTTCTACATCGCTGTACCCTGCAGAGCTGCAGCCTTCAGGAGAAGGTAGGCTACGCTTAACTAGGGGGCGCAGATATGTCGCAGCCGCAAGCTGACAGCGCGGCCGAGGGCGACCGCTCCAATAACTTACCTGCCGGCGCTGCCGCGCAGGATGGAAACGCTGGCCCCTCACCCGGTCCTGTGGCCCCGATAGTACCGCTGACGCTGCCATACCTGCCTGGAGCAAAGTGGCTCCCTCAGTATAGCGGTAAGCCAGATACCCTGTCAGGGTTCAAGCGCAAAATATGCAGCATAATGGACATGTACCTATGACAGAGAAACAAAGAGCTGCAGTGGTAGTAGGACAATTGACTGGTGCTGCAGAAAGGGAAGTAGAGACTTGGACAGCTGCAGACCAGGAATCAGTGCTTTCAATTTTCTTAAAGTTACAGACTATTTTTGAGGACCGCACTGAAACAGATCTCCGGATGAGGTTTTACCAATGCTCCCAGAGACCAGATGACAGTATTAGGGACTACGCCTGCCGACTACAGGGGGCCCTGCGAGCTCTCAAACAGGTCAACCCTATAAGTGCCATTAATGAAAGGAAAATGTTGAAGGAACAATTTGTACGGGGACTGAGGTCCCAAGCTGAAAGCAGAACTGTGCACTGGTGGTCCTTGGATCATCCTGACGCTACCTTTGATGCCCTAAAGGATATGGCTATAAAAGGACTGCGACCCTGGAGAAGCCCGAGGTGGCAAACCAGTGTCACCCAGGTGAAGCCACTTTAAAGCCAGCAGCATCCACCTTTTCCCCGCTGGTGGCGGAAGCCAAAACGCAGGTGGCGCCCCCTACTGAGTTGGACTGTCTGCGCTCAGAAGTGCGCCAGCTGACTAAAAACCTGGCCGCTGTAATGAGTGCCCTGCAACTGCGTAAGGAGGAAGGAGGAAAGATCCTGCTAGCTGACTGCCCAGAGGATGTCCCTTGGATGAACCGGAGGAGAAGGAGGACATCGCCCCACCGGAGGAGGACAACGCCACCCCCAGGAGCGACCCCTGATCAGCACCATCCTCGCCATGAGATCATCTGCTACCGTTGCAACAGAGAAGGTCATCTAGCTCAACAGTGTCCTTTAAACGAGCAGATCCTGGGTCCGAGGGCCAACACCCAGGAATAGACTCTTCAGGCCCCTCAGACTGGAACCGCAGGTTTGTGGGAGGAAGACCCTACCTGTCCATCATCCTGGACGGGATCGCAATCCCTGCCCTGCTGGACACTGGATCTCAGGTGACCATCATACCTGATGTCCTGTATAATAAGTTTTGGTCCATGGACAGTCTCCAGTCCCCGAGCCCTGACTTTGCTGTGTATGCCTCTAATGGTCTCCCTGTTGAAATACTCGGAGCCAAAAACGTGGACATAAAGGTGGGCAGAGTGGAGCTGAAGGACCAGGGACTCTTAGTAGTAAAAACTGTAAATGAGGAAAATGGCTTAAATGTGGTTTTAGGTACAAACATTATCAGTAACTGTCTGGGAGAAGTTGTGTTTTTGCTCCAACAGCTCGCCGAAGTTGCCAGGCCAAAGCAAAAGGGAGTGATCCAGAGGGAGATCCGGGCCCTGATGTGCCAGCAGCAAGCGAAACTGACAGATCGTGAAATTGGTAATGTACGGGTAACAGACCCGAATCCCATTGTGATACCCCAATGAGTGAAATGCTTATATGGTGTAGAGCAGCAATAGGTCTGAGAGGACAGAACTACCAAGCAGTAGTAGAGCCCCATTGTTCAGAGCACAGACCTACACTCTTGACTGCTAGAGGGGTAGTGGAAGTACAGAATGGGAGAGTACCAGTACGTCTTCTCAACTGGGGAGAAGATGAAGTGAATTTACCACGTTATGTTACTGTTGCTAAATTACATACTGTAGATAACAACTCCATTCTCACTACGGAGTCCTTAGCCTCCCGCCAGCCAGCGGAGGATAACGACCCAGCAACCCAGGTGGAGGATTGGTGTCAGCAGCTCCATGTAGGGACAGACACCACTCCAGCCCACTAGAAACAGGGAGTACTACGAGTGGTACAGGAGTACACACAGGTATTTAGCAAACACCCATTTGACTTTGGGACAATTAAGGGAGTACAACATCATATCTCTACAGGCAGCCATCCTCCCATCAAAGAGCGGTACTGTAAGGTTCTATGTATATATTCCTGAAACTCAGTTTGTTCGTCAGCCATTTTACTTTCTGTCTTGCTGCAGCTATCTTGCCCTCAGTCAAAATGGAGTTTCCAGCTTGCATGTTCCCGCCCTGATTCTCTCCTTTGCTTCTTAAGCAGCCACAGCTGAGCAATCAGTGCTTCAGAATCTAGCCTGCAGTGAACCTGTGACTTGACTCCTGTAAGCCTTGGACCTTGTACTCCAGCTATTCCTACTGAGGAACTCTGAAGCACTTGTGGACTCTGAACCCTGCTCTTTGAAAGACCCACGTTTGCATGGACTTACGGTAACAGAGAAGAAGATCCTGAATCTGTATTGGAGAGTGATTGCTGAGCTTGGATTACTCTGGCCTGCTGTGTCTCCTGTTTCTGTGTCTGCAAACTGTGTGACTATTTCTGCCAACTTGTATGAAGTAATACAGGACTTTTCTATATCAAACCTGTGACTCCTGTGTTTTCATCGCACCCAAGCACAAGACGCTATATGAACTGTACTACATACATTACAAGATTCTGAAGCCAAAACGTTAGTGTCTGCTGGGTCTGGAAGGCTGTGTCTGCTGTACTGTGGATATCAGACGTCCGGTTGTACTTTCTGTGATGACAGTGGTTGTGACTTCTCACAAACCATTCCAGATGTCTGGTTGAACTTTCTGTGATGATAGTGGTTGTGACTCCTCACAACCATTCCAGTAATCCTGTCTTAAAAGATCTGGAAAATGGAGGCCCGCATAAAGGAACTTTGCGGAGTGACTGATAATATCCTTGCAGATTTGCAGAATATAAAGACCCGTTTTACAAATCTACAGGACCTCAATAATCACAATTTGCAAGTGGTTGGACAGACTACCCAGGATTTGCGAGCCAGGATTGAGGTTCTAGAGGGGCGAGTCCAGGCTCCTGCCGTAGCCCCGAGTGCTGGGATTCCCAAGTTGCCCCCTTTTCGTTTTGGCGGTGAACGTGAGAAATTCAGGGGATTTATTAATCAATGTAATCTTTTTTTTTCTGCACATGCTTCACAATTTCCCACTGAACGATCTAAGGTGCTTACTATAATTATGTTGCTTACCAACAAGGCTTTAATGTGGGCAAACCCTCTGATTGAGACTGAGGATGATTGTTTGAATCACCTTGATGATTTTATTTCAGCCATGGGGCAGGTGTTTGATGACCCCAATCGAGGTGCAACAGCTGAAGCAGCCATGTTAGCTTTGCGCCAAGGTAAGCACTCGGTAGCTGAATATGCCTTGGATTTCAGGAGATGGGCCCTTGATACCACCTGGGACAGTTCCGCCAAAAAATCTATTTTTCGAAAGGGGTTATATTCCACTGATTAAGGATGAACTTGCTCGTGCCGACCCTCCCACTGCGTTAGGTGACTTTATTAACTACTGCATCCGTATTGATACTCGTCTGACTGAACGCAGGCAAGAGAGATGGTTCGAAAGCAATCGTACTAACCTTTTCCTACCTTCCTCTCCAGCTAAGGAACCTTTGAGTAGGATTACACGGGAACCTGAACCTGAACCCATGCAGGTAGACTCTTTACAACGACGGGTTAGTGATGCACGCAAGGAACATCGTTTTAAGGAGAATCTATGTTTCTATTGTGGTAAGTCAGGGCACTTCATTATAAACTGCCCCAGCCGTTCTCGTAAGACTACTGCAGCACTCATTCATTGTGAGTGTTGCGAGAGGGGATCTGTCAGGTCCGAGCCTCAGGCTCCAGAGAGATCTGCAGCAACAGATCTTGATTTCTCGGACTTAAACTCCGTTACCTCTGAGGACGTTGACTGTGTAAACGCTGCCATTTTTCAAGTTTCCTCAGCGGTGTCCCAGCTGAGTTGTAAGAAAAACAATTCTCATTGCTTTCTTTCCATCAAACTCTGGGTTGACTCAGCTTGGGTGTCTAGCTCTGCTATGATCGACTCAGGGGCAAGTGGAAATTTTATGGATGTCTCCTTTGCTCTGAAACAGGGAATACGTTCAGTGAAGAAGGCTACTCCAGTACAGATGGAAACTGTGGATGGCTCCCTGCTGACCTCTGGACCAGTGGATCAGGAAACAGAGCCTTTGAGGGTTCTTATGGGTAAAGATCATCAAGAGAAACTGTCCTTTATGCTTATCTCTTCTCCCCACTTTCCCATTATTCTAGGGCTACCATGGCTGCAGGCTCAGAATCCTACCATTAACTGGGAGACCAAGGAATTACACTTTCCAGAGAAACAGATGAGTCCAAAAGTTTCAGCTTGCTCTGTTCCTAAAGGAATCATGTCAGTCCCTGAACTACCAGCTGTATACCAGGACTATGTGGATTTATGTGACAAGAAGAACGCTGACCAGCTTCCTCCTCACCGTCCATATGATTGTCCAATTGAATTATTGCCTGGAGCAGAGATACCTTTTGGTAAGATCTACCCCCTGGCGGGGCCCGAGCTAAAGGCTTTAAAGGATTACATAGATGAAAATCTAGCCAAGGGCTTCATACACCCCTCTTCATCTCCTGCAGGTGCACCCATCTTCTTTTAAAGAAGAAAGATGGATCTCTGAGACCATGCGTAGACTATAGGGAACTCAATAAGGTTACTATTAGAAACCGTTATCCATTGCCTTTAATCCCTGAGTTATTGGAGAGAGTGCGACATGCCAAAATTTTTTCTAAACTAGATCTTCGTGGGGCCTATAACTTAGTCCGTATTAGACCTGGGGATGAATGGAAGACTGCATTCAGGTCACGCTATGGACACTTTGAATATCTAGTTATGCCTTTTGGTCTGAGTACCGCCCCAGCCACTTTCCAACACTTGGTGAATGACATCTTCAGGGATCTCCTAGATACATTCGTGGTAATTTATTTGGATGATATTCTAATTTTTTCTAACTCCACAGAGGAACATCATGGACATGTGAGAATGGTCTTGGAACGTCTAAGACAAAATCATCTTTACATCAAACTTGAAAAGTGTGAATTCCATAGGACTGAAATTCAATTTCTGGGGTATGTAATGTCTACACAAGGAATTAGTATGGATGGAAGCAAAACCCAAGCCATCAAGGATTGGCCAAGTCCTAGAAATGTGAAGGAGGTACAGCGCTTCATCGGGTTTGCCAACTTCTATAGACGTTTCATTAGAAATTTCTCTGAGGTAGTGTCACCTATCACTCAACTTACCCGGAAAGAGTCTAGGTTTTCCTGGACTCCCCAAGCCCAGGAAGCATTTTCCCGTCTAAAAGATAAATTTACCACTGCACCTATCCTAGTACATCCCAACCCCGAGCTTGCCTTCATAATAGAGGTGGATGCTTCAGACTGTGCCGTTGGAGCTATACTCTCTCAGAGAACAGGTGAGAAGAATGTCTTGCATCCCTGTGCCTTCTTTTCCCAGCAGTTGTCTTCGGCTGAGAGGAACTACGATGTGGGCAATAGAGAGTTGTTGGCCATTATTGCCGCCTTCAAAGAATGGAGACACCTTCTTCAGGGTGCTGCACAGCAAATAGTCGTCCTGACAGACCATCGTAACCTTGAGTTTATCAGGTCGGCTAAGTGCCTGACTCCTCGCCAGGCTCGCTGGAATCTTTTCTTAAACCAATTTAATTTTATCATCTCTTATAGACCAGGATCGCGCAATGGAAAGGCTGATGCACTCTCTAGGATTTACTCAGCAGAGACACGTCCAATTACTCCTCCTAAGACTATTCTTCCTGACTCTAGATTCCTAGGAGTAATTCATAATCAAGACCTACTTAAGGACATCAAGGAAGCATACCATGCGGATTCCTTTTTGGCACAACCCCAAGGGACGTAAGTCTTGTCTTTAAGAATGGTGTGTGGATTCAGGGACAACGTCTGTATATTCCTGAAACAGTCAGATTAAGAGTATTGCAACTCATTCACGATTCCAAGATAGCTGGGCATAGAGGAATTCTAAAGACACAGGAATTTCTTTCTCGTTTCTTTTGGTGGCCCACTTGCAGGAAGGATGTTTTGAATTATGTCACTTCATGTGAGGTCTGTGCAAGATGCAAAACACCTCGCTCCTCACCAACTGGTCTGTTACAGCCTCTTCCCACCCCGTCCCGCCCGTGGGGATCCATTTCTTTGGACTTCATTGTGGAGTTACCAACCTCTCAGGGGAAGAACACCATTCTAGTGGTGGTTGACCGTCTAACAAAGGCAGCTCATTTTATCCCTTGTGTCGGCTTACCCACTGCAAAACAGACATCAGATTTGATGATTAAAGATGTGTTTCGCTTACATGGAGTACCGGATGAGGTTATTTCGGATCGAGGGGTGCAATTCACTTCTAGGTTTTGGCAAAATTTCTGTGCAGCATTGGACATTAAAGTAAACCTTTCTTCTGCTTTTCATCCCCAGACTAATGGACAGACCGAACGAACCAATCAAACCCTGGAGCAGTATCTCCGCTGCTTTATCTGCCACCTACAGGATGATTGGGTGGATCTACTTCCATTAGCTGAGTTCTCGTATAACAACTCTCAGAGTGCCTCCACTAAACAGTCTCCTTTTTACTCTAATCTAGGTTATCATCCTAACATTCTACCACGATTTCCCATAGAAACGCCTTTACCAGCAGTGGCTGAAAGAATCACGTCTTTACAGAAGAATATGGATCTTCTAAAGGAAAATCTGGAATCGGCTCAAGAAAGGTACAAGAAAGCAGCAGATAAATTTCGTAAACCTGCACCAGCTTTCAAGGTAGGAGACTTGGTCTGGCTGTCAACCAGAAATCTTAAGTTAAGGATTCCATCGTCTAAGTTGGGACATAAGTACATTGGACCCTATAAAATCAGTAAAATTATAAGTGCCGTTGCTTGTCGTCTTCAACTGCCCAGAACTATGAGAATCCACCCTGTCTTTCATGTATCCCTACTAAAGGCTGCGACACCCAATACGTTTCCTGGACGTTCCTCTCCTTGCCCTGACCCAGTGCTAGTCGATGGTCAGGAAGAATTTGTGGTGGAAAGGATTTTAGATTCCAGGTTGTATAGAAATCAGTTACAATATCTGATTAAATGGCAGGGCTACCCAGTGGAGGACAACTCATGGGAACCAGTCAATAACGTTAATGCTCCTCGCTTGCTCCGTCAGTTTCATCAGAGGTACCCACACAAGCCTGGTCTGAGGTCATCCGGAGGTTGTCCTTAAGGGGGGAGTAATGTAAGGTTCTATGTATATATTCCTGAAACTCAGTTTGTTCGTCAGCCATTTTACTTTCTGTCTTGCTGCAGCTATCTTGCCCTCAGTCAAAATGGAGTTTCCAGCTTGCATGTTCCCGCCCTGATTCTCTCCTTTGCTTCTTAAGCAGCCACAGCTGAGCAATCAGTGCTTCAGAATCTAGCCTGCAGTGAACCTGTGACTTGACTCCTGTAAGCCTTGGACCTTGTACTCCAGCTATTCCTACTGAGGAACTCTGAAGCACTTGTGGACTCTGAACCCTGCTCTTTGAAAGACCCACGTTTGCATGGACTTACGGTAACAGAGAAGAAGATCCTGAATCTGTATTGGAGAGTGATTGCTGAGCTTGGATTACTCTGGCCTGCTGTGTCTCCTGTTTCTGTGTCTGCAAACTGTGTGACTATTTCTGCCAACTTGTATGAAGTAATACAGGACTTTTCTATATCAAACCTGTGACTCCTGTGTTTTCATCGCACCCAAGCACAAGACGCTATATGAACTGTACTACATACATTACAGGTACAGGCCTATACCTCCAGCACACTACCAGAAAGCTAAGGAGATGTTGCGTGACATGAAGGAAGCAGGGGTGATAAGGGATAGTTGTAGTCCCTGGGCAGCACCTTTAGTCCTAGTTAGGAAAAAGGATGGAAGCATGAGAATGTGTGTAGATTACAGACAAGTGAATCAAATTCAAATTCAAATTCAAAGAAGCTTTATTGGCAGGACTAAATACACATTAGTTTTGCCAAAGCAAATGTACAAAAGGGGGATAGGGATAGGGATATTGAGTAGGGGCAGATCCAGGGTGGGGGCTATGGAAGTCCATGGCATAGGGAGGGGTGATGGGGCGCAGGTCCAGGGTGGGGGCTATAAAAGTCCATGGCATAGGGAGGGGTGATGGGGGCAGATCCGGGGTGGGGGCTATAGATGTCCATGGCATATCATAGTTCTCTTTCTCGCAGTCTATGACATTCGCTCACATACCGCGCTGCTATCTCCGCTGCTCTCTCTTCTTCCCCCAGCAAGATATATGTTTTCTCTTCCTCCTTCATGGTGATGAAATCCGGGAAGAGATGTGAGAGTCTCCTGAAGTGAGTGTCCCTCACTGCTGAGTATTTGGAGCAGTGTAGCAGGAAATGGGTTTCGTCCTCTATGGCCTCCTGGTCACAGTGTTGGCATAGTCTTTCCTCCCTGGGCTTATAGCTCTGCCTGTGTCGGCCGGATTTGATGGCCAGACTGTGGGCGCTGAGTCTATACCGGCTCAGGATCTGGCGGTCTCTGGGGTCCGGGAGTTTCTCCAGGTATGGGGCCAGACTGTAGTCTCTCTGTAGACTCCGGTACATGGTCAGTTTCTGGGAGCTGATGATGTCGTTCTTCCAGTCACTGACATACCTCTCCTGGCCTTCGTCTACCATCTTCCTGATTTCGGCTTTTGTCAGGTTGTTGTGATTGGTGTTCTGGTCAGGTTGGGTTTGGGTGAGCTGTTCCGAGGGTCCTAGTTTTTCTGTTTCACCTACGTGTGTCAGGGCTTTATGGTGATGGGAGCTTGGATTGCTCCTACGTAGGTGAGCCCGGAATGACAGTGCCCTCTTTAGAACCGTTAGGTGTAGAGGGAATCTGCCCAGCTCGGCCCGGCAGGCACTGTTGGAGGTGCTCCGATGGACTTGGAGAAGGTGCTTGCAGAATTCCAGGTGGAATATTTCTGTTGGGCTGGAATCCCATCTTGACCAGTCTGGGTAGGTGTGAGGACCCCAGACTTCACTGCCATACAGGAGGATTGGGGCGATGACAGAGTCGAAGATTTTTAACCAGACCCTCACTGGTGGCTTCAGATAGTAAAGTTTCCTTTGGATGCCATAGAAGGTTTTACATGCCTTGTCTTTCAGGGTCTCTATGGCTTGTTTGAAGCTTCCTGACCGGTGAATCTCTAGGCCCAGGTAGGTATATTTGTCTGTTCCTGTAAGGGCACAGTTGTTGAGGACAAATGAAGGGTGCTGGTCTAATTTTCTCTTTCTCCTCTGGAACACCATGATGTTGGTTTTCTTTAGGTTGACCGGTAGTGCCCAGGTGGAGCTGAATTTCTCTAAGATTTTCAGGTTGTCTTGGAGGCCTTTCTTGGTTGGTGACAGAAGCAGCAGGTCATCTGCATACAGCAGGAATTTCACCTGGGTGTCGTAGAAGGTGGGACCTGGTGCTGTCGAAGATTCCAGAGCGGTAGCCAGCTCGTTGATGTAAATGTTGAAGAGCGTTGGACTTAGGCTGCAGCCTTGTCTGACTCCACGGCTCTGCTGGAAATAAGCCGTTCTTTTACCGTTCACACTCACACTGCAGAGGTTCTCGGTGTAGGAGCTTTTGATAACATCGTAGGTCTTTCCTCCTATTCCGCTCTCCAGCAGTTTCAGGAATAAGCCCGGGTGCCACACCGAATCAAAGGCCTTTTTAAAGTCCACGAAACAGGCGTATATCTTCCCGTTCTTTGTATTGTGGACGTGTCTCTGGATGAGGCTGTGCAGGGTATAGATGTGGTCAGTGGTGCGGTGGTTTGGCATGAACCCTGCTTGGCTCTTGCTGAGGACGTTATGTTCGGTGAGGAAACTGAGGATCCTCTTGTTCAGGATGCTGTTGAACAGTTTCCCCAGGTTGCTGCTGACACATATGCCTCTGTAGTTGGCTGGGTCATACCTGTCCCCATTCTTGTGGATGGGTGTGATGAGGCCTTGGTTCCAGGTACGAGGGAAGTAGCCGGCACTTAGCACAATATTGAAGAGTTTAACCATTGCAGCCTGTATTTCTGGTGGGCTGTACTTCAGCATTTCTGGTAGGATTCCATCCAGGCCACCGGCTTTTCTACATCTTATGGAAGAGATTCTCTCTGCTACTTCCTGTAATGTAATAGGTGTATCCACTGGGTTTTGGAAATTTTTTACTTTTTCCTCCATTGCTTTTAATTTTGCCATTATGTTTTCCTGTTCTTGGTTTAGTTCTTGCTTTGGGATGTCTTTATAGTTTTATAGAGGTCTCTGAAGTACTGGAGCCAGATTTTGCCATTTTGGATATGGATGTTGTTTTTCTTGTCTTTTGTGCCCATGTGGTTCCATAGTTCCAGAAGGAATTGTCTTGAAGAGCATCTTGGAGTTGGTTAAGCTTGGTAGAGATGTAACTCTGCTTCTTCCTCCTGAGGATGGTTTTGTACTGTCTTTGTATGGTTTCATAGGCTTCCCTCAGACCAGGGTGGTTGGGGTCTCTATGTTTCTTGTTTGAGGCTGTTCTCAGGGTCTTCCGTACGGCTTTACATTCTCTGTCAAACCAACCGTTGGTCTGTTTTTCTTTTGGTCTCTTGTAGTCAACTTTTTTAAGGTCGGACAGTCTGGCCATTGTATAGAGTATATTGTTGAGGTCTTTTGTAGCTTGACTCACTCCCTTTGGGTTAGGCTGGTACTCGTGGTTGTAGAAGTGGTGGAGCATCCGTTGTATTTCGGGTCTGCTGAGAGCCTCTTTATACTTTAGTGCCGACGTTTTGGACCATTTATATGATGGAGGCCGGTTGAAGAGGCCGCTATGTTGTGGCTTTTGAGTGGGTGGTTTCTCTGTAGATTTCAAGTACAGAAGAAGTTGGCTGTGGTCTGACAGGTGCGTTTGTGGGGTGACTATGAAGGCGCTGATATTTGCCCGGTTCATGTCTGTAATGGCATAATCTACTACACTCCTCCCTACATGGGAGTTTAGTGTATACCTCCCTAAAGAGTCTCCTTTGGTACTTTGGTGAATCACATTACACATAAAGATGCATACCCTTTACCACGCATAGAGGAATCCTTAGCTGCCTTAAAAACTGCTAACTACTTTTCCACCCTTGACCTCACTAGTGGGTACTGGCAAGTAGCTGTGGCTGAGCAGGATCGGGAGAAGACGGCTTTCACCACCCCGATGGGACTCTGTGAGTTTGACAGGATGCCGTTTGGACTCAGCAGTGCCCCGGGAACGTTCCAGAGAGTGATGGAGAGTTGCCTGGGACATCTCAACTTTGAAACCGTGTTGCTGTACCTGGACGACGTAATTGTGTACTCCAAGACGTATGAGGATCATCTGAAGCACCTGGCATAGGTATTCGAGTCACTGTCCAAGTATGGTATGAAACTGAAGCCTTCAAAGTGCCATCTGCTCAAACAAAAGGTACAGTACTTGGGACATATTGTCAGCTCAGAAGGAGTAGCGCCAGACCCCGAGAAGGTCACCGCCATCCAGAAATGGCCAGAACCAAGGAATCTCAAGGAGGTGTGCCAGTTCCTGGGACTGACAGGTTACTACCGGAGGTTTGTAAAGGACTACACCAAGAAAGCAGCGCCTCTGCAGGACCTCCTGGTAGGACAATCCCTCAAGAGCAGAAATCCTCCATTCCACTGGGGTAAAGAACAAGCTGAGGCATTCAAGGAGATGAAGGAGATACTGACAGGTGATGAAATCCTAGCCTACCCTGACTACAGCCAGCCGTTCCTGCTGTAAACTGATGCCAGTAACGAAGGATTTGGAGCTGTCCTCAGTCAGAAACAAAATGGCCAAGAAAAAGTCATCGCGTATGCAAGCAGGAAGCTCCGGCCGACCGAGAGAAACCCAGAGAACTATAGCAGCTTCAAGTTGGAGTTCCTGGCGCTGGTCTGGGCCATTACAGAAAGATTCAAGCATTACCTAGCCTCCAGCAAGTTCACTGCTTACACAGACAATAACCCCTTGACACATCTCGAAACAGCTAAGCTGGGAGCCATGGAGCAGCGTTGGATGGCTCGGCTATCGAACTATCAATTTACAATCAAGTACAGGGCGGGCCGTAAGAATGCCAACGCTGATGCCTTGTCCAGAATGCCGCATGAGTCCGACATGGAAGAGGAATTGGATGACCTAGAAGAGATTGAGTTACCTGCATTCCACAGAAATGGGATGATCCACGAGCAACGAGCCTACAGGAGGCAGCGTGGTAAGACGTTAAACCCTTTACCTCACCACAGCTGGAAGGAGACCCAGAACAGTGACCCGGTTGTCAGCCGCATCAAGGAGCTGATAACTCAGGAAGGTTCCTCCTTGGAGAAAGAAGCGTCTCAGCAAGCAAAGCAGCTGTGGAATGAGAGAAGCCGGCTGTTTATCTACCGTGAGAAGCTGTGCCGAAGGTACGGCAACCCAAAAACCATGAGATGGTATGGCAGATAGTAGTCCCCAGAACAGACATCCAGATGGTGTTGGAAGCCTACCACGATCGAGCGGGGCACTTTGGTTGGAAGAAGCTGGAAACCCTATTGAAGTGTCGTTTCTACTGGGTGGGAATGCGTAGTTCCATTGAGAAGTGGTGTAAAAACTGTGCGTCCTGTAGCCTCCAAAGAAAAGACTACAGCAGCCAGAAAGCACCCCTGCAGCCCATCAAAACGACTCGTCCCTTGGAGATCGAGGTCTTGGACCATGTAAAGTTGTCACCCAGTCGGTCAGGATACTCATATGCCCTGACGATGGAGGATCACTATTCCAGGTTCCTGGTGGTCGCCCCTGTCAAAGATCTGACAGCTGAAACAGCAGCAAAGAAGTTTCAAGCGTATTTCTGCAGACCCTATGGATATCCAGAGCAAGTGTTAACTGACCAGGGTCCTGCCTTTGAAGCCGAGTTGTTTAAGGAATTCTGTCATTTGTACGGATGCAAGAAGATAAGAACCACACCATACCACCCCCAAACAAATGGTCTCTGTGAAAAGATGAATCACATAGTCATTGATCTGCTGAAGACAGTACCACTTGAGGAGAGGAATCGGTGGCCAGACCTACTACCTGACCTGGTAGATCTGTACAATCACATACCTGTGAGTTCCACTAATTGCACTCCAGCCTACCTTATGCGAGCAAGACCAGGAAAGCTGCCCATGGATTTGGAACTTGGTGTTGTAGAACCAGAAGCTGATGTTACTACTGAAGATTGGGATGAAAGAAAACCGTGAGCACAACCTGAATGAAACTGGTGCTTTAAAGTCTAGGTTCCCACACCGGGTACTAATAATGAAAAAAGGCTTAAGCACTCAACTTAAAAGGTTTATTAGTAGTATCTCCAAACGTTTCGGTCAGAAAAGACCTTCATCAGTGACTACTGTAATCACAATATAAACGCATAAGAATATGTGCAAACAAAATAAGAAACATTGCGATAAATAAAGTATATACAAAAAAGTGAGACACGGGTCACAGGACGGACAATAGAAAAAACGGTGGGTCAGCTCTGAGTATACCAAGACAGTCAAAATAGTATCCAAGAAGAATGAATGGGTAATAGTGCCATACCTTATTTTTATATAGAAGATTGTCTCCTAAAAAGGGGAGAGGTGCGTGCCCCAAGGAAAGTGTGCTGCCTGGATAAGAGTATAACATGGTGAGCATATTATGCCACAGCTGTGAGTCTAATGTGACTAATCAAGTAGTACTTACTTAAAGACAAACGTAGCTTATAAGAATGCTGAGGAGATTGAAGAAAATGAGCAAATTTGAGTAAATAAGGAATATCTTGTGCTCCTAAACAAATGGTATCCGGTCTATATATATATATATATTACCTCAGTAGAAATATCCAGTGACTAAGCTTGCGGTATCCACCGCTATGTAGACTGGAGCTGTCATTAGCAAAAAACAAAATCAGGGGCATAAAAAATCAGGGGCATAAAAACCATTGTAGGTAAGAGTTATCAAAAGAAATCCCTTGTAGTGTCAAAACCACTATATTACCTCTGCCAGGACGCTGTCTGAGCCTGCTGATTTGATTTCCATGAGTATGTGGGGCGGAAGTGAGGTAATGGCTCAGAGGGTTCCTTTATATGGAGCAGAGGTGGGACTAAGAGCACTGCTGTCAGTCAAGAAGCACAACCAGGAAGTGACTGAGCAGAGATGGGCAACATAAAAAAAAAAAAAAAAAAAGGCTAAATTCGAGCACATCTTAAACAAATGCTCTCTTGATTTAATAACACTGACAGTTGAATTTCTACAGAGAGCTATTATTTCCAGTTCTGAACGTGTAAAAACGATCGAATCCCAACTGGCAGCAACAAGTACTCCAGAGGAACTCGGTATACTTAAATCAGAGATACAGGAACGCATCAATCAACATAAACGCGACATTGAGACGAGGAAACGTAATAAATTCGCCAGAGACGCAGAGGACTACCGCTCAAATCAAGTTTACAGATGGCATACCAACCTCAAGCGCAGCGGTCCGAATTTTGGCCAACATACATCCACCGACTACTCAACCTCTGGATCAGACCAGGAACATGGTCCTACATCGTCCACCACATCTCTTCCTTTTTTAGGACAACGTCGGGGAAGGGACTACAGAAGAAGACCAGAAGGGGGCAGAAGAAGAGAACAGGAACAAGGTCGGATCACCCGCTCGAAGGTACGGACAATCTGGTAATAAACATATCCTCCAGAACTCTTAACCAGATTGAACACAGGGTATTACAGAAAGGTCTCTCTTTCTGTCCATCCTACCACTGTCGGACGTTTGATCTTGATATGGATTTACAAAAATTCTTTCGTCGTATCAGACTCAAAGCATATTATGCTTCTAGACCTGATACTTCTGAGCCACCAACAACATCTAATCCTAAACTTTTATCTGCGCTTAGCTTAGGCTTACGCAGTAAAAGTTTCTTTCGTCCACCTCAGAATTCACATGCTGTTGAAACGTTTATTAATTTTGTGTATAACTCTTTTCAATCTTTACGCTGTGATATTGATAAAGGTAAACTGTTTTATCCATCGAATTTCACTGTTGAGGAACGCACGGCTTTTAAATGTTTACAGGATGATGATTCTATTATACTGAAGCCAGCCGACAAGGGAGGTGCCCTAGTTGTAATGGACAAATCCATGTACCTTGAAGAGGTTCAACGCCAACTAGGTGACAGATCCATCTACCAGCCTCTTTCTAAAAACCCAACACCTGATATTGGCCAGAGGATCAGGATGATTCTCCAAAAATACTCTAATCTGGGAGTATTAGATCCTAAAACTTGCGAATTCCTCACTAATACGAATCCCCGCACGCCAGTATTCTACACTCTCCCGAAAGTCCACAAAAATCTTGAAAAACCCCCAGGGAGGCCAATTGTAGCATCTACTAATTCTATCTTGTCTCCTCTAGCAATATTCTTGGAGAAAATTCTTACTCCCCACATTAAGCAAACAAGGTCTTACATCTTGGACACAGGAGCATTTCTTAAACTAATCAAGGAACTCCAATTGATTCCCCAAATTCGTTACTGGTTACACTGGACGTAAAAGACCTGTATACCTCTATCCCCCATAACGAGGGCATTCAGTCAGTAACTCGGCTGTTATCATCTACCACTATGGATAGTGACCAGGTTGATTTGTGTGTTGACTTATTGAAAATTATTCTTACTTCCAATTTCTTCCTCTTCCAGGATGATTTTTACCTCCAAACGCATGGGACCGCTATGGGGTCTAACGCAGCACCTCCATATGCAAATGCATACATGGCCGACTTTGAGGAGAGCATCATATATCTACATCCTTTATTCCGCGACCATGTCATTACATGGAAGCGCTATATTGATGATGTCTTCTGTATCTGGTCAGGCCCAGTAGAACACTTACAGAGATTTTTTGAACTGCTAAACTCATCCTGGCCAGGGATACAATTCACCATGAATCATGATCTCTGGCATATTAACTTTCTTGACACCTTGGTCATGAAAGACCCTGAAGGTAAACTCTCAACTGATCTTTTCATTAAGGACACAGATAAAAACAGTTTACTACATTACCAGAGTCTCCACCCACCTGCTACTAAAAAAGCCATTCCCAAATCTCAGTTTCAGAGGGTGAAACGTATCGTCTCTGATGAGGCTGTACAACGCCAACGCCTCTCAGAAATGACACACAAATTTAAGGCCAGAGGGTATCCTGTCTCTATCCTTGAAAAATCTATGGAACCTGACACAAGACCGATCAAGAAAGTTGACACACGTATCCCATTTGTACACACGTATCATCCGATCACCAATATTCTTCATAGAGCCATACGTAAAAACTGGCACCTCCTTTCAAAGGCATACCCAGAGGTCATTGAATTCAAAGAGCCATTTTTACCATGTTACAAACGCCCACCAAATTTACGTGACTCACTGGTCCAAGCAGATTTTGGATCTAAATCACCCTCAGTGACACAGCGGTTTCTACAAAAACCTAAATGTGGGACTTTTCCATGCTTAAGGTGTGTACAGTGCAATAGTATCATTAAAGGGGACAAAATTTTCCACCCCCATTCCGGTAAGGAATTTAAAATTCGGAATTATTTTACATGCGACTCTACTTATGTAGTATATGTTATCAAGTGCCCTTGTGGCCTAGCATATGTTGGGGAGACCTCACAGACCATACGGGACCGAATATCGAAGCACAAATCTACAGTACGGTGTAAGAACCTCCTTCTTCCTATCCCTTACCATTTTGTTAATGCCGGTCATAATGTGTCCCAGTTAAGGTTCCAAATCATTGAGCAAATTCCACCCTCTCGGAGAGGAGGCAATAGGATCCAGCTTCTAAAAAAACGTGAAGCCTATTGGATACACACATTAGATACTATGCATCCGAGAGGCCTCAATAGGGAATATGAATTATCTGCTTTTTTATAGCATGTTCAAGTGCTTAGAAGAGAATTTACATTGTCATTGAGATGTAACATATGTACCTAGTGCAGTGATGTTAATATATGTTCACTTCTCCAGCATATTAACACTTTCTCCTTTTCCCTTAGAGCCGTCTATATTAGAATGGTTGGACCACTTATCACAAGTCACCACGTCACTCATTTCTGGGAGTCTCACTGTGACCATTATACTTCACGGCAAAATAATGATTCACTTCACTATGTATGTTTCTTTGCCTTTGTCTATAAAATAAATGGCTTCTGAGCACTTCTCTAATCATTTTCTCCTGTTTTCTTCCCCTTCTCCCTCCCTGCCTTCACTATTTAGTGCCTCAGAGTTACCATGGCAACACAGCGCTGTATATAGTAGCGCTATACATATAAGCGATCCAAAGCCTTTTTTTTTTTTTTATGTTGCCCATCTCTGCTCAGTCACTTCCTGGTTGTGCTTCTTGACTGACAGCAGTGCTCTTAGTCCCACCTCTGCTCCATATAAAGGAACCCTCTGAGCCATTACCTCACTTCCGCCCCACATACTCATGGAAATCAAATCAGCAGGCTCAGACAGCGTCCTGGCAGAGGTAATATAGTGGTTTTGACACTACAAGGGATTTCTTTTGATAACTCTTACCTACAATGGTTTTTATGCCCCTGATTTTTTATGCCCCTGATTTTGTTTTTTGCTAATGACAGCTCCAGTCTACATAGCGGTGGATACCGCAAGCTTAGTCACTGGATATTTCTACTGAGGTAATATATATATATATATAGACCGGATACCATTTGTTTAGGAGCACAAGATATTCCTTATTTACTCAAATTTGCTCATTTTCTTCAATCTCCTCAGCATTCTTATAAGCTACGTTTGTCTTTAAGTAAGTACTACTTGATTAGTCACATTAGACTCACAGCTGTGGCATAATATGCTCACCATGTTATACTCTTATCCAGGCAGCACACTTTCCTTGGGGCACGCACCTCTCCCCTTTTTAGGAGACAATCTTCTATATAAAAATAAGGTATGGCACTATTACCCATTCATTCTTCTTGGATACTATTTTGACTGTCTTGGTATACTCAGAGCTGACCCACCGTTTTTTCTATTGTCCGTCCTGTGACCCGTGTCTCACTTTTTTGTATATACTTTATTTATCGCAATGTTTCTTATTTTGTTTGCACATATTCTTATGCGTTTATATTGTGATTACAGTAGTCACTGATGAAGGTCTTTTCTGACCGAAACGTTTGGAGATACTACTAATAAACCTTTTAAGTTGAGTGCTTAAGCCTTTTTTCATTACTACTGAAGATTGGGACACGAGTCGACAGGAACAGTACAGGAGAGTACAAGCCTGCGTGGAAGATAGTCTCAATAAAGTAAGGGAAAAGCAAGAGGAGAACTACAACAAAAGTGCGCCAGCTGAACCTTTTGCACCTGGAGAGATTGTGCTAAAAAGAAAAAGAAGAATGCACAAACTAGACGATCAGTGGGAAAAAAGGGCCATATGTCGTGCAAAATTCCAAGTTTGACAATAGGAAAACCTGTACCATTAGCAAAGATGGAGGAAAGACGACAACCACTGTATCAAGAGACCACCTAAAACTGTGTCCAGACATGTTAAAACTTCACGAAGAAGAACCTGTTATGGAAAAGGAGAAACCAGGTGAAGTCATACACACGGACCTAGGAGATTTTCCTGCAGATTGGCCTTGTATCGGAGACGCTGTGATTCCAGTACTTCAATTTTACCAACCACAAGAAGCGCTTCAATGTCCAGTTGAGCCAGTTGCCGCAGCAGAAGAAATAGTTCAAGAGGAACCTGCTCCGTAGCATCTCCAGAAGTAGAGTCTCGAGAAGTGGAACCTCAAGACGTGGAACTACCAGAAGAATCCCCTAGCGAAATAGAACTGCATCGCCCAGCCACAAGTATGCTTGCCAGATCCCTAGAGAGGTTAAGGCAGTATTACAGTTTGCCGGCACGCAGGACAGATAGGCCAGATGCTACTATACCTGACGCAACACCAAGTAGGTCAGAACTCATGACAAAAGGCAGGTTACCTGTTAGGTACCAAGAGTAGGCCTAGCAAATTAAGCCAGTGAACCAATATCCAAGTGTAAAAATGTAAATAAGATTTGTGTAAATATTTATATTAATATTAATATATGTTACTTGTATTATGAAACGTTCAAAGTGTCCTTACCTCCCACAAGGGAAGAGTTATAATTGATGTTATTTGTTGATGTTATAAAAATTGTTTTCTTTTTCAGCCCGGGAGTACTGATATTAACTAGGGGGGATGTGTAGCCCAGCTGTGACTGGAGCCACATGTTACCCTGGAAGATGCACGAAAGGTAAACCCACAACAACCCATAAGCACACAACACTCCACATTTTCCTGGTGCCACCAGAGGGAGCCCTTGGAGACGACAGCAGGGAGATGAAGGCAGTCTAGCTGAGAGTTAGCTAGTCGTTGGTTTTACCTCAGAGTGTCAGTTTTTACCTCAGCAGAGGAGATTAGAGCAGACTGTGAGAGATTCTAGTCAGAACGGCAGTTACCTCAGACGAGCTGAAAGGGAAAGACTAGCCAGAAAGAGAAAGCCTGAAGACTTCAGCAAACACTCAGTTTAGGAGTGGAGTCCAGTAGTAGTGGGAAAGATTACCACTTAGCCTGGTCAAAATTGAGTTTACTGAGAGACCTTCAGTGAGCGTTTTAGTGAGTAAGCGTGCCGACGCTTGGAGAGCGGTGAAGAAAAAGAAAGCTGACATCTGCTGCTAGCTTGTGCTTATGATAGTGGTGAGAGTAGGATGAAAGGCAGGTGGAAGAAAGAAGAGAGAGAGTGACAGAGGTTAACCAGCATTGATAGCTTACCTCCACTCTGCACCACTGGACACCGGGTCCGCGCTTGCCAGCATCTGCATGACTGGTAGGAGACACCGGAGACCCTGCTGGACTACAGGTCGCAGGGGCCCAACCGTGCTGATACGTAACCGGGGTCAGGAAGAACATGAGTCTGGCCTGATCAGCCATATAGAGACTTAGTTCTGTCCACAAGAAGGCCTCACCACAAGGTCAGCCGGGCGTAGCTGAGAAGACGGAGTTAGGCTTTGTTTTATGCAAGTCAGAAACTCACACACATAAAGAAGTAAGGAGGCCCTACACCTACTCAGTGGGATTACTGGACGTGCATCCTCCACCCTGACAGCTTCCCGGGTCGTGCCTACAACTTCACCATCAGTAAAGGTACAGAAAGAGACTTTCTTGTGTGTGTCTGCATTATTGCTCCTGCACCCCTATATTACACCGCCATATACCCTGAGGGATCAGTCTTGCCTGTGGGAGACTTAACACCTTGCTGCCCAGTAACAACCCTCAGAGGATCTACCCTGCAGCGCTGGTCACCCTGACCAGAAACCACAGGTGGCGTCATGAACATTTCTACAAACCTATAATCCCCTGTAAATATCCCCCTTTTAGTGAGCGCCCAGGGCAACGGACTGAGCTGTGCTACCCGTGACATTCCCCAGTGAAGTGAATGGGCTCGGTGCCGAGTACCCACAGGCCCTGGCCGTGCGACTCACATTCACTGGGAAATGTCATTGTAACATTTAACAACCCTAGATGGCCATGTGGTGTGTGACACATAAGCAGACTGATCTAGTTTCATTTATGAAGGAGGGACTCATAAAGTCACAGAGCCTATTTTTACAGGGGCATCAGGCAGTATTAATCTTCTTAAAGGGCAATTATTAAACAGTGGGTCTCCTATGCTGTTATTGCCTATGTAGTGAGTGAATGGGCTGCCAAGAATTACGACGCACCCCAATACCCCTTTCACGAGAGGTACAGGAGCGTTCCTGAAAAAATGGTGCATTGAATGCAAGGCCTGGTATGCCCCAAAGTTACATGCTCCCCAATAAGCTTTTCAAGCCACTTACTAGATGGCCACCGGAAAATCCACTTCACATTATTCATTTCGTACTCCCAAACTCTTTTCTTATGCTCTGATTGCAAGGCCTGCTCTGCAACCAAGTCATATGCACCCCAATAAGCCTTTGAACCCAGGAACTGGATGGGCACAGGAAAATCCACTTCACATTATTCATTTTGTGTTCCCATACTCTTTTCTTATGCATTAATAGCAAGGCCTACCCTGCTGCCAAGTCAAATGCACCCCAATATGCCTTTGAACCCAGGTACTGGATGGGCACAGGAAAACCCACTTCACTTTACTCATTTTAAACTCCCATTCTGTTTTCTTATGCATTGACTGCAAGGCCTGCCCTGCTACCAAGTCATTTGCACCCCAATAACTCCAATCCCCCTTGGAAGAAACATGGAGGAGGGCCTTATAAAAAAATGTCCCATTAAAAAGGAGCTGGTCTCCTAGACTTGGAATGCCCATACACTAAGTGTATTGGCTGGCAAACATTTTCCTCTGTGGGGTACACCTTAACCTTTTCCATAACAAGTATTTTAGGCCCAGCATAACCACCCACCCTTGTTAGGAATTTGACCTTGGCTGTAGCAGCACAGAACACATTAACCCTGGTGATCTAGTGGCGGTGGATGATGAGCCGTGGAGGAAGGCCTGATTAAAAAGTATGCCAAATTTAATGTAGCGGGTCTCCCAGACTTGGAATGCCCAGACACTAAGTGTATGGGCTGGCAAATATTTTCCCCTGTGGGGTACACCTTAACCTTTTCCATAACAAGTATTTTACGCCCAGCATATAAAGGCCAAAGTGTAACATGTTCGTGAGATGCTGAATTAGAGAAAGCAGATCAGTGTCGGAGGAAAACCAAAAAAACTGATGGATGCTCTTAAAACACTAAGCTTAAAGAAGAGAGCACCATCAGTAACTATAAACACACCCATGTCACAAGCTTCTTCATCTTCACCCATAAATATTACCAATAAGATCCAAACGTCCCAGTTGAAAATTATTTGTCATAGTGTAACGAACAATGTTAAAAGAATGCCACTAAACGTACATAACCACGACCCTTGAAAACACCAGATTTTCTCTTTACAAGATATGGACGATGATGGTATTGATGACGACTTTGAAATTCACCACATTCACACCAACAAAATGAAGATCACAGCTGCAAAAAATGTGCAAAAAAGGCCTTGAATATCTGGAAAATCATTTTCTCTAGGGCTAAGTTACCCTCTTACTAAAGTGGTACCGAATGATGCATACCCAGCTCTCATGTCTACTCAGCGTGAGATGCTTGAAAGTTGATGTATTCTGATTTGTTCATGTCCACTTTCTGAAACCCAGCAGAAAAGAAGGATGATATAGTGGAAAAACATGTGATTTTGTTTAGTAAGGGGGTGATGTCAGGTACAAATAGGTAGATCTGCGTGTCATCGGCGTGGTGATCATATTGCAAACCGTGTCATTACATCCGCTGTCCCAGGCTGAAGGTATAGATGTAGAAGAGTAGGGGTCCTAGAACAGAGCCTTGTGGAACACCGAAAGACAGGTGTCGAGGTGAGGAGGTGGTGTGGGAGAGGAAGACAATGATTGTCCCCCTAACAGTCTGGTTGTTTTTTAAAGAATCTGCTGATAAACCCAACAAGGCTATTTGCACCACTGGCCATTCCCGCATCAGTAGGGTAGCAAAACTACCAGCCTTACCACCACCAGCATGATCAGGCACATTGCAGCTAAGCACCCGACTTTGTTGGTTGAACACCAGGCTCCATGAACAGTGTTTGCGGGTGATACCACTGCGTCTTCCACTGTTGTGCATGCAAGCCAATCCCCTGTCCATGGTGCATGCAAAGATGCTTACTGCCCTGCATCTGTAGTTGCACACAAACTCAACTAGCACCATTAGCAATCACGTCCATGTCCATGTCCCAATTCAGCATTCAGTTGTCCATACCCCAGTCCTTGGAATGCAAGCGAAAATACACAGCCAACGCCACAGTACTAAATTCACACATTTCTTGTCTGTTTGCGATGGAAAGTTGCATTTTAGGCTCGTGGAAGACGGAAGCTTTCCGCAACCTGATGGCGGTGACCGTAACAAGGTACTCTCCCACCCACCACTATTTCTTTCGGTCTGCCGTAACGACATTACACAAGCAAGCACGTGTCCCACAACATTACCTGGGCCCTCGCTGTTACAGGGAAAGTGCACCTAACCATGGACACGTGGACAAGTGCTTGTGGGCAGGGATGCTACATCTCATTGATGGCACACTGGGTTAGCGTTGAATAAGCCATGAGCAAGTCAGACATTGGGAGACGATGTCACAGATGTATGGAGGAGACAGTTTCTGGAAGGCTTTGTATGTCATAGTTAGGCTGGTTTCACATTAGCGTTTTTGTGCGCAGCACATCGTGCGCATCCGATCGCATGTGTCATGCTCCCTTATGTTTAACATGGCGGGCGCATGGTCTTGCGTTTGCATGCGATCATCAGTGTTTTCGTGCGCATGCGTTAATTCCAGGTGAGCGTCTAGGCACGCCCGACGCAACATGTTGCATTTTTGGGTCCGCCCAAAGGCGTCAAAAAACCGAATGCATTCGCTTTGCGCACGGAATGCGTCAAAACAACGCATTACAGTCTATGGGAACGCAGGTGTGCACATGGACATGCGTACGCCAGCGTTTTTGTACGCTTGCGTTGTAAAAGATTGTCTAGACACTGGTTTAAACCACCCCTTACACATACAAACATTGTTTGGGGGGTAGTGTATATAAAAAGAAGGTGTTGGCACTGGCAGTCCACTACTCTACAGCCTGCTACACAGAAGATTTGCAGCAAGTGGGATAATGTGAGTATAAAACCTAATGTTTGTCTCTCCTTTTTTCTCAATTTATTATGTACTAATGTCTCTTTTTTTATTGCAGCATGTCTTCTAGAGACGAGTACCAGCCGGCCCCTGGTGAACTGCCACAAGTGGATAGTGAAGTGAGTACCTTCCTTCCCTACTGATTGGTAAGTATTTGCTGTTGCATATACACATGTGGCAAATTATTATTTTTTTCTTTTCAGATCTCATCGTCCACGGCAGTGGAGGAAGAGCGGGAGCAGCCAGTGCAAGTGCAGGTGGGGAGATGGCAGGTTAGTATAGACTGACTGTACTCTTTTTTTTTCCCCTGACTTTTTTCTTGCCTGTTTTTCCTATTCAATCTTGCTTCTGTTCTGAAACTTGCTTCTATTCTGTCTTGTTTTCTATCTTTTTCATTTCCAAATCTTTCCAAGATTAATATTTTTCTTTCTTTTCTAGGCTCCACAACGGGATGAAGAACTCACCCTGGACAATGACGCTGTGATCCAGTTAGTCCAGGAGCGAGTCCCGTTGTGGAACAGCCATGATCCACTGCACTGTGACAACGTGGTTATCTGGCGGCTCTGCAATGAGGTGGCCGCAGCGCTGATTGATGGCTGGGACAATGCCTCTCCAAGGGTCCGCAAGGAATTTTGTAAGTATTTCAATGATGTGTGAAGAGGCAGTGACCTTGGCCGGGATCACACAACTGTGTGTGATGCTAGTAACTCCTGCAAGTTTCTATCATCACACACATTTGTGTGTGATCCCGGCCTACAGTGCATTATCTAATTTTTTATTTTTTTCCACAGTGAACAAAGTCAGAACCTGTTGGCGCTCGATGAAGGACTTCTTCAACAGGGACCTGAGACAGGAGAACCGGGTTGCCAGTGGTGCTGCAGCAAGGACCTCACAAAATATCGTTATAATCGGTCGTTGGCCTTCTTAAGACCGGTCCTTGCAACCACATCTTAAGTATTTTGTTGTTGTATTGTATTATGTTGTATTCTGTTTTTTTCTCCACTGGAGTTGGCACTTTGACTATTTTAAATGCATGATATTAATGTTTTTCTTTTCACAGCACCTGGAGCAGCACACTGCAACCTGGTCCTGGTGTGGTCCATCAGCGAGCTGCCTCAGACCAGTCCCAACCCTTCAAGCCAAGAAGCAGCTTATGGGTCAGCAACACAGACAGCTGGAGACCAGGAAGCTGATCCATCAGGTGTTCCCCTGTCCCAGGTCTCTGCCACTGGTTTTGCGGGCACTTCCGGCCAGTGGCAGAAGGCCTCAGACAGGAATCTCATGCCCGAGTTCATTCATTTGAGCTCGGTTTTTCAGAATGGCCTCAATGCGATGAGCCACAAACTGGAAAGCGGTTTTACCCTCATGGAAACACGCTTCCAGGCTGTCGACCGTCGCCTTGACCGTCTGGAAGCCGACCTCAACAGACCAGCGCACCATTTCTTCAACCAAATTGAATGGGGCATGGTGGAACACCTTAGTCCTAAGCTCCTGCTGACTGTGATGCAGGCATGCAACACTGCTTACATGCAGGCTATGCAGCAGAGTCAGTACGCGCAGCAGCCAGTGGTGGCATTCTAACTGTGCCACCACTGACTCGCTTCACCTCACTACCGACTTCTGCTGCATACCACTGCACGGCCACCAGCATTCCAAGCCATGCCAGACACACTACACCACACCAAGGCCCAATGCAACTGGACACTCCCCTGCCACCACCATGCCAAGTGCTGCTCCTGCTTGGACCTCTACCACCTCTACCCCTGCTTAGACCTCCACCACCTCCACCATCACCACCAGCATGCCACAGCAGCTTCTGGATCCTGCCAGGCTGTCCCCCAGCTCCAGGAGGTCCCCCAGCTCCAGGAGGTCCCCCAGCTCCATGAGGTCCAAGAAGCACACTACGCAGAGGGGCCGCAGAAGCCATAAATGTGGCCACAAAAAAACAAAAAAACTTTTGTACTCCCTCCCCCCTCACCTCCAACTGTGTCTGACCCACTCCCTTCCCCCAAAACTTTCGTCGCCCCTTCCCCTAGAACCCCTTTGTCGCCTTACTTAAGCCATTCCTCGTCCCTCCACACCCCCAAGTTCCCACCATCTTCCCCCAAATGTCGCTCCCAGTAATTTATTTCTTTTTCTGCTTTAAAATAAATGTCATTTTGTTTTTCCCCAACTGTTTGGTTTAATTGTGTCTTTCGCCGCCTACACACACTGCGCGGTTACTTTGTGGTTTTGCCACCACATAGCTCCAGTACTGACACATGTTTCTTGTAGCTATGTGTTGTCAAAAACACAAATATGTGACTTGTATTTTCAACATCAGTCTCTTCAGTCTGCTGGTCAGACTGAATAGAGGATGGTGTTGAGTGCAAGGCATATCTATTCTCACCTTGCCAGGTATCATAAAGACTGAATTGAGGATGGTATGTTTTGGCCATCATCATTTCACTCTTTGTGACACAAGGCCAGGGGATTATAGATGTACCTTGTAATTAACCACATCATCTATTCAGTCTGTGGCGAATAGACTGAAGAGATGATGGAGTAAATACACGTCATATCTACATTACCCTGGCTTGGTATCATAACTATTTAGCACACGTGGCCAGGTGACTGTACCTCTGAGTTGTCATCTGCAGCATCGCTTCAGTCTGAATTATCTATTGCATGCAGACTGGAGAGATGCTGGAGGTTAACTCATGTGTAATTCACCTGCCCAGGTGTCATAAAATTCTGAAGTCAGGATGTAGAAGTTGTATAAACTTTATCATCTCTCCAGTCTCTCCAGGCTGCATACATACTGAAGCCACAGTGGAGATAATATTTATACTCATATGGTCAGGTGTCATAAAGAGTGAAGGATGCTAGTGCATCCCAAAATCACTATTTGTAACATCAGGTCAGGTGATAAATATTAGTTGTATTATCGCCACTGTCGCTGCAATCTGCCTTATTGAACACAGACTGGAGAGATGATGAAGGTCATACAACTTTTCTCTGTAGACTCACCTGGTAAGGAGTCCTAGTAAAGTCAGGATGCACAAAACACAGCATCCTGACTTCACTGGGACACCTGGGCAGGTGACTATTGTATTGGAGTGTATAAAGACAGAGTGCACTCGGTACAGGTATCAAAACAGGTTTTT
Organism: Oophaga sylvatica; assembly: GCA_033576555.1. Lineage (NCBI taxonomy): Eukaryota > Metazoa > Chordata > Amphibia > Anura > Dendrobatidae > Oophaga > Oophaga sylvatica. Next base: position 313,266,746 of record JARQOD010000005.1, on the reverse strand, counting down.
TATTTACATACACACAATAATTTTTTTTACAACATTTGATCTTGCCATGCCACACATCCCACATCAGATATAAAGTATGCCGCAAATTGGTCCCTCATTTGGCCAACTTCAACTGATGACCTGAGAGGGTGCTGAGTGAAATCAGGCAATGGGTTGGCAGCTGGTTCATTTAGTTAAAAGTTAGGGTGCTCTTTAGCCATAACAAAATTGTGAAGAACCACACACGCTTTCACCACCTCATCCACTGTTTCCAGTTTAAGATTAATGGCTGTGCCGAGAATGCGCCATCTGGACACAAGAATCCCAAAGGCACACGCTACAGTTCTTCGTGCCCTTGTGAGTCTGTAATTAAATATTTTTCTTGTGCTGTCCAAGTCTCGGCTGGAGTAGGGTTTCAGCAGGATTTGGCACATTTGAAAGGCCTCATCCACAACCATTACAAATGGCAGTGGCGGATCTTCCGTGTGGGGAAGAGGCCGTGACAGGGGGAAATTAAAATGGTTGCCATACAACCATGGCTCATGACCGAGTTCTTAAAAGTCTGTGAATCATTGCCCCGGCCAAATGCCCCAAAGTCCACCGCAACAAACCAACAGTCTTCATCTGCAATGGCCATGAGTACTGTAGAAAAGTACTTTTTATAGTTATAGTACTCTGATCCACTTTTTGCGGGTTTGGTTATCCTTATGTGTTTCCCATCCAGTGCTCCCAAACAGTTGGGGAAATTGCAGATTGTTAAGAATTGTTCAGCTATTTCAATCCACATTTCCGCGGTGGGCAGGGGCATAAATTCTGGACAGAGAACATGCCACAAAGCCCGACAGGTGTCTGCAACTATTCCCGACAAGGTAGAGATTCCAAGCCGGTACTGGAAGTGGAGTGATGATAGGGTCTCTCCAGTAGCCAGGAATCTGCCAAAAAGAGAAAGAAAAAAATTTATATTTTTGTCTAGTGTTTTGCAAAACACTGACATGAAAAAATTTAAGTACATGGCATGACAATATTTCTGCAGGCTTTGGATTAGTAAATGGCAGAACAAAAACAATTATGCACGCATTGGTTTTTAAATATTACGTACCATAATGTGACCAGGAGCCGTTCCTCAGGAGGAATCGCATGACGGAGCTGTGTGTCCTGTCTCCGGATGGCTCCTTCCACACAACCAAGCAAATCCATGAAGCTTTCTTGGGACATCCAGGTTTAGTCACTAAATTTCACCGGGTTTGCCTGGAGCTTGCTGAAGAGGGTGTGGTACGCTCCACGGCTCTCCTGGACTTCAATAATCGGATGTATCCAAAAACTCCACTGCTGCCGTCTTCGCTGTCTCTCTCTCTGCGTTTATTGCTGGCAAGCAAATGCAAAAGCCAGAGACAGCACGATGTCCAGATCCAAGTTGAAGTGAAAACTCTCCCAACGCAGATCCATGGTGACACAGGAAACCCCCCAAAATCTGAAGAATTCAGCTGTAACAGGGTCTATATAAAGAATTCCCATGACACTTGCCCACTGGTGTCCCATTGGTGGAGTCTGTTTCAAGGATTTTCCTTTTGTGAAATGTGATACTTAGAAAAGGAATGTGCCTAAAAAACGGAAACGCATGCAAAAAACGCATGAAAACGCATTTGTCGTAATGCGTACAGTGATGTGTTAAAAAACAATGCGTTTGCTTGCGTTTTTGCAGGCGTTTCTACTTGTGCACGATGCGCAGCGCACAAAGACGCTAAAGTGAAACTAGCCTTAGGCTTTTGAACTGTAGCTTATGGGCAATAGGAAGGTAGTGAAGGGCAGAGAGGCGAGGCTGGGGAATAATGGAGGGACAGTTGGATTACTCTGGCAGCAGAGTTTAGGATAGATTTGAGTAGTGCAAGAGTGCTAGAGGGTAGGCCAGAGAGTATAAGGTTGCACTAGTCGAGGCGGGAGATCATGAGGGCGTGCACAAATATTTTTGAAGTTTCTTGGAATGTACAGATCCAGAAAATGTTTTTGAGTTGTAGTGGGCCGGAAAAGGCAAGGGCTTGGATATATAGCTTGAAAGAGAGGGCAGAGTCGAGGATCACCCCAAGGCCACAAACAAGCAGGACTATTTTTCACTGTGTGCCATCCGGGCATTACACAGGCACGTGTCCCACAACATTAACTGTACCCTCCACAATGCTGTTACTTGGAAACTCAACCTAAGCTCAAACACGTGGACAAGTGCTTGTGGTCAGGGACGGTACATCTCACTGCGGGCACACTGGGTTAACATAGTGAAAGCGAGGACCCACTCCGACCTAGGTATGGTGCACGTCCTTCCAACCGCTAGTATTGCGGGACCTACGTAAATCTGGGTTGCCCCACACAGTCTACAGATCCTGCACCTCCTCCTCCTTCGCCTCCTCTTCAGCCTCCATCTCCAAAAGTAGCACATCAGTCAAACCCTGGAAGCACTGCAGCACTGCCTCATCATAGCAGCAAAAGGCTGTGCTGAAGCTAATATGCTTAGGTGACAAAACACACAGTGATGAAGAGTTATGGAGAGTTCTGAAAGAGCAGGCAGATCTTTGGCTGACACCTCTGAACCCACAGTCAGGCATGGTTGTGTGTGACAATAGCTGGAATCTTGTGGCTACTCTGTGGCAAGGCGAGCTCAGACATGTGCCATGCCTGGCAAATGCGCTTAACCTCATTGTTCAATGTTTTCTGAAAAGCGACACGGAGCTGCCAGATCTGCTAGGAAAAGTACAACGCTCTGCAGACCCATTTTAGAAAGTCAGCTACAGCTTCATCCGCCCTTGCCGTGCTTCAGCAGCGCTTGCAGCTTCTGGCTCACCGACTGGTGTGTGATGTCCTAAGGCTTTGGAACTCTACACTGCAGATGTTTTTAAAGGATTTGTAAGCAGAAGAGAGCATTTGGTGACTAGTCTACCAGCTTCAACAAGGTTGTCGGTATTCAGTTTTGACTTCACACATAAGATCTCAGGAGTGGACATGGATGTCAGACATATGTACCATCCAAAACTTTGAGGAATCCAACAAGATGGTCAGCGTAAATGATGCCATCAATTAAAGTCTCCAGCCTGCTTCTCTGTGTTCTAATCTGAATATTTATAGTTATTTATGTAGCGCAAACATACACTGCTCAGAAAAATAAAGGGAATGCTCAAATAAAACATCCTAAATCTAAATGAATGAAATATTCTCATTGAATACTTTGTTGTGTACAAAGTTGAATGTGCTGTCAAAATAATCACACCAAAATCATCAATGGAAATCTAATTTTTGAACCAATGGATGCCTGGATTTGGAGAGACCCCCAACATGAAAGAGGAAACAAGTCAAAATGAAAATCAAAACAAGACAAAATTAAAGTGGAAACAAGTCAAAATGATGCTCAGTATTGTGTGTGGCTTCCACATGCCTGTATGACCTCCCTACATTGCCTGGGCATGCTCCTGATGAGGTTGCGGATGTTCTCCTGATGGATCTCCTCCCAGACCTGGAGTGAAGCATCCGTCAACTCTTGGACAGTCTGTGGTGCAACATGATGTTGGTGGATGGAGCGACACATGCTGCCCCAGATGTGCTCAATTGGATTCAGGTCTGGGGAACGGGCAGGCCAGTCCATAGCTTGAATGCCTTCATCTTGCAGGAACTGCTGACACGCTCCAGCTACATGAGGTCTGGCATTGTCCTGAATTAGGAGGAACCCAGGGCCAACCGCACCAGCATATGGTCTCACAAGGGGTCTGAGGATCTCATCTCGGTACCTAATGGCAGTCAGGCTACCTCTGGCGAGCACATGGAGTGCTGTGTGGCCCTCCAAAGAAATGCCACCCCATACCATTACTGACCCACTGCCAAACCGGTCATGCTGAAGGATGTTGAAGGGCAGCAGGTTCACACTCAGCACATGTGACAAACGTGACACAGTCTGGAGATGCCGTGGAGAGCGATCTTCTGCCTGCAACATCCTTCAGCATGACCGGTTTGGCAGTGGGTCAGCAATGATGTGGGGTGGCATTTCTTTGGAGGGCCACACAGCCCTTCATGTGCATGCCATAGGTAGCCTGACTGCCATTAGGTACGAGATGAGATCCTTAAACCCCTTGTGAGAACATATGCTGGTGCGGTTGGCCCTGGGTTCCTCCTAATGCAGGACAATGCCAGACCTCATGTGGCTGGAGTGTGTCAGCAGTTCCTGCAAGATGAAGGCATTGAAGCTAAGAACTGGCCAGCCCGTTCCCCAGACCTAAATCCAGTTGAGCACATCTGGGACATCATGTCTCGCTCCATCCACTAACGTCACGTTGCACCACAAGACTGTAGGAGGACAGGAGTTCACAGATGCTTCAGTCCAGGTCTGGGAGGAATCCATCAGGAGAATATCCGCAACCTCATCAGGAGCATGCCCAGGCATTGTAGGGAGGTCATACAGGCACGTGGAGGCTACACACAATACTGAGTATCATTTTGACTTGTTTCCATTTTAATTTTGTCTTGTTTTGATTTTCATTTGGACTTGTTTCCACTTTCATTTTGGAAGTCTCTTCAAATCCAGGCCTTCATTAGTTCAAAAATTTGATTTCCATTGATGATTTTTGTGTGATTATGTTGACAGCACATTCAACTTTGTACAGAACAAAATATTCAATGAGAATATTTTATTCATTTAAATCTAGGATGTGCTATTTGAGTGTTCCCTTTATTTTTTTGAGCAGTGTATTTACATTTTGAAAAACAACAGTCCTAAGTAATAACGATAACAATAATACAATAATTAAACCAAAATATAATGACCTCGCTCGCGACAGCTTACAATCTACACTAAGCAACAACGATAACAATAATACAATAATTATACAGAAATAAAACAACCCTGCTCATGACAGCTTACAATCTACACAAAGTAACAGCGATAACAATAAAAAAAAACAAAAAAAGCAATCCTACTTATGACAACTTACAATCTACAATGAGGTGGGGGAGATAAAAACTACAGGGGTGTATTTACAATAATGTATTTACAATTATATTACTGAGGTTAGTCGAAAGTCGAGGAGGGCTGAGGAGAAGTAGGAGGAGGAGAGCATGGTCAGTCCTCCTCTTGGTGAGGGCACGGAAATATTGACTGTTAGCAGTCTTGCATGCATGGCTGAGTTTGCGTTCCGCTGCCTTTCCCATCATCCTCACATTCTCAAAATTTTGGGTGACGGGCAATACTGATTGGTGACACTTCTAGACCCACGCTACCAGGAGCACTTTCTATCTCTTTTTCCAGAGGCAGACAGGTGTACTAAAATGTTGAAGGACCAGAGGGCCCTTCTTGCGGAGTTATTAAAAAAATACCCATATGAAAATGCTGGCAGCAGAGGTCACAGTTTGTTGGCCAAGCAAGGAGTACAGGCGAGAGAGACACAACTCCAATCCAGCAGAGGCAGTGGATCACTGGCAAGTTGGGAGAGTCTCTTAGACCCTCCACCGCCTTGGCCTGAGGGTGGGGACTTTCGCAAGGAGTGAAACGTTTGTGAAAATGCTGAGGGAGCAACTTGCTGACCTTACCAACGTCCTCTGTCATTCCTCTATGTCTTATAATTATTGATTATCCACGCTGAACATGTGGCATTACCTGGCTCTCTGTACTGCGCACGTGCCCTGTACTCACGGTCAAAGAGCGCACGGCACCTCGTTCTTTGGTGGTCACTGGGCACACGGTGCCTCGCTAAATGGCAGTACTGCTTTTAATGGCAGGAGCTAACGGGAACAGTCCTTTGCAGCGCCAGTGCTCTAAGGATGGCGCACGCTGCTCAGTCTCCTAGCGCTCCTTGTCCATGCCAAAAATGTATGCTGTCGTGCACGCTTTGTATTAAGCTGGCCCCCTGCCTTAGGTCACCGCAGAGTCGGCGCTTCGGATGCGTAGTGCACTGACCCGCTTCATACTCACACTCACAGCTGGGGACTAACTCATGCTTTTGTTTTTGTTCCCACACCTTCCGCACAGGTTCCCTTTTTAAACACGCCCCCTCTTCATGGTAATGGGACCTGTGTATTCCCCTTTTCCTTCCCCCAGGAAACAGGGGATGCAGACTTGACAGTTCCGGACCTGGTCGCAGCACAGGTACCCACAGCCTCGTCATCCTGAATCCGTACATACCTGGCCAATCAGTTCTTTAATGCAAGCATCATAGAAGGCATGTTCTTGCAATTTTCCAGAGAAAATTGTACATTACTTCCATGACAGTGTCACTATGAAGGATTTTGTGGCTCATATCAATCCACAACATGAGACTAGTAGTCTCATACTTCTAATTTTCGGTGGAAAATAATTTCCCCAGTGATAGGTTGTGTATGTTATGACTTATGTAACATCATTTGGGTGATAATAATTATTCATACCTATTTGCTTCACAATATTTTCATCTTTTTCTTTAAGGCTTCCGAATATAATGTTGTAACAGTCAAACCAAGTTGGTGAAGTGTGTTTAAACTCAAATGTGAAAATAATTGTCATCTTTAATATTTCTCTATTCCGTGTGCAACTAACCCACCACATTGATCTTATTGATTTTCTTTGGCAAGAAGCCAACAGCTCTATCAATACCACATGCTTTTCCAATTCATCATGCTTGTAAAGTAGAGGTGAGATTAGGGATCTAGATAACATCTCGGACTGAAGTCAACATGACACTGTGCCACAACCCACTGTGGTTTAGCTAAAATTTCACATAGTGCACTGCAGAACAGAGTTGTCAGAAAAACAAGATTTTGATTCAATAACATGTTGGATGGATTGTCAAGTTGAAACACCCATATAGTATTATTATAATTATTATTTAGTTACATAGCGCCATTTATTCCATGGTGCTGTACATGACAAGGGGTTACATACAAAGTAATAATATAGTTTACAGTTAACAAATTTAAAATGACAGACTGGTACAGAGGGGAGAGGACCTTGTCCTTGCAAACTTACATTCTGTGGGATAATGGGGAAGAGACAGAAGTTCGGGGGTGCGACACCTCGGTTGGTAGAGAGGCGGCATCTCGGTAGGTGGTGTAAAAGTCACATCTACGACCACCACGCTCTCCAATTGACACCTCTTGAAATGTAGCAAAAATGTCACAATCTCTAGCTTCTGCTATAGAAAATGCAGGGGCTCCTTTTTGACATCATTGTCCAACAAGTTCAGTATTAGTAGGTGATTGCTTGAAAGAATGCAGCCCAGGAACACCAGGCTTCAGTAGTTGCGAGTCCTGACCCAGTGCTCTTCCAGGTGCTCTTCCATTCATGATTTCATCTAGAACATTTGCCTTCGTGGACCGGGTGAGAGGCCCGAATATATAAATGGAAAAGTGAACCGCTCTTCGGAGTGTCAAAGTGTGGGATCAGTTGTCTCAGGGCACTCAGCATGGTGGGAAGAAAGAGGATCAGGGTAAGGAATATGTGGGCGAGTTCACTGCTACTCGGACTTGACCGTGTGTAAGACAGGGTGCTGGTGGTGGTGGCCATGTAACTGGAATTATCATCCGCTATCCAACCAACAACCTTTTCACACTGCCCTGGCTTCAATACTGCTGTCTTGCAGTGGTCCCCTAGGAGTTTGAAAACTATGGTCCAGCGAGAAGATGTGGGTGTTTTTGTTGGCCCAATTTCAGCTTGCCCATGGCCTTTGCCTCTGCATGCACCATTACCATCACGGCCACTTCCCCGACCCTTGCCACATGCCTTGCTCATTGTAAATGGACTGAATATTATACACGTTCACTACAAATGGCTGAATTGGGAGCAAACTTGTATGTGACAAGTGTGTGGGAAAACCACACCTTAAAATATGTGGACTGTAGTTACAAATGTTTTTTTTGCTTAGCCAATTGGGGCCACTAAGTACCTTAACAGACAGCAAAAACACTAGAATAGGTAGGCTAACAATGCACAAATTTGTAGCACACGAATATGTGATGCGTGTCACAGCGATACCACACTGTAAAATATGTGGGCTGTTTTATTTAAAAAAGCAACATAGTGCTGTATGTAACTTGAGTACAGACAGAAAAACACAAGACTACTGGCCTAAAATGCACCAATATGGAGCACACAGATTATGAGGCGTGTCCCAGATCTACCACACTGTAAAATATCTTACCTGCTTTTTTAACAAAGGAACATTGTGCTGTATATAACTATAGTGACAGACAGCAGGAAAAATTGAATACTGGCCTAAAAAGGAAAAACTTAGAGCACGCAGATTTATAAGCTGGCACGGAGATACCACACTTACAAATCTGTGGCCTTTATTTTTTGCTTTTTCAGGCTAAATAGTGCTATATATAACTAGAGTGACACACAGGAAAAATATTGAAAACCGGCCTAAAATTGGCAAACTTGGAGCAGCACAGATATGAGCTGGCACAGAGATGCCACTCGACAAATGTTTTTTTTTTTTTTGGCTAAATAGTGCTGTATATAAGTACAGTTTCACCCAGTACACAAAAAAGAAAACCGTTGTAAACTGGCCAAACTTTGAGCACACACAGATATGAGGTTGTGTGTGGCCTGTTTTTTTTTTTTGGGCTAACTAGTGCTGTATATCAGTATTGTCACACCCAGGACAAAAAAAGGAAAACCGGCCTAAACTGGCCAAACTTTGAGCACGCAGAGATATCAGCTGGCATGGCGATACCACTAAGACAAATTTGTGCCCTGTCTTTTTTTATTTTTGGGCTAACTATTGCTATATATCAGTACTATGACACCCAGGACAAAAAAAGGAAAACCGGCCTTAACTGACGAAACTTTGAGCACGCACAGTTATGAGCTGGCACAGAGATATCACTATGACAAATGATTTTTTTTTTTTTTTGTTGGCTAAATAGTGCTGTATACAAGTACAGTTTCACCCAGGACACAAGAAAGAAAACCGCCGTAAACTGGCCAAACTTTGAGCATGCACAGATATGAGCTGGCACGGAGATACCACACCAAAAAATGTGTGGCCTGTATTCCAATTACATCCTGGGGCTAGTTATATACAGCCAATATATCCATACAGGTAGCACGCAGCAGCACACCAGAACACAGGAAGGGAATGGACTCTCTTGATGTATGCAATCATCTATATACACACATACAGTGCCTGCAGGCCTTGCATTGATGTGTATTGAGCGATGTATACTACCCTGCCTACCTAATACTGGAACTTATATACTCCGGAATTAGTCCTTAGAAGGACTGTTGGTTTAGCTGGATTTGAGTAGTTTAGGATGGTAGACCCCACACTAACTAATAAATCCCCATTTCTGACTCTATATTGGCAGCAGCTCTCCCTACACTAACTTAATCCGGAGCTGAATGCGCCGAACAGGGCGGCATCTGGTCTCTTATTACCCCTGATGATGCTGTGCGGCCAGTCAATCACTGCACGACCACAACAAAGATGGCTGCCTCATTTCATTGCCTGGCAGACAATTCCTGCATCGTGATTGGGTCTGCAAAGTCTGCCAAAAAAGCTGAGTGGAGACCCGAGTTCCCGCCGAGTAATCTCGGAAATGCTTGGTGCTCGTCGAGTACACCGAGTACCGTGATACTCGGGCAAGTAACGAGTAGTGGCGAGCACGTTCTCTCATCACTAATCAAAAGCAATCAAAAATGATTTTGTGGGTATGTCAAAATTAAAAGTAAAGTCAAACATGCTACAGAATTTTTACAGGATGAAAATGGTGAAGTGTTAAAAAATGATGTTGAGAAGACCAAATTTTTAAATTCCTATTTTGCATCTGTTTTCTATCAGAAAGTAAAAGTAACATCAACTGATCTTCACTGTGCTTTGTATAAACAAAGAGGGGGAGTACTTAGCAAACATAAATTAATTCAAGTTTCCAGGTCCAGATGAATATCATCCTAGGGTACTGAAGGATTTAGAGGAAATTATTGAACCACTCTCAATAATCTTTGAAAATTCTTGGAAAGCAGATGTCGAGAAAGCTGGAGAACAGCAAATGTTTTCCCCATCTTCAAAAAGGAGGACCAAGGGAACTATAGGCCTGTGAGCCTGACTTCTATACCAGGAAAGATCTTTGAACAAATTGTTGAACACAAGTATGCAAGTACCTGGATGAGAATGAAGTTAATAACCAGAGCCAACATGGGTTTGTAACTAATAAGTAATTTCAGACTAACTAAATTTCCTTCTATGACAGAATCACTGACTGGGTGGATTAGGGAAATGCAGTAGATATAGTAGATCATACAGTAGATGCAGTAGATATTCTCTAATACTAGAGAAGAAAGACAGTTTTCAAACAAACAAACGGGGCAGCAACTAAAAGAATGGTTTTTATCAAGGAGAAATGAAAATTCCCACATCTATGCAAGAGAATTGAAAAAAGCATATACTGAATGGGAGGAACAGGGTTAAGAAACAGCACATGTGAAAAAGACTTGGGTACTAATAGATCACAGACTGAACATGAAAGTTTGAGGAAGGTGAGTTTCAATGCTCCTTTCATTTGGTGTTGGTGCTGTGTGACAGCCATTGTTGTTGTGATTTTGTGCTGGTTGGGCGGCGCGGTCTGGAGTCATGCAGACTCTTGCCACATGGGCACTGTGAGGCACCAGGCCGATCTGCCCTGCCTGTGCATTGTTGCTGCGCGGTGATCGGCAAATGGCTCCACTCTCTTAGGGCAGTAGGGACCCACTGAGAGGTTCGTCGTGACATGGCAGTGGGCTTCATACAGTCTGATCAGAATGTTAAACCAAGAACCTCATGTGCAGTAATATATATTTTTGCCTAGTGGCATTAGATCAATTATGATTTTTAGTGGGTGCTGTACATTCTCTTTCTCAGCATATTGCATGATCTGTCTATTTTTTTTCTTGGATGTGCACTCCTCTCATGTGGCACAGGTGATTTTAATTAGCAGGAGACTGCAAAAAAAGGGGCTAGCCCATTTCTGCTCTCACTGGAGAGCTTGAGGAAGGTGAGTTTCAATGCTCTTTTCATTTGGAATTGCTGTGTGGCGGCCATTGTTGCTGTGGTTTTGTGCTGGTGGGGCGGCGCAGTCTAGAGTCATGGGCACTCAGTTTTGCAGCATGGTCACTGTGAGGCACCAGGCCGTCCTCTCTGCTGATGCATTGTTGCTATGCGGTGGTCAGCGCACGGCTCCACTCTGTTAGGGCAATAGGGACCCATTAAGAGGTTTGTCGTGATGTGGCAGTGTGCTTCATAAAGTCTGATCAGAATTGGCATACATATTAGTTCATAACCTTTTAACTACATGGTCAAAACTCAGTATCAAAATGTATAACACATAATCCAGATCAACAAAATCCAGGAAAAAAAAAGTGATAATCACTCCTTTTTTTCTGGATTTTGTTGATCTGGATTATGTGTTATACAGTCTGATCAGAATGTTAAACTAAGAACATCATGATCAGTAATATACACTGCTCAAAAAAATAAAGGGAACACTCAAATAACACATCCTAGATCTGAATGAATGAAATATTCTCATTGAATACTTTGTTCTGTACAAAGTTGAATGTGCTGACAACAAAATCACACAAAAATCATCAATTGAAATCAAATTTATTAACCAATCAAGGCCTGGATTTGGAGTCACACACAAAATTAAAGTGGATTGTCCTTAAAACAAGTCAAAATGATGCTCAGTAGTGTGTGTGGCCTCCACATGCCTGTATGACCTCCCTGTGCCTGTATGACCTCCCTACAATGCCTGGGCATGCTCCTGATGAGGCAGAGGATGGTCTCCTGAGGGATCTTCTCCCAGACCTGGACAAAAGCATCCGCCAACCCCTGGACAGTCTGTGGTGGAATCTGCATGCAGTTCTGGGCACCACATTTTAAAAAAGACATGAACAAACTAGAGGCCATTCAGAGAAGAGCGACTAGAATGGTGACTGGTCGGCAAACAATGTCCTATTAGGAACAGTTAGAGGATTTGGGAATGATTAGCTTGCAAAAGAGAAGACTGAGAAGAGACTTAATGGCTGTCTCCAAACATATCAAGAACTGTAAAGCTTTATTCTCATTTGCATAAGGAAAGACTGCTAGCAATGTGATGAAACTGAATGGGAGGAGACACGGATTAGATATTAGAAAAAACTTTTTGACAGTGAAAGTGATCAGCGAGCGGAACAGGCTGCCACGAGAGGTGGCGAGTAGAGTTGAGCGATACTTTCCGATATGCTAAAGTATCGGAATCGGAATGGTATCGCCGATATCACTAAAATATCGGCGATACCCGATACCGATACCGGAAGTCCCATGTAAGTCTATGGGAACAAAATATCGCAACTAAAAAAACCCCATTCTTTCCTTGTAAACACTAAATATACACACATAGAATACATATATATATATATACATGTCATTGTGACATATATATATACATATATGTATAGTTTATACACTTCTACATAGTAAAATATCCTTTGATTCAATTGCCGGGTAAAGCCGGCTTCAGTGAAAAGACAGAAGCACCCGACATGAAATGACACTTGGTGTACATAGGGTTAAACATTTCTTTTCATGTCCTTTGCTATCTAATTTGCACAAACAATTAAATCAGACTATGTGTGCAAAATTTCACACCTGTAGGGATTAATTAAAGGTGTAAATTCGTTGTAAAAAAACGGACTTTTTTGCTACGAATTTACACCTTTAATTAACCCCTAGAGGTGTGAAATTTTGCACACATAGTCTGATTTAATTGTTTGTGCAAATTAGATAGCAAAGGACATGAAAAGACATGGTTAACCCTATGTACACCAAGTGTCATTTCATGTCGGGTCACCCGACATGAAATGACACTTGGTGTACATAGGGTTAAACATTTCTTTTCATGTCCTTTGCTATCTAATTTGCACAAACAATTAAATCAGACTATGTGTGCAAAATTTCACACCTCTAGGGGTTAATTAAAGGTGTAAATTCGTTGTAAAAAAAACGGACTTTTTTGCTACGAATTTACACCTTTAATTAACCCCTACAGGTGTGAAATTTTGCACACATAGTCTGATTTAATTGTTTGTGCAAATTAGATAGCAAAGGACATGAAAAGACATGGTTAACCCTATGTACACCAAGTGTCATTTCATGTCGGGTTCTGCATTTTCACAAAAGCCGGCAATTGAATTAGCGGCTATTATACTATGTAGAAGTGTATGAACTACAAATATAAATATATATATATATGTGTCACAAATTCAATGACATGTATATATATATATGAGGTGTAAAATTGCTGAAAAAAAATGCGTGGGCTCCCGCCCTATTTTCGCAACCAGACAGACAAAGCCAGTGAGTGGGGGCAGATAATAATAGCCCAGAGAGGGACCATTATTTTTGCCCCCCCCCCCCGGCTACTAACATCTGCCCCCAGACACCCCAGGAAAGACAAATCTATAATTAGATTCGCCCTTTCTGGCACTTTGCCCGTCTATTCCCATTGCCCTGTAGCGGTGGCGAATGGGTTAATATGGGGTTAAAGCCACCTTGCTATTGAAAGGTGACCTTAAGCCAGGTTAATAATTGAGAGCTGTCAATTAGACAACTATCAATTATTAATCCTATTGCATGAAATAAAAATAAAACACACACACTTTAATTAAAAATCATTTTAATGAAATAAAGACACATGTTTTTGACCATCTTTTATTTTACTGCAAAAACCATTTCCTGTAATAAAAATAAAATAAAAAAGCAAAATTATTCTTACCTATCCCATGCACAGTCAGGTCCCACGGTGTAATCCTTCAGAAAGGGTTAATGTTTACTGCAGGGACCGCAGCTAATGCTGCAGCCTCACAGTAAACCCCAAATGAATGAGTTCCTCTCCTGCCTGACAGGAGAGTAAAGGCTGGGTGTCACATAACGATACACCAGCGATCCCGACAACGATATGCACTTGTCAGGATCGCTGGTGTATCGCTACATGATCGCTGCTGAGCTGCCAAACAGGCAGCTCAGGCAGCGATCTGGGACAGCGACACTGCGGGTAACATCGCTTAAGGGCCCGTCTCACATAGCGATATCGCTACCGAGATCGCTGCTGAGTCACTAGTTTTGTGACGCAGCAGCGAGCTCACCAGCGATATCGCTGTGTGTGACATTCAGCGACGATCAGCCCCCCTGCCGGGTATCGCTGATCGTCGCAGAAATGTCAGGACCTTTTTTTGATCGCTGGTTTCCCTCTGACAGGCACGCATCGCTGCGTGTGACAGGCGGGAAACCAGCGATCAAAGGTCCTGACATTTCAGCGACGATCAGCGATACCCGGCAGGGGGGCTGATCGTCGCTGAATGTCACACACAGCGATATCGCTGGTGAGCTCGCTGCTGCGTCACAAAACTAGTGACTCAGCAGCGATCTCGGTAGCGATATCGCTATGTGAGACGGGCCCTTAAGTGGAAAGCTTAATTGATTGCTTTCCACTTTCACTTCAGGTCAGCCAGGGACACAATCAGTGACGTCAGAGGGAACTGATTAACAAAAATAGGGGTTCCCTTCGAAAAAAAAATGGCGTGGGGTCCCCCCTATTTTTGTTAACCAGCCAGATGAAGCAGACCGCTGAGGCCTGGATTTTCAGGCTGTTAAGGAGCCAAGATCCATGGACCTTGCCAGCCTGATAATACCAGGCCACAGCAGTCTGCATATCTTGGCTGATTAACAAAAATAGGGGATCCCCTCGAAAAAAATTGGCGTGGGGTCCCCCCTATTTTTGTTAACCAGCCAGATGAAGCAGACTGCTGAGGCCTGGATTTTCAGGCTGTTAAGGAGCCAAGATCCATGGACCTTGCCAGCCTGATAATACCAGGCCACAGCAGTCTGCATATCTTGGCTGATTAACAAAAATAGGGGATCCCCTCGAAAAAAATTAGCGTGGGGTCCCCCCTATTTTTGTTAACCAGCCAGATGAAGCAGACCGCTGAGGCCTGGTTTTTCAGGCTGGTAAGGATCCAATATCCATGGACCTTGCAAGCCTGATAATACCAGGCCACAGCAGTCTGCTTAGCTTGGCTGGTTAACAAAAATAGGGGATCCCCTCGAAAAAAAAACGGCGTGGGGATCCCCCCTATTTTTGTTAACCAGCCAAGTAAAATGCAGACTGCTGCGGCCTGGTATTAAAAGACTGTCAAGGCCCATGGATTTTGGCCCTCAACAGCCTGATAATACCAGGCTACAGCAGCCCCACATTTGGCGCATCAAAAGATGTGCCAATTGTGGCACTTTACCCGGCTCTTCCCACTTGCCCTGTAGCGGTGGCAAGCGGGGTAATAAGGGGTTATTGTCACCGTTGATTGCACGGTGACAATAAGCCCGGTTAATAATGGAGAGGCGTCAATAAGACACCGATCCATTATTAATCCCAAAGTTATTAAATGTGTAAAAAAAAGACAAAGCAAGAAAAAAGTATTTTAATGAAATAAAAGAGACAACACAGTTTTCATTTCTTTTATTATACACTCATTCCTGCGACGCCATCGATCTCCTGTAAAAAAAGAAAAAAAACAAACCAACAGTATACCACCTGTCCGACGCAGTCCATAGTAACGATTGTCCCACGACGATCCAACTCTGCTACATCGCAATGACAGGCAGAGCCTGTCATCGCGACGCAGCACAGCTGATTACCTGCTTCCCCGGCGGTGACGTCATCGGACTGACTGCTTTACGGCCGGGATTACCCAGCAGTCACTGCAGTTATCGCGAGAAACTGCATGTGACCGCCGGGGAGAAGAGGATGGCGGCCATGAAGCAGTCCAGGACGTGACCGCTGGAGATCTTCTGCCAGGTAAGTGCCGCTGACTCCTGACAGACCCGACAGACGGACACTGACAGTGACAGTGACATCCCGATTCCGGTATCCGATAAGACGAAAATATCGGAACTCGGAATCGGAATTCCGATACAGCTAATATCGGCCGATACCCGATATTTGCAGTATCGGAATGCTCAACACTAGTGGCGAGTTCTCTTGCAATGGAAGACTTCAAACAAAGGCTTGAACGACATCTGTTTGGGATGATTTAGTAAATCCTGCAGGGATTGGACACGATGACCCTGGAGGTCGCTTACAACTCTGACATTCTATCATTCTATGAAAAAGATGCTATGTGACCTCTGAAACCATATCTGTGGGAGTACTGTGCCAAAAGGCCACTGTGTGTATACTGCAACCCTGCCTGTGTGAATATTGTTCCAAAAAGCCACTGTGTGTATTCTGCACCCACGTCTGTGGGAATATTGTGCTTACTGTCATGGTTTACTGAGTTCTTGGTTCAGGTAATCACAGGGTTAACTCTGGGTCCTGGGAGGCTTTTTATAGCCTCAGTGTGAGGCCAATCTTTGTCGTTTATACTCTGACCCTTGGCTGAGTGTGTCTGACCCTGTTGTGGCTGTGCCAGTGCTTTGTGCCTGTGCTACTTTTCGTCTTTCTGGTTCTGATTTGGCTACCCTCTCTGTGTATGACCCCTTGGCTACGTCCTGACTACCCTCTGCCAGCTTCTCTTGTACTGCGCTGCCCTCTCTGTGTATGACCCCTTGGCTACGTCCTGACTACCCTCTGCCTGATTCTCTTGTACTGCTCTGCCCTCTCTGTGTATGTCCTGACTATCCATTCTGTCTGTGCCCCTTGGTAACTTTGTCCCATAGTTACCCTTCTAGGAGTTTTCCTTCACCTCCTAGCTCTCTGGAGCTTAGGCCATGCCCCCAGCAGTCAGGTGCTTCACGTCCTATATGGCCTAAAGCATTCTCTATCTGTTCCTGCTTCCTCTGAGAGACCTGTGGCCAGCTCCGCCCCTTGGCAGTCACGTGCTTCAGGTCCTGTTTGTCTGAAGCACGCACCTTCACCGCTGCTGCCCCACTTCACAGGTATCTTTGGGCACAGTTTGTTTACTTAAGACTTTCTCAGTGAGCAAGTGCAGTGCGGTGTTCCTGACATTTATGAGCTTTGTGTGTACTGTGCAACCCTGCTGTAGGTGTACTGTGCCTTTAAGCCTCTGTCTGTACTCTACACGCCTGCCTGTGGGAGTACTGTTCCAGAAAGCCTGTGTATACTCTGCTGCTGTGGCTGTATGAATAGTGTGTCTAAAAAAATAATTCTACTCTGCAACCGTCTGTTTGTTATGTGTGGGCAAAAATAAAAAAAAATTCTGTGCCATTGTGTCTATACAAGTGGTGTGCTCGAAAAATTATTCTACTCTCCAGCTGTGTCTTTGTCATGTTTGGTACAAAAAAATAATTCTTCTCTGCAGATGGTTTTTGAATAGTGTGTCTAAAAATTAATTCTACTCTGCAGCCATGTATTTTCTATTTGTGGGCCCAAAAAATAATAATTTCACTCTACAGCTGTGGGGGTGGAAGGGTTAATGAAGATGTTGTTGCAAGGAATTA
>JARQOD010000005.1:313152719-313241000 GCA_033576555.1 Oophaga sylvatica | reverse complement strand
TTTGCCCACTAACAAAGACATGAACAGTCTATAATTTTAAGGGCATGTTAACGTTAACATTGAGAGATAGAATATCAAAAATAAAATCCAGAAAATCACATTGTATAAGTTATATAAATTTATTTGCATTTTGCAGTGAGAAATAAGTATTTGATCCACTACCAACCATTAAGCGTTCTGGCTCCTACAGACCAGTTAGACGCTCCTAATCAACTCGTTACCTGCATTAAAGACAGCTGTCTTACATAGTCTCCTTTATAAAAGACTCCTGTCCACAGACTCAATTCATCAGTCAGACTCTAACCTCTACAACATGGGCAAGACCAAAGACATTATAAGGATGTCAGGGACAAGATCATAGACCTGCACAAAGCTGGAATGGGCTACAAAATCAAAAGTAAGATGCTGGGTGAGAAGGAGACAACTGTTGGTGCAATAGTAAGAAAATGGAAGAAATACGAAATGACTGTTAACCCCTCTCTGCCATCAGACGTACTATTCCGTCCATGTGACCCTGGACCTAATTCCCATGGACGGAATAGTACGTCATAGGCGATCAGCTGCGCTCCCGGGGGGAGCGTAGCTGATCGCCGCCGGGTGTCAGCTGTATATCACAGCTGACACCCAGCACTATGTGTCAGGAGCGGTCACGGACCGCTCCCGGCACATTAACCCCTAGCACACCGCGATCAAACATGATCGCGGTGTGCCCGGGGCACAGGGGAGGATCGCGCAGGCAGGGGGCTCCCTGCGCGCCCCCCTGAGACCCTCAGAGCAGCGCGATGTGTCGCGCTGTTCCGAGGGTCCGTCCTCCCTCCAGGTCCGCGGATCCAAGATGGCGCCGGGGTCCTGCAGGGAGGCGGCTTCCTCAGTGCCTGCTGAGAGCAGGCGCAGAGGAAGCCTGCAGCGATGCCAGAGCGATCGCTGGTGTGACAGAGTGCTGTGCACACTGTCACACCAGCGATCTGCTAAAATACTGTGATGTCCCACCCTGGGACAAAGTAAAAAATTAAAAAAATAAAAAGTAAAAAAAATCAAAAAAAAAAAAAATATTCCCCAATAAATTCATTTCTTCCTGTAAATAAAAAAAAACAAAACAATAAAAGTACACATATTTGGTATCGCCGCGTCCGTAACGACCCCCCCCTATAAAACTGTCCCACTAGTTAACCCCTTTAGTGAACCCCTTAAAAAAAAAAAAAAAAAACTAAGCAAAAAATCAATGCTTTATCATCATACCGCCGAACAAAAAGTGGAATAACACGCGATCAAAAAGACAGATATAAATAAACATGGTACCGCTGAAAACGTCATCTTGTCCCGCAAAAAACGAGCCGTCATACAGCATCATCAGCGAAAAAATAAAAAAGTTATAGCTCGCAGAATGAAGCGATGCAAAAATAATGATTTTTTTTATATAAAATTGTTTTTATTCTATAAAAGCGCCAAAACATAAAAAAATGATATAAATGAGGTATCGCCATAATCGTACTGACCCGAAGAATAAAACTGCTTTATCAATTTTACCACACACGGAACGGTTATAAACGCCTCCCCCAAAAGAAATTCATGAATTGCTGATTTTTGTTCATTCTAACCTCCCAAAAATCGAAATAAAAAGCGATCAAAAAATGTCACGTGCTCAAAAATGGTACCAATAAAAACGTCACCTCGTCCCGCAAAAAATAAGACCTCACATGACTCTGTGGGCCAAAATATGCAAAAATTATAGCTCTCAAAATGTGGTGATGCAAAAAACTACTTTCAGCTGCAGATGGAAGGAAGAGAGCCACAGTATTCATTACTGATGGGTAGGCGGAGCCCCAGATCAGGATGTCACCTCAGATCAAAAGAGTGCTGACTGGCTGGCCCCTCCAGCTCGGGCTCCTCCTACTCAGCTCCAGTCTAAGATTTGAGGTCCAGAGGATGGTCGCTGCTGGAAGCAGCTCCTCAGAAGATTTTATTATTTTTATCGGACAAGAGACTTGGACATGAGTCTGAAAGGTCTCAGGGGTCTCAGCGCTGCTGGACCCCACCTCTCCCCTGGCGGATCTGTATTTTACATAAATAGTCCCTGCAGAATCCTTGCCGGCCCTGGGGGATGAGGATGGCTTCCCTGGCGGGACGCAAACCACACGTGCGGTCACTGCGTTCCTCGCCCTGGGGGGAAGCATGGGCATAGCGCCAGAAACCCCTGAGGGTCCCTGTGGCGCTTTGGCTGGTGAGTACTCCACACAAAATTTTATTATTAATGTGTGAGTGCTTTAGCGTCTGATGGCAGCGCTATTACATGTATATCAGTATGCTTCAGCGCTGCGGTGACAGTGCTATTACATGTTTATCAGTGTATCTCACCAGCCTCTCCCTTGGCGGATCTGTAACTACATAATCGTCCCTGCAGAATCTTGCCGGCCCTGGGGGATGAGGAGAGTTTCCCTGGCGGGGGCGCAAACCACACGCTGGGGTCACTGCGTTTCCCGCCCTGGGGGGAAGCATGGGCATAGCGCCAGAAACCCCTGGGGTCCCTGTGGCGTTTCGGCTGGTGAGTACTCCACATTTTGGTAAAATGTGTGTGAGTGTTTTAGCGACTGCTGCGGCAGCCGCTGTACAGATATATGCCGGTGACTAGTTTTTCTATGTCCGCAGGAGGATGCCTGCAGGACGAGGGAGAGGGGAGTACGCGCTCTTTTTATTTTTTGAATTTCGCGCCGCTTCTGAGCGCGCGCTTTACTGCAGCCTCCATTTTCGGCTCCTCTACATGGAGCACATGGAGGCAGAGCGCGGCGGCCATTGCTGATAAAGCGCTGCAAGCTGAAAGCTCCCCGGATCGTATCCTCCCCTCCCGGCAAGAATACGTGACCAGCTTGGTGAGTCGCTTCTAGCCCGCCGGGCAGAAGCTTAACTCCTTCACCTCCACAGCGCGGGCGCCGTCTGGGGCACTACTGAGTGACAGATTGAGCTGTCCTGCGGCTGTTCTCGCATAAGGGGCTCGCACACTCTTTTAATATTAATAAAGAGGCTGTGGGGAGTCTGCGACATTAATGCTGCCACTATACGTTTCCGCTGACGATCCTGATGGCGTCGCATAATATTGCGATCGTTTGTGTGTCATTTTTAATGTCGCTATTAGCTGCCAATCTGGGCGATCTCATTAGCATCGCATAGGCGATTAGCGATCTCCTTGACAACTTTGGCGGTCATTGCGTATAAAAAACAGCGCAATTTTTTAGCGATCTTGTGGAACGTTTTTTCTGTTTAGTGTGGCATGGCTGTCCTGCAGCTGCGACCTTATAAGAGGCGCCTGAGATTCGCACACCCTTTTTTCATTATCAAGGTTGTGGGGAGTCAGCTACTTTAACCCCTTCTTAGGCGGTTAACTCTTAATGGGAGACAGCTGGGGTAGCTCTCGCTTTAGAGCTTTAACCCTTCAGCGTTTGTTTTTTATTTAAGTGCTGCTCTGGTTACTGACAGGTTTATCCTGCCATATACTATGCAAGGGTATGTCAGAGACCCTCTCCCAGATCCGTTACGGATCAGCCTCGCGTATCTGACACGCAGACCTCGACTCATACACGGTCAGAGGTTCCAATGGTGTCAAAATGAAGGCCTTCACTGGTTTCTATTGATGACCTTTTAGGTTATGGAGTGTCAACTAGATCCTCTCAAGGAAGCGACACAAATCGGTGCTTTCCTCCTCGCTTAGCGAAGAAGTCCGATTCGGTCAAGGAGGATCGGCAGGGACACCCTGCCTCTCTCAGGGGCCGTACTAAAATTTCTGTGGAAGCCATGTGGACGTTACAGTTACCGGAGGAGGTAACTAGTCGTCCTGGTAAGTCGGCCCGGATGTTGCAAGGGTCGCATGGGTCGCGACGACCTTACAAACTATCCGTTTTTCTACGGAGTTATTTGTTAATTGGACCCCTTCTCCTGAAGTGAATGTCCCTTTATTCCAGCTTAGCAAATCTTCCTAGTAAAAGGGAAGACGAATCTGCAGGACACGCTGGACAGAAGAACGGAGATGGCAACAATTTCCATCTGGTAGCCATGGATCATAGATTCGGTATTAAGGATCTAGGTGTACTTGTTAAGTTCCCCTGAGCCGGTTGGACCGTCTAAGGACGGCGTGGCAATTTCCCTCTATCAAGGTAGATGGGCTTTTCTAGTTGAAGGATAATGCGTCACTGCTATCCAGGGCGCAATCCTCGGCAGTTACAGTCAGAAGAGCACTGTGACTTGGATGGAACGCAGTTTTCCAACAGGGTTTGCTATCTTTAGCTTAGAAAGTGGTCAGCTATTTGACTGACCTCACGGAGCTGATGCCAAGACAAAGGCAAAAGAAACAGCTTTACCGCAGCGCAGAGCTGTGACTTCTGCGTTTGGCAGGACTAGTGCCGATAGTTATCGGCAGTCCTTTTCGGTTCAAGGGATGATCTGACCAACCCTCTGGGGGTTTGTGTCGTCTCTCTCTTTTTAAAAAAAAAAAAAAAAAAAGGGGGAATTCTCAGAAATTCCGCATTCCCTGGAAACAGAACTTCTGTTAAGGCAGAAGCTGGCAAAAAAAAAAAAAAAAAAAATTCGCTAAGGCGGACTGACTTCTGACATTCCATTAGAGCCGAGCATGAAGTCGCTTCGCTCAGTTATGGCAGCCCTGTCGCAGAACGATCAATCGACATTCGCAACGCTTTTTGATCGACCATTCGGTTTGGCTTTAACGCCCAGAATTTTTACAACGATTCTGACGCCAGAATCTCATGGCAATCCTTCAAAGACGGGGATTTACGATTCGTCCCTATTTGGACGGCCTTTTCGGTTGTGGCTTCAAAGGAGAAGTCGTCTCTGGAAACGTCGCAGGCAATCCTGTTTTTGAGGATGCATTTCGACATGGTACGGGCGGTGTTGTCCCTACCTCCAGACAAGCAGGCATGTCTGCTCCAGCATGTACAGACTATGAAGTCTGCGACAGCAGTGTCCCTTCGGAAGGTATGCGCCTTCTGGGTCTGACGGTGGCGTCCATGAGGTTTTTTCCGTTTGTCCAATTTCATTCCAGAGCTCTCCATAGGCTCATTCTGAGTCGTTGGGATCAATTGCAAGGTTCGCTGGATTGCAGCGTCATCATCTCTCACAGGGTGCGAGAATCTCTAGGATGGTGTTTATGTCCAGGAGCGTTATCCCTGGGAAAGCTTTTCCTCCCTCCGAAGTGGTCGGTCATAACCACCGATGCCAGCCTGACGGGCTGGGGGGGGTGTTTGGAACAATCTCTGGATTCAGGGAGTATGGTCATCGGAAGAATCTGTTCTTCCGATCAACATCCTGGAATTGAGGGCGATTTTCCTTTGCCTCCAACATTGGACGGTCCCTTTGAGCGGTCTGCCAGTCCGAGTGCAGACAGACAACGCGACGGCTGTCGCGTATATCAATCACCGAGGTGGGACAAGGAGTTCCAGACTCATGGTAGAGGTGTCCCGAATTCTGATTTGGGCAGAGGCCAGTGTGCCAGCCATTTCGGTGATTCACATTCCAGGGGTTCAGAATTTTACAGCGGACTTTCTCAGTCGCAGAAGGATGGATCCCGGGGAATGGAGCCTCCACCCGGAAGTTTTTTGCACTACTGTGCTCTCGCTGGGGGACCCCCCAAGTGGATTTGATGGCATACAGGTCCAATGCCAAGTTACCGACGTTCATGTCCAGGTACAAGGACCCGAAGGCTGTGGCGGTGGATGCTCTAGTGGCTCAGTGGGATCAGTTCGAGCTGATCTATGTATTCCCGCCGATATCCTTACTTCCTCTAGTACTGCGTCGGATCAGACTAGAGAGAATTCCAGCTATTTTGATAGCTCCAGACTGGTCAAGAAGAGTGTGGTTCTCGACAATAATGTCGCTGTTGACGGCACCTCCTTTTCCACTCCCTCTTCAACCGGACTTGTTGACTCAGGGGCCCGTTTGTCATCCGGACTTGATGTCCCTGCGTTTGACGGCGTGGCTCTTGAGACCGAAATCTTGACCCGTAGAGGTTTCTCAGCCGAGGTCATTGCTACCCTTCGTGCTGCAAGAAGTCCGGCTACTACTAGGATTTACCACAAAATTTGGGAAACCTTCTTTTCGTGGTGTTTGGGGTCCTCTCGGAACCCGAGAAAATTTTCCATTCCCAACCTGTTGGCTTTTCTGCAGCATGGGCTAGACAAGGGTTTGGCAGTCAGCACCCTGAAAGGTCAGATTTCTGCTCTGTCCTTATTGTTCCGGAGAACCATTGCTTCAAATAGAGACGTGCTCTCCTTTTTCCGAGGTATATCTCGTAAGTTCCCGCCGCGGAAGGCACCCGTGTCTCCTTGGCGGCTCAACCTTGTTTTGGAGGCTCTTCAGCATAAACCTTTTGAGCCTATGGTTTCTGCTAGCCTTTCTTTACTTTCTTGGAAGGTGGCTTTCCTTGTTGCAGTCACTTCCTTGAGGAGAGTTTCTGAGTTGGCAGCTCTTTCTTGTTCGCCTCCTTTTCTGGAGTTTTTTCCGGATTGTGTAGTGCTTCGCACTCGGGGTGATTTTTTGCCTAAAGTGGTGTCACAATTTCATGTCAACCAGGATATTGTGTTGTCTTCATTCTGCCCGGATCCGAAGAATGTGAAAGAGCGAGATTTACACACATTGGATTTAGTGCGGGCCTTGAAGTTTTATCTATCTATTACTCAAGGTTTTCGTAAGACGGACTCCCTATTTGTGGTTCCAGTCGGTCGTCGGCGTGGTCAACGAGCTTCCAAGGTTTCTATAGCTCGTTGGATTCGGTCAGCTATATTGGAAGCTTACCGTCTTCAGGGTGAATCTTGCCCGTTTAAGATTCAAGCCCATTCCACGAGGGCTGTGGCTTCATCGTGGGCTTTTCACCAAGGTGCTTCAGCAGTG
The DNA here is from genome assembly GCA_033576555.1 of Oophaga sylvatica. Lineage (NCBI taxonomy): Eukaryota > Metazoa > Chordata > Amphibia > Anura > Dendrobatidae > Oophaga > Oophaga sylvatica. The sequence continues at coordinate 313,234,109 of JARQOD010000005.1, read as the reverse complement.
CAGCTCTGCCGGGCGGCGACTTGGCGCTCTGTCCACACGTTTACGAAGTTTTATAACGTGGACGTCAGTGCTTCCGCTGATGCAGCCCTCGGACGTAGGGTCCTGCAGGCAGCTGTAGTTTAAAGTTCTGGATGAACTTGTGTTTAGCGCTGGTTGCGCTTTGTTGTTAAGGTTGTTGGGTTTCTGCCTCTTGTTGGTTTTTTCCCACCCTTATTTTGAACTGCTTTGGGACGTCCCATCAGTAATGAATACTGTGGCTCTCTTCCTTCCATCTGCAGCTGAAACACGGATTTTGGTAAGAACTTACCTGTAAAATCCTTTTCAGCGAAGGAAGGAAGAGAGACACAGCACCCTCCCAAGGCAGAAGTGTGTTGATGTTTTCAGATGCAGCGCGACCCTTATCTGATAGCGATTATCTGGGCTGAGGTCAGCGCGCTAAGGCTCTGTTCCAGCATCGCCAGCTCATCGCAGTAGTCAGGTTCCGTGAGTAGTACCTGGAACTCTGTGGTTTTTGGCTTTCTTTGCATGCATAACCTGTATCCTTGTGTTTTTTCTCTGAAGTTCCTTCAGAAGGGGTTATGTTGCTCCGCTGGTGATCTTGGCTCTTTTCCTAAAAGCTTTGGTACGACTGGAGCTGAGTAGGAGGAGCCCGAGCTGGAGGGCCAGCCAGTCAGCACTCTTTTGATCTGAGGTGACATCCTGATCTGGGGCTCCGCCTACCCATCAGTAATGAATACTGTGTCTCTCTTCCTTCCTTCGCTGAAAAGGATTTTACAGGTAAGTTCTTACCAAAATCCGTGTTTTTGCAATAAAAAGCGTCTTTTAGCGTGACAGCTGCCAATCACAAAAACCCGCTATAAATAGTAAATCAAACCCCCCTTTATCACCCCCTTAGTTAGGGAAAAATAATAAAATTAAAAAAATGTATTTATTTCCATTTTCCCATTAGGGTTAGTGTTGCTGCTAAAGTTAGGGTTAGGATTGACGCTAAAGTTAGTATTAGGGTTATGGTTGGGATTAGGGTTAGGGGTGTGTTAGGGTTAGGTTTGTGGTTAGGGTTGGGACTAGGGTTAGGGGTATGTTGGGGTTAGGGTTGGAGTTAGAATTGGGGGGTTTCTGCTGTTTAGGCACATCAGGGGCTCTCCAAATGTGACATGGCGTCTGATCTCAATTCCCGCCAATTCTGCATTGAAAAAGTCAAACGGTGCTCCTTCACTTCTGAGCTCTGCCATGCGCCCAAACAGTAGTTTACCCCCGCATATGGGGTATCAGCGTACTCTGTACCCCAAGAGTTATTGTGCAATTTGTCCTATTTCTTCTGTTATCCTTGGGGAAAATAAAAAACTGGGTGAGACAAAATCATTTTTGTAAAAAAAAAAATGATTTTTTTGTTTTTACGGCTGTATGTTATAAATTTTCTGTGAAGCACTTGGGGCTTCATAGCGCTCACCACACTTCTAGATAAGTTCCTTGTGGGGTCTATTTTCCAAAATGGGGTCACTTGTGGGGGGTTTCCACTGTTTAGGCGCATCAGGGGCTCTCCAAATGCGACATGACGCCCCCAGACCATTCCATCAAAGTCTGCAATCCAAAACGTCACTACTTCCCTTCCGAGCCCAGACGTGCACCCATACAGTCGTTTTCTCACACATGTTGGGTATCAGCGTACTCAGGACAAATTGGACAACAACTTTTGGGGTCCAATTTCTCCTGTTACCCTTGTGAAAATAAAATATTGGGGGCGAAAAAATCATTTTTGTAAAAAAAAAAAAAGGATTTTTTATTTTTACAGCTGTACGTTATAAACTTCTGTGAAGCACTTAGGGGTTCAAAGTGCTCAACATACTTCTAGATAAGTTCCTTGTGGGGTCTATTTTCCAAAATGGGGTCACTTGTGGGGGGTTTCCACTGTTTAGGCGCATCAGGGGCTCTCCAAATGCGACATGACGCCCCCAGACCATTCCATCAAAGTCTGCAATCCAAAACGTCACTACTTCCCTTCCGAGCCCAGACGTGCACCCATACAGTCGTTTTCTCACACATGTTGGGTATCAGCGTACTCAGGACAAATTGGACAACAACTTTTGAGGTCCAATTTCTCCTGTTACCTATGGGAAAATAAAAAATTAGTGACTGAGAGATAATTTTTGTGGGGAAAAAAATAGGATTTTTTATTTTCATGCCCGGGCATTATAAACTTGTGTGAAGCACTTGGGGGTTCAAAGTGCTCACCAAAGATCTAGATAAGTTCCTTAGGGGGTCTAGCTTCCAAAATGGGGTCATTTGTGGGGGGTTTCCACTGTTTAGGCTCATCTGGGGCACTACAAACGGAACATGACCCCCATCAATGTTTGCATTCCAAAACGTTACTGCTTCCTTTCCAAGCCCTGCCATGCGCCCAAACAGTTTCCCCCCCCCCCCACATATGGGGTATCAGCGTACTCAGGACAAATTGGAACAACAACTTTTGGGGTCCAATTTCCTTGGGAAAAATCAAAAATTTGAGACTAAAAAATCATTTTTGTGGAAAATTGTTTTGTTTTTTTTTTCACACCCAGGCATTATAAACTTTTGTGAAACACTTTGGGGCTCAAAGTGCTCACAACAGATCTAGATAAGTTCCTTAGGGGTCTAGTTTCCAAAATGGTGTCACTTGTGGGGGTTTCCACTGTTTAGGCGCATCAGTGGCTCTCCAAACACGACATGGCGTCCAATCTCAACTCCAGCCAATTTTAGTTTGAAAAAGTCAAACGGCGCTCCTTCCCTTACGAGCTCTGCCGTGTGCCCAAACAGTGGTTTTCCCCCACATATAGGGTATTGGCGTACTCAGGAGAAATTGCACAACAACTTTATCTGCCCATTTTCTCCTTTCAGCTGCAGATGAAGGAAGAGAGCCACAGTATTCATTACTGATGGGTAGGCGGAGCCCCAGATCAGGATGTTACCTCAGATCAAAAGAGTGATGACTGGCTGGCCCCTCCAGCTCGGGCTCCTCCTACTCAGCTCCAGTCTAAGATTTGAGGTCCAGAGGATGGTCGCTGCTAATGCAGCTCCTCAGAAGATTTTATTATTTTAATATTCGGACAGGAGACTTGGATCACTAGTTGGTCTAGAGGTCTCAGGGGTATCAGCGCTGCTGTACCCCAACCTCTCCCTTGGCGGATCTGTATTTACTCAAAGTCCCTGCAGAATCCTTGCCGGCCCTGGGGGATGAGGAGAGCTTCTCTGGCGGGAACGCAAACCACACGTGCGGTCACTGCGTTCTTCGCCCTGGGGGGAAGCATGGGCACTGCGCCAGAAACCCCTGAGGGTCCCTGTGGCGCCTTGGCTGGTGAGTACTCCACACAAATTTTAATAATAATTATGTGTGAGTGCTTTAGCGTCTGAATGAGCAGCGCTATTACTAATGTCAGTATGCTTCAGCGCTGCTGTGACAGCGTTACTACATGTATGTCAGTATGCTTCAGCGCTGCTGTGACAGCGCTACTACATGTAATGTCAGTATGCTTCAGCGCTGCTGTGACAGCGCTACTACATGTAATGTCAGTATGCTTCAGCGCTGCTGTGACAGCGCTACTACATGTAATGTCAGTATGCTTCAGCGCTGCTGTGACAGCGCTACTACATGTAATGTCAGTATGCTTCAGCGCTGCTGTGACAGCGCTACTACATGTAGTGTCAGTATGCTTCAGCGCTGCTGTGACAGCGCTACTACATGTAATGTCAGTATGCTTCAGCGCTGCTGTGACAGCGCTGTTACAAGAAGATGTGGTGATTTTTTGTCCGCAGGCAGATAGCTGCAGGACAGAGAGGGAGCAGGAGCGGGGAGAGTTCGCGCTCATTATTTGAGCTAGCAGGGGGCGTGGCCTATCTATCCCGGTCTTTTGAGCAGGAAGACGCGCGCTCTGGCTTTTCTCCTGCGACCCCCTCACTGTGGCGGCCATTACTCAGGCTCCTGGGCTCCTCGGACCGCTCCTCTCCTCATATAGACACCACGGCCAGCTGGGTGAGTGCGGATTCCTCACCCCGCAGCGCAGCGATCGCTATCCTGCAGCTGCAGTCTCATCAGAGACATAAAAATTGGCTGGGGCTCACAAATATATATATATTTTGGTGAGTTTGCAATATTAACCCCTTTGAGGGTTATTTCTACCAGCTAAATTTGCTGACTGAATACCGCTGGGGTAACTCTGCTTGGTGGAGCGTTAACCCTTCAGCGTTTGGAAAAAAAAAAAAAAAAAAACCGCATAGTTTTTTGCTGGTATTACCGCTTTGACCTGCTCATACAGGTGAGACATGTCTGAACAGAGTTCAGATGCCGCGGATCACGTCCCAGTGCCATTGCGGCAATCAGATACGCAGACCTCCACAGCGTCTAGCGCTGCGGTCGACAGCGGTGGAAAATTGGATGATATCGCTCGATCGATTAATAACTTATCTGACCTTTTAGGTCAATATGTATCTGCTAATTCCTCTCAGAGGAAGCGACGCAGGCCGTTACCGGCCTCTACACGGAGCGAGTCAGATGTATCTGATATTGGGCAGAGTTCCCCTTTAAATTCGGATGGAGAAATATCCGATTCAGATGCGGACGAGCCGCAGGGGCGTTCCTCTATGACGAAGCGTACGGAGGCATTAATTGAAGCCATGAGAGATATACTACAGTTACCGGAGGAGGTAACTAGTCGTCCTGGTAAATCAGCACGCATTTTCCAGGAGTCCCGTGCTTCGCGCACAACATTGCCAGCTCTGGATGAGCTTAATGGTGTAATAGAGGAGGAACGTCTATGTCCAGATAAGCGTTTTCATGGAACGCATTTCTTTGATACACTTTATCCTTGCTCTACGGAGTTAAAGGCTAATTGGACTTCTGCTCCTGAAGTGGATGTGTCTTTGTCTCAGCTTAGTAAATCCTCTCTACTCCCTATTAAGGGAAAAGCGAGCTTACAGGAGCCTTTGGATAGAAAGGCAGAATTGGCGGCAAAAGCAAGCTATGAGGCTGCGGGTCATGGATTTCGAGCAGTGCTAGGATCCATGTGTGCTGCTAGAGCTTCTCTAAGCTGGTTGGCACGTCTGAAGACGGAGTTGCAAAATGAATCTCCGTTATCTGAGATACGGGAAACTTGTGAATGGTTAGAAACGGCAGCCTGTTATATCTTTGATGCCGGTCTGGATACGGCATCTCTGCTGGCCAAAGCGCAAGCTTCAGCGGTCACAGTCAGAAGAGCTTTATGGCTCAGACAGTGGGCCGGGGACGCAGTTTCCAAACAAGGGTTGTTGGCCTTACCTTACAAGGGTGGCCATCTTTTTGGATCCGACCTCACAGAGCTGATTTCCAAGGCTAAGGCGAAGGAATCAGCATTACCACAGCGAAGGGCCATGGCCTCGGTGTCCAGTAAGCCTGGTGTTTATAGTGGTCGGCGGTCCTTTCGGGGCCGAGGACGATCTAGTCACTCCTCGTGGGGATCGGGTCGTCCTTCTTTCTCAGGAAAGAAATCCTCTCAGAAAACTCGTACTCCCTGGAAGCAGAGTTTCCGCCAGAACAAGCGGGAACTTGACAAGAAACCCGCAAAGTCGGATTGACGCCAGGGTCCACTCGAGGATTCTCGAGTGGGGGGTCGCCTGCTTCTTTTCAAGGAGACTTGGATGGCTCGCGTTCCAGATTCCTGGGTAACGCGGATAGTGTCGGCAGGCTATTTCATAGAGTTTGCTTCTCAACCCCCAAATGTTTTTTGTCAATCTCGCGTTCCGTCGGAACCCGAGCTTGTTGTCGCTCTACAGCGAGAGGTCGAATCGCTACTACAAAAGGGTGTAGTGATACCGGTTCCGTCAGAGGACCGAGGGAAAGGTTTTTATTCCAACCTTTTTATAGTTCCCAAAAAGGAGAACAAATTTCGCCCGATTCTGGATCTCAAGCGATTAAACCGGCATGTCCATGCCCGGAAATTTCGCATGGAGTCGCTTCGTTCCGTTGTGGCAGCTCTGTCACAGAACGATTTTCTGGTGTCAATCGACATTCGCGACGCCTATTTGCATATTCCCATCGGAAAGGCTCATCAGCGCTTTCTTCGATTTGCCATAGGTCAGAATCATTACCAGTTCGTGGCTCTGCCGTTCGGCTTAGCCTCAGCGCCAAGGGTCTTTACAAAAATTCTGGCGCCCCTCATGGCACTCCTTCGAAGACAGGGGATTACGATTCTCCCTTATCTGGACGATCTTTTGATCGTGGCTTCCTCGGAGGAGGAGGCGTTGACGGCTCGGGATTTGTCTCTTCAGTTTCTGAAAGACTTCGGTTGGCTGGTCAATTGGGAGAAGTCGTCCCTGGAACCATCGAGGACAATTCTCTTTTTGGGAATGCATCTCGACACGTTTCGGTCGGTAGTTTCCCTACCACCAGACAAACAGTCATGTCTTCTTCGACATGTACAGATTATGACATCCTCAACGGCAATGTCCCTACGGAAGTGTATGCGTCTTCTGGGACTGATGGTGGCGTCCATGGAGGCAATTCCTTTTGCCCAGTTCCACTCCAGGACTCTTCAAAGGTTCATCTTGAGTCGATGGAATCAGTCGCAATCGCTGGATTGCAGTGTCACCATTTCTCGCGCGGTGCGGGATTCTCTAGAATGGTAGTTACGTCCAGGGGCATTCTCCCTGGGAAGTCTTTCCTCCCTCTGAAGTGGTCAGTCATAACCACCGATGCCAGCCTGACGGGCTGGGGGGGTGTTTGGAACAATCTCTGGATTCAGGGGGTATGGTCACCGGAAGAGTCTGTGCTTCCGATCAACATCCTGGAATTGAGGGCGATTTTCCTTTGCCTCCAACATTGGACGGTCCCTTTGAGCGGTCTGCCAGTCCGTGTGCAGACAGACAATGCGACGGCTGTCGCGTATATCAATCACCAAGGTGGGACAAGGAGTTCCAGACTCATGGTAGAGGTGTCCCGAATTCTGATTTGGGCAGAGGCCAATGTACCAGCCATTTCGGCGATTCACATTCCAGGGGTTCAGAATATTACAGCGGACTTTCTCAGTCGCAGAAGGATGGATCCCGGGAATGGAGCCTCCACCCGGAAGTCTTTGCACTACTGTGCTCTCGCTGGGGAACCCCCCAAGTGGATTTGATGGCATCCAGGTCCAATGCCAAGTTACCGACATTCATGTCCAGGTACAAGGACCCGAAGGCGGTGGCGGTGGATGCTCTAGTGGCTCAGTGGGATCAGTTCGAGCTGATCTATGTATTCCCGCCGATATCCTTACTTCCTCTAGTGCTGCGTCGGATCAGACTAGAGAGAATTCCAGCTATTCTGATAGCTCCAGACTGGCCAAGAAGGGTGTGGTTCTCGACAATAATGTCGCTGTTGGCGGCACCTCCGTTTCCACTCCCTCTTCAACCGGACTTGTTGACTCAGGGGCCCGTTTGTCATCCGGACTTGATGTCCCTGCGTTTGACGGCGTGGCTCTTGAGACCGAAATCTTGACCCGTAGAGGTTTTTCAGCCGAGGTCATTGCTACCCTTCGTGCTGCAAGATGTCCGGCTACTTCTAGGATTTACCACAAAATTTGGGAAACCTTCTTTTCGTGGTGTTTGGGGTCTTCTCGGAACCCGAGAAAATTTTCCATTCCCAACCTGTTGGCTTTTCTGCAGCATGGGCTAGACAAGGGTTTGGCAGTTAGCACTCTGAAAGGTCAGATTTCTGCTCTGTCCTTATTGTTCCGGAGAACCATTGCTTCGAATAGAGACGTGCTCTCCTTTTTCCGAGGTATCTCTCGTAAGTTTCCGCCGCGGAAGGCACCCGTGTCTCCTTGGCGGCTCAACCTTGTTTTGGAGGCTCTTCAGCATAAACCTTTTGAACCTATGGTTTCTGCTAGCCTTTCTTTACTTTCTTGGAAGGTGGCTTTCCTTGTTGCAGTCACTTCCTTGAGGAGAGTTTCTGAATTGGCAGCTCTTTCTTGTTCGCCTCCTTTTCTGGAGTTTTTTCCGGATCGTGTAGTGCTTCGCACTCGGGGTGATTTTTTGCCTAAAGTGGTGTCACAATTTCATGTTAACCAGGATATTGTGTTGCCTTCACTCTGTCCGGATCCGAAGAATACGAAAGAGCGAGATTTACACACATTGGATTTAGTGCGGGCCTTGAAGTTTTATCTATCTATTACTCAAGGTTTTCGTAAGACGGACTCCCTGTTTGTGGTTCCGGCAGGTCGTCGGCGTGGTCAACGAGCTTCCAAGGGTTCTATAGCTCGTTGGATCCGGTCAGCTATTTTGGAAGCTTACCGTCTTCGGGGTGAATCTTGCCCGATTAAGATTCGAGCCCATTCCACGAGAGCTGTGGCTTCATCGTGGGCTTTTCATCAAGGTGCTTCGGCAGTGCAGCTTTGCCGAGCGGCGACTTGGCGCTCTGTCCACACGTTTACAAGGTTTTATAAAGTGGACGTCAGTGCTTCCGCTGATGCAGCCCTCGGACGTAGGGTCCTGCAGGCAGCTGTAGTTTAAAGTTCTGGATGAACTTGTGTTTAGCGCTGGTTGCGCTTTGTTGTTAAGGTTGTTGGGTTTCTGCCTTTTGTTGGTTTTTTTCCCACCCTTATTTTTGAACTGCTTTGGGACGTCCCATCAGTAATGAATACTGTGGCTCTCTTCCTTCATCTGCAGCTGAAACACGGATTTTGGTAAAGACTTACCTGTAAAATCCTTTTCAGCGAAGGAAGGAAGAGAGACACAGCACCCTCCCACGGCAGAAGTGTGTTGATGTTTTCAGATGCAGCGCGACCCTTATCTGATAGCGATTATCTGGGCTGAGGTCAGCGCGCTAAGGCTCTGTTCCAGCATCGCCAGCTCATCGCAGTAGTCAGGTTCCGTGAGTAGTACCTGGAACTCTGTGGTTTTTGGCTTTCTTTGCATGCATAACCTGTATCCTTGTGTTTTTTCTCTGAAGTTCCTTCAGAAGGGGTTATGTTGCTCCGCTGGTGATCTTGGCTCTTTTCCTAAAAGCTTTGGTACGACTGGAGCTGAGTAGGAGGAGCCCGAGCTGGAGGGGCCAGCCAGTCATCACTCTTTGATCTGAGGTAACATCCTGATCTGGGGCTCCGCCTACCCATCAGTAATGAATACTGTGTCTCTCTTCCTTCCTTCGCTGAAAAGGATTTTACAGGTAAGTCTTTACCAAAATCCGTGTTTTCGTGGTGTTTGGGGTCTTCTCGGAACCCGAGAAAATTTTCCATTCCCAACCTGTTGGCTTTTCTGCAGCATGGGCTAGACAAGGGTTTGGCAGTTAGCACTCTGAAAGGTCAGATTTCTGCTCTGTCCTTATTGTTCCGGAGAACCATTGCTTCGAATAGAGACGTGCTCTCCTTTTTCCGAGGTATCTCTCGTAAGTTTCCGCCGCGGAAGGCACCCGTGTCTCCTTGGCGGCTCAACCTTGTTTTGGAGGCTCTTCAGCATAAACCTTTTGAACCTATGGTTTCTGCTAGCCTTTCTTTACTTTCTTGGAAGGTGGCTTTCCTTGTTGCAGTCACTTCCTTGAGGAGAGTTTCTGAATTGGCAGCTCTTTCTTGTTCGCCTCCTTTTCTGGAGTTTTTTTCCGGATCGTGTAGTGCTTCGCACTCGGGGTGATTTTTTGCCTAAAGTGGTGTCACAATTTCATGTTAACCAGGATATTGTGTTGCCTTCACTCTGTCCGGATCCGAAGAATACGAAAGAGCGAGATTTACACACATTGGATTTAGTGCGGGCCTTGAAGTTTTATCTATCTATTACTCAAGGTTTTCGTAAGACGGACTCCCTGTTTGTGGTTCCGGCAGGTCGTCGGCGTGGTCAACGAGCTTCCAAGGGTTCTATAGCTCGTTGGATCCGGTCAGCTATTTTGGAAGCTTACCGTCTTCGGGGTGAATCTTGCCCGATTAAGATTCGAGCCCATTCCACGAGAGCTGTGGCTTCATCGTGGGCTTTTCATCAAGGTGCTTCGGCAGTGCAGCTTTGCCGAGCGGCGACTTGGCGCTCTGTCCACACGTTTACAAGGTTTTATAAAGTGGACGTCAGTGCTTCCGCTGATGCAGCCCTCGGACGTAGGGTCCTGCAGGCAGCTGTAGTTTAAAGTTCTGGATGAACTTGTGTTTAGCGCTGGTTGCGCTTTGTTGTTAAGGTTGTTGGGTTTCTGCCTTTTGTTGGTTTTTTTTTTTCCCACCCTTATTTTTGAACTGCTTTGGGACGTCCCATCAGTAATGAATACTGTGGCTCTCTTCCTTCATCTGCAGCTGAAACACGGATTTTGGTAAAGACTTACCTGTAAAATCCTTTTCAGCGAAGGAAGGAAGAGAGACACAGCACCCTCCCACGGCAGAAGTGTGTTGATGTTTTCAGATGCAGCGCGACCCTTATCTGATAGCGATTATCTGGGCTGAGGTCAGCGCGCTAAGGCTCTGTTCCAGCATCGCCAGCTCATCGCAGTAGTCAGGTTCCGTGAGTAGTACCTGGAACTCTGTGGTTTTTGGCTTTCTTTGCATGCATAACCTGTATCCTTGTGTTTTTTCTCTGAAGTTCCTTCAGAAGGGGTTATGTTGCTCCGCTGGTGATCTTGGCTCTTTTCCTAAAAGCTTTGGTACGACTGGAGCTGAGTAGGAGGAGCCCGAGCTGGAGGGGCCAGCCAGTCATCACTCTTTTGATCTGAGGTAACATCCTGATCTGGGGCTCCGCCTACCCATCAGTAATGAATACTGTGTCTCTCTTCCTTCCTTCGCTGAAAAGGATTTTACAGGTAAGTCTTTACCAAAATCCGTGTTTTACCCTTGTCAAAATAAAAAAAAAGTCTGTAGAAGATCATTTTTGTGGCTAAAAAGTTAAATATTAATTTTTTCCTTCCACGTTGCTTCAGCTCCTGTGAAGCACCTGAAGGGTTAATAAACTTCTTGAATGTGGTTTTGAGTACCTTGAGGGGTGCAGTTTTTAGAATGGTGTCACTTTTTGGTATTTTCTGCTATATAGACCCGTCAAAGTGACTTCAAATGTGAGGTGGTCCCTAAAAAAATGGCTTTGTAAATTTTGTTGTAAAAATGAGAAGAAATCACTGGTCAACTTTTAACCCTTATAATTTCCGAACAAAAAAAAATTTTGGTTCCAAAATTGTGCTGATGTAAAGTAGACATGTGGGAAATGTTATTTCTTAACTATTTTGTGTGACATATTTCTCTGTTTTAAGGGAAAAAAAATTCAAAGTTTGAAAATTGCAAAATTTTCACAATTTTCGCCATATTTGTGTTTTTTTCAAAAATAAACGCAAGTTATATCGAAGAAATTATACTTCTAACGTGAAGTACAATATGTCACGAGAAAACAATCTCAGAATCGCGAAGATCCGTTGAAGCGTTCCAGAGTTATAACCTCATAAAGAGACAGTGGTCAGAATTGTAAAAATTGGCCCGGTCATTAACGTGCAAACCACCCTTGGGGGTGAAGGGGTTAATCGACATCGATCTGGGGCACCATGCAAAATCTCACCTCGTGGGCTATCATTGATCATGAGGAAGGTGAGAGATCAGCCTAAAATTACACAGTGGGAACTTGTTAATGATCTCAAGGCAGCTAGGACCACAATCACCAAGAAAACCATTGGTAACACATTATGCCGTAAATGTTCAAAATCCTGCAGTGCCAGCAAAGGTCCCCCTGCTCAAGAAGGCACATGTGCAGGCTCGTCTGATGTTTGCCAATGAACACATGGATGATTGTTATGATTTGGTAGCTGAGGAGAGCAGGCAAAAAAGGCAATACACCAGAGAGGTTGGAATCTATTGGATTGCAGTACCCTGACTAACCACCACAACTAAAGGCAGCCGTGGAGCGTACCTACGTTGGTCCTAGACGCCTCGTCACAGCCTGAGAAGCTAACTACACCTAAAGATAGAAAGAGGAAAACTATCTGCCCGGAGCAGATCCCCAAAGAACATAGGAAGCCCCCAAACATGTAATGGCGGTTAGACAAGAGGAAATACAGACAGACAGAAAATAGTATGAGCAAATGTTTGGGCCCAATCTTCCTAGAAAGAAAAGGATAGGAAGGACACAAGGGTATACCACACTAAACGAGATCGCAAACGAGATCACTAACGAGATCACTAAAACGTCACTATTTTGCGATCTCGTTAGCGACCTCGTTGTGTGTGCCATGTAGCAACGATGTGGCCCCTGCTGTGATGTCGCTGATCGTTCACTAGAGTTCTGGACCGTTTTTTGATCGTTGGCGTCCCTCTGGTGAGCCTGAATCGCTGTGTTTGGCACCTTTTGCGAACGACGAACGACCTCGTTTGTGACGCTTCTGACTGTTTTTTGCGTCACGGAATGGATCGCAATATCGGTAAGTTCTCTTTTGCGTCACAGAGAGGATCGCAGAAGTTGCAAAGCAGGCTAGCAGGACGCAGAGAGCAGGAGCGATGCTGGAAATTCCTATGAATCAGAAGTGCTCAGTACATGCTAATGACATCCTAACGACCGCCAAAGTCGTTAAAGAGATCGCTGACTGCAGATGAGTCGTTTATGAGATCTCCTGTTTGGCAGCTACTAGCGACCTGAAAGATCACACCAACGATTGCGTCGTTATCGTGATCGCTAACAAGATCACTAAGTGTGGCAGTACCTTTACTGCAATCCAAAAAACCCTAAAAAAAATACCAACTCACTAATTGCAAAAACACCTGAGATCACACGACCTCTACCACCTAAATTAGTTCTCTGGTGTAACAAAACTAAGCAGCAGCCACTGAAAAAACTGGAAAAGGCAAATGAACAAACAACAGTGGCTCAGATAAACTGAGAGGAGCACAATCCCCGGAGGGGACCTGGCTGACCTCCACAGAAGTGCAGGACAAAATGCAAAAAGCAAGCACAAAAATAAAAGCAGAAAATATCTTATCTGTTAGCAGAAGATGCAGGCAAGACACAGCAAGCTTCCAAGTGAACCAGGAACCAAAGTTGAGACAAGAACAATAGATCACCGGCAACCCTGATGGGAGGGAACCTCCTTTAATAAGACCAGTCTGTAACACCTGATTGCCAATCTTCACAATCTTCATTGAATAGTTCAGTACTGTTTGTAACCACCAGAGGGAGCTTCTGCTCAGAATTCATTTCTAACACATTCAAAACAGATGATTCTGTCAGTGATTGAGAGAAGGTACTGAGGTCAGATGAGCCAAAAATTGAGGTCTTTGGCATTAACTCAACTCGCCGTGTTTGAAGGAAGAGAAATGCTGTCGATGACCCAAAGAACACTGTCCCAACTGTCAAGCATGGCGGTGGAAACATTATGTTTTGGGGGTGTTTCTCTGCGAAGGGCACAGGACAACTTCACCACATCAATGAGAGAATAGATGGATCCATGTACAGTAAAATCCTGAGTGACAACCTCCTTCCCTCCGCCAGGACATTAAAACTGGGTCGTGGCTGGGTCTTCCAGCAAGATAATGACCCAAAACATACAGCCAAAGCAACAAAGGAGTGGCTCTTAATCCCATAGAAAACTTATGGAGGGAGTTGAAGCTCCGAGTTGCCAAGCGACAGCCTCAAAATCTTAATGATTTAGAGATGATCTGCAAAGAGGAGTGGACAAAAATTCCTCCTGACATGCACGAACCTCATCATCGACTACAAAAAAAAGTCTGACTAGTGTTCTTGCTAACAAGGATTTTACCACCAAGTATTAACCCCTTAATGACCGCCAATACCCCTTTTAACGACGGTAGATAAGGGTACTTAAACCACAGCTCCGTTAATTAACATGATTCGGGTAGCGTGATCGCACGTCAGAGGAGAGAGAAATAGGGTCCCTGATCCCCAACCCCCCTCGAACCTTCCGGTGGTCCTCGGGGCCCTCCTGCATCCTCCAGTGGGCGCCGGCATCTTCTTCCGGTCAGAAAATGGATAAAATGATAGACGCTATCACAGTGATCAAAATAAAAAAAATAGTAAATAAACCTCCCCTTAATCACCCCCTTAGTTAGGGAAAAATAATAAAATAAAGAAAATATATTTCCATTTTCCCATTAGGGTTAGGCTAAAGTTAGTTGGGCTAAAATTTTAGGGTTAGAGTTAGGCTAAAGTTAGTTGGGCTAAAGGGTTAGGGTTGGAGTTAGGGGTGTGTTGGGGTTAGGTTTGTGGTTAGGGTTATGGTTGGGATTAGGGTTAGGGGTGTGCTGGGTTAGGTTTGAAGTTAGAATTAGGGGGTTTCCACTGTTTACTTACATCAGAGGATCTCCAAATGCGACATGGCGCCTCCAATGATTCAAGCCAATTTTGCGTTCAAAAAGTCAAACGGTGCTCTCTCACTTCTGAGCTCTGCTGTCTGCCCAAACAGTGGTTTATCCCCACATATGGGGCATCAGTGTACTCAGGACAAATTGGACAACAACTTTGGGGGTTTAATTTCTCCTGTTACCCTAGCGAAAATAAAAAATGAGGGCTAAAAAATCATTTTTGTTAAAAAAAAAAAAAGATTTTTATTTTCACGGCTCTGCATTATAAACTTTTGTGAAGCACTTGGGGTTTCAAAGTGCTCACCACACATCTAGATAAGCCCCTTTGGGGGTCTAGTTTCCAAAATGGGTTCACTTGTGAGGGGTTTCTACTGTTTAGGCACATCAAGGGCTCTGCAAATGCAATATGACGCCCGCAGACCATTCCATTAAAGTCTGCATTCCGAAACGGCGCTCATTCCTTTCCAAGCTCTGCCATGCGCCCAAACAGTGGTTCCCCCCACATATGGGGTTTCGGCGTACTCAGGACAAATTGGACAACAACTTTTGGGGTACAATTTCTCCTGTTACCCTTGTGAAAGTAAAAATTTTGGGGTAAAAAAATCATTTTTGTGGAAAAAAGATTTTTTTTATTTTCATGGCTCTGCATTATAAACTTCTATGAAACACTTGGGGGTTCAAAGTGCTCACCACACATCTAGATAAGCTCATTGGGGGTATAGTTTTCAAAATGAGGTCACTTGTGTGGGTTTCCACTGTTTAGGCACATCAGGGGCTCTGCAAACGCAACACGATGCCTGCAGACCATTCCATCAAAGTCTGCATTTCAAAACGTCACTACTTCCCTTCCGAGCCTCGACGTATGTCCAGTCTTTTCCCCCCACATATTGGGTATCAGGGTACTCAGGACAAACTAGACAACAACTTTTGAAGTCCAATCTCTCCTGTTATCCTTGTGAAAGTAAAAATTTTGGGGTGAAAAGATAATTTTTGTGGGAAAAAAAAAAAAAGAGATTTTTTTTATTTTCACGGCTCTGTGCTATAAGCTTCTGTGAAGCAGTTGTGGGTTCAAAGTGCTCACCACACATTTAGATAAGTTCCTTAAGGGGTCTAGTTTCCAAAATGGTGTCACTTGTGGGGGGTTTCCACTGTTTAGGCACATCAGGGGCTCTCCAAACATGACATGGCGTCCGATCTCAATTCCAGCCAATTCTGCATTGAAAAAGTCAAACGGCGCTCCTTCCCTTCCAAACTCTGCCATACGCCCAAACAATGGTTTACCCCCACATATGGGGTATTGGCGCATTCAGGAGAAATTTCACAACTAATTTTGTGATTCATTTTCTTTTTTTTTCACTTATGAAAATAAAAAAAATGGTTCTGAAGTAAAATGTTTGTAAAAAAAAAAGTTAAATGTTCATTTTTTTCCTTCCATGTTGCTTCAGTTCCTGTGAAGCACGTAAAGGGTTAATAAACTTATTGAATGTGGTTTTGAGCACCTTGAGGGGTGCAGTATTTAGAATGGTTTTCACTTTTGGTATTTTCTGCCATTAGCCCCCCCCCCAAAGTGACTTTAAATGTAATGTGGTTCTTAAAAAAAATGGTTTTGTAAATTTTGTTGTAAAAATGAGAAATCGCTGGTCAACTTTTAAGCCTTATAACTTCCTAACAAAAAAAAATTTTGTTTCCAAAATTGTGCTGATGTAAAAAGTAGACATGTAGGAAATGTTATTTATGAAGTATTTTGTGTGACATATCTCTCAGATTTAAGGGCATAAAAATTAAAAGTTTGAAAATTGCAAAATTTGCAAAACTTTCTCCATATTTCCGTTTTTTTCCTAAATAAACGCAAGTCATATCAAAGAAGTTTTACCACTAACATGAAGTACAATATGTCACAAAAAAACAGTCTCAGAATCAGTGGAATCCGTTAAAGCGTTCCAGAGTTATAACCTCATAAAGTGACAGTGGTCAGCTGCATATGGGCTCTGTCACTAAAGTATAAGTCTTGCTTGCCAGAGGGATCAAATACTTATTTCTCACTGCAAAATGCAAATACATTTATATAATTTATACAATGTGATGTTCTGGATTTTATTTTTGATATTCTATCTCTCAATATTAAAATTAGCCTACCCTTAAAGTAATAGACTGTTCATGTCTTTGTCAGTGGGCAAACTTACAAAATCAGCAAGATATCAAATGCTTATTTCCCCCACTGTAACTAAAAAATTAAAATTTTGCCATCTCATGTATATTTTTATCTGTTAAAATGAGAAAAACTAAACAACTCAAAATGTGCAAAAATACATTTCTGACAATTAAAAAAAAAAATCAGTAACCAATATAGTTTTCAATAACAGCCATAAGCCCTCTATCTATTGAGTTTGTCAATTTCTTAATCTGTTGTTGATCAACCTTTTTGGCCAGCACCGACCACAGCCTCACAGACATTGCTCAGGGAGGTGTACAGTTTTCTGTCACCCTAAATCTTCCATTTAAGAAGGGCCCACAAGTTCTCAATACGGTCTAGATCAGGCGAGGAATGGGGTAATGTCATTGTTTCATCTGTAAGTCCTTTACTGACATCCAAGCAGTGAAGGGTTTTGGGTACATGCGATGGAGTATTGTCCTGCATGAAAATCATGTTATTCTTGAACGATGCAGACTTTTTCCTGCACCACTGCTTGAAGAACGGGTCTTCTACAAGCTGGCAGCAGGTTTGGGAGTTGATTCTGAGTCTATCTTCACCTCAAAAAGGTCCAACTAGCTCAAGTTTAGTATTATTACCAATAATACTGATCCAGTCACCGGGCCATCCATCTGGTCCATCAAGAGTCACTCTCATCAAGCCCATAGAACCTTTGAAAAATCTGTCTTGGGCTATTTCTTGGCTCAGTCTTTATATTTCAGCCTCCCCTACCTCGGCCATCTCTCTGAGCACTGAGCATCTTGTACTTCTGCGCCCTCCAGGGAGGTTGCAGTTCTGGAATATGACAGCACTGGAGGATAATGGGGTTTTGACCACCTCATGTTTGATTTTTACACAAATACACATCACCTGATCAGCTTCATCCAATAAGTATCCAAGTTTATAGAGCTTAGAGTTGGAAAATCTGCATAAAAGTGATGATATAGCCAAAAAACTCACTTGTTCACACCGTGTACATAGATTACTTCTACAACCTACTGAAAATGCTTTTTTTTATTGCCGCATTTTGCTCGCTGCAATTCCCTATAAAAATGCAATAAATCACAAAATGCCACGTGTACAAAAATGGTATCAATAAAACTGTCAGCTCAATGTGCAAAAAACAAGCCTTCCGACAGCTCTACCCATAGAAAAATAAAATGTTACAGATCTCAGAAAAAACAAAATCTACATTTTTATTTTATTATAAGGCAGAAATTTTGGAGCTGAGACCGAGCGGAAACTCTCTAAAGCTGTGTGTACACAGCGTTATTTAGATTCCAGCACAGCTGCTGAGTTCTCCCAGGTGGAGGCGCCGCAGTAAAATACCAGCGGTCATTTTCCTGAAGCGGCTTCACCCAACGATGGCGGAAATTGAAGCTTTTTGTTTTTTACCTATTCACCTCATTTGAAATCATTGACATCATTCAAAAGTATAACTCGTCTCACAAAAAGCAAGCCCTCGTATAGCTGTAATTGAAAATTTATAGCTCATTGAAGGAAAGGAGGAAAAAACAAAAACGTAAAAATAAACAATTGCCAGGTTCTTAAGGGGATTTTATGGATTCAGAAAGCCTCTGTCCTCCAGCTGCAGAAAAAAAAAACTAAAAACAACTATTGATTTCCTGGCCCTGTCTGATATCATCTGCAGCGCTGACATCGCATCTGTGCTGCACCTCAGCAGAAGCTCAACACTGGACCAGGTGAGAGTGTTTTAACGAAAAACAAACTGGTTTACACAAACTGCAGCCGCTGTACGAGGTTTTCCGAAAGGGGTTAAATTGAATAATAAGAAAACAGGTCTTTAATCCCGGACGCTCACATCCTTGTCATACACGTTGTACAAATATTGACTGTTCTCTTTGACAAACTTATGGCTGCCTCAGTCGGTTGTCAGATGTCTCCTATAATGGAGGAGATGTAAGATCCGAGTGATGGCAGCGGTGGGATTTTTAGCCCCATCTGTGTTTATAGCGCAGATTAAATAGACTACATGCAGTCATTTCTCCCTCTGTGGTACGGATTAGGACTATGTGACCAAATTATTTCCGAATTGGACATTTCCATAGTAATGGGCTAAATCAAAACTACAAATTAGCAAAAAATCTACAGTTTTTAGAGGATTTTTTTCAGTAATGTCTTGTGACATTCCCCTTCTCAGATGGGAGACAACTGATGGACCACCTCCGCTTCTCTAGCCCTAGAAATCCGCTGTGTCTATTCTGGCTCATGGGGGAAGCCAAGCAAGTGGGCTCTTTCTATCATGTCGGTGCCCTAATACAGATACAGACATCATCTGGTTGTGATAGAAATCTAAGCCGTGCAGTGTTTTTCTGCAATATTCTATTTAGTTTTCGCTTATATTATTTTCTGTATGATTTTTTTTTTAAAGGGAACCTGTCAGCAGCTTTGGCTGATACGAGTTACGGCCACCACCTTTCAGGCCTGATATACAGCATTCTGTAATGCTGTATATCTGCTCCCAACCCAACCTGTAAGTGAAGAAAAAGAGCTTTTGTTATACTCTCCTGCGGGGCGGTCCGGTCCCATGGGAGTCACTGATCTTGGTCCGGTGCCTCCCATCTTCTAGCAATGCCATCCTCTTTCTGTGTTTCATGGGAATGACGTGTCCCTACGTCATCTACAGTCTCCTGGAATCGCGCTCCTGTGCAGGCGTACTTCTCTGCCCCGTTGAGGGGAGAATAAAGTCCTGCAGTCCGCAGGCATTGGGAAAGGTTGAAGAGGCCCGATGCCTGTGCACTGCACTACTTTGTTCTGCCCTCAACTGGACAGAGAACTGCGCCTGCGCAGGAGCGCGATGCAGGGAAGCATCATCCACACCAAGCAATAAGGCGAGCGACATCGCAAGAAGATGGGAGGTGCCATTCCAAGAACATCAACATCAATCGGACCAGGCCTCCCCGCAGGTAAGTATAATGAAAATCTTTTTCTTCTTATAGGTTGGGAGCCTATATACAGCATATTAGAATGCTGTATGTCAGGCCTGAAAGGTGGTGGTCTGATCTCATATGGGACAAACCTAGTAACAGGTTCCCTTTAACCCCTCTCTGCCATCAGACGTACTATTCCGTCCATGTGACCCTGGACCTATTCCCATGGACGGAATAGTACGTCATGGGCGATCAGCTGCGCTCCCGGGGGAGTGTAGCTGATCGTGGCCGGGTGTCAGCTGTATATCACAGTTGACACCCAGCACTATGTGTTAGGAGCGGTCACGGACCGCTCCCGGCACATTAACCCCTGGCACAGGGGAGGATCGCGCAGGGTGGGGGCTCCCTGCGCGCTCCCCTGTGACCCTCAGAGCAGCGCGATGTGTCGCGCTGTTCCGAGGGTCCGTCCTCCCTCCAGGTCCCCGGATCCAGTATGGCGCCGGGGTCCTGAAGGGAGGCGGCTTCCTCAGTGCCTGCTGAGAGCAGGCGCTGAGGAAGCCTGCAGCGATGCCAGAGCGATCGCTGGTGTGACAGAGTGCTGTGCACACTGTCACACCAGTGATCTGATACAATACATTGATGTCCCACCCTGGGACAAAGTAAAAAAGTTAAAAAAAATAAAAAGTGGTAAAAAAAAATCATAAAAAAAAAATAAAAATATTCCCCAATAAATTCATTTCTTCCTGTAAATAAAAAAAACAAAACAATAAAAGTACACATATTTGGTATCGCCGCGTCCGTAACGCCCCCCCCTATAAAACTGTCCCACTAGTTAACCCTTTAGTGAACCCCTTAAAAAAAAAACTAAGCAAAAAATCAATGCTTTATCAACATACCGCCGAACAAAAAGTGGAATAACACGCGATCAAAAAGAGCGATATAAATAAACATGGTAACGCTGAAAACGTCATCTTGTCCCGCAAAAAACGAGCCGTCATACAGCATCATCAGCGAAAAAATAAAAAAGTTATAGCTCGCAGAATAAAGCGATGCAAAAATAATGATTTTTTATATAAAATAGTTTTTATTCTATAAAAGCGCCAAAACATAAAAAAAATGATATAAATGAGGTATGGCCATAATCGTACTGACCCGAAGAATAAAACTGCTTTATCAATTTTACCACACGCGGAACGGTATAAACGCCTCCCCCAAAAGAAATTCATGAAATGCTGATTTTTGTTCATTCTAACCTCCCAAAAATCGACATAAAAAGCGATCAAAAAATGTCACGTGCTCAAAAATGGTACCAATAAAAACGTCACCTCGTCCCGCAAAAAATAAGACCTCACATGACTCTGTGGGCCAAAATATGCAAAAATTATAGCTCTCAAAATGTGGTGATGCAAAAAACTACTTTTTGCAATAAAAAGCGTCTTTTAGCGTGACAGCTGCCAATGACAAAAACCCGCTATAAATAGTAAATCAAACGCCCCTTTATCACCCCCTTAGTTAGGGAAAAATAATAAAATTAAAAAAATGTATTTATTTCCATTTTCCCATTAGGGTTAGGGTTGCGGCTAAAGTTAGGGTTAGAGTTGGCGCTAACGTTAGGATTAGGGTTAGGGTTGGAGTTAGAATTGGGGTTTCTGCTGTTTAGGCACATCAGGGGCTCTCCAAATGTGACATGGCGTCTGATCTCAATTCCAGCCAATTCTGCGTTGAAAAAGTCAAATGGTGCTCCTTCACTTCTGAGCTCTGCCATGCGCCCAAACAGTACAGTCATGGCCAAAAGTTTTGAGAATGACACAAATATTAATTTTTACAGAGTCTACTGCTTCACTTTTTCTAATGGAAATTTGCATATACTCCAGAATGTTATAAAGAGTGATCAGCTTAACAGCAATTACTTGCAAAGTCAATATTTGGCTAGAAAATGAACTTTATCCCCCAAAACACATTTCAACATCATTGCAGCCCTGCCTTAAAAGGACCAACTAACCTCTTTTCAGTTATTGCTCCATTAACACAGGTATGGGTGTTGATGAGGACATGGCTGGAGATCAATCTGTCATGATTAAGTAAGAATGAGACCACTGGACACTTTAAAAGGAGGCTGGTGCTTGGCATCATTGTTTCTCTTCTGTTAACCATGGTTATCTCTAAAGAAACACGTGCAGTCATCATTGCAATGCACAAAAATGGCCTAACAGGGAAGAGTATCGCAGCTAGAAAGATTGCACCTCAGTCAACAATCTATCGCATCATCAAGAACTTCAAGGAGAGAGGTTCCATTGTTGCCAAAAATGCTCCAGGGCGCCAAGAAAGACCAGCAAGCGCCAGGACCGTCTCTTAAAAGTGTTTCAGCTGCGGGATCGGGCTACCAGCAGTGCAGAGCTTGCTCAGGAATGGCAGCAGGCAGGTGTGAGTGCATCTGCACGCACTGTGAGGCGGAGACTCTTGGAGCAAGGCCTGGTCTCAAGGAGGGCCGCAAAGAAGCCACTTCTCTCCAGAAAAAACATCATGGACAGACTGATATTCTGCAAAAGGTACAGGCAGTGGACTGCTGAGGACTGGGGTAAAGTTATTTTCTCTGATGAATCCCCTTTTCGATTGTTTGGGACATCAGGAAAACGCCTCATTCGGAGAAGACAAGGTGAGCGCTACCACCAGTCTTGTCTTATGCCAACTGTTATGCATCCTGAAACTATTCATGTGTGGGTTTCTTCTCAGCAAAGGGAATCGGCTCTCTCACAGTCTTGCCTAAAATCACAGCCATGAATAAAAAATGGTACCAGAATGTCCTCCAAGAGCAACTTCTCCCAACCCTCCAAGAGCAGTTTGGCGATCAACAATGCCTTTTCCAGCATGATGGAGCACCTTGCCATAAAGCAAAGGTGATAACTAAATGGCTCAGGGAACAAAACATAGAGATTTTGGGTCCATGGCCTGGAAACTCCCCAGATCTTAATCCCATTGAGAACTTGTGGTCAATCATCAAGAGACGGGTGGACAAACAAAAACCTAAAAATTCTGACAAAATGAAAGCATTGATTGTGCAAGAATGGACTGCTATCAGTCAGGATTTGGTCCAGAAGTTGATTGAGAGCATGCCAGGGAGAATTGCAGAGGTCCTGAAGAAGAAGGGTCAACACTGCAAATATTGACTTGCTGCATTAACTCATTCTAACTGTCAATATAAGCTTTTGTTACTCATATGTTTGCAATTATATTTCTGTCTGTGATAAAAACATCTGTCAAACACACACATAAAAACCAGAGGGCAGCAGATCATGTGAAAATATAATATTTGTGTCATTCTCAAAACTTTTGGCCATTACTGTAGTTTACCCCCGCATATGGGGTATCAGCGTACTCTGGACCACAAGAGTTATTGTGCAATTTGTCCTATTTCTTCTGTTACCCTTGGGAAAATAAAAAACTGGGGGCGACAAAATCATTTTTGTAAAAAAAAAAAATGATTTTTTTGTTTTTACGGCTGTATGTTATAAATTTTCTGTGAAGCACTTGGGGGCTTCATAGCGCTCACCACACTTCTAGATAAGTTCCTTGTGGGGTCTATTTTCCAAAATGGGGTCACTTGTGGGGGGTTTCCACTGTTTAAGCGCATCAGGGGCTCTCCAAATGCGACATGATGCCCCCAGACCATTCCATCAAAGTCTGCAATCCAAAACGTCACTACTTCCCTTCCGAGCCCAGACGTGCACCCATACAGTCGTTTTCTCACACATGTTGGGTATCAGCGTACTCAGGACAAATTGGACAACTTTTGGGGTCCAATTTCTTCTGTTACCCTTGTGAAAATAAAATATTGGGGGTGAAAAAATCATTTTTCAGCAGCAGATGGAAGGAAGAGAGACACACTAGTCATTACTAGTGGGTAGGCGGAGCCCAGATGGGATAGACACCTCAGATTAAAAAGAGTGTTAACCGGCCCCTCCAGCTCGGGCTCCTCCTACTCAGCTCTCCAGTTTAAAATTTGAGGTCTCAGAGGATAGTCGCTGCTGGAAGCAGCTCCTCAGAAGATTTTGTTATTTTTTATCGGACAGAGACTTGGATCACCAGAAGTGGTCTAGAGGTCTCAGGGGTCTCAGCGCTGCTGGACCCCCACCTCTCCCTTGGCGGATCTGTATTACCCTATATGGTGGTCCCTGCAAAACCCTGCCGGCCCGGGGGATGAGGATGGCTTCCCTGGCGGGGACGCAAACCGCGCTGCTGGGGTCACTGCGTTCCCCACCCTGGGGGGAAGCGATGGGCATAGCGCCACAAATCCCTGGGGTCCCTGTGGCGCTCGGCTGGGTGAGTACTCCACATGTTAATATGTGTTTGAGTGCCTCAGCGACTGCTGCGGCAGCCGCTGTTACAGTGAATGATTGGTGACTGTGTGTTTTTTTGTCCGCAGGTGGATGCCTGCAGGACGTGGGACGGGACCGGAGAACGGAGGAGTCCCGCGCTTTTTTGAAGCTGGCGGGGGGCGTGGCTTAGCATTTCCCGAGCAGGAAGCGCTTCTGAAGCGCGAGATCTCCTCTGCCCTTCTCTTCCGGCTATCTCCTCAGCGCGGCGGTCATTGCACGCTTCGGGCTCCTCACTCTCCGCTCCTCCCGTACTAAGAAGAACAGCACCGCGAAGCTCAGTGAGTCGCTTCTGCCTATCAGGGCAGAAGCTTAAAAACTCCTCACCCCCGCAGCGCAGGGCACCTTCCTGGGGTTCTGGCACACTGAACGGCCGCTAAGATCACGATAGCGACATCTTTAAAGTCGCATAAGCGTTCTTTGAGATGCGCAAAATAGCGCAATATTTTAGCGATTTGTTTGTTTAGTGTGGCATACCTTGAGGACTGTACTGTCTGAACCTGCTACCTCATAAGAGGCACCTGGGGCTCGCACACCAGTTACATTAATACAGGTTGTGGAGAGTCTGTGACATTAACCCCTTCTTAGGCGGTTAACCCTTAACTGGGGGACGGCTGGGGTAGCTCTCTCTTTAAGAGCTTAACCCTTCAGCGTTCGTTTTTGTTTCTTTAAGAAACCACACTGTTCTAGTTACTGACAGGTTTAACCTGCCATATACTGTGTGAGGACATGTCAGATCAGGACCCAGGTGCGGACCGTTTCCCAGATCCGCTACAGGATCAGTCTCGCGTATCTGACACGCAGACCTTGACTGCGTCAAGCGCAGCAGTCGGAGGCCCCAGTGACGTCAAAATGGAGGCCCTCACTCGTTCTATTGATGGCCTGTCTGACCTTATAGGTTATTGGGTGTCAGCCAGATCTTCTCATGGCAGGAAGCGACACAGGCCAGTGCCTTCCTACCCACGTAGCGACTCGGAGATCTCTGGTATGGAGGGTTCCCCTTCAAGTTCGGAGAGATGTCTGCTTCGGATAAAGAGGATCGGCAAAGGTACTCTGCCTCTTTTTCGGGCCGTGTAGAAGCTTTTATTGAAGCTATGAGGGAGGCGTTACAGTTACCGGAGGAAGTAACTACACGTCCTGGTAAGTCGGCCCGGATGTTTCAGGAGTCGCATAGGTCGTTTTCGACCTTACCATCCCTGGATGAGCTTAATGAGGCAGTGGAGAAGGAGCGTCTGTGTCCAGACAAACGTTTTCAATGGACACGGCTTTTTGAGTCACTGTATCCGTGTGCTACGGAGTTGATTGATAATTGGATTCCTTCTCCTGAAGTGGATGTCCCTTTATCCCAGCTTAGCAAATCCTCATTACTTCCTGTTAAAGGGAAGGCGAGTCTGCAGGAGCCGCTAGACAGAAAAACGGAGATGGCGGCAAAATCCATCTACGAGGCCGCGGGTCATGGTTTCAGAGCAGTGCTAGGATCCATGTGTGCTTATAAAGCTTCTCTGATCTGGTTAGACCGTCTACGGAGGAAATATCCGTTATCCGAGGAAGATGGACTTTTCGAATTGTTGGAGAATGCAATTCGGTATGGCTATGATGCAGGTCTGGATACTGCGTCACTGCTGTCCAGGACACAATCCTCGGCGGTCACAGTCAGGAGAGCACTGTGGCTTAGATAGTGGACCGGGGATGCGGTTTCCAAGCAAGGTTTGCTATCTTTGGCTTACAAGGGTGGTCAGCTATTTGGATCTGACCTCACGGAGTTGATTGCCAAGGCAAAGGCAAAAGAAGCATCTTTACCGCAGCGAAGAACTGTGGCTTCTACGTCTGGCAGGCCTACTACCGGTAGTGGTCGGCGGTCCTTTCGGTCCAGAGGACGATTCGGTCAGCCAACTTGGGGATCGGGTCCTCCCTCTTTTTCGGGAAAAAAGACCTCCCAGAAATCCCGCACTCCCTGGAAACAAAGTTTCCGTCAAGACAAGCGGGAATCTGACAAAAAGCCCGCTAAGGCGGATTGACGCCAGGGTCCCACTCGAGGGCTCTCGAGTGGGGGGCGCCTGCTCCAATTCGAATCGACTTGGGTGTCCCGCGTTCCGGACGCCTGGGTGACGCGGATTGTGTCGGCAGGCTACTTCATAGAGTTTTCTTCTCGACCCCCGAACAGTTTTTGCCAATCTCGCATCCCGTCAGAGCCCGAGCTATGTGCCGCTCTACTGCGAGAGGTCGACTCTCTTCTGCAGAAGGGTGTGGTAGTACCAGTTCCGCCAGAGGACAGGGGAAGAGGGTTTTATTCCAACCTCTTTGTGGTCCCCAAAAAGGAGGACAAATTTCGCCCCATCCTGGATCTCAAAAGATTGAATCGGCATGTCCACACCCGAAAATTTCGCATGGAGTCGCTTCGCTCCGTTGTGGCAGCCTTGTCGCAGAACGATTTTTTGGTGTCAATCGACATTCGCGACGCTTATTTACACGTTCCAATCGGAAGGGCTCACCAACGCTTCCTTCGTTTTGCCATAGGCCAGGACCATTACCAGTTTGTGGCTCTGCCATTCGGGTGGCCTCAGCGCCCAGAGTTTTTACAAAAACTCTGGCGCCTCTCATGGCGATTCTTCGAAGACAGGTGGTCATGATTCTTCCTTATCTGGACGACCTTCTGATTGTGGCGTCTTCCAAGGAGGAGGCGGTAACTGCTCGCAATCTATCCCTTCAGCTCCTGGAGGACTTCGGGTGGTTGGTCAATTGGGAGAAGTCGTCTCTGGAACCGTCGCAGTCAATCCTGTTTTTCGGGATGCACTTCGACACGGTACAAGCAGTGGTATCCCTGCCCCCAGACAAGCAAGCATGTCTCCTTCGACATGCACAGGTTATGAAGTCTTCGACAGCAATGTCCCTTCGAAGCTGTATGCGCCTTCTGGGTTTGATGGTGGCGTCCATGGAAGCAATTCCATTTGCCCAGTTTCATTCCAGGGCCCTCCAAAGGTTCATTCTGAACCGTTGGGATCGATCGCAGACTTCGCTGGATTGCAGTGTCATCATCTCCCACAGGGTACGAGAGTCTCTGGGATTGTGGTTACGTCCGGAAGCGCTATCCCTGGGAAGTCCTTTCTCCCTCCGAAGTGGTCGGTCATAACCACAGATGCCAGCCTGACGGGCTGGGGGGTGTCTGGAACGATCTCTGGACTCAGGGAGTATGGTCATCGGAGGAGTCTGTCTTGCCGATCAACATCCTGGAATTGAGGCCGATTTTCCTTTGCCTCCAACACTGGACGGTCCCTTTAAGCGGTCTGCCAGTCCGAGTGCAGACAGACAATGCGACGGCGGTCGCATATATCAACCACCAAGGCGGGACAAGAAGTTCCAGACTCATGGTGGAGGTATCTCGGATCCTGGTATGGGCAGAGACCAGAGTACCAGCCATCTCTGCGATCCACATTCCAGGAGT
Organism: Oophaga sylvatica; assembly: GCA_033576555.1. Taxonomy (NCBI): domain Eukaryota; kingdom Metazoa; phylum Chordata; class Amphibia; order Anura; family Dendrobatidae; genus Oophaga; species Oophaga sylvatica. Next base: position 313,206,972 of record JARQOD010000005.1, on the reverse strand, counting down.
TCAGAATATCACGGCGGACTTTCTCAGTCGCGAGAAGATGGATCCCGGAGAATGGAGTCTTCATCCGGAAATTTTTGCACTGCTGTGCTCCCGTTGGGCAACTCCCCAGGTGGATCTGATGGCATCCAGGTTCAATGCCAAGTTACCGACTTTCATGTCCAGGTACAAGGATCCGAAAGCTGTGGCGGTGGATGCTCTAGTGGCTCCGTTGGACCAATTCGAGCTAGTCTATGTGTTCCCGCCGATTTCCTTACTTCCTCTGGTGCTACGTCGGATCAGACTGGAGAGAATCTCGGCTATGTTGATAGCCCCTGATTGGCCAAGGAGGACGTGGTTCTCGACACTGGTGTCGCTCCTGGCAGCGCCTCCACTCCACTTCCTCTTCGCTCTGACCTGTTAACCCAAGGGCCCGTTCGTCATCCGGACCTGGTCTCTGCGTTTGACGGCGTGGCTCTTGAGACCGAAATATTGACCCGTCAAGGTTTTTCAGCCGAAGTCATTGCCACTTTGCGAGCTGCCAGAGGTTTGGCTACTACTAGGATTTATCACAAGGCTTGGGAAGCCTTCTTTTCGTGGTGTTCAGGTTCTTCAAGGAACCCGAGGGTTTTTTCCATTCCCAATTTGTTGGCTTTTCTGCAATTCGGGCTGGACAAAGGTTTGGCAGTAAGCACCCTGAGGGGTCAGGTTTCTGCTCTGTCCTTGCTGTTTAGGAAGGTTATTGCCTCGCGTAGGGACGTACGTTCCTTTTTTCAAGGAGTAACCCGTCAGTTTCCGCCGCGGAAGGCGCCTGTGTCTCCTTGGCGGCTCAATCTTGTTTTGGAGGCTCTTCAACACGGGCCTTTTGAGCCTATGGATTCCGTTAACCTTTCGTTGCTTTCTTGGAAGGTTGCCTTCCTGGTGGCGGTCACCTCTTTGAGAAGGGTTTCTGAGTTGGCGGCTCTTTCTTGCTCTCCTCCTTTTCTGGAGTTTCACCCGGATCGAGTAATACTTCGCACACGGGGCGATTTTCTACCTAAGGTGGTGTCACAGTTTCATGTCAACCAGGATATTGTGTTACCCTCACTCTGTCCGGGGCCGAGGAATGCGAAGGAACGAGCCTTGCACACATTGGATTTGGTGCGGGCTTTGAAATTCTATTTGTCTGTTACCCAAGGTTTTCGGAAGTCGGACTCTCTGTTTGTGATTCCAGCAGGTCGTCGACGTGGTCAACGAGCTTCCAAGGATTCTATAGCTCGTTGGATCCGGTCGGCCATTTTGGAGGCTTACCGACTTAAGGGCGAACCTTGCCCGATTAAGGTTCGAGCTCACTCCACGAGAGCTGTGGGCTCATCGTGGGCTTTCCATCAAGGGGCCTCGGCAGCTCAGCTCTGCCGGGCTGCGACCTGGCGCTCCGTCCACACCTTTACAAAATTTTATAAGGTGGACGTTAGTGCTTCCGCTGATGCGGCCCTAGGATGTAGGGTCCTGCAGGCGGCTGTAGTTTAAAGTTCTCGTTAACTTATTTGTTAGCGCTGGTTGCACATTTTCTTAGGTTGTTGGGTTCTGCCTTTTCTGTTTTTTTCCCACCCTTAATTTTTGGACTGCTTTGGGACGTCCCACTAGTAATGACTAGTGTGTCTCTTCCTTCCATCTGCTGCTGAAAGACGGATTTTGGTAAGAACTTACCTGTAAAATCCTTTTCAGCGAAGGAAAGAAGAGACACAGCTCCCTCCCATGGCAGAAGTGTGTTGTTGTATTTTCCGATGCGGCGTGACTCTTCTCTGATAGCGATTATCTGGGCTGAGGTCGACGCGCTTCGGCTCTGTTCCAGCATTGCCAGCTCATCGCAGTGGTCAGGTCCAGTGAGTAGTACCTGGGACTGTGTGGTTTTTTCCTGTTACATGCATAACCTGTATTCTTGTCTTTTCTCTGAAGTCCTTCAGAAGGGGTTATGTTGCTTCGCTGGTGATATTTGCTCTTCCTTAGCTTGTGTACGACTGGAGAGCTGAGTAGGAGGAACCCGAGCTGGAGGGGCCGGTCAACACTCTTTTTAATCTGAGGTGTCTATCCCATCTGGGCTCTGCCTACCCACTAGTAATGACTAGTGTGTCTCTCTTCCTTCCTTCGCTGAAAAGGATTTTACAGGTAAGTTCTTACCAAAATCCGTCTTTGTAAAAAAAAAAGATTTTTTATTTTTACAGCTGTACGTTATAAACTTCTGTGAAGCACTTCCTTGTGGGGTCTATTTTCCAAAACGGGGTCACTTGTGGGGGTTTCCACTGTTTAGGCGCATCAGGGGCTCTCCAAATGCGACATGACGCCCCTAGACCATTCCATCAAAGTCTGCAATCCAAAACGTCACTACTTCCCTTCCGAGCCCAGACGTGCACCCATACACTAGTTTTCTCCCACATATTGGGTATCAGCGTACTCAGGACAAATTGGACAACAACTTTTGGGGTCCAATTTCTCCTGTTACCCTTGTGAAAATAAAATATTGGGGCGAAAAAATCATTTTTGTAAAAAAAAAAAAAAAAAAGGATTTTTTATTTTTACGGCTGTACGTTATAAACTTCTGGGAAGCACTTCGGGGTTCAAAGTGCTCACCACACATCTAGATAAGTTCCTTGTGGGGTCTATTTTCCAAAATGGGGTCACTTGTGGGGGGTTTCCACTTTTAGGCACATCAGGGGCTCTCCAAATGCGACATGACGCCCCCAGACCATTCCATCAAAGTCTGCAATCCAAAACGTCACTACTTCCCTTCCGAGCCCCGACGTGTGCCCATACAGTAGTTTACTCCCACATATTGGGTATCAGCGTACTCAGGACAAATTGGACAACAACTTTTGGGGTCCAATTTCTCCTGTTACCCTTGTGAAAATAAAATATTGGGGGCGAAAAAATCATTTTTGTAAAAAAAAAAAGATTTTTTATTTTACGGCTGTACGTTATAAACTTCTGTGAAGCACTTTGGGTTCAAAGTGCTCACCACACATCTAGATAAGTTCCTTGAGGGGTCTAGTTTCCAAAATGGTGTCATTTGTGGGGGGTTTCCACTGTGTAGGCAGATCAGGAGCTCTCCAAACACGACATGGCATCCAGCCAATTCTGCGTTGAAAAAGTCAAACGGCGCTCCTTCCCTTCCAAACTCTGCCATGCACCCAAACAGTGGTTTACCCCCACATATGGGGTATCAGCATACTCAGGACAAATTGCACAATAACTTTTGGAGTCTTGTTACCCTTGGGAAAATAAAAATTGGGGTGAAAAGATCAATTTTGTGGAAAAAATATGATTTTTTAATTTTACGGCTCTACGTTATAAACTTGTGTGAAGCACTTGGGGGTTCAAATTGCTCACCAAAGATCTAGATAAGTTCCTTAGGGGTCTAGTTTCCCAAATGGGGTCACTTGTGGGGGGTTTCCACTGTTTAGGCACATCAGGGACTCTCCAAATGCAACATGGCGTCCAATCTCAATTCCAGCCAATTTTGGTTGGAAAAAATCAAATGGTGCTCCTTCCATTCCGAGCTCTGCCATGCGCCCAAACAGTGGTTCCCCCCACATATGGGGTATCAGCGTACTCAGGACAAATTGGACAACAACTTTTGAGGTCCAATTTCTCCTGTTACCTATGGGAAAATAAAAAATTAGTGACTAAGAGATAATTTTTGTGGGAAAAAAATAGGATTTTTTATTTTCATGCCCGGGCATTATAAACTTGTGTGAAGCACTTGGGGGTTCAAAGTGCTCACCAAAGATCTAGATAAGTTCCTTACGGGGTCTAGCTTCCAAAATGGGGTCACTTGTGGGGGGTTTCCACTGTTTAGGCTCATCTGGGGCACTACAAACGGAACATGTCCCCCATCAATGTTTGCATTCCAAAACGTTACTGCTTCCTTTCCAAGCCCTGCCGTGCGCCCAAACAGTTCCCCCCCCCCCCCTACATATGGGGTATCAGCGTACTCAGGACAAATTGGACAACAACTTTTGGGGTCCAGTTTCCTTGGGAAAAATCAAAAATTTGGGACTAAAAATCATTTTTGTGGAAAATTGTTTTTCTCCTTCGTCTCATTGGGGGACACAGGACTGTGGGTGTATGCTACTGCCGCTTGGAGGCTGACACTAAGTAAACATAAAAAAGGTTAGCTCATCCTCCGCCGTATACACCTCAGCACTGGCCGCAGGCAAACCCAGTTCTTGCTTAGTGTCTGATGGAGGCACACGTCTGGTTCTTTTTCCAGACCATTTTTTTTTTGTCTTTCCCACGAAGACGAGATAGGGGCGACGGACCCTTTTGAAGGGGTCCGATCTCCCCAAACCATCAACGGGCGAGCACGTGGAGTGAAGCCTCCACGTATCCTTTCCCGCAACGTGGGACATGATGCCAGACTCAGCCCTGACCACCCTACAGTATTGAAACCCTAGGCTGTACAGTGGCAGGAGATAGTCCGTGCGGCCCCCACTGCACCACCAATGCTAGACTGCGGTGCTGCAAGGAGGCGGACGGTCCCTCTCCTCACCCCCTGAAGGGGTGATGAAGTTAGGGTGCCTGCACCGTCCTTCTGTCATTTCACAGGCCCCCCTCGAATCTGAAGCTAAGTGGGGCCAGAAAAAGGACCCTCTGCGAACCCACCTTAAGGACGTCGTGGAGGAGGAACGGAAAGCTATGAACGGAGGTTGCTGGTAGCGTTGGAGCAGGGGAAAGGATACTCGTTTTCAGCCTGGCTTCAGTAAGACAGGCAAGTTCCTGGTTTGGGCCCCGCCCCCTTGGGGGCATCATCTTCCGGCTGTCCGCCCCTTCTCTCCTGGACGGCCGCCGCCTAAAATTTAGGCCCCGGCTTCGGCCGGTGTTAGGCCTCAAATAAATTTAGTCCCCGGCTCCGGCTGGGGACCAGGCCGCGGCCTGCAATTTAGCGCCCGGCTTAGGCCGGAGGGGGGCCGCGGTCTCAGGCCCCGCCTCCGCGGCGTCATCTTCCGGCGGGCCCGCCCCCGACTCTCGGGCAGCCACCGCCGAAAATTTAGGCCGCGGTTTTCTCCGGCGCTGGGCCGTGACCGCAACTTTAGTCCCTGGCTTCGGCCGGGGACTAGGCCGCAGCCGGAAGTGGTGTCTCCGGCATCTGACGACGCTAGGCCGCGCCTCTCGACCCCGCCCCCTGTGGTCAGCTATATGAGCCACGCCTCCCTGACAGGGAGCGCTTTTTTTGAAAAGTCTGGAGCCTTTGCTCGTTTCTTTTGCGCTATCAACGCTGTTTAAGGACGTCCGGGGATACAGGACTGGGGTAAGTGCCACTACCTCCAGCCCGGCTCTCCACTTCGCTGCGCTCCGCTACCGCACCTCCGCATCGTCACAGCCAGATTGTTACAGCAGGGGGAAAGAGGCTCTGGACAGATACAGTATGTCCAGAAGAACTAAGGCTCACACGGTGCTGTACACCGCATGCATTGCCTGTAGATCCCCTTTTCCGCACGCCCAGTCTAATCGGGTCTGCGAAGCCTGTGACTCCGAACGGGCTCAGGAGCCCTCACCTATAGCCCAGCCCAGTGCGTCAGGTCCCCCGGAGTGGGCCCTATCTCTGTCTCAATCTATGGCGTCATTAACGAGAGCAATCGAGTCCCTTCAAGCTCCCGATAGGAGCAGGGACAGTGGTTCACCCGTCTTGGCGACGTCTCAGGAACCTCCGGCCTGCAGGGGCCGCGCTCTCACCAGGCAGACGCAGGGGAAGCGAACCCACACTGCATCGCCTATGCCGTCCAGGGCTTCGGCATCCTTCAGTTCAGCTTCTCGCTCTCACTCACCTTTAGAGGCAAGTGATCAATATTCGGATTCCGATACTGAAGGGTCCCTCAATTTGGAAGCTCCAGGTTGTCAGGAGACAATTGACAGTCTGATTGAAGCTGTCAATCAATCTCTGGGGGTAGACGATGAATCCACCTTGGCCTCTGGTCATAAGGTGTCTTTCAAACGAGCCAGACAGACCCATAAGGTTTTTGGTGCTCATCCTGAGTTTGAGGAGCTAGTGCAGCGCCACCAGGAAAAGCCGGACAAGCGCTTCGCAGGACAAAAAGCCCTTAATACCAGATATCCTTTTGCCCCTGAACTTCTGAAGAAGTGGGTGGAATCTCCTGCGGTCGACCCTCCTGTGTCGCGTTTGGCATCTAAGACGCTTCTCTCTCTTCCCAACGGTTCCTCGAATAAGGATCCAACGGATCGTCTGATTGAAAGTTTGGCCCGCTCGGTGTTTGAGGCATCAGGTTCTGCTCTCTCCCCTTCTTTTGCAGCGACTTGGGTTGCTAAGGCCATGATATCCTGGTCGGAGTCTTTAAATAGAGCTCTTCACGGTATAGAGGTGCCGTCTGAGGTAACCGAGATCTCTAATCAGATAGCTCTTGCAGGAGACTTCTTAATTAATGCGTCCATGGATGCGGCAAACTAGCTGCTGCTAATGCAATTGCTATCAGAAGATCCTTGTGGCTGAGAACCTGGCGAGCGGACTCAACCTCAAAGAAATCGCTTACATCCTTACCATATCAGAGTGGTCGGTTATTTGGCGAAAGGCTGGATCAGCTCATATCTGATGCGACGGGAGGGAAGAGCAGTTTCCTTCCTCAGCAAAAAATTAGACAGCCTTTTCGTCGACAGCTTCAGCCTCGCTTTAGGGCCTTTCGTAACCCAGGTTGGGCCGCGCCAGCCACCTCCAGCGGCTCAGGTCGACCTAATCAGGCCAGAGATCGCCCTCTTCCCAGAGGGTTGGTCCTGTAGGAGACCAACAGCCAAGATCTAGAGGGTCTAAACCCCAAAGATATTCGGACAAATGACTGGAGGCAGAATCCGGTCAATTTATCCAGAGTAGGCGGCCGCTTACTCTGGTTTCGCCCCATTTGGCTATCGATTACTCACGACGAGTGGGTCAGGGAGTTAGTCTCCTCGGGGTACAAAATAAAATTTACCAGCCTTCCCTCAAATCGATTTTTTTCCTCGCGCCTTCCCAAGGAGGAGTCTCGGGTTCGCGCCTTATTCAAGGCGGTCGAGTCTCTTCGGCACAGCGGGGTTGTCGTACCTGTACCGGAGGTCGAAAGAGGTCAGGGGTTTTATTCCAACCTGTTCATTGTACCCAAGAAGGACGGTACCGTAAGGCCCATTCTGGATCTAAAGCGACTGAACCGGTTTGTCAGAATTCGACATTTCCGAATGGAGTCTCTCCGCTCGGTCATTGCAGCCATGGAAAAAGGGGAATTTCTAGCATCAATAGACATCCAGGATGCCTATCTTCACATCCCCATATTTCCCCCTCATCAAAGGTTTCTTCGGTTTGCCATCGGCAAACTTTATCTTCAGTTCGCAGCCTTGCCATTCGGGCTAGCCACAGCCCCCAGGGTGTTCACAAAGGTCATGGCTGCTGTTGTGTCCATTCTGCACTCCAGGGGGATAGTCATCCTGCCTTACTTAGACGACCTCCTCATCAAGGGTCCGTCTTTTCAAACCTGCGAGGAAAGTGTCAGCATTACGTTAGACACCCTTGCTCGCCTGGGGTGGCTGGTGAATATGAAGAAATCATCTCCCGTGCCATCTCGGAAGATCACCTTTTTAGGGATGAATTTCGACACCGCTCAGGGGTTGATAATCCTTCCTCAGGACAAGGCCTTAGTTCTCCGTCAAGAGGTACGGATCCTTCGCCAACCGATTCCTCACACCATCCGGTTTTGCATGAGGGTCCTAGGAAGGATGGTGGCAGCAATCGAGGCTATTCCATTTGCCCAGTTTCATCTTCGCCCCCTTCAGCATGCACTCTTGGCAGTATGGGACGGGAGCCCTTACTCCTTCAATCTTCGGTGCCGTCTGTCCCTGCAGGTCAGACAGACTCTTACGTGGTGGACGAAGATTACCACTCTTCAACAAGGTCGTTTGTTTCCTCCAAATTTCTGGATGGTAGTCACAACGGACGCCAGCCTGCTCGGATGGGGAGCAGTGTTTCGTCACAACACAGCCCAGGGAACTTGGTCTCAGCAGGAATCGACCCTCCCGATCAATATTTTAGAGATCCGAGCTGTTCGGCTGGCTCTGAGACATTTTCACCAGCATCTGGAGGGCCGCCCAGTCCGAATACAATCGGACAATGCCACGGCGGTGGCATACATAAACCATCAGGGAGGTACCCGCAGCAGGGCGGCCATGCACGAGGTAAAACAGATTCTGACCTGGGCAGAGGTAAATCACTCTGTGATTTCAGCGGTCCACATTCCGGGCGAGGAAAACTGGGCAGCGGATTTTCTCAGCCGTCACGGCATAGCGTCAGGGGAATGGTCGCTACATCCCGAGATTTTTCAGCAGATATGCCGACGCTGGGGAACCCCAGATGTGGACCTGATGGCTTCCAGGATAAATGCCAAGGTGCCCAACTTCGTCTCCCGGTATCGGGATCCGCAGGCAATTGCAGTAGACGCCCTGGTTCTACCGTGGAATCAGTTTCATCTTCCATACTTGTTTCCACCAATAGCTCTGCTCCCAAGGGTGATCAGAAAGATCAGGTTAGAAGGGGTCCCAGCGATATTAATCGCTCCGGATTGGCCGCGTCGCTCATGGTATGCGGAGCTGGTACAGTTGCTCGCCGATGCACCCTGGCGACTGCCAGAGCGCGCGGACCTTCTCTCCCAGGGCCCAGTCTACCACCAGAACTCAGCGGTCCTGTGTTTGACGGCCTGGCCGTTGAATCTTGGATCCTGACCAGGGCTGGATTCTCTAAAAAGGTCGCCGCGACGATGGCTAGCGCCCGAAAGCCCGTCTCGGCTCGCATCTACCACGGTACTTGGAAAGTCTTTTTTGCTTGGTGCAGGGAACATGGTTGTTCCCCGCTTCTGTTTTCAATTCCAAACATTCTGTCATTTCTTCAAGCGGGCCTAGATTCAGGTCTAGCGCCAAGTACGCTTAGACGGCAGATATCAGCCTTGTCGGTTCTTTTTCAGCGAAGGATCGCGTCTAATTTTCAGGTTAGGACCTTTATTCAGGGGGTTGTCCATATAGTTCCCCCCTACAAGGCTCCCTTAGATGTTTGGGATCTCAATCTAGTCCTGGGAGTCCTGCAGGAATCTCCATTTGAACCTCTGCAGGAGGTTTCTCTGACATTCCTTTCCTGGAAAGTGGTGTTTTTGGTAGCCATAACATCCATAAGGCGGGTTTCGGAGCTGGCAGCACTGTCTTGTCGAGCTCCGTACTTACTTTTCCATCAGGATAAGGTAGTGCTCAGGCCAACACCACCTTTTTTGCCTAAAGTCGTGTCCTCATTTCATATCAATGAGGACATTGTTCTACCTTCTTTTTGCCCAGCTCCTACGCACCGGGTTGAGAAGGCTCTCCATACGCTAGATCTGGTGAGAGCACTCAGGAGATATGTATCTCGGACGGCGTCCTTACGGCAGACGGACACGCTGTTTGTCCTCCCTGAGGGTCGCAGGAAGGGACTCGCTGCCTCTAGGTCAACCTTGGCTAGGTGGATTCGGTTAGCCATTCAGGAGGCTTACCGCATCAGAGGAGCGGTGGTTCCCGCAGGGATCAAGGCTCACTCCACCAGAGCGGTGGGTGCCTCCTGGGCCCTTCGGCATCAGGCTTCGGTGGAACAGGTTTGTAAGGCGGCAACCTGGTCCAGTCTGCATACCTTTTCCAAGCATTATAATGTCCATACTCAGGCTTCTGCGGATGCCAGTCTGGGTAGAAGGATTCTTCAGGGCGCAGTTGCGCACCTATAAGCAATGCTTGGTTATAAATTACACTGTGGAGTCGGTTTCCCACCCAAGGGACTGCTTTGGGACGTCCCACAGTCCTGTGTCCCCCAATGAGACGAAGGAGAAATACGGATTTTTGTGTTACTCACCGTAAAATCCTTTTCTCCGAGACGCTCATTGGGGGACACAGCACCCTCCCTATTAGCCGGATGGCTTTGATTTCTAAGTTAATTTTATTTGCTTGGGTCTATATCAGTAGATTTACTTCTGGATATATTGTACCTGTATTAACATTAATTTATTCTCTAGCCTCCTACTGCTTTTTGCACTAAACTGGGTTTGCCTGCGGCCAGTGCTGAGGTGTATACGGCGGAGGAGGAGCTAACCTTTTTTATGTTTACTTAGTGTCAGCCTCCTAGCGGCAGTAGCATACACCCACAGTCCTGTGTCCCCCAATGAGCGTCTCGGAGAAAAGGATTTTACGGTGAGTAACACAAAAATCCGTATTTTTTTTTTTTCACACCCAGGCATTATAAACTTTTGTGAAACACTTTGGGGTTCAAAGTGCTCACAACAGATCTAGATAAGTTCATTAGGGGGTCTAGTTTCCAAAATGGTGTCACTTGTGGGGGGTTTCCACTGTTTAGGCGCATCAGGGGCTCTCCAAACACGACATGGCGTCCAATCTCAACTCCAGCCAATTTTAGTTTGAAAAAGTCAAACGGCGCTCCTTCCCTTATGAGCTCTGCCGTGTGCCCAAACAGTGGTTTTCCCCCACATATAGGGTATTGGCGTACTCAGGAGAAATTGCACAACAACTTTATCTGCCCATTTTCTCCTTTTACCCTTGTCAAAATAAAAAAAAGTTTGTAAAAGATCATTTTTGTGGCTAAAAAGTTAAATATTAATTTTTTCCTTCCACGTTGCTTCAGCTCCTGTGAAGCACCTGAAGGGTTATTAAACTTCTTGAATGTGGTTTTGAGTACCTTGAGGGGTGCAGTTTTTAGAATGGTGTCACTTTTTGGTATTTTCTGCTATATAGACCCGTCAAAGTGACTTCAAATGTGAGGTGGTCCCTAAAAAAATGGCTTTGTAAATTTTGTTGTAAAAATGAGAAATCACTGGTCAACTTTTAACCCTTATAATTTCCTAACAAAAAAAAATTTTGGTTCCAAAATTGTGCTGATGTAAAGTAGACATGTGGGAAATGTTATTTCTTAACTATTTTGTGTGACATATTTCTCTGTTTTAAGGGAAAAAAAAATTCAAAGTTTGAAAATTGCAAAATTTTCAAAATTTTCGCCATATTTGTGTTTTTTTCAAAAATAAACGCAAGTTATATCGAAGAAATTATACTTCTAACGTGAAGTACAATATGTCACGAGAAAACAATCTCAGAATCGCGAAGATCCGTTGAAGCGTTCCAGAGTTATAACCTCATAAAGAGACAGTGGTCAGAATTGTAAAAATTGGCCCGGTCATTAACATGCAAACCACCCTTGGGGGTGAAGGGATTAATGTTAATATATACTGAACTCGCTTCCTATGGATTTTCCAACTATGCTGGTTGGGCGTTTCATTGCAGCTGCTACTATTTCAGTATCCTCCATTTCTGAAACTTAGAAATCAATGTTAATTCTTTGTTAACAGATTTAAAGGAAGAAGATAAGTCAAAGGAGAATGCTGTGGAGAAAATGGACACCAAAGGGTAATTTTATGTTTTTCTCTCCGTTAGTAATTTGGCCCTTATCTACTGTATGGCATTTTAGTTCCTCTGCCAATCATTTAGAACTTTTTTGTTAATTGCTCACTTTTTTCTCGTCTCTTTTAAACAGTGTCAAGTCAGAACAGCAAAGTAATCCCTGAGATGAAGCGGATTTTTGAATACTGTCTGAAGATGGAAGTAGAGTATGCCTCATCCCCGACCTTCTTACAAGAGACTTCTGATTCTATCCCCTTAGCACTTGGCATGGACCGTATTTATTGTAAAACGGTATCGTTTTCCTGGCAGGTCGTATTGAGTTTTCTAATTATGGAGCAACATTTCTTATCTTTGCCATGCTTTATGTAATAGTATTTAAGATGAATGTGTTATGTTTCATGTCTTAAACTGATCTATTAAAATGCCTTTTTTTGCCTTTATTAACTGTGGCTTTTTTTTTTCTTCTTTTATTGAGGCCGGGTTTAGTCAGCCGTGTTAAAAGTCAAATTGAGTCCCCGTGTAGCTCCGGGGGCTCGTCATCCCTGTTCTCTGGAATAGCGCATGCTGCAGTTTTTTTCACGCACAGCATCAGTTTGTGAGGAAAAAACAACCGTGTGCACTAACACATGACTACAATTGTTCTGGGTGCTGTCCATGTGTGGGCTATTGGTGCACATGGACCAAAAACACGCGTCTGAACGAGGCCTGAGTTTGTCGGTGCTTTTCAGATAAGCTTGTTTTAATATCTTACCCGCAAATTCATTGTGTAATTGTGACATACTGATGACAAGTCATCATGAGTTGCTCATGGTACAAATTTTAGTGCACATTAAAAGGAATCCACTATTTTTCACTTTTATTAATGACCACATTTGTTAGCATGGTTTGGGCTACATTTTATTATTTCATGAATCTATTAAATTATTGCACTCTATTTAAACAGATTCTGTCGCTGGACCAAAAGTGAGCTTTTGCTCTTGTTTTATCCCCACTGCTCATCTGGGTATTCTTTTTTTCGTCTCAAATATGTTATACAGTGCCAAAGATATGGGCCTTTATATTTAGCACTACTTTTTTCTTCAAAAACATACTCAGGGGAGCTGCTTTAATGAATGACCGCAACAATTGTCCACTTCTGACCTGTTATCAAGTCCTGTTTTAGGACTGCTTTTATACATGCAAAAGAGTGTGTGTGTGTGTGTGTGTGTGTGTGTGTGTGTGTGAAAAAGTGTTTGCCCTCTTCCTGATTTCTACAGGGCCTTGTAGGTTTGGATTTCTTTCTTCCCTCACTGATGAAGACCTTCAATTAAAAGCTGCATTTTGTGAAGGGGCAAACACTTTCACACAACTGTATAAATCTTTCAATGAGTATGTCACCAAGGCAGCAACAAATAGTGATTATCATCCTCTGTATATTGCAAATTCATTATAAGTATACAGTCAGGAGACTGAACTATGGTCCCCTACATTATAACTGTGTACAAAATGGCTGAAAACTTCAATGTGAATAACAACTGTTCACCCCTCTTAAGTCAGTATTTTGTAGAGCCTCCTTCTGCAACAATTACAGCTGAATATCACTTTGGATAAGTCTCTGAGCTTTCCACCGTGATTTTTGCCCATTCCTCAAGGCAAAACTGCTTTGGGTCTTTCAAATTAGATGATTTCTTCTGGTGAATAGCAATCTCCATGTCTGACCACAGATTCTCCATTGGATTAATGTCTGGGCTTTGACTAGGCCACGCCAAAACATTTAAACATTTCCCCTTTAGCCACTCGAGTGTTGCTTCAGCAGTATGCTTTTGGTCATTGTCTTGTTGGAAGAAGTACCTTAGTCTCAGCCTCAAATCACTGACAGGCTGAAACAGCTTTTGCTCAATAATATCCTTGTATTTCACATCATCCATCTTCCCCTTGACTCGGGCCATTTTCCCTGCCCCTGCTGCCAAAACATCCCCACAGTATGATGCTGCTACCACCATATTTTTTTGTGGGCATGATGTTATTGTGATAAGGTTTGGTTTGGCACGTCACCAGACATAGTGTTTACATTTCAGCTGCAGAATGGAAGGGAGGGAGACACAGGAATTCATTACTGATGGGTAGGCGGAGCCCCAGATCAGGATGTCACCTCAGATCAAAAGAGTGCTGACTGGCTGGCCCCTCCAGCTCGGGCTCCTCCTACTCAGCTCCAGTCTAAGATTTGAGGTCCCAGAGGATGGTCGCTGCTAATGCAGCTCCTCAGAAGATTTTATTATTTTATATTCGGACAGGAGACTTGGATCACCAGCTGGTCTAGAGGTCTCAGGGGTACCAGCGCTGCTGTACCCCAACCTCTCCCTTGGCGGATCTGTATTTACTCAAAGTCCCTGCAGAATCCTTGCCGGCCCTGGGGGATGAGGAGAGCTTCCCTGGCGGGACGCAAACCACACGTGCGGTCACTGCGTTCCTCGCCCTGGGGGGAAGCATGGGCACAGCGCCAGAAACCCCTGAGGGTCCCTGTGGCGCTTTGGCTGGTGAGTACTCCACACAAATTTTTTATTATAATTATGTGTGAGTGCTTTAGCGTCTGAGTGAGCAGCGCTATTACATGTTTATCAGTGTATTTCACCAGTCTCTCCCTTGGCGGATCTGTAACTACATAATGGTCCCTGCAGAATCTTGCCGGCCCTGGGGGATGAGGAGAGTTTTCCCTGGCGGAGGGCGCAAACCACACACTGGGGTCACTGCGCTTCCTGCCCTGGGGGGAAGCATGGGCATAGCGCCAGAAACCCCTGAGGGTCCCTGTGGCGCTAAGCTGGTGAGTACTCCACACAATTTTTATTATAATATGTGTGAGTGCTTTAGCGTCTGGTGAGCAGCGCTATTACTTGTATGTCAGTATGTGCTTCAGCGCTATACTGTGTGACAGCTGCTGCTGTTACATTGTAGATGTGGTGATCTTTTGTCCGCAGGCAGATACCTGCAGGACAGAGAGGGAGCAGGAGCGGGGGAGTTCGCGCTCATTATTTGAGCTAGCAGGGGGCGTGGCCTAACTATTCCCGGTCTTCTGAGCAGGAAGACGCGCGCTCTGGCGTTTCTCCTGCGACTCCCTCACTGTGGCGGCCATTGCACAGGCTCCTGGGCTCCTCAGACCGCTCCTCTCCTCATAAGACACCACGGCCAGCTGGGTGAGTGCTGATTCCTCACCCCGCAGCGCAGCGATCGCTATCCTGCAGCTGCAGTCTCATTAGAGACATAAAATTGGCTGGGGCTCACAAATATATATATTGTGGTGAGTTTGCAATATTAACCCCTCTGAGGGTTATTTCTACCAGCAAAATTTTTTGACTGAATACCGCTGGGGTAACCCTGCCTGGTGGAGCGTTAACCCTTCAGCGTTTAAAAAAAAAAAAAAAACGCATAGTTTTTGCTGGTATTACCGCTTTGACCTGCTCATACAGGTGAGACATGTCTGAACAGAGTTCAGATGCCGCGGACCACGTTCCAGTGCCATTGCGGCAATCAGATACGCAGACCTCCACAGCGTCTAGCGCTGCGGTCGACAGCGGTGAAAAATTGGATGATATCGCTCGATCGATCAACAACTTGTCTGACCTTTTAGGTCAATATGTGTCTGCTAATTCCTCTCAGAGGAAGCGACGCAGGCCGTTACCGGCCTCTACACGGAGCGAGTCAGATGTATCTGATATTGGACAGAGTTCCCCTTTAAATTCGGATGGAGAAATATCCGATTCTGATGCGGATGAGCCGCAGGGGCGTTCCTCTATGGCGAAGCGTACGGAGGCATTAATTGAAGCCATGAGAGATATATTACAGTTACCGGAGGAGGTAACTAGTCGTCCTGGTAAATCAGCACGCATGTTCCAGGAGTCCCGTGCTTTGCGTACAACATTGCCAGCTCTGGATGAGCTTAATCGTGTAATAGAGGAGGAACGTCTGTGTCCAGATAAGCGTTTTCATGGAACGCATTTCTTTGATACACTTTATCCTTGCTCTGCGGAGTTAAAGGCTAATTGGACTTCTGCTCCTGAGGTGGATGTGTCTTTATCTCAGCTTAGTAAATCCTCACTACTCCCTATTAAGGGGAAAGCGAGCTTACAGGAGCCTTTGGATAGAAAAACAGAATTGGCGGCAAAAGCAAGCTATGAGGCTGCGGGTCATGGATTCCGAGCAGTGCTAGGATCCATGTGTGCTGCTAGAGCTTCTCTAGGCTGGTTGGCACGTCTGAAGACGGAGTTGCAAAATGAATCTCCGTTATCTGAGATACGGGAAACTTGTGAATGGTTAGAAACGGCAGCCTGTTATATCTTTGATGCCGGTCTGGATACGGCATCTCTGCTGGCCAAAGCGCAAGCTTCAGCGGTCACAGTCAGAAGAGCTTTATGGCTCAGACAGTGGGCCGGGGACGCAGTTTCCAAACAAGGGTTGTTGGCCTTACCTTACAAGGGTGGCCATCTTTTTGGATCCGACCTCACAGAGCTGATTTCCAAGGCTAAGGCGAAGGAATCAGCATTACCACAGCGTAGGGCCATGGCCTCGGTGTCCAGTAAGCCTGGTGTCTATAGTGGTCGGCGGTCCTTTCGGGGCCGAGGACGATCTAGTCACTCCTCGTGGGGATCGGGTCGTCCTTCCTTCTCAGGAAAGAAATCCTCTCAGAAAACTCGTACTCCCTGGAAGCGGAGTTTCCGCCAGGACAAGCGGGAACTTGACAAGAAGCCCGCAAAGTCGGATTGACGCCAGGGGTCCACTCGAGGATTCTCGAGTGGGGGGTCGCCTGCTTCTTTTCAAGGCGACTTGGATGGCTCGCGTTCCAGATTCCTGGGTAACGCGGATAGTGTCGGCAGGCTATTTCATAGAGTTTGCTTCTCGACCCCCAAATGTTTTTTGTCAATCTCGCGTTCCGTCGGAACCCGAGCTTGTTGTCGCTCTACAGCGAGAGGTCGAATCTCTGCTACAAAAGGGTGTAGTGATACCGGTTCCGTCAGAGGACCGAGGGAAAGGTTTTTATTCCAACCTTTTTATAGTTCCCAAAAAGGAGAACAAATTTCGCCCGATTCTGGATCTCAAGCGATTAAACCGGCATGTCCATGCCCGGAAATTTCGCATGGAATCGCTTCGTTCCGTTGTGGCAGCTCTGTCACAGAACGATTTTCTGGTGTCAATCGACATTCGCGACGCCTATTTGCATATTCCCATCGGAGAGGCTCATCAGCGCTTTCTTCGATTTGCCATAGGTCAGAATCATTACCAGTTCGTGGCTCTGCCGTTCGGCTTAGCCTCAGCGCCAAGGGTCTTTACAAAAATTCTGGCGCCCCTCATGGCAATCCTTCGAAGACAGGGGATTACGATTCTCCCTTATCTGGACGATCTTTTGATCGTGGCTTCCTCGGAGGAGGAGGCGTTGACGGCTCGGGATTTGTCTCTTCAGTTTCTGAAGGACTTCGGTTGGCTGGTCAATTGGGAGAAGTCGTCCCTGGAACCTATCGAGGACAATCCTCTTTTTGGGAATGCATCTCGACACGTTTCGGTCGGTAGTTTCCCTACCACCAGACAAACAGTCATGTCTTCTTCGACATGTACAGATTATGAAATCCTCAACGGCAATGTCCCTACGGAAGTGTATGCGTCTTCTGGGACTGATGGTGGTGTCCATGGAGGCAATTCCTTTTGCCCAGTTCCATTCCAGGACTCTCCAAAGGTTCATCTTGAGTCGATGGAACCAGTCGCAATCGCTGGATTGCAGTGTCACCATTTCTCGCACGGTGCGGGATTCTCTAGAATGGTGGTTACGTCCAGGGGCATTCTCCCTGGGGAAGTCTTTCCTCCCTCCGAAGTGGTCAGTCATAACCACCGATGCCAGCCTGACGGGCTGGGGGGGTGTTTGGAACAATCTGGATTCAGGGGGTATGGTCATCGGAAGAGTCTGTTCTTCCGATCAACATCCTGGAATTGAGGGCGATTTTCCTTTGCCTCCAACATTGGACGGTCCTTTTGAGCGGTCTGCCAGTCCGAGTGCAGACAGACAATGCGATGGCTGTCGCGTATATCAATCACCAAGGTGGGACAAGGAGTTCCAGACTCATGGTAGAGGTGTCCCGAATTCTGATTTGGGCAGAGGCCAGTGTACCAGCCTTTTCGGCGATTCACATTCCAGGGGTTCAGAATATTACAGCGGACTTTCTCAGTCGCAGAAGGATGGATCCCGGGGAATGGAGCCTCCACCCGGAAGTTTTTGCACTACTGTGCTCTCGCTGGGGAACCCCCCAAGTGGATTTGATGGCATCCAGGTCCAATGCAAGTTACCGACGTTCATGTCCAGGTACAAGGACCCGAAGGCTGTGGCGGTGGATGCTCTAGTGGCTCAGTGGGATCAGTTCGAGCTGATCTATGTATTCCCGCCGATATCCTTACTTCCTCTAGTACTGCATCGGATCAGACTAGAGAGAATTCCAGCTATTTTGATAGCTCCAGACTGGCCAAGAAGGGTGTGGTTCTCGACAATAATGTCGCTGTTGGCGGCACCTCCTTTTCCACTCCCTCTTCAACCGGACTTGTTGACTCAGGGGCCCGTTTGTCATCCGGACTTGATGTCCCTTCGTTTGACGGCGTGGCTCTTGAGACCGAAATCTTGATCCGTAGGGGTTTCTCAGCCGAGGTCATTGCTACCCTTCGTGCTGCAAGAAGTCCGGCTACTACTAGGATTTACCACAAAATTTGGGAAACCTTCTTTTCGTGGTGTTTGGGGTCCTCTCGGAACCCGAGAAAATTTTCCATTCCCAACCTGTTGGCTTTTCTGCAGCATGGGCTAGACAAGGGTTTGGCAGTCAGCACCCTGAAAGGTCAGATTTCTGCTCTGTCCTTATTGTTCCGGAGAACCATTGCTTCAAATAGAGACGTACTCTCCTTTTTCCGAGGTATATCTCGTAAGTTTCCGCCGCGGAAGGCACCCGTGTCTCCTTGGCGGCTCAACCTTGTTTTGGAGGCTCTTCAGCATAAACCTTTTGAGCCGATGGTTTCTGCTAGCCTTTCTTTACTTTCTTGGAAGGTGGCTTTCCTTGTTGCAGTCACTTCCTTGAGGAGAGTTTCTGAGTTGGCAGCTCTTTCTTGTTCGCCTCCTTTTCTGGAGTTTTTTCCGGATCGTGTAGTGCTTCGCACTCGGGGTGATTTTTTGCCTAAAGTGGTGTCACAATTTCATGTCAACCAGGATATTGTGTTGCCTTCATTCTGTCCGGATCCAAAGAATGTGAAAGAGCGAGCTTTACACACATTGGATTTAGTGCGGGCCTTGAAGTTTTATCTATCTATTACTCAAGGTTTTCGTAAGACGGACTCCCTATTTGTGGTTCCAGTCGGTCGTCGGCGTGGTCAACGAGCTTCCAAGGATTCTATAGCTCGTTGGATCCAGTCAGCTATATTGGAAGCTTACCGTCTTCAGGGTGAATCTTGCCCGATTAAGATTCAAGCCCATTCCACGAGGGCTGTGGCTTCATCGTGGGCTTTTCACCAAGGTGCTTCGGCAGTGCAGCTCTGCCGGGCGGCAACTTGGCGCTCTGTCCACACGTTTACGAAGTTTTATAAAGTGGACGTCAGTGCTTCCGCTGATGCAGCCCTCGGACGTAGGGTCCTGCAGGCAGCTGTAGTTTAAAGTTCTGGATGAACTTGTGTTTAGCGCTGGTTGCGCTTTGTTGTTAAGGTTGTTGGGTTTCTGCCTCTTGTTGGTTTTTTCCCACCCTTATTTTTGAACTGCTTTGGGACGTCCCATCAGTAATGAATTCCTGTGTCTCCCTCCCTTCCATTCTGCAGCTGAAACACGGATTTTGGTAAGAACTTACCGGTAAAATCCTTTTCAGCGAAGGAAGGGAGGGAGACACAGCACCCTCCCAAGGCAGAAGTGTGTTGATGTTTTCAGATGCAGCGCGACCCTTATCTGATAGCGATTATCTGGGCTGAGGTCAGCGCGCTAAGGCTCTTTTCCAGCATCGCCAGCTCATCGCAGTAGTCAGGTTCCGTGAGTAGTACCTGGAACTCTGTGGTTTTTGGCTTTCTTTGCATGCATAACCTGTATCCTTGTGTTTTTTCTCTGAAGTTCCTTCAGAAGGGGTTATGTTGCTCCGCTGGTGATCTTGGCTCTTTTCCTAAAAGCTTTGGTACGACTGGAGCTGAGTAGGAGGAGCCCGAGCTGGAGGGGCCAGCCAGTCAGCACTCTTTTGATCTGAGGTGACATCCTGATCTGGGGCTCCGCCTACCCATCAGTAATGAATTCCTGTGTCTCCCTCCCTTCCTTCGCTGAAAAGGATTTTACCGGTAAGTTCTTACCAAAATCCGTGTTTTGTGGCCAAAAAGTAAAATTTTGGTATGATCTGACCACAGCACCTTCCTTCACACATTGGGGAGACTCCCACATGTCTTTTGGTAAACTCAAAATGAGCCTTACAATTTGTGTGTGTAAGTAAAGGCTTTTTTCTGCCCACTCTTGTGGTCGTATGGACAGATACTCCAGTCTCTGCTTGGGAACTCTGCAGCTCCTTCAGGATTACCCTTGGTCTCTGTGCTGCCTCTCTGATTAATGCCCTCCTTTGCCGCTGCTGAGCGTTTTGGTGAGCTGCCATCTCTTGGTAGGTTTGATGTGGTACCATGTTATTTCTATTTGATGATAACGCAGGTTTGCGACTAAAAAGCTGTTTGATTATTTTCATATAATTTTCATGTATTTTGGTGTTTTGATAACGAAAAAAATATTGAAAAAAATCCTTAACGTCAGGACTTGCCACAAATTTATAGGTTCTGCAAACTCTGGTGTGAATCATCTGCAGGCTGCTTATTTTCTTTCCCTATTAACATCAATAGGAACTGCGGCATTTGCTCATGGCAGTCAGGTGGTTGGTGACATAATGAAAGATATTTATGCTTTCAAGAAACTTGCAGTGGAATTCCATTCATCAACCGTGTTTCCCCAAATTAGCGTTATGGCTTTGCGGAAGTATATTAATTCACCTGACCGTTTTTGTTTAATCTGTGGTGAATATACAGTGTTGAATCAACAGCTGAATATTACAGACTTTGTGAAAAAAGTATACTTCGCATACTCCGGACTAAAACTTGGAGATCAAGATAAAGTTTGGGAGCCTCATAAAGTGTGCAAACGGTGTGTTGAGTACCTCTGAAATTGGTTCAAGGGTAAGAAAAAAGCTTTCCGTTATGGGATTCTTATGGTATGGCGAAAGCAAACGAACCATAGTGACGACTGTAACTTTTGTTCATGCAATGTGAAAGGGTATAATTCCAAATGTAAAAATTCCATTTCATACCCCAGTCTTCACTCGGCTGTTCATCCTATCCCCCATGGCACAGATATACCAGTACACAAGACCCCTGCTACCTTGGAAGAGATACCTAGCTCCGATGAAGGTGGAATCATACCTGAACCAGATGACGAATCAAGTTCTGACTTTGAAGATGATACAAGTCCAATTTTTTTTCCCAGAAGGAGATGAAAGATTTCGTAAGATACTTGAATCTTCCCAAAGATGCCGCTGAGTTACTCAGATCAAGGCTCAAAAGCAGGAATTTAATGTTACCTGGAGTGTCTTTTTCATGGTTCAGACATTGTGAAAAGGAGTATGTTCCTTACTTTGCCCAGAAAGACAAGTTGGTTTATTGCATTGATGTCGAAAGTTAGATGAGTCAATTCAAAATCCAATATGATTCAGCGCAATGGTGTATTTTTATAGATTCTTCAAAAAGAAGTCTCAAAGCCGGTTTACTCCACAATGGCTTTTTTTATGCTTCCATTCCTGTAAGCCATTCTGTACACTTGAAGGAAACCTACGAGAACCTGGAATTGGTTTTCATACGAACTATGAAGACCACGGTTGGCAAGTGTGCGGGGATTTGAAGGTCTTGTGCATGCTGCTCAGGCAACTAGCTGGGTATACCAAATACCCTTGTTTTCTGTGTCGGTGGGACAGTCGAGACCGACAAAATCACTGGACCAAGAAGAGTTGTCAGCCGAGGTTGCTCACAGTCGGTGAAAAAAATGTCCTTCGAGAAACTTTGGTATTCCCCTATAAAGTTCTTCTACCACCTCGCCACATTAAATTGGACTTGATGAAGTAATTCGTACAAAATCACTTCCAAGCGATGGGGAATGCTTCAAATACTTGGTCACCAAGTTTCCAAGCCTCTCGGAGGCAAAATTGAAGGAAGGAGTGTTCGTCGGACCAGACATTAGAAGGCTTATGGCTGATAAACAGTTTGTCAATACCAAGACAGATCCTCCAAAAAAGGGTGCATTGCATTTAAAGAGATCGTAGAGAAATTTTCAGCTGCAAAGGGAAGGAAGAGAGCCACAGTATTCATTACTGATGGGTAGGCGGAGCCCAGATCGGATTGACACCTCAGATTAAAAAGAGTGTTGACCGGCCCCTCCAGCTCGGGCTCCTCCTACTCAGCTTTCTTCAGTCTTAAATTTGAGGTCCCAGAGGATGGTCGCTGCTGGAAGCAGCTCCTCAGAAAACTTTATTATTTTAATTCGGACAAGAGTCTTGGATCACCAAATGTGGTCTAGAGGTCTCAGGGGTCTCTTCGCTGCTGGACCCCCACCTCTCCCTTGGCAATCTGCAATTACCCTGATGGTGGTCCCTGCAGAACCTGCCGGCCCTGGGGGATGAGGAATGGCTTCCCTGGCGGGGACGCAAGCCGCGCACAGGGGTCACTGCGTTCCCCGCCCGGGGGGGGAAGCATGGGCATAGCGCCAGAAACCCTGGGGGTCCCTGTGGCGCTTCGGCTAGTGAGTACTCACATTTTTATTAAAGTGTGAGTGATTTAGCGGCTACTACAGCAGCCGCTGTACAGTATACATGCCGGTGACTAGTTTTTCTATGTCCGCAGGAGGATGCCTGCAGGACGGGGGAAAGGAGAGGAGTACGCGCTCTTTTTACTTTTGAATTTCGCGCGCTCTGAGCGCGCGTGCTTTTCGGCAGTCTCCATTTCCAGCTCCTCTACATGGAGCACATCGGAGACAGAGCGCGGCGGCCATTGCTGATCAGAAGCAGGCTGAAAGCTCTCCGGATCGCTCCCTCCACTCCCGGCAAGAACCGTGACCAGCTGGGTGAGTCGCTTCTACCCGCCGGGCAGAAGCTTAACCCCTTCACCCCCACAGCGCAGGCGCCGTCTGGGGCACTACTGAGTGACAGATCTGCGCGGTCCTGCAGCTGTTGTCGCATAAGGGGGCTCGCACACTCTTTCAATAATAATAAAGAGGTTGTGGGGAGTCTGCGACATTAATACTGCCACTAGCGTTCCCGCTATCGATCCCAATAACGACGCATACTATGCGATCGTTTGTGTGATTATTTTTAATGTCGCTAGTAGCTGCCAATCTGGACGATCTCATTAGCATCGCATAAGCGATTAGCGATCTCCTTGACAACTTTGGCGGTCATTGCGTTATACAAAACAGCGCAATTTTTTGGCGATCTTGTGGAACTTGCTCTGTTTAGTGTGGCATAGCTGCTCTGCAGCTGCGACCTTATAAGAGGCGCTTGAGATTCGCACACCCTTTTCATTATCAAGGTTGTGGGGAGTCGGCTACTTTAACCCCTTAGGCGGTTAACTCTTAATGGGGGACAGCTGGGGTAGCTCTCTCTTTTAGAGCTTTAACCCTTCAGCGTTTGTGTTTTCTTTAAGAAACACTGTCCTGGTTACTGACAGGTTTAACCTGCCATATACTGTGCAAGGGCATGTCAGAGATTGTCTCCCAGATCCGCTACGGTTCAGCCTCGCGTATCTGACACGCAGACCTCGACTCATGCGCGGCGGTCGGAGGTTCCAGTGGTGTCAAAATGGAGGCCTTCACTAGTGTCTATGATGGCCTGTCTGACCTTTTTAGGTTATGGAGTGTCAGCTAGATTCTCTCAAGGAAGCGACACAAATCGGTGCCTTCCTTCTCGCTTAGCGAAGAAGTCCGATTCGGATAAGGAGGATCGGCAGGGACACTCTGCCTCTCTCATGGGCCGTACAAAAATTTCTATTGGAACCATGAGGGCGTTACAGTTACCGGAGGAGGTAACTAGACGTCCTGGTAAGTCGGCCCGGATGTTTTCAGGAGTCGCATGGGTCGCGACATTTTACAAACTGTATCCGTTTTTTCTACGGAGTTTGTTTGCTAATTGGACCCCTTCTTCTGAAGTGAGTGTCCCTTTATCCCAGCTTAGCAAATCTTCCTGGTAAAGGGAAGGCGAGTCTGCAGGACACGCTGGGCAGAAAAACGGAGATGGCAACAATATTCATCTGCGAGGCCGTGGATCATAGATTCGGTATTAAGGATCTAGGTGTACTTGTTAAGTCCCCTGAGCCGGTTGGACCGTCTAAGGACGGCGTGGCAAGATGGATCCCCTCTATCGAGGTAGATGGGCTTTTCAAGTTGAAGGATAATGCGTCACTGCTATCCAGGGTGCAATCCTCGGCAGTCACAGTCAGAAGAGCACTGTGACTTGGACGATGGAACGCGGTTTTCCAACAGGGTTTGCTATCTTTAGCTTACAAAGTGGTCAGCTATTTGAGTCTGACTTCACAGAGCTGATTGCCAAGGTAAAGGCAAAAGAAACAGCTTTACCGCAGCGCAGAGCTGTGACTTCTGCGTCTGGCAGGGCTAGTGCCGATAGTTATCGGCGGTCCTTTCGGTTCAAGGGATGATCCGGCCAACCCTCTGGGTGGGTCGTCTCTCCTTTTTAAAAAAAAAAAAAAAAAAAAAAAAGGGAATTCTCAGAAATTCCGCATACCCTGGAAACAGAACTTCTGTTAAGACAGAAGCTGGCAAAAATCCGCTAAGGCGGACTGACATCTGAATCTCACTCGAGCGCTCTCGAGTGGGGGGTCGTTTACTCCCAATTCAAACCGACTTGGGTTTCCCGTGTGGCGGACGCCTGGGTGACACAGGTTGTGTTGGCAGGCTACTTCATAGAGTTTCTTTCTCGACCCCCGGACAGCCGAACTATTTACCTCTCTACTGCGAGAGGTCGATTCCCTTCTGCAGAAGGGTGTGGTGGTACGGTTCCGCAGAGGACCGGGGAAGAGGATTTTTTATTCAACCTCTTGGTAGTCCCCAAAAAGGAGGACAAATTTCGCCCTATTCTGGAAAGATTGAATCGGCTTGTCCACACCCGAAAACTCCGCATGGAGTCGCTTCGCTCCGTTATGGCAGCCTGTCGCAGAACGACTTTTTGTTCAATCGACATTCGCGACGCTTATTTACATGTTTCCGTCGGAAGAGCTCACCAGCGCTTCCTTCGTTTTTGCCATAGATCAACCATTACCAGGTTGTGGCTCGGCCATTCGGCTTGGCCTTAACGCCCAGAATTTCTACAACGATTCTGGCGTCTAACTCTCATGGCAAGTCTTCAAAGAAGACGGGGACTTATGATTCGTCCCTACCTGGACGACCTTTCGATTGTGGCGTCCTCAAAGGAGGAGGTGACGGCTCGCAATCTATCCCTTCAGCTCCTGGAGGATTTCGGGTGACTGGTCAATTGGGGGAAGTCGTCTCTGGAATCGTGGCAGTCAATCCTGTTTTTGGGGATGCATTTCGACACGGTACGGGCGGTGGTGTCCCTACCTCCAGATAAGCAGGCATGTCTTTTCCGACATGTACAGATTATGAAGTCTGCGACAGCAATGTCCCTTCGGAAGGTATGCGCCTTCTGGTTTTGACCATGGAGGCACTTCCGTTTGCCCAATTTCATTCCAGAGCTCTCCAAAAGCTCATTCTGAGTCGTTGGGATCGATCGCAAGTTTCACTGGATTGCAGCGTCACCATCTCTCACAGGGTGCGAGAATCCCTAGGATGGTGGTTACGTCCAGGAGCGTTATCCCTGGGAAAGTCTTTCCTACCTCCGAAGTGGTCGGTCATAACCACCAATGCCAGCCTGACGGGCTGGGGGGGGTGTCTGGAACGATCTTTGGATCCAGGGAGTATGGTCATCGGAAGAGTCGGTTCTACCGATCAACATCCTGGAATTGAGGGCAATTTTTTCTTTGCCTCCAACACTGGACGGTCTCTTTGAGCGGTCTGTCAGTCCGAGTGCAGACAGACAACGCGACGGAGGTCGCGTATATCAACCACCAAGGCGGGACGAGGAGTTCCAGGCTCTTGATGGAGGTGTCTCGGATCCTGATATGGGCCGAGACCAGGGTTCCAGCCATCTCTGCGATTCACATCCCAGGAGTCCAGAATACCACGGCGGACTTCCTCAGTCGCGAGAAGATGGATCCCGGAGAATGGAGTTTTCATCCAAAAATTTTTTGCACTGCTGTGCTCCCGTTGGGGAACTCATCAAGTGGACTTGATGGCGTCCAGGTTCAATACTAAACTACCGACCTTCATGTCCAGGTACAAGGACTCGAAGGCTGTGGCGGTAGACGCTCTGGTGGATCCGTGGGACCATTTTGAGCTAGTCTGTGTTTCCGCCGATATCCTTACTCCCTCTGGTGCTGCGTCGGATCAGACTGGAGAGAATTCCGGCTATTTTGATAGCCCCAGATTGGCCAAGGAGGACGTGGTTCTCGACACTAGTGTCGCTTTTGGCGGCGCCGCCATTCCCACTTCCTCTTCGCCGGACCTGTTAACCCAGGGACCCGCTCGCCATCCGGTCTTGAAGTCTCTGCGTTTGACGGCGTGGCTCTTGAGACCGAAATATTGACCCTTAGAGGTTTTTCAGCAAAATCATTGCCACTCTGCGAGCTGCCAGTAGTTCGGCTATTACTAAGATTTATCACAAGACTTGGGAAGTCTTCTTTTCGTGGTGTTCGGGTTCTTCAAGGAACCCAAGGGTTTTTTCCATTCCCAATTTGTCTACAGTATGGGCTGGATAAAGGTTTGGCAGTGAGCACCCTGAAAGGTCAGGTTTCTACTCTGTCCTTACTGTTTCGGAGGGCTATCGCCTCCCGTAGAGACGTTCTTTCCTTTTTTTCGCGGAGTAACCCGTCAGTTTCCGCCGCGGAAGGCGTCTGTGTCTCCATGGTGGCTCAACCTTGTCTTGGAGGCTCTTCAACATGTGCCTTTTGAAGCTATGATTTCTGCTAGCCTTTCTCTACTTTCTTGGAAGGTTGTCTTCTTAGTGGCGGTAACCTCTTTGAGAAGAGTTTTTGAGTTGGCGGCTCTTTTCTGCTCGCCTACTTTCCTGGAGTTTTACTCTGATCGAGTAGTGCTTCACACACGGGGCGACTTTCTACCTAAGGTGGTGTCGCATTTTCATGTTAACCAGGATATTGTGTTGCCCTCGCTTTGCCCAGGCCCGAGGAAGGCAAAGGAACGGGCCTTGCACACATTGGATTTGGTGCGGGCCTTGAAGTTCTATTTGCTTATGACTCAAGTTTTTCGGAAGTCAGACTTTCTGTTTGTAATTCCTGCAGGTCGCAGGCGTGGTCAACGAGCTTCCAAGGACTCTATAGCTCGTTGGATTCGGTCGGCAATTTTGGAAGCTTACCGACTTAAAGGCGAACATTGCCCGATTAAGGTTCGAACTCACTCCACGAGGGCTGTGGCTTCATCGTGGGCCTTTCATCAAGGGACTTCGGCAGCTCAGCTCTGCCGAGCGGCGACCTGGCGTTCTGTCCACACATTTACAAAGTTTTATAAGGTGGACGTTAGTGCTTCCGCTGATGCGGCCTTAGGTCGTAGGGTTCTGCAGGCAGCGGTAGTTTAAAGTTCTAGTTAACTTGTATTTGGCGCCTGTTGCGCTTTTATCTAGGTTGTTGGGTTTCTGCCTTTTGTTGGTTTTTTCCCACCCTTATTTTTGAACTGCTTTGGGACGACCCATCAGTAATGAATACTGTGGCTCTCTTCCTTCCCTCTGCAGCTGAAAGACGGATTTTGGTAAGAACTTACCTGTAAAATCCTTTTCAGCGAAGGAAGGAAGAGAGACACAGCACCCTCCCATGGCAGAATTGTGTTGTTGTATTTACAGATGCGGCGTGACCCTTCTCTGATAGCGTTTATCTGGGCTGAGGTCGACGCGCTACGGCTCTGTTCCAGCATTACCAGCTCATCGCAGTGGTCAGGTCCAGTGAGTAGTACCTGGAACTGTGTGATTTTTTGCCAAATGTATGCATAACCTGTACTATTGTGTTTTTCTCTGAAGTCCTTCAGAAGGGGTTATGTTGCTCCGCTGGTGATCTTGCTCTTCCTTAAGCTTGGGTATGACTGAAGAAAGCTGAGTAGGAGGAGCCCGAGCTGGAGGGGCTGGTCAACACTCTTTTTAATCTGAGGTGTCAATCCTATCTGGGCTCCGCCTACCCATCAGTAATGAATACTGTGTCTCTCTTCCTTCCTTCGCTGAAAAGGATTTTACAGGTAAGTTCTTACCAAAATCCGTCTTTTAGGCAATAAAAAAAAATCCTGACTACAAAAAGATTGTTGGATGAATGCTGAAAGCATTTCAAGCTTTAGGTTGCCTGATGAGTTTGAAAGTGGATTTCCTACATTCCCACCTTGACTACTTTCCTGAAAATTTGGGAGCTGTGAGTGAAGAGCAAGGTGAACGATTCCACTAGTACATTAAAGAGATGGAAAGAAGATACCAGGGAAAATGGAGCATTGCAATGATGGCAGACTACTGTTGGATGCTTCAGAGAGACATTCCAGATGATTTTCATGAAAAATTTGTACCGTATTTTCCTGCGTATAAGACGACTGCGTATAAGACGACCCCCAACTTTTCCAGTTAAAATATAGAGTTCTAGTCTCTGTGAGGAGTACCATTTCTGGTGAGGAGCACATAGGTGTCCACCACTGAGCAGATGCACCAAATTCATTAAGTAGCGTGCACCTCTAAATGAATTAGGCGCATCCTACTCCATCTCGTCCATTCATTAAGGCTAACGTGCACTTAGTTATTATGAATCGGCCATAAGGTACTTTGTAACCAGCAACTCTCATGAAAAATAGAAGTGAATAAATGATAATGCCGCACGATACAGTGCAATACAATTTAATGTTTCTGAAAACAAGGTCATTTTTATCCATTATTATAAAAATTTGGGTGACAATTATTGCAATTTTGGAGAAGCACAAAATAATTTCCCTTTTTATCTCAATGAGAACTGTTTTTTTCCCCCTTGCAACCACTAGGTGGCAGTTGTGGTATATGGCCAGATAGTAATGTTTGTGTTCTGGTTTTACAGATCATCACAACTGCAAATGTAAATTATGAGAAATCATTTATGAAGGTTCTTTCTAAGGGTGCACCAAATAATCACAGCAGGATGTTCAGGTTTGGTGTGTGTATATATGTGTGTGTATAAATGTATATGTGTGTATGTATGTGTGTGTGTGTGTGTGTATATATATATATATATATATATATATATATATATATATATATACATATGCGTGTGTGAGTATATGTATACATATGTGTGTGTGTGTGTGTATATATATACTGTATGTGTATATCTTTATATATCTATATATGTCTATAGATATATATAGATATATACTTATAGAATAATTATAATATATAATATATAGATATTATATATATATATATATATTAGCTATGAACCCGTTCTACGCCCGGGTGGCAAGCATTTTTATTGGTATACAGTCTCCCATCCTGGTATGTGCTGCCCCCCTCCTATCCAGGTATGCATGACACCCCTCATCCCTATCCTGGTATGCATGGTACCCCTCATCCCTATCCTGGTATGTATGGTCCCTTCACCCCCACCCAATCCTGGTATGCATGACACTCCATTCCTCATCCTGGTATGCATGGTACCTGCTCATCCATATCCTGGTATTCATGGTTCCCTCACCCCCCAATCCTGGTATGCATCACCCCCTCACCCCCCAATCCTGGTATACATGGTTCCCCCTCACCCCCCAATCCTGATATGCATGGTCCCCTCATGCCCAATCCTGGTATACATGGCACCCCTTACCTCCCAATTCTGGTATGCATGGTACCTGCTCATCCATATCCTGGTATTCATGGTTCCCTCACCCCCCAATCCTGATATGCATGGTCCCCTCACCATCCAATCCTGGTATGCATGGTCCCCCCCCCCCAATCCTGGAATGCATGGTCCCCTCACCCCCCAGTCCTGGTATACATGTCCCCCCTTATCCCTATCGTAGGATGTATGGTACCCCCTCACCCCCAATCCTGGTATGCATGGTACCTGCTCATCCATATCCTGGTATTCATGGTTCCCTCACCCCCCACTCCTGGTATGCATGGCCCCCTCCTCCCAATCCTGGAATGCATGATCCCCTCACCCCCAATCCTGGTATACATGGCACCCCTTACTCCCAATCCTGGTATACATGGCACCCCTTACCTCCCAATTCTGGTATGCATGGTCCACTCACCCCCCTATCCTGTAATGTATGGTTCTCTCACCTCACTATCCTGGTATGCATGGTCCCCTCACCCCCCAATCCTGGAATGCATGGTCCCCTCACCCCCCAATCCTGGAATACATGGCACCCCTTACTCCCAATCCTGGTATACATGGCACCCCTTACCTTCCAATTCTTTTATGCATGGTCCACTCACCCCCCTATCCTGGTATGTATGGTTCTCTCACCTCACTATCCGGGTATGCATGGTCCCCTCACCCTCAATCTTGGAACCATGGTCCTCTCACCCCCCAATCATGGTATGCATGGTCCCCTCATCCCCAATCCTGGTATACATGGCACCCCTTACCTCCCAATTCTGGTATGCATGGTCGCCTCATCCCCCAATCATGGTATGCATGGTCCCTTCACCCCCCAATCCTGGTATGCATGGTCCCCCATCCCTATCTTAGGATGTATGGTACCCCCTCACCCCCCAATCCTGGTATGCATGGTCCCCTCACACCCAATCCTGGTATACATGGCACCCCTTGCCTCCCAATTCTGGTATGCATGGTCCCCTCATCCCCAATCCTGGTATACATGGTACCCCTCATCCCCCAATCCTGGTATGCATGGTCCTCTCACCCCCCTTTCCTGGTATGCATGGTCCTCTCACCCCCCTTTCCTGGTATTCATGGTTCCCTCACCCCTCTATCCTGGTATGCAAGGTCCCCTCACCCCCCTATCCTGGTATGCATGGTCCCCTCACCCCCCCATCCTGGTATGCATGGTCCCCTCACCCCTCCCCCCCATTCCTGATATGTATGATCCCCCTCACCCTTATTAAACTGCACACATACAAAGAAAAAAAAACACATTTATGCTCACCTTTTTTCCCTGTTCTCCAGCGCTGTCCCGTTCTGCCGGAGGCCGGGGGAGGAGAGCGGCGCCAGAGTACACGCATGCCCATACCGCGCTGTCCGGCACCATATTGCTGAAGACACACTGCAAATGTGTCTTCAGTAAAATGGCGCCGGATAGCGCTATGCGCATGCGCGATTCCGACGCGCACACCTGCCCTGGTCTCCGGCAAGAAGTGAAGCGACGCTCCTCCCGGTCAGGTAAGTATGGCGCCGGAGATCGCGGTATTCATCCAGTGTCTACGCGTACCGCGAGCTCCGGCGCCATACACAATCCTCACCGCTGGATGCCGTCTTCTGTCTGGAGCCAGACAGGCGTGTCGTGCTTGCGCAGTCTATAAAGGCTTCGGACAGAGTGATGCTCTCAGCGTTATATTATAGATATATATATAATTAAAACCATTCAACTCCAATGCAAGTTAGGTTCACTGCCAAAATGTACAAATTTTCTACCTTTTGCAATAAATTAATGAAGCAAGAATAATGTAAATATCTCAACATGACTATACGGAAAGTTGTGACCCCCTATATGACAAGTGTCTGTAGTATTTCTTGTCTTAAATTTTTGGACCGCTCTTGGCAACCCTAGAATATTAATGAAACTGGTGAATTACTCATTCTTTTTTTTGCAAAGTGGGAAGATGTGAAAACTGTCAGAAGATGGGGTCGAGGTGCAGGGTCGGCTTCAGCATTCTTTTTTCAAGCAACTACTCTGGGATACTTTTGCCCCCTGTGTAAGGCAGCTGTTTTATTTTGCCCATGTTAACCTTTCCAGTTCCAGTTGTGCTGGTTCCAGGTAGATAACATGGGTAACACTGCCCCACCACCCATCCTCTCTGCTGTAATACTGCATGTTTCGAGCACTAAACTGGAGCACAACATGATCTTTGGTTGCTAATTATGTTATTTTTTTTCTTCTCATCAAGGCTTTAATCCAGTTAAAAGATTGTACTTCGAGTTGATCTCATCACAAATAATCTCCTTAATAGTTGATCTATCAGTCGGATACAGCACAACATAATCTTCTTAACCTTGCTTTGACTTGCACCTTTTCCTCTAAAGGATAAATGTATAAAGCATATTTAACACCTTCAGTTGAGTGAACATAAATTGGGGTTACTTAATGTGTAGGTTATTCATTGCCATATTAAATTTTTCTTAATTATCTGATGCTGGATAATAGTTGTAAGCCAATTATAATGAATTCTAAAAAATGATGCAATTCATGTAAATACAATGTAGGCCATACTCTACAAAAAAAAAAAATCAGATGCTTTAAATATGTAGAAAGATACAAGTAGAGCAAGTATTCCATAGTCTCTGGGTGATTATACAAAAATTACATTTAATTCTAGGATCAAATGTTGGTTTGTTCTTCAAGATAACGTGTCACCAAACCGCAGGCAACAAGAATCAGAGCCTGGCCTTACGATGTAGCTTTTCAGAGAAAATATACTTCAAAAATCCAGCCAGGGATCCGAGCCAGAAAGCAGACTATTCCTGTTTGGGTAGTATGAATCAGATCAATGGTTCCCTTCAATATTCCCACAGAACCCTGGTATGTACCGTAATAACTAACAATAATGGCTAAATACCTGATATAATTATTGCTAACTTAAAGGGGTTGTTCAGCTACAGGCTGCCAGTCTGCAGTCACTGTGTGACTGCAGACTAGTGAATCCTCACAGTATGGGAACAGCACGCTGTGAGGATTCTCCGGCGCCGGGCGCATGACCGCAAGTGTATGATTTGCATACATACAGTCACGTGCCTTCTAGACTTGTGCGGCCTCGCTGCATGCAAGTGTATTGAGCGAATCCGGACTCACCTAGTTAGAATGTGGCCAGAAGTGTGCAAATCACATACTTGCGGATAGATTACCACCCACTCCCGACAGCGGACAATCCTCCGAGCACTCAGTGCCGACTTCTGCATTAAATAGTTTTTTTACACAAATGACATTTATCATCTTACTCACAGATAACTGGTATGACTGCTTGTATGACCTTTTGGAAAGCGAAATTGCTGGGATAGCAGACGCCATGGCATGTTTGCAGAGCCCCTGATGTGCTTAAATAGCGGAATCCCCCCACAAGTGACCCCATTTTGGAAACTAATCCCTTCATGGAATTTATCTAGCTGTGTAGTGAGCACATTGAACTCGCTGGTGCTTCACAGAATTTTTTTAACGAGGTGAAAAAATAAAAAAGTCACATTTTCCCCAGAAAAATATTTTTTTTAGCCCCAGATTTTGCATTTTCATAACAATAACAGGAGAAATTGCATTGTACAATTTGTTGTGCAATTTCTCCTGAGTGTGCTGATACCCCATATGTGGTGGGAAAACTACTTTTGAGGCACAGTGCAAAGCTCGGAAGGAAGGAAGAGCCATATTGGAGTTCAGATTTTTCTGGAATGGATTGAAGGTGCGATGTAACTCCATTTTCAGCTGCAGATGAAGGAAGAGAGCCACAGTAATTCATTACTGATGGGTAGGCGGAGCCCCAGATCAGGATGTTACCTCAGATCAAAAGAGTGATGACTGGCTGGCCCCTCCAGCTCGGGCTCCTCCTACTCAGCTCCAGTCTAAGATTTGAGGTCCAGAGGATGGTCGCTGCTAATGCAGCTCCTCAGAAAATTTTATTATTTTAATATTCGGACAGGAGACTTGGATCACTAGTTGGTCTAGAGGTCTCAGGGGTATCAGCGCTGCTGTACCCCAACCTCTCCCTTGGCGGATCTGTATTCACTCAAAGTCCCTGCAGAATCCTTGCCGGCCCTGGGGGATGAGGAGAGCTTCTCTGGCGGGAACGCAAACCACACGTGCGGTCACTGCGTTCTTCGCCCTGGAGGGAAGCATGGGCACTGCGCCAGAAACCCCTGAGGGTCCCTGTGGCGCCTTGGCTGGTGAGTACTCCACACAAATTTTAATAATAATTATGTGTGAGTGCTTTAGCGTCTGAATGAGCAGCGCTATTATTAATGTCAGCGTTACTATGTCAGTATGCTTCAGCGCTGCTGTGACAGCGCTACTACATGTAAATGTCAGTAAGCTTCAGCGCTGCTGTGACAGCGCTACTACATGTAATATCAGTATGCTTCAGCGCTACTGTGACAGCGCTACTACATGTAATGTCAGTATGCTTCAGCGCTACTGTGACAGCGCTACTACATGTAAATGTCAGTAAGCTTCAGCGCTGCTGTGACAGCGCTACTACATGTAAAGTCAGTATGCTTCAGCGCTGCTGTGACAGCGCTACTACATGAAGATGTGGTGATTTTTTGTCCGCAGGCAGATACCTGCAGGACAGAGAGGGAGCAGGAGCGGGGAGAGTTCGCGCTCATTATTTGAGCTAGCAGGGGGCGTGGCCTGTCTATCCCGGTCTTTTGAGCAGGAAGACGCGCGCTCTGGCTTTTCTCCTGCGACCCCCTCACTGTGGCGGCCATTACTCAGGCTCCTGGGCTCCTCGGACCGCTCCCCTCCTCATATAGACACCACGGCCAGCTGGGTGAGTGTGGATTCCTCACCCCGCAGCGCAGCGATCGCTATCCTGCAGCTGCAGTCTCATCAGAGACATAAAAATTGGCTGGGGCTCACAAATATATATATATTTTGGTGAGTTTGCAATATTAACCCCTTTGAGGGTTATTTCTACCTGCTAAATTTGCTGACTGAATACCGCTGGGGTAACTCTGCTTGGTGGAGCGTTAACCCTTCAGCGTTTGAAAAAAAAAAAAAAAAAAAAAAAAAACCGCATAGTTTTTTGCTGGTATTACCGCTTTGACCTGCTCATTCAGATGAGACATGTCTGAACAGAGTTCAGATGCCGCGGATCACGTCCCAGTGCCATTGCGGCAATCAGATACGCAGACCTCCACAGCGTCTAGCGCTGCGGTCGACAGCGGTGGAAAATTGGATGATATCGCTCGATCGATTAATAACTTATCTGACCTTTTAGGTCAATATGTGTCTGCTAATTCCTCTCAGAGGAAGCGACGCAGGCCGTTACCGGCCTCTACACGGAGCGAGTCAGATGTATCTGATATTGGGCAGAGTTCCCCTTTATATTCGGATGGAGAAATATCCGATTCAGATGCGGACGAGCCGCAGGGGCGTTCCTCTATGACGAAGCGTACGGAGGCATTAATTGAAGCCATGAGAGATATACTACAGTTACCGGAGGAGGTAACTAGTCGTCCTGGTAAATCAGCACGCATGTTCCAGGAGTCCCGTGCTTCGCGCACAACATTGCCAGCTCTGGATGAGCTTAATGGCGTGATAGAGGAGGAACGTCTATGTCCAGATAAGCGTTTTCATGGAACGCATTTCTTTGATACACTTTATCCTTGCTCTACGGAGTTAAAGGCTAATTGGACTTCTGCTCCTGAAGTGGATGTGTCCTTATCTCAGCTTAGTAAATCCTCACTACTCCCTATTAAGGGAAAAGCGAGCTTACAGGAGCCTTTGGATAGAAAGGCAGAATTGGCGGCAAAAGCAAGCTATGAGGCTGCGGGTCATGGATTTCGAGCAGTGCTAGGATCCATGTGTGCTGCTAGAGCTTCTCTAAGCTGGTTGGCACGTCTGAAGACGGAGTTGCAAAATGAATCTCCGTTATCTGAGATACGGGAAACTTGTGAATGGTTAGAAACGGCAGCCTGTTATATCTTTGATGCCGGTCTGGATACGGCATCTCTGCTGGCCAAAGCGCAAGCTTCAGCGGTCACAGTCAGAAGAGCTTTATGGCTCAGACAGTGGGCCGGGGACGCAGTTTCCAAACAAGGGTTGTTGGCCTTACCTTACAAGGGTGGCCATCTTTTTGGATCCGACCTCACAGAGCTGATTTCCAAGGCTAAGGCAAAGGAATCAGCATTACCACAGCGAAGGGCCATGGCCTCGGTGTCCAGTAAGCCTGGTGTTTATAGTGGTCGGCGGTCCTTTCGGGGCCGAGGACGATCTAGTCACTCCTCGTGGGGATCGGGTCGTCCTTCTTTCTCAGGAAAGAAATCCTCTCAGAAAACTCGTACTCCCTGGAAGCAGAGTTTCCGCCAGAACAAGCGGGAACTTGACAAGAAACCCGCAAAGTCGGATTGACGCCAGGGGTCCACTCGAGGATTCTCGAGTGGGGGGTCGCCTGCTTCTTTTCAAGGAGACTTGGATGGCTCGCGTTCCAGATTCCTGGGTAACGCGGATAGTGTCGGCAGGCTATTTCATAGAGTTTGCTTCTCAACCCCCAAATGTTTTTTGTCAATCTCGCGCTCCGTCGGAACCCGAGCTTGTTGTCGCTCTACAGCGAGAGGTCGAATCGCTACTACAAAAGGGTGTAGTGATACCGGTTCCGTCAGAGGACCGAGGAAAAGGTTTTTATTCCAACCTTTTTATAGTTCCCAAAAAGGAGAACAAATTTCGCCCGATTCTGGATCTCAAGCGATTAAACCGGCATGTCCATACCCGGAAATTTCGCATGGAGTCGCTTCGTTCCGTTGTGGCAGCTCTGTCACAGAACGATTTTCTGGTGTCAATCGACATTCGCGACGCCTATTTGCATATTCCCATCGGAAAGGCTCATCAGCGCTTTCTTCGATTTGCCATAGGTCAGAATCATTACCAGTTCGTGGCTCTGCCGTTCGGCTTAGCCTCAGCGCCAAGGGTCTTTACAAAAGTTCTGGCGCCCCTCATGGCACTCCTTCGAAGACAGGGGATTACGATTCTCCCTTATCTGGACGATCTTTTGATCGTGGCTTCCTCGGAGGAGGAGGCATTGACGGCTCGGGATTTGTCTCTTCAGTTTCTGAAAGACTTCGGTTGGCTGGTCAATTGGGAGAAGTCGTCCCTGGAACCATCGAGGACAATTCTCTTTTTGGGAATGCATCTCGACACGTTTCGGTCGGTAGTTTCCTTACCACCAGACAAACAGTCATGTCTTCTTCGACATGTACAGATTATGACAGCCTCAACGGCAATGTCCCTACGGAAGTGTATGCGTCTTCTGGGACTGATGGTGGCGTCCATGGAGGCAATTCCTTTTGCCCAGTTCCACTCCAGGACTCTTCAAAGGTTCATCTTGAGTCGATGGAACCAGTCGCAATCGCTGGATTGCAGTGTCACCATTTCTCGCGCGGTGCGGGATTCTCTAGAATGGTGGTTACGTCCAGGGGCATTCTCCCTGGGGAAGTCTTTCCTCCCTCTGAAGTGGTCAGTCATAACCACCGATGCCAGCCTGACGGGCTGGGGGGGTGTTTGGACCAATCTCTGGATTCAGGGGTATGGTCACCGGAAGAGTCTGTGCTTCCGATCAACATCCTGGAATTGAGGGCGATTTTTCTTTGCCTCCAACATTGGACGGTTCCTTTGAGCGGTCTGCCAGTCCGTGTGCAGACAGACAATGCGACGGCTGTCGCGTATATCAATCACCAAGGTGGGACAAGGAGTTCCAGACTCATGGTAGAGGTGTCCCGAATTCTGATTTGGGCAGAGGCCAATGTACCAGCCATTTCGGCGATTCACATTCCAGGGGTTCAGAATATTACAGCGGACTTTCTCAGTCGCAGAAGGATGGATCCCGGGGAATGGAGCCTCCACCCGGAAGTCTTTGCACTACTGTGCTCTCGCTGGGAACCCCCCAAGTGGATTTGATGGCTTCCAGGTCCAATGCCAAGTTACCGACATTCATGTCCAGGTACAAGGACCCGAAGGCGGTGGCGGTGGATGCTCTAGTGGCTCAGTGGGATCAGTTCAAGCTGATCTATGTATTCCCGCCGATATCCTTACTTCCTCTAGTGCTGCGTCGGATCAGACTAGAGAGAATTCCAGCTATTCTGATAGCTCCAGACTGGCCAAGAAGGGTGTGGTTCTCGACAATAATGTCGCTGTTGGCGGCACCTCCGTTTCCACTCCCTCTTCAACAGGACTTGTTGACTCAGGGGCCCATTTGTCATCCGGACTTGATGTCCCTGCGTTTGACGGCGTGGCTCTTGAGACCGAGATCTTGACCCGTAGAGGTTTTTCAGCCGAGGTCATTGCTACCCTTCGTGCTGCAAGATGTCCGGCTACTTCTAGGATTTACCACAAAATTTGGGAAACCTTCTTTTCGTGGTGTTTGGGGTCTTCTCGGAACCCGAGAAAGTTTTCCATTCCCAACCTGTTGGCTTTTCTGCAACATGGGCTAGACAAGGGTTTGGCAGTTAGCACTCTGAAAGGTCAGATTTCTGCTCTGTCTTTATTATTCCGGAGAACCATTGCTTCGAATAGAGACGTGATCTCTTTTTTCCGAGGTATCTCTCGTAAGTTTCCGCCGCGGAAGGCACCTGTGTCTCCTTGGCGGCTCAACCTTGTTTTGGAAGCTCTTCAGCATAAACCTTTTGAACCTATGGTTTCTGCTAGCCTTTCTTTACTTTCTTGGAAGGTGGCTTTCCTTGTTGCAGTCACTTCCTTGAGGAGAGTTTCTGAATTGGCAGCTCTTTCTTGCTCGCCTCCTTTTCTGGAGTTTTTTCCGGATCGTGTAGTGCTTCGCACTCGGGGTGATTTTTTGCCTAAAGTGGTGTCACAATTTCATGTTAACCAGGATATTGTGTTGCCTTCACTCTGTCCGGATCCGAAGAATACGAAAGAGCGAGATTTACACACATTGGATTTAGTGCGGGCCTTGAAGTTTTATCTATCTATTACTCAAGGTTTTCGTAAGACGGACTCCCTGTTTGTGGTTCCGGCAGGTCGTCGGCGTGGTCAACGAGCTTCCAAGGGTTCTATAGCTCGTTGGATCCGGTCAGCTATTTTGGAAGCTTACCGTCTTCGGGGTGAATCTTGCCCGATTAAGATTCGAGCCCATTCCACGAGAGCTGTGGCTTCATCGTGGGCTTTTCATCAAGGTGCTTCGGCAGTGCAGCTTTGCCGAGCGGCGACTTGGCGCTCTGTCCACACGTTTACAAGATTTTATAAAGTGGACGTCAGTGCTTCCGCTGATGCAGCCCTCGGACGTAGGGTCCTGCAGGCAGCTGTAGTTTAAAGTTCTGGATGAACTTGTGTTTAGCGCTGGTTGCGCTTTGTTGTTAAGGTTGTTGGGTTTCTGCCTTTTATTGGTTTTTTCCCACCCTTATTTTTGAACTGCTTTGGGACGTCCCATCAGTAATGAATTACTGTGGCTCTCTTCCTTCATCTGCAGCTGAAACACGGATTTTGGTAAAGACTTACCTGTAAAATCCTTTTCAGCGAAGGAAGGAAGAGAGACACAGCACCCTCCCACGGCAGAAGTGTGTTGATGTTTTCAGATGCAGCGCGACCCTTATCTGATAGCGATTATCTGGGCTGAGGTCAGCGCGCTAAGGCTCTGTTCCAGCATCGCCAGCTCATCGCAGTAGTCAGGTTCCGTGAGTAGTACCTGGAACTCTGTGGTTTTTTGGCTTTCTTTGCATGCATAACCTGTATCCTTGTGTTTTCTCTCTGAAGTTCCTTCAGAAGGGGTTATGTTGCTCCGCTGGTGATCTTGGCTCTTTTCCTAAAAGCTTTGATACGACTGGAGCTGAGTAGGAGGAGCCCGAGCTGGAGGGGCCAGCCAGTCATCACTCTTTTGATCTGAGGTAACATCCTGATCTGGGGCTCCGCCTACCCATCAGTAATGAATTACTGTGTCTCTCTTCCTTCCTTCGCTGAAAAGGATTTTACAGGTAAGTCTTTACCAAAATCCGTGTTTTTTTCCCATACATCATCTTATATTCATTAAATACATGTCCAGTAATTTTCACACACACTCTAATTGTATTTGACACTGACATCTATATATATATATATATATATATATATATATATATTATACCTATTCTATATGTCTTTTCTGTATGTAATCCATCTCTTATATCCTGTCGGCTCCTGCAGTGATTTTACAGAAGCCGGCAAATTTATTGCCGACTTTTCTTCTATCTATCTCTGTATGCAGGAAGGAAGGTTTTTCAGCTGCAGATGGAAGGAAAGGAGA
Source organism: Oophaga sylvatica (assembly GCA_033576555.1). Lineage (NCBI taxonomy): Eukaryota > Metazoa > Chordata > Amphibia > Anura > Dendrobatidae > Oophaga > Oophaga sylvatica. The sequence goes on along the minus strand of JARQOD010000005.1, from coordinate 313,167,334 downwards.
CACACTAGTTCATAACTAGTGGGTAGGCGGAGCCCCAGATAGGATTGACACCTCAGATTAAAAAGAGTGTTGACCGGCCCCTCCAGCTCGGGCTCCTCCCACTCAGCTCTCCAGTTTACAATTTGAGGTCTCAGAGGATAGTCGCTGCTGGAAGCAGCTCCTCAGAAGATTTTATTATTTTTTATCGGACAAGAGACTTGGATCACCAAATGTGGTCTAGAGGTCTCAGGAGTCTCAGCGCTGCTGGACTCCCACCGCTCCCTTGGCGGATCTGTATTACCCTATATGGTGGTCCCTGCAGAACCCTGCCGGCCCTGGGGGATGAGGATGGCTTCCCTGGCGGGGACGCAAACCGCGCTGCAGGGGTCACTGCGTTCCCCGCCCTGGGGGGAAGCATAGGCATAGCGCCAGAAACCCCTGGGGGTCCCTGTGGCGCTTCGGCTGGTGAGTACCACGCATTTTTATTAATGTGTGTGTGAGTGTTAAAGCGACTGCTGCGGCAGCCGCTGTACAATACATGTCGGTGACTGGTGTTTTTTTTGTCCGCAGGTGGATGCCTGCAGGACATAGGAGAGGAGTGCGCGCCTTTTTATTTGAATTTTCGCGCCGCTCTGAGCGCGCGCTTTACTGCTGTCTCCATTTCCGGCTTCCCTCATGGAGCACACGGAGGCACAGCGCGGCGGCCATTAAAGAAGCAGGCTGAAAGCTTCTTCTGGCTCTTCTCCCTCCTCCCCTCCCGGCAAGATGTTACACTGTGGCCAGCTGGGTGAGTCGCTTCTACCCTCCGGGCAGAAGATTAACCCCTTCACCCCCACAGCGCGGGCGCCTTCTGAGGCACTAATGAGTGACAGACTGCGCTGTCCTGCGGCTGTTATCGCATAAGGGACTCGCACACTCTTTTCAATAATAATAAAGAGGTTGTGGGGAGTCTGCGATTTTAATACTGCCACTATACGTTCCCACTAACGATCCTGATAACGACGCATACTAATGCGATCGTTTGTGTGATCATTTTTTAATGTCGCTAGTAGCTGCCAATCTGGGCGATCTCATTAACATCGCATAAGCGGTTAGCGATCTCCTTAACAACTTTGGCGGTCATTGCGATATACAAAACAGCGCAATTTTTAGCGATCTTGTGGAATGTTTTTCTGTTAGTGTGGCATAGCTGTCCTGCAGCTGCTGCCTTATAAGAGGCACTTGGGGCTCGCACAACTTTTTCATTATCAAGGTTGTGGGGAGTCTGCTACTTTAACCCCTTCTTAGGCGGTTAACTCTTAATGCTGGGGTAGCTCTCTCTTTAAGAGCTTTAACCCTTCAGCGATTGTTTTTCTTTAAGAAACACACTGTTCTAGTTACTGACAGGTTTAACCTGCCTTATACTGTGCAAGGACATGTCAGAATCTGACACGCAGACCCCGACGGCGTCATGCGCAGCGGTCGGAAGTTCCAGTGGTGTCAAAATGGAGGCCCTCGCTAGTTTCTATGATGGCCTGTCTGACCTTCTAGGTTATGGAGTGTCAGCTAGATCCTCTCAAGGAAGCGACACAAATCGGTGCCTTCCTTCTCGCGTAGCGAAGATGTCCGTTTCGGACAAGGAGGATCGGCAGGGACACTCTGCCTCTCTCATGGACCGTACTATTGGAGCCATGAGGGCGTTACAGTTACCAGAGAGAGGTAACTAGACGTCCTGGTAAGTCGGCCCAGATGTTTCAGGAGTCGCATAGGTCGCGACGGCTTTACAAACTGTATCCGTTTTCTACGGAGTTGATTGTTAATTGGATCTCCTGAAGTGAATGTCCCTTTATCCCAGCTTAGCAAATCTTCCTGGTAAAGGAAGGCGAGTCTGCAGGACCTGCTGGACAGAAAAATGGAGATGGCAACAATATCCATCTGCGAGGCCGCGGGTCATGGATTCAGTATTAAGGATCTATGTGTACTTGTAAAGTTTCCCTGAGCCGTTTGGACGTCTACGGACGGCGTGACAAGATGGATCCCCTCTATCGAGATAGATGGGCTTTTCAAGTTGAAGGATTCTGCGTCACTGCTATCCAGGGCGCAATCCTCGGCAGTCACAGTCAGAAGAGCACTGTGGTTTAGACAGTGGAACGCGGTTTCCAAGCAGGGTTTGCTATCTTTAGCTTACAAGGTGGTCAGCTATTTGAATCTGACCTCACAGAGCTGATTGCTGAGGCAAAAGAAACAGCTTTACCGCAGCGCAGAGCTGTGACTTCTGCGTCTGGCAGGACTAGTGCCGGTAGTTGTCGGAAGTCTTTTCGGTCCAGGGGATGATCCGGTCAACCCTCTGGGGGTTTGGGTCGTTCCTCTCTTTTTTTTTTTTAAAAAAAAAAAAGGGGGGAATTCTCAGAAATTCCGCACACCCTGGAAACAGAACTTCCATTAAGACAGAAGCTGGCAAAAAACCCGCTAAAGCGGTCTGACGTCTGGGTCTCACTCGAGCGCTCTCGAGTGGAGGGTCGTTTACTCCAATTCAAACCGACTTGGGTTTCCCGTGTGTCGGACGCCTGGGTGACACAGGTTGTGTTGGCAGGCTACTTCATAGAGTTTCTTTCTCGACCCCCGGACAGGTTTTGCCAATCTCGCATTCCGTCAGAGCCGAGCTATTTGCCGCTCTACTACGAGAGGTCGATTCCCTTCTGCAGAAGGGTGTGGTTATACCGGTTCCGCAGAGGACCGGGGAAGAGGATTCTTATTCCAACCTCTTTGTGGTCCCCAAAAAGGAGGACAAATTTCGCCCTATTTTGGATTTCAAAGATTGAATCTGCATGTTTACATCCCGAAAATTCCGCATGGAGTCACTTCGCTCCGTTGTGGCAGCCCTGTCGCAGAACGTCTTTTTGGTCAATCGACATTCGCGACGCTTATTTGCATGTTCCCGTCGGAAGGGCTCACCGGCGCTTCCTTCGTTTTGCCATAGGTCAGGACCATTACCAGTTTGTGGCTTGGCCTCGGCGCCCAGAGTTTTTACAAAAATTCTAGCGCCCCTCATGGCAATTCTTCGAAGACAGGGGGTTACGATTTCCCTACCTGGACGACCTTCTGATTGTGGCGTCCTCAAAGGAGGAGGCGGGGACGGCTCGCAATCTATCCCTTCAGCTCCTGGAGGATTTCGGGTGGCTGGTCAATTGGGAGAAGTCGTCTCTGGAACCATCGCAGTCAATCCTATTTTTGGGAATGCATTTCGACGGACGGTGGTGTCCCTTCCTCCAGACAAGCGGGCATGTCTCTTTCGACATGTACAGATTATGAGGTCTGCGACAGCAATGTCCTTTCGGAAGTGTATGCGCCTTCTGGGTTTGACGTCCATGGAGGCACTTCCGTTTGACCAATTTCATCCCAGGGCCCTCCAAAGGCTCATTCTGAGTCGTTGGGATCGATCGCAAGCTTCTCTGGATTGCAGCGTCATCATCTCTCACAGGGTGCGAGAATCCCTAGGATGGTGGTTATGTCCAGGAGCGTTATCCCTGGGGAAATCTTTCCTCCCTCCGAGGTGGTCGGTCATAACCACCGATGCCAGCCTGACGGGCTGGGGGGGGTGTCTGGAACAATCTTTGGATCCAGGGAGTATGGTCATCGGAAGAGTCTGTTCTACCGATCAACATCCTGGAATTGAGGGCAATTTTTTCTTTTGCCTCCAACACTGGACGCTCCCTTTGAGCGGTCTGCCAGTCCGAGTGCAGACAGACAACGCGACGGCGGTCGCGTATATCAACCACCAAGGCGGGACAAGGAGCTCCAGGCTCATGATGAAGGTGTCTCGGATTCTGCTATGGGCCGAGACCAGGGTTCCAGCCATCTCTGCGATTCACATTCCAGGAGTCCAGAATACCACGGCGGACTTCCTCAGTCGCGAGAAGATGGATCCTGGAGAATGGAGTCTTCAACCGGAAATTTTTGCACTGCTGTGCTCCCGTTGGGGAACTCCCCAAGTGGATTTGATGGCATCCAGGTTCAATGCCAAACTACCGACCTTCATGTCCAGGTACAAGGACCCGAAAGGCTGTGGCGGTGGTTGCTCTGGTGGCTCCGTGGGACCATTTCGAGCTAGTCTATGTGTTTCCGCCGATATCTTTACTTCCTCTGGTGCTGCGTCGGATCAGCCTGGAGAGAATTCCGGCTATGTTGATAGCCCCGGATTGGCCAAGGAGGACGTGGTTCTCGACACTGGTGTCGCTTTTGGCGGCACCGCCATTCCCACTTCCTCCTCGCCCTCACCTGTTAACCCAGGGGCCCGTTCGTCATCCGGACTTGAAGCTCTGCGTTTGACGGCGTGGCTCTTGAGACCGAAATATTGACCCGTAGAGGTTTTTCAGTCGAAGTCATTGCACTCTGCGAGCTGCCAGAGGTCCGGCTACTACTAAGATTTATCACAAGACTTGGGAAGCCTTCTTTTCGTGGTGTTCGGGTTCTTCAATGAATCCGAGGATTTTTTCCATTCCCAATTTGTTGGCTTTGCTGCAGTACGGGCTGGTCAAAAGGTTTGGCAGTTAGCACTCTGAAAGGCCTGGTTTCTGCCCTGTCCTTGCTGTTTCGGAAGGCTTTCGCCTCGCGTAGGGACGTACGTTCCTTTTTTCGCGGAGTAACCCGTCAGTTTCCACCGCGGAAGGCGTCTGTGTCTCCTTGGCGGCTCAACCTTGTCTTGGAGGCTCTTCAGCATGTACCTTTTGAGCCTATGGGTTCTGCTAGCCCAGGGGTGGGCAATTAATTTTGCCAGGGGGCCGCATGAGAAATTGGGATGGTTTTAGAGGGCCGGACTAATATAATTAACTCCGTTCTACCCAATACTGTATATATACATATATATATATATATATACTGTATACTGTATATATACATACCTGCCCATTATCATCATCTTCTCCCCATCATCATCAATGCCTCCCCATTATCAGCAATGCCTGCCCATCATCATCTTCTCCCCATCATCAATGCCTGCCCATTATCATCAATGCCTGCCCATTATCTTCATCTTCTCCCCATCATCATCAATGCCTGCCCATCATCATCATCATCATCTTCTCCCATCATCAGCTTCTCCCCATCATCAATGCCTGCCCATTATCATCAATGCCTGCCCATTATCATCATCATCTCCCCATCATCATCAATGCCTGCCCATCATCATCATCATCTTCTCCCCATCATCAATGCCTGCCCATTATCATCAATACCTGCCCATTATCATCATCTTCTCCCCATCATCATCAATGCCTCCCCATTATCAGCAATGCCTGCCCATCATCATCTTCTCCCCATCATCAATGCCTGCCCATCATCATCATCATCATCTTCTCCCCATCATCAATGCCTGCCCATTATCATCAATGCCTGCCCATTATCATCATCTTCTCCCATCATCATCAATGCCTCCCCATTATCAGCAATGCCTGCCCATCATCACACACAGACAGCACATAAGCACTCTCTCACATACATACACACACACACACACAAAGCACCGCACTACATACACACAGACACACACAGAGACACGTCTTACCTGTCCAGCGTCCCCGCTCTCTGACACAGCCGGCCGCTGAATGATGACGTCATTCAGCGGCCGGCTGTGAGAGGAAGCGCCGGTGGAGCCCGGAGCTGCAGCAGCGGAGGCACGGGAGAGGTAAGTATTGTGCCAGCTGATGCCGGGGCCCTGAGACTGCCGGAGCGCCTCCGCGGGCCGGTCACGGACAGCCGGCGGGCCGGATGCGGCCCGCGGGCCGCCCCTTGCCCGGGTCTGTGCTAGCCTTTCTTTAATTTCTTGGAAGATTGCCTTCTTAGTGGCGGTAACCTCTTTAAGAAGGGTTTCTGAGTTGGCAGCTCTTTCCTGCTCGCTTCCTTTCCTGGAGTTTTACCCGGATCGAGTAATGCTTCGCACACGAGGCGACTTTCTACCTAAGGTGGTGTCGCAATTTCATGTTAACCAGGATATTGTATTGCCTCGCTTTGCCCGGGCCCAAGGAATGCAAAGGAACGGGACTTGCACAAATTGGATTTAGTGCAGACCTTGAAGTTCTATTTGTCTGTTACTCAAGGTTTTAGGAAGTCAGATTCTCTGTTTGTGATTCCAGCAGGTCGCAGGCGTGGTCAACGAGCTTCCAAGGTTTCTATAGCTCGTTGGATTCGATCAGCCATTTTGGAGGCTTACCGTCTTAAAGGCGAACCTTGCCCGATTAAGATTCGAGCTCACTCCACGAGGGCTGTGGCTTCATCGTGGGCCTTTCATCAAGGGGCTTCGGCAGCTCAGCTCTGCCGAGCGGCGACTTGGCGCTCCGTCCACACATTTACAAAGTTTTATAAGGTGGACGTCAGTGCTTCCGCTGATGCGGCCTTAGGACGTAGGGTCCTGCAGGCAGCGGTATTTTAAGTTTTAGTTAACTTGTATTTGGCGCCTGTTGCGCTTTTATCTAGGTTGATGGGTTTCTGCCTCTTTTGGTTTTTTCCCACCCTAATTTTTGGACTGCTTTGGGACGTCCCACTAGTTATGAACTAGTGTGTCTCCTTTCCTTCCATCTGCAGCTGAAAGACGGATTTTGGTAAGAACTTACCTGTAAAATCCTTTTCAGCGAAGGAAGGAAAGGAGACACAGCTCCCTCCCATGGCAGAAGTGTGTTGTTGTATTACAGATGCAGCGTGACCCTTCTCTGATAGCGATTTTCTGGGCTGAGGTCGACGCGCTACGGCTCTGTTCCAGCATTGCCAGCTTATCGCAGTAGTCAGGTTCAGTGAGTAGTACCTGGAACTGTGTGATTTTTGCATGCATGCATAACCTGTACTCTTATGTTTTTTCTCTGAAGTCCTTCAGAAGGGGTTATGTTGCTCCGCTGGTGATATTGCTCTTCCTTAAGCTTGGGTACGACTGGAGAGCTGAGTGGGAGGAGCCCGAGCTGGAGGGGCGGTCAACACTCTTTTTAATCTGAGGTGTCAATCCTATCTGGGGCTCCGCCTACCCACTAGTTATGAACTAGTGTGTCTCCTTTCCTTCCTTCGCTGAAAAGGATTTTACAGGTAAGTTCTTACCAAAATCCGTCTTTTTTATATACAGTCATGGCCAAAAGTTTTGAGAATGACACAAATATTATATTTTCACATGATCTGCTGCCCTCTGGTTTTATGTGTGTTTGACAGATGTTTTTATCACAGACAGAAATATAATAATTGCAAACATATGAGTAACAAAAGCTTATATTGACAGTTAGAATGAGTTAATGCAGCAAGTCAATATTTGCAGTGTTGACCCTTCTTCTTCAGGACCTCTGCAATTCTCCCTGGCATGCTCTCAATCAACTTCTGGACCAAATCCTGACTGATAGCAGTCCATTCTTGCACAATCAATGCTTTCATTTTGTCAGAATTTTTAGGTTTTTGTTTGTCCACCCGTCTCTTGATGATTGACCACAAGTTCTCAATGGGATTAAGATCTGGGGAGTTTCCAGGCCATGGATCCAAAATCTCTATGTTTTGTTCCCTGAGCCATTTAGTTATCACCTTTGCTTTATGGCAAGGTGCTCCATCATGCTGGAAAAGGCATTGTTGATCGCCAAACTGCTCTTGGAGGGTTGGGTGAAGTTGCTCTTGGAGGACATTCTGGTACCATTCTTTATTTATGGCTGTGTTTTTAGGCAAGACTGTGAGAGAGCCGATTCCCTTGACTGAGAAGCAACCCCACACATGAATGGTTTCAGGATGCTTAACAGTTGGCATGAGACAAGACTGGTGGTAGCGCTCACCTTGTCTTCTCCGAATGAGGCGTTTTCCTGATGTCCCAAACAATCGAAAAAGGGATTCATCAGAGAAAATAACTTTACCCCAGTCCTCAGCAGTCCACTGCCTGTACCTTTTGCAGAATATCAGTCTGTCCATGATGTTTTTTCTGGAGAGAAGTGGCTTCTTTGCTGCCCTCCTTGAGACCAGGCCTTGCTCCAAGAGTCTCCGCCTCACAGTGCGTGCAGATGCACTCACACCTGCCTGCTGCCATTCCTGAGCAAGCTCTGCACTGCTGGTAGCCCGATCCCGCAGCTGAAACACTTTTAAGAGACGTCCTGGCGCTTGCTGGTCTTTCTTGGGCGCCCTGAAACCTTTTTGGCAACAATGGAACCTCTGTCCTTGAAGTTCTTGATGATGCGATAGATTGTTGACTGAGGTGCAATCTTTCTAGCTGCGATACTCTTCCCTGTTAGGCCATTTTTGTGCATTGCAATGATGACTGCACGTGTTTCTTTAGAGATAACCATGGTTAACAGAAGAGAAACAATGATGCCAAGCACCAGCCTCCTTTTAAAGTGTCCAGTGGTGTCATTCTTACTTAATCATGACAGATTGATCTCCAGCCATGTCCTCATCAACACCCACACCTGTGTTAATGGAGCAATCACTGAAAAGAGGGTAGCTGGTCCTTTAAAGGCAGGGCTGCAATGATGTTGAAATGTGTTTTGGGGGATAAAGTTCATTTTCTAGCCAAATATTGACTTTGCAAGTAATTGCTGTTAAGCTGATCACTCTTTATAACATTCTGGAGTATATGCAAATTGTCATTAGAAAAAGTGAAGCAGTAGACTTTGTAAAAATTAATATTTGTGTCATTCTTAAAACTTTTGGCCATGACTGTATATATACGCACATGAATTGCCGGCTTTTTTTCTATATCAAGTCTATATATAAAAAAAAACTTCCTTCTCTACCCCACTGGGGGTGGTCTTTGTTGTCCTTTCTCATTCTCGGGTCCTCTACCAGAGGCCTGGGAGTTTGAGGGTTCTGCGCAGGATCTTGGCTGTTCCCAGCATTGCTCTTTTCTGGACAGAGAGCTCAGATGTTGCTCCTGGGATCTGTTGTAGCCATTCTTCCAACTTAGGAGTTACTTCTCCAAGTGCTCCTATCACCACTGGAATAACTGTTGCCTTCACCTTCCACATCTCCAGTTCTCATTTGAGGCCCTGGTATTTCTCCAGCTTCTCATATTCCTTCTTTCTGATGTTGCTGTCACTTGGCACTGCCACATCTATTATCATTGCTGTCTTCTGATCCTTGTCTACTATGACAATGTCTGGTTGGATAGCCAACACCTGCTTATCCGTCTGGATCTTGAAGTCCCACAGGATTTTAGCCCTTTCATTCTCCACCACTTTTTCTGGGGTCTCCCACCTGAACTTAGGGGGACTTAGCCCATATGCTGTGCAGATGCTCCTGTATACAATTCCCGCAACTTGGTTGTGGCGTTCAGTATACGCTGTTCCTGCTTGCATTTTGCATCCTGCCACTATGTGTTGGACCGTTTCTGAGGTTTCTTTGCATAGTCTGCACCTTGGGTCTTGTCTTGTGTGGTATATTCCTGCTTCTATGGATCTGGTAGTGCTTGTTCTTGTGCCGCTATGATTTGTGCCTCGGTGCTGTCTCCAAGTCCAGCTTTCTCCAGCCATTGGTAGGATTTCTCCAAGTCAGCCACCTCCATTATCTGTCGATGGTACATCCCATGCAGCGGCTTGTCTTGCCTTGATGCTTCATGTTTCTGTTCTTCCTTCCAGATCTGTTGTTGCTGCCTTAGGCTTTCTCTCATCATCTCATCTTTTGGCTCCATTCTTCTGATGTATTCCTGGATACTCCTTGTTTCATCCATGATGGTGGCTTGGATGCTTATCAAGCCTCTACCACCCTCCTTTCTGTTGGTATGCAATCTTTGAGTGCCAGACTTAGGGTGGAGACCTCCATGCATTGTGAAGAGCTTTCGTGTCTTCACATCTGCAGCTTCCATCTCTTTTTTTGGCCAGCTCACTATGCCAGCAGGGTATCTGATAACTGGCAGGGCATATGTATTGGTGGCACAATCTTATTCTTCCCATTGAGCTGGCTCTTCAGGACCTGTTTTACCTTTTGATGGTATTTGGATGTTGCTGCTTACCTTGCCTCCTCATCATGGTTACCGTATCCCTGTGGGATGCCGAGGTACTTGTAGCTTGTCTGTACATCTGCTACGTGCCCTGCTGGTAATTCCACTCCATGGGTCTTGACTACCTTGCCTCTCTTTATTACCAACCGGCCGCACTTCTCCAGTCGAAGGACATCCCGATGTCTTCGCTGTAGATCCTTGTCAGGTGGATCAGTGAATCGATGTCTCGTTTGTTTTTCGCATACAGCTTGATGTCATCCATGTAGAGGAGGTGGCTGATTGTGCTTCCACTCTTATACTTGTATCCATAGCCAGACTCTGTAATTATCTGACTGAGGGGGTTCAAGCCTATGCAGAACAGCAATGGGGACAATGCATCAACTTGGTATATGCCGTATATATATATATATGTATGTGTGTACTGTATGTGTTTTGAAGAATATTTCCTTTGAAAACGATGTATAAATGACAGCGAACTGCTGTATGTAAAAGCTCATGTTAAAATCGCATTGCATACGCATGTCATATGGATGTTGCATTTAAAAATCGCATAGCACTCATCCGTTTTTTCGGTATGGGAACCGGTTTTTTTTTCTCGCATATGGGTATGAGTAACATGATGAAACCCCGAGGGATCCATTCACTATATTGACTCAGAAGAGTTACTCTAGACTCAGTCAGCGGTGTTCTTCTTTTCAGATGTGCACAAAACTGTGCCTGCTGCACTTTTATGCTCTCCTAATATGACAGACACTGCCACATCACAGGTCAGACAGCGTCCACAGTTCCTCCATCTGCCATATTGTAGGGAATCTTCAGCCAGGGTTTCCGTCTGAATCCCTTATTTCAGAAATTTACATGGAAACCCCGGTGTAAGCTCAGTGCAGAGTTATGTGATCCGAGCCTTACTGTGATCTTTGGGAGGAGGAACGAACAAGTAAACAGCAGGTGTAGAATTGTTTTTTATTTTTTATACCGTTTCTTGTACGGTATAAGTGATTAGGTGACTTTATTCTGTGGGTCGGTATGATTACAGTGATACTGGATTTATATAGGTATTTTATGTTTTGGCAGCTGTCACACACTAAAAGACGCTTTTTATGGCAAATTCAGGAATTGCATTTTGGATTTTTTTTATGTCGTTCCTCATGTGGTCAAATTGATAAGGCAGCTTTATTCTTCGGGTCAGTACAATTACAGCGATACCACATTTATATAGTTTTTTATGTTTTGCTGATTTTACACAATAGAACTATTTTACAGAAAAAAAATAATTATTTTTGCTTTATTTTAAGAGCTATAACTTTTTTATTTTTCTGCTAATGGAGCTGTATGACTGCTTGTTTTTAGCGGTACCATGTTTATTTGTCTTTTTTTTCATAAAAATATTTATGACTATAATATATTTTAGATTTTTTATTATTTTTTGTTTTTTAATTTTCACTTTTTTTTTTCTTACTTTTTTTTTTTTTTTCCTGCCATGGAACTTTTGTTTTTTGATGATGGCTTGTATATCATAGAGATGCTGACATCCGGCGGCGATAAAGTGCGCACAGTGTCTGTGGGAGCAGAATCACGTTGACGTATCCATACTTCTAAGGTCAGTAAAGACCAGGCAACCTGGATGTATAGATACATCTAAGGTCGGAAAGGGGTTAATAAATTATATGTACCTGAGAATTGAAGCATTAACCCCTTCACGTCGCAGCCTGTTTTCACCTTCCTGACCAGGCCAAATTTTACAATTCTAAGGCCTCTTTCACACATCCGTTGTGCGCCTGACGGCGCCCCCGGCATTTTGCCGCCGCGCCGCATCCGGCATCCAGTATGAAAACCAGATGCGCCGCATCCGTTTTTTCGCCGGATCCGGTTCACGAATGCGGTCAAAAACCGCATCCGTCTCATCCGGTGTATCCGGTTTGGCATCCGTTGACGCCGTAATGCGCCGGATCCGGTTTTTTAAAAACGCCCTTTTTGGGGTTCCAAACATGATTGGCTACTGTAATCCTATATATACACTGCTCCTACATCCATCTTTGACAGGTTGTAGAGGAGCAAGTGCAGGTTGGAGAGAAGAGCAAGTAGCAAGTGATTGGCGAACATGGATGTCATTATCGGCAATATCTTCAGGAATCTTGTTGATTTTACTGCAGAGATGAATCGATTGAGGTTTATAGTTCTGGAGAAGGAGCGAATGTTTGAGGAGCAGCGCATTAGACGTCAGCGGCAGCGAAGACGACGACGACATATGTGGATCCACCCCATCACGGCATAGAGATTAACTCGTGGTGTCTATTCCACACTGAACATGGAGCTGCGACAAAATCCAAACAAGTTTTTTGCCTATCTGCGGATGAACAAAGAAAACTTTGATGATTTGCAGGAGCGTGTTGGAGACCAAATTAAAAAATCGGACACCTACTGTCGGTTCTCGATATCTCCGGCGGAGCGTCTCATGGTGACTATAAGGTAAGCTATATGTATTGGATCTGTTTTCTTCAGCACACTTGCAATTTTATCATTAATTTAACATCACAGGGCAACTAGGAAACCATATCAGTAGTCCAAAATTTATTTATTAAACAGTGTTTCTAATTGAGGTTCTTATTTTTGGTATCTCCAATAGTTGTGTAGCTGAGTTCTGGTATGTAATGCTGTGTTTCTGAAATAATTTGTATTTTCTAATTTTTTTTCAGATTTCTGGCAACTGGCGAAACTCTGTCATCGCTACATTTTCAATACCGCCTGGGAATCTCCACACTATCCGGGATAATAAAGTACACTTGTCGTGCTCTGTGGGATAGTTTGGTTGGAGAATTTATTCCAGAGCCAACAACAGAGCGGTGGCTTCAAATAGCGGACCAGTTTTTATGCATCTGCCAGTTCCCCAATTGCCTGGGCGCCGTTGATGGAAAGCACATCCGCATTCAAAAGCCTTCAGGAACCGGATCTGAATTCTTTAACTATAAAAATATTTCTCTGTCGTCCTGATGGCTATTGCAGATGCGGACTACAAGTTTATCGCGGTGGACATTGGGTCTTATGGACGGTCTAATGACTCCCAAGTCTTTAAACTATCTGCCATGGGCCGTAAACTGTATGGAAACAGTTTTCAGTTTCCCCCCCCCTAGGCCACTGCCTCAAACCTCAGGCCCACCGATGCCATTCGTTTGTGTAGGTGATGAGGCATTCCAGCTGTCCGAACACCTATTGAAGCCGTACGCCAGCAGAGGATTGACACATACAAAGCGGATATTTAACTACCGCCTCATAAGAGCCAGACGGATGGTGGAGTGTGCCTTTGGCATTATGACAGCAAAATGGCGTGTCCTTTTGACTGCAATTAACTTGAAGACCGAGACTGTTGATGATGTAGTGAAAGCGTGCGTGGTCCTCCATAATTTTGTCCTAACCAAGGAACCGATTTCTATTGAGGACCACAATCAAGAAACAACTTTGCACGACTACAGCAACATTACCACTCGCAGTACAGTCGCGGTTTCAAGAATGAGGGACCAGTTTGCTCAATACTTTGTGTCACCGGAAGGTAGTGTTGACTGGCAGGATGACAGAGTGTGATAAATGTATTGTTTCTTTTCCAAATTTTCTTTACCCACAATAAACCTTTAATAGTTTACTTGTCTACCTTCTTGTGTGTTTTCTACTGTAACCTTTTTGCCATTGTTGTGTCCATGGCTGTTTGACAAAAGTATTCCACATTTTCTCCAAAAAAAGTGTACATTGTAGGCCATGGTTCCCCAAATCCAGTCCTCAAGGCCCACCAACAGTTCTTGTTTTCAGTATTTCCTTGGATTGCTCAGGTGATAATTGCCTCAAAGTAAATCCTGAAAACATGATATTTTTTGGGTGGGCCTTGAGGACTGGAGTAGGGGAAACCTGGGCTACAATGTACCCTTTTTTAGCAGAAAAGGCAAAATTGTAAAGTATTTCACATTTTCTCCAAAAAAAAGTGTACATTGTAGGCCATGGTTCCCCAAATCCAGTCCTCAAGGCCCACCAACAGGTATTGTTTTCAGGATTTCCTTTGTATTGCTCAGGTGATAATTGCCTCACCTGTGCAATACAAAGTAAATCATGAAAACATGATATTTTTTGGGTGGGCCTTGAGGACTGGAGTAGGGGAAACCTGGGCTACAATGTACCCTTTTTTTAGCAGAAAAGGCAAAATTGTAAAGTATTTCACATTTTCTCCAAAAAAAGTGTACATTGTGGCCATGGTTCCCCAAATCCAGTCATCAAGGCCCACCAACAGGTATTGTTTTCAGGATTTCCTTTGTATTGCTCAGGTGATAATTGCCTCACCTGTGCAATACAAAGTAAATCCTGAAAACATGATATTTTTTGGGTGGGCCTTGAGGACTGGAGTAGGGGAAACCTGGGCTAGGGGATAATCTTAAAAAGTACACAATTTTTGTAAAAAGAGAATATACTTTGCATACTACACAACCCGGGACATAACTTTGGCAAAAAGGTTGCATTTATGAACCTTTTAGCCAAAGTTTGGTGTACCTGTATAACAAATGTAAAACTTAACATCCTATAAATAAAAGACAGACAACAATGTTAAAACTATGAACAATTTATTCAAGAAAATGTTTTTTAATATAATATTTTTCAAAGTAGGCCTTTTGGTCCAATTTTTCACTTTGAAATAAACTTTATTTTTTATTAAACTTTATTATTTCTGTAAACT
>JARQOD010000005.1:313130497-313152619 GCA_033576555.1 Oophaga sylvatica | reverse complement strand
CCAAACAAAGAAAATAAACTTTAGTACCATAAGATGATGATTTAACTTAAAAAAATATATGTAAATTAATAATTTACAAACATAAACGCATACATTAACATGTTGAAAAGCAATGCAAACCACAATTAAAATAGGTTAAATAATCTGCTATACGGTTTAAAATAAAAGCATACAAGTACATATCAGAATCATTAATGATGGCTAAGTAACAGTATGTACACCATTTTTATTGTGTAGACAATGAATGGCTGACTTAAAAACATAATCAGCATTACAAGTTATCTTTGACATTCATAAAACTTTACATTTGGTGAATAATCTCACTAAAATTTTTTAAAAATATCTAAAATTTCCATCATGTAATACTGATAATATGTGTCAATCATTTATATTAACAAACAAAAAATTTAAAAAGTGCATAGTGCAGAGTGAAAACAGATATTTATGCCTGACTGTGGACTTGCAAGCATGACAACGGATAGATAAGGTATATATAGATGAGACTGCATAGCCACAGATGGTGAATGGCGATGTAATACTGTACCTCAATAAAGTGTGCGTTATTACTACATCCTTTTTTTTATATAGCTTTATAAAAGGTTAACGTGCATGTATGGTTGGCCTTTTTTTGGACGCACAGACTGGCTTCCTGCTGTGACGCGTTGGGTATTGGAGCGTCTGTATGTCTTATGACGCAGACTAACAATTCACGGTGCGCATCGTTCATCATCGCAAGCGTACCGACAACACAAAGGCGTTGTCATGACTGCTTTACTCAGTAAACATGCACCTATGATGAAACATACACGCATGTGCCCTATTACATAACAAGCTACAAGAAAAACGAGTGTGAGGTGTGACACAGCTGTTTTGTTAAGGTACAGTATTATATCGACATTGTACAGGTGTCGCTATTCAGTCTGATAAAATAGATATCATTCACCTATTCTATCAGTTGTCGTTCTTTCAGCACCACTTACAGGTATATATTTTGCTATTGTGACTATGCACTATTGACTTTACCAAGGTAATGCATGATTTTTGTTAGCGATTATCATGTTTACATGAAGGACCTTTATGATATGGGCTGTTAACTTTCTAATAAATATGTAATTTTTTAAAATGACACAAATATAAGTAATGTTGAAGAGGACTATTCCTACATGCATTGTTTGCACAATATTACAGGTGTACATCACGTCCCTTAATCAACATTGGATTATTATATTTACTTGTATGCTTTTATTTAAAAGGCAAGAACACTGAAGTATAACCTTCGCACTGCAGCAGTTGTCAAAGTTCAACCCACATTATGCACTTCCAATATTGCAGAATTAGAGTCATGATGTGAGTTGGATTTGTCTAAGCTATGGAGTGACAAGGTTGACCATCAGTATCCTATAGCATAAGTAGGCTTTTGTGTTTGCATTTGTTTTCGACATGTGCATATCTGTAATAATATGTCACAATTATTTTGTAACAGATTTGTGACAAAGACTAATCATTTTATGGTTTTAAAGTTGACGTTTCAAATGTTTACAGCTTAGAAATCAGGGTGTAGCCTCATATCTATGTGTAGCACTAGACACTTTGACATGTCATGTTTTTTTCACCATGATTAGGTAGCTAGCAGTAATTTTTGCCGGACACACAGCAGGGGAACAGCAGGCGTTACTGAACCCCACAAACACATCAGCGATTGTTTTCATCTGTGCATCTAACACTTCTGAGCAGCAACTGGCGGTGTTGAAGCCCAGGGTCAAGGAGGGTGTAGGCAGAGGCCTAGTTGAGATGTTTGAAGTTGAAGTTGTAGTTAGCAGCAGTAATTTTTGCCAGATACACAGCAGGGGAACAGCAGGCGTTACTGAACCCCACAAACACATCAGCAATTGTTTTCATCTGTGCATCTAACACTTCTGAGCAGCAACTGGCGGTGTTGAAGCCCAGGGTCAAGGAGGGTGTAGGCATAAAATATGAGTTATTGCCTTGTTACGTGGCCATTGCAAATGTATGTACTTCAAACAAGAATAAATGAAGTTTTACTAGGACAATAAAATGATGAATTTCAATTCCAAGAATAGAAAAATATTTATACTTGAGAGTCCTCTGTGGTTGATACCGTTTAATGGCTAACTGAAAATATGGTAACAAATTCCAAGCTTTCGAGACTACTCAGGTCTCTTCATCAGGCTAAGACTAAAACAAAAAATGAAGAATCACATATTTCTACACACAACAGGACACAGGAATAGGTAAGACAAGTGAGGGAGGGACAAGTGAGGGGAGACCGGCCAAAAAATGAGAACAAGGATGAATTATCAGCGCCACACAATAAGAGAAAAAATAATGGATTTACCTGTGGCAAAACAATTTTGTATGCCCGGTCATAGCATGATGGATATGGAATTACTGGTATTAAAATATAACTTCAAATATGAGAAAGATACAAAGGTTTCAGAATATAAGCTCATCATGACCTTTGACACTGTTAGTGATGGAATGAATAGATCACACGGATTTATGTCATTCTATATCAATTAAGGAATCTGCATCTCTGCCCTTCCAGGGGCATGAAAACACAAAACCAGACCCCAATCAGAGGGCAATAAAACTTTCTATCCTTATGTAGGAACTGTTACAATATTTATGTTCATCCCTCTGTGATAATGAGAGTTCTGCTACACGTCACTTACTTGTCTTACCTATTTCACTATTCCTGTGTCCTGTTGTGTATAGAAATATGTGATGCTTCATTTTGTTTTAGTCTTTGCCTGATGAAGAGACGTGAGTAGCCTCGAAAGCTTGCAATTTGTTACCATCTTTTCAGTTATCCATTAAAAGGTAACAACCACTGCGGACTCTCAAGTCTAAATATTTTTCTATCTACTGGCTAACACGGTACGAAGATACACATGTTTCCTAACTTCAAGAATAAAAATAAAGACACTGCAAATATAAACGCATATATGCACATGCCAACAAGAAATGGAACAACACACCACCCAAAAAATTGGTTACAAAATATAGTGTTGTAAATTTAAGAATAAAAGTCCATTTTTGTATTTATGAATAATGCTTAAGGAACGCTATGTTAAACCATAACATAGTGAAGACAATGGATTTTGTAATAGTCACTCATCATCATCATCATTGCAATTTAGATGTGACAGTCACAGACATTTCAATTCTTTAAGTTAATAAAATCGTTACTTTGTACAGCATGTATGACATGTCCAGCATGGACTCATCAATGTGATGACACAATAATGTACGAGAAAAAATAACCATTTAAAAAAACATAATGCATTGTCACAATTTAAGTGTGTGCCTGCAAGTGTAGGTGAAACAAAGGCTACGGATAGAAAAGGTGTATTCTATGTCTGTATCAGACAGTGGACAGCCTCTGATGGGTAATGGCGATGTTATACTGTACGTCAATAAAGTCTGCGGCTGCAATCATGCATTTTTTGCTTGTACAGTGTTGAAGAGGGTAAAAGCATGTCTGGTTGCGCAAGGCTTTATCCGTCAACACTACCTTCCTACTGTCACGCGTAGGGTAGGGTACCGTGTGTCAATTAGATGACTCTATAAAATGTGACGTTACGCAGCGTTATTGCGCCCTATGGACGCCAAAAATACGACAGCAGTAATCATTTACTGTCTAATACTCCACCTATGACCAACAAAAAAAGAACGTTCCCTCTTTAACAATCTACAAGACTAACAACCATAATGGTTGACGCTGACTTTATTGAGGTACAGTATTACATCGACATTGTCCATGAGTAACTATGCACTGTGATACCTATATACCATTATTAATTTATATCTGTTGTGCTTGTTTCAACAGCACTTGCAGGTATAACTACCTATTGTCAGTATGCATGATGCACTTTCTAGATGTAATAATTTATTATTGCACATTATTACCAGGTTTACATGCTGGCCATTTCATATATGGTGTGTGAAGTTACAGTTGGCATCAGTATGTGTATTTTATAATGTCTGTCATAAATAAAACTCGTGATGATGAGGATTTTATGATTCGTACATCCATTGACTGCATTATCTTACAGGTACAGATAAAGTTCCTTAAAAAGCATTAATTGATAAGTATGAAATGTACTTTTATGCATTAATTTCAAAAAGTGAACACTATGTTTTAGTTTTTGTTACCATTTCTAATAGACATGTGCAGATATGCGCTGTGATGACAAATTATTATTTGTCCATATTTGTCATAAAAATTTATCATTCTAGGCCTGGAAAACTTCACAATTTCATGTTTTAAGCATAACAATCAGGGTGACGGCTCTTCCTATTTGGAGCATGTTCGACATGGGTTTTTCTGTGCATGTGTAGGGAACAGGAGACATGGATAACGTTGCGAACCAGTTATTTAATCTGAAAACGGACAGACAAATTCTGGCGAGATCCATGCCTTGTTCATTTTCAGAAAAGTAAGCCGGTCTACATTATCGGAGGATAGTCGCATGCGACGGTCTGTTAGTACACCACCTGCAGCACTAAAGACGCGCTCCGATAATACACTGGCAGCAGGGCAAGCCAGCACCTCCAATGCATACTGGCTAAGCTCTGGCCATGTATCCAGCTTAGAGACCCAAAACTTGAATGGGGAAGAGCCATCTGGGAGTACACTGAGAGGGAAAGACATGTAGTCTGTCACCATCTTACGGAAACGTTGCCTCCTGCTGACTGGAGCCGTCTCGGATGGTGTAGACATTTGTGGCGCTGCCACAAAACTTCGCCACATTTGGAACATACTGGTCTTGCCTTTTGAAGAGGTGCTGCTTGAGCTCCCTCTTGTTGCAGAGCTGTCTCCACTGCCTCGACGCACAGAGCTGCTTTGTAAAGCAGTAGCAGCAGCAGCAGCAGTGCTCTCGGCTGGAATGGAGAACATTATGGATTGCACCAGTGTGTCTTGGTACTCCCGCATTTTACGCTCCCGGTTCAACGGTGTGATGAGGCTTTGTAAGTTGTCCCGGTAGCGAGGGTCTAGGAGGGTGTACACCCAATAATCAGACGTGGTGAGAATGTGGGCGATGCGGCGGTCGTTTCTCAGGCACTGCAGCATGAAAATCAACCATGTGCTGCAGACTCCCAACTGGCCAAGAAACGCTGTCCCCTGCAAGAGGCGTAATCTCTGCCTGCTCTGCATCACCCCACCCTCGCTCTACATACTGACTAGAGCGTTGTGTACCTCCCTCTGGAGCGATGTCTTCCTCCTCCATTGACTCCTCCTCATCCTCCTCACAAAGTGAGCCCTGCAAAGCCCTTTGGGAGGAACCACGTTGCGCTGACTGTCCAAAGGTGATGGAATTTGTGTCTCCTCATCCTCCACCTCTTCCAAAACCTCATCCCTTAGTGCTTGCAGTGTTTTTTGAAGCAGGCAGATAAGGGGGACAGTCAGGCTGACTAGTGCATCATCTGCACTCGCCATCCGCGTTGACTCATCAAACGCACGCAAAACGTGGCAGATGTCCGTCATAGAGGCCCACCCAGTAGTGGTGAAGTGTGAACGGCGCAAATTGCGAGTTGATTGCGCCTGATGCAGCTGATACTCCATTACTGCTGGCTGCTGCTCACACAACCGCTCCAACATATGTAACGTGGAATTCCACCTGGTGGGTACGTCACATATGATGCGATGTTCAGGAAGGCGAAATCTGCGTTGCAGAGCTGCAATGCGCGATCTGGCCATGCTGGAACGTCGCAAGTGAGCGCACTCTAGGCGGACCTTGTGCAGCAGTGCATCAAGATCCAGATAGTCCCTCAAAAAACTCTGCACGACCAAGTTGAGCACATGTGCCAGACATGGTATGTGAGTGAGGTTGCCAAGGCCCAGAGCTGCCACCAGATTTCGGCCATTGTCACACACTACCAAGCCTGGCTGGAGATTCGCTGGCAAAAACCACACGTCGCTCTCCTGCTTGATGGCATTCCAGAGCTCCTGCGCTGTGTGGCTTCGATTCCCCATGGAAATTAATTTCAGGACGGCCTGTTGACGTTTGGCCATGGCTGTGCTCATATCGGTCGCATCAGGTAAGCGTTCACGGGTCCATGTGGAGGTAGACCGTGACGGCTCCTGCAGCGATGATTCTGAGGAACTGGAGTAGGAGGAGGAGTCAATGTGGACAGACTTGATTCCTGCAATCCTTGGAGTTGGCAGAACACGTACAGCGCCACTCGCAAGATCTGTACCCGGCTCCACAACATTGACCCAATGGGCAGTGAGGGAATGGTATCGTCCCTGGCCATGGGTACTGGTCCACGCATCGGTGGTCAGGTGGACCTTGCTACTGACGGCGTTTAGTAGCGCATGTTTAATTTTTCCCTCAACATGCTTTTGCAGACCAGGGACGGCTTGCCTGCTGAAATAAAATCGGCTGGGCACATTGTATTGTGGGACTGCCAATGCCATTAAGTTACGGAAACTGTCAGTCTCCACCAGCCTGAATGACAGCATTTCAAGGGACAGGAGTTTTGCAATGCCAGCATTCAGAGCCTGTGCTCGTGGATGGTTTGCCGAGTATGGCCATCTTTTATCCCATGCCTGTGCTACCGATGGCTGTTTTGTGGCCTGGGAGTGTGAGGATGACAGGGAACTTGCAGCTGTGGGTGGAATAACACTGGGTCTCTGGACAACAGTGACAGAGGTTCTTCCATGGCGATCCTGTGAGGAAGCCGAACCAGCTGTGTGTGAGCTGGAGGAAGAGGCTCCAACACGAGCTGAAGATGTAGGTGCTGCTGTAGGTTGGCCTACATCTCCAGTGTGTCTTTGTAACTCAACCACGTGCTTTGACCGCACATGTTTCCACATATTTGTGGTATTAAGGTTACTGACACTTTTACCTCTTTTTACTTTTTGATACACAGCTTGCATTTGACATAGCAAATATCATCTGCAAGTGTGTCAAAAAAGGACCACGCAGTGCAAGTCCTGGGAGCGCCCGTTTTGGCTGTTGGAAGAGAACTGCTACGAACGGGTGCCAAACTGGAGGCTACAGGCAACCGAGTCTGCAGCCTACCTCTCCCTACTGTTTGGACCGTTGGGGCAATCTCTTCCTCAGAGCTGCTACCACCACCTTCCTGTTCCTCACGCCATGTTGGGTCTTGGACCTCATCATCTCCACTACCCTCTTCCAACACCTGCTGCTGTTGTGTGGTCTGGCCAGCACCAATGCTCAACAGAAACTGGCACCTGAGTCTCATCATCATCAGATGCGTTCTGCGGTGTGTGCTGACCATCGGCACTGGCTCACCCGCCTCTTCACATTCAGAGAGACACAGCTGTTGCGCATCACTGCATACTGCCTCTTCTTCACATTAAGAATGCTGCTTGGCTGGGCCCCTGTTTGCAAGCCAACAGATTCTGAGAACAGAAGCAGAGACTCAGCTGGCTCCAGTTCAGAACTCTCTGACTGCCTGGGCAATTTGGCAGGCGGTGAAGAGACAGATGGTTGTTCAACAGTGCTGTGGTCCTGAGAGGAGGTGGAAGCAATTGAAGTCGATGCATTGGCTGCCATCCAACCAACAACGGCTTCAATTTGTTCTTCCCGCAGCAGGGGGGTACGCTGAGCTCCTACAAAAGTGCGCATAAAGGAACGCTCACGGGGAAAACTGGTGGATGCTGTGTCACTGGGTGCGGCAGCAGCCACAGAATCCCCACGTCCTCTCCCTGCTGAAACTCCACGGCCACGACCATGTGCCTTACTCCCTGCCTTCTTCATCTTGGTAGATTGATAAAGAAAGTCAGAAAAGTTATAAGGCCTAAGTGTGGTTATTCCTCAGAGACTGCAGTGAACACTGCAGACAACTGTTCAGTAGCTGTGAAAGGCCCCTTTGTGTACTTCTATAGTGTTTGCAACCAATGTATTGTATACGGATGGAAGCGCGTCACACTAATAGATTAGATTTTTTTCAAATATAATGGAGCAGCACCAATTAGAGAAAAATGTGAAGGATGAGGCAGTGACACACGCTCAGCAGACTACAACCAGCAGTGGTTGAAGAACTAACTGGAGCGTGATCTGCACTCAAAAAATCAAAACCTCACAGACTGCAGTGAACACTGAAACACAACTGTTCACTATCTGTGAAAGGCTCCTTTCTGAACTTCTATAGTGTTTGCAACCAATGTATTGTATACAGATGGAAGCGCATCACACTAATAGATTCGATTTTTTTCAAATATAATGGAGCAGCACCAATTAGAGAAAAATGTGAAGGATGAGGCAGTGACACACGCTCAGCAGACTACAACCAGCAGTGGTTGAAGAACTAACTGGAGCGTAATCTGCACTCAAAAAATGAAAAGCTCAGACTACAGTGAACACTGCAGACAACTGTTCAGTAGCTGTGAAAGGCCCCTTTGTGTACTTCTATAGTGTTTGCAACCAATGTATTGTATACGGATGGAAGCGCGTCACACTAATAGATTAGATTTTTTTCAAATATAATGGAGCAGCACCAATTAGAGAAAAATGTGAAGGATGAGGCAGTGACACACGCTCAGCAGACTACAACCAGCAGTGGTTGAAGAACTAACTGGAGCGTAATCTGCACTCAAAAAATGAAAAGCTCAGACTACAGTGAACACTGCAGACAACTGTTCAGTAGCTGTGAAAGGCCCCTTTGTGTACTTCTATAGTGTTTGCAACCAATGTATTGTATACGGATGGAAGCGCGTCACACTAATAGATTAGATTTTTTTCAAATATAATGGAGCAGCACCAATTAGAGAAAAATGTGAAGGATTAGGCAGTGACACACGCTCAGCAGACTACAACCAGCAGTGGTTGAAGAACTAACTGGAGCGTGATCTGCACTCAAAAAATCAAAACCTCACAGACTGCAGTGAACACTGAAACACAAATGTTCACTATCTGTGAAAGGCTCCTTTCTGAACTTCTATAGTGTTTGCAACCAATGTATTGTATACAGATGGAAGCGCGTCACACTAATAGATTAGATTTTTTTCAAATATAATGGAGCAGCACCAATTAGAGAAAAATGTGAAGGATGAGGCAGTGACACACGCTCAGCAGACTACAACCAGCAGTGGTTGAAGAACTAACTGGAGCGTAATCTGCACTCAAAAAATGAAAAGCTCACAGACTACAGTGAACACTGCAGACAACTGTTCAGTAGCTGTGAAAGGCCCCTTTGTGTACTTCTATAGTGTTTGCAACCAATGTATTGTATACGGATGGAAGCGCGTCACACTAATAGATTAGATTTTTTTCAAATATAATAGAGCAGCACCAATTAGAGAAAAATGTGAAGGATGAGGCAGTGACACACGCTCAGCAGACTACAACCAGCAGTGGTTGAAGAACTAACTGGAGCGTGATCTGCACTCAAAAAATCAAAACCTCACAGACTGCAGTGAACACTGAAACACAACTGTTCACTATCTGTGAAAGGCTCCTTTCTGAACTTCTATAGTGTTTGCAACCAATGTATTGTATACAGATAGAAGCGCGTCACACTAATAGATTAGATTTTTTTCAAATATAATGGAGCAGCACCAATTAGAGAAAAATGTGAAGGATGAGGCAGTGACACACGCTCAGCAGACTACAACCAGCAGTGGTTGAAGAACTAACTGGAGCGTGATCTGCACTCAAAAAATCAAAACCTCAAGACTGCAGTGAACACTGAAACACAACTGTTCACTATCTGTGAACGGCCCCTTTCTGTACTTCTATAGTGTTTGCAACCAATTATAGTATAGGATGGAAGCGCGTCACACTATAATTTCTATTGAATGGAGCAGCTAGAAGTACTAAAGAAAAAAAAAAAAGAGTCTTAGTGACACGTGCAGATGCCTACAGACAGCGTTGGATGCAGAGCAAACTGCAGCGTCACCTGCACTCTCACACACACACCTTGCACAGAGCTGTTAAAACAAAACTGCAAGGCAAAAGGAAGCTTTACACAGCGGTTGGTAAACTAGCCTGCCTAAAGCAAAGTACACAAAATCGCAATCTCTAACTGTCCCTCAGAGTCAGCAGAGCAGCGTTCTGTCCCTAACTGAGTTCACAGCACAGTGACGCTAAAATGGCGGTGGCGCCTTTTATAGTGCATTCTGACATCATTTCAGCAGCCAATCACAGCCATGCCATTAGTTAAGATGACCGCAGCATTACAGGATGTGCCCACACTTCATAAGATTCCTCATTGGCTGACTAAAATCACATTGCCTCTCAAAGAATTATGGGAACTTCCGATTCCGGTATACGATATAGGAAAAATATACGGAACTAAGTATCGGAATTCCGATACAGCAAATATCGGCCGATACCCGATACTTGCGGTATCGGAATGCTCAACACTACTAATCACTAATACCGCACGAGGAACGGCGTAAAAAATAAAACCAATTCTTCACCTTTTGTGGATTTGTTCATTGTGCCTCCCAAAGATCGCAGTAAGGCGATCACAGTGGTTCCCCCCCACATATGGGATAACAGCGTACTCAGGACAAATTGCACATCAACTTTTGGGGTCCTATTTCTCCTGTTACCATTATAAAAATAAAAATTTGGGGACAAAAAGGTCATTTTTGTTGAAAAAAATATGATTTTTTTATTTTCATGGCTCTACGTTATAAACTTCTGTGAAGCCCATGGGGGTTCAAAGTGCTGACCACACATCTAGATAAGTTCCTTGGGGGGTCTAGTTTGCAAAATGGGGTCACTTGTGGGGGGTTTCTACTGTTTAGGCACATCATGGGCTCCCAAGCACGACATGACACCCGCAGACCATTCCATCAAAGTCTGCATTCAAAAACAGTGCTCCTTCCCTTCCGAGCTCTGCCATGCGTCAAAATAGTGGTTCCCCCCCTCATTTGTGTTATCAGCGTACTCAGGATAAATTGCAAAATAGATTTTGGGGTCCTATTTCTCCTGTTTCCCTTATAAAAATAAAAATTTGGGGCAAAAAGATTATTTTTGTGGAAAAAAAATGATTTTTTTATTTTCACGGCTCTATGTTATAAACTTCTGTGAAGCACTTGGGGGTTCAAAGTGCTCACCACACATCTAGATAAGTTCCTTTCGGGGTCTAGTTTCCAAAATGTGGTCACTTGTGGGGGGTTTCTACTGTTTAGGCACATCAGGGGCTCTCCAAACGTGACATGACACCCGCAGACCATTCCATCAAAGTCTGCATTTGAAAACAGCGCTCCTTCCCTTCTGAGCTCTGCCATGCATCAAAATAGTGGTTTACCCCCACATATGGGGTATCAGCGTACTCAGGACAAATTGCACAATAACTTTTGGCGTCCTGTTACCCTTTGGAAAATAAAAATTGGGGTGGAAAATATATGATTTTTAATTTTACGGCTCTACGTTATAACCTTCTGTAAAGCCCTTGGGGGTTCAAAGCTCTCACCACACATCTATATAAGTTCCTTGGGGGGTCTAGTTTCCACAATGGGGTCACTTGTTGGGGGTTTCCGCTGTTTAGGCACACAGGGACTCTCCAAATGCGACATGGCGTCCAATCTCAATTCCAGCCAAAAAAAGTCAAATGGCGCTGCTTCCCTTCCGAGCTCTGCCATGCGCCCAAATAGTGGTTTACCCCCACATATGGGGTATCAGCGTACTCAGGACAAATTGCACAATAACTGTTGGCATCCTTTTATCATTTGGAGAATAAAAATTGGGGGTGAAAAGATCATTTTTGTGGAAAAAATATGATTTTTAAATTTTACGGCTCTACGTTATAACCTTCTGTGAAGCCCTTGGGGTTCAAAGTGCTCACCACAGATCTAGATAAGTTCCTTGGGGGGTCTAGTTTCCAAAATGGGGTCACTTATGAGGGGTTTCCACTGTTTAGGTACATCAAGGACTCTCCAAACACGACATGGTGTCCGCTCTCGATTCCAGCCAATTTGACATTCAAAATCTCAAATGAGCTCCTTCCATTCTGAGCACTGCCGTGCGCCTAAAGATTGGTTTTCCCCCACACATGGGGTATCAGTGTACTCAGGAGAAATTGTACAACAAATATTGTGGTTCATTTTCTCCTGATATCCTTGACAAAATTTAAAAAATTGTGTCGAAAGAAAAATTTTGGGAAAAAAAAGTTAAATGTTCATTTTTTCCTTCCACATTGCTTCAATTCTTGTGAAGTACCTAAAGGGTTAATAAACTTCTTGAATGTGGCTTTGGACACCTTGAGGGTGCAGTTTTTAGAATGGTGTCACTTTTGGATATTTTCTGTCATATTGACCCCTCAAATTCACTTTAAATGTGAGGTGGTCCCTAAAAAAAATGGTTTTGTAAATTTTGTTGGAAAAATGAGAAATTGATGGTCAACTTTTAACACTTATAACTTCCTAACAAAAAAAAATTTGGTTCCAAAATTGTGCTGATGCAAAGTAAACATGTAGAAAAATTTATTTATTAACTAATTTTTGTGACATATCTCTCTGATTTAATGGCATAAAATTAAAAGTTTGAAAATTGTGAAATTTTCTAAATTTTTGCCATATTTCCATTTTTTTCATAAATAAACACAAGTTATATCGAAGAAATTTTACCACTATCATGAAGTACAATATGTCATGAGAAAACAGTCAATCGCCAAGATCTGTTGAAGCGTTCCAGAGTTATAAGCACATAAAGAGACAGTGGTCAGAAATGTAAAAATTGGCCTGGTCATTAACCTACAAAATGGCTTGGTCATTAAGGGTTAATCTGGTTGACTGGGACTACAGTTGTTGTAGATATGTGTCTGCTGCTAGAACTCTGTGTAGCATTGACCTGGTCTCTAATCTGAGCTGCTGTAAACCTGCGATTTCTGAGGCTGGTGACTCGGATAAACTTATCCTCAGAAGCAGAGGTGACTCTTGGTCTTCCTTTCCTGGGGTGGTCCTCATGTGAACCAGTTTCTTTGTAGCGCTTGATGGTTTTTGCAACTGCACTTGGGGACACTTTCAAAGTTTTCACAATTTTTCGGACTGACTGACCTTCATTTCTTAAAGTAATGATGGCCATTCGTTTTTCTTTACTTAGCTGCTTTTTTCTTGCCTTTATACAAATTCTAACAGTCTATTCAGTAGGACTATCAGCTGTGTATCCACCAGACTTTGCACAACATAACTGATGGCCCCAACTCCATTTATAAGGCCAGAAATCCCACTTAATAAACCTGACAGGGCACACCGGTGAAGTGAAAACCATTTCCGGTGACTACCTCTTGAAGCTCATCAAGAGAATGCCAAGAGTGTGCAAAGCAGTCATCAAAGCAAAATATGGCTACTTTGAAGAACCTAGAATATAAGACATAATTTCAGTTGTTACACACTTTTGTTAAGTATATAATTCCACATGTGTTAATTCATAGTTTTGATGCCTTCAGTGTGAATTTAAAATTTTCATAGTCATGAAAATACAGAAAAATCTTTAAATGAGAAGGTGTGTCCAAACTTTTGGTCTGTACTGTACATGGGAGCTTTTCACAACCTGATGGCCGCCATTTCAAGGTACTTGGTCCTCAGCTGCCACTATTTCTCCCGGTGTACCGTCCCAGCATTACGCAGAGCACGTGTTCAACAACATTACCCGTGCCCTCAACAATACTGTTGCTGAGAAAGTCCACCTAACCACGGACACATGGACAAGTGCTTGTGGGCAGGGACGGTACATCCCGGTGATGGCACACTGGGTTAATATAGTGGAAGCCGGGATCCAGTTGGTCCTTAGGATGGAACACATTGCGGACCCTAGGTCAGTCAGGGTAGCCCCCACAGTGTACAACTCCTGCACCTCATACTCCTCTTCCTCCTCTTCAGCCTCCATCTATGAAATGACATCAGGCACAAGCTGGAAGCACTGCAGCATTGCCTCAGCCAAGCGGCAACAGGCTGTGCTGAAGCTAACATGCTTAGGTGACAAACCGCACAATGCTGAAGAGTTGTGGACAGCTCT
Organism: Oophaga sylvatica; assembly: GCA_033576555.1. Classification (NCBI taxonomy): domain Eukaryota; kingdom Metazoa; phylum Chordata; class Amphibia; order Anura; family Dendrobatidae; genus Oophaga; species Oophaga sylvatica. The sequence continues at coordinate 313,138,658 of JARQOD010000005.1, read as the reverse complement.
GAAAGAGCAGGCAGATAGGTGGCTGACACTGCTGAACCTACAGCCAGGCATGGTCATGTGTGACAATGGCCGGAACCTGGTGGCGGCTCTCATGCGAGCTCACATACGTACCATGCCTGGCCCATGTGCTTAACCTCGTTGTTCAATGTTTTTTTTAAAATCTACCCAGAGCTGCTGGATCTGCTTGTGAAAGTATGCCACCTGTGTGCCCATTTTAGAAAGTCAGCTACAGCTTCCACTGTCCTTGTCGTGATTCAGCAGCGTTTACAGCTTCCGGCTCACCGACTAGAGTGTGATGTCCCCATGCAATGGAACTCTATACTGCATATGTTGGAAAGGATTTCTGAGCAGAAGAGAACAGTTGTTGACTACCAGCATCAACAAGGCCCTCGGTATTCAGTTCAGACTCCTCACATAATACCTCAGGAGTGGACATGGATGTCAGACATATGTGCCATACTACAAAACTTTGAGGAGTCCACCAAGATGGTGAGCGGCGATAACGCCATGATTAGCATCACTATCCCACTTCTCTGTATTCTGAAAAGCTGTCTGTTCACAATGAAAAAGGATGCATTCCAGGTGGAGCACGATGAGATGGAGCAAGGAACCATACAGGGTGATTACACACAGCCCAGCATTCTGGCCTTGCATTCAATGCATAGACAAAAAGTATGGCAGTATCAAATAAAGAATAATGGAAACTTTGGTTCATGTGGCCATCCAGTACGTTGATTCAAAGAGTTATTGGAGTGTGTGTAACATTGGGGCAGGGCAGGCCTTGCATTCAATGCATAGGCAAACAGTATGGCAGTGCCAAATAAAGAATAATGGGAACTTTGATTTAATGTGGCCATCCAGCACGTTGTTTCAAAGGGTTATTGTAGTACGTGTAACGCTGGGGAAGGGCAGGCCTTGCATTCAATGCATAGGCAAAGAGTTTGGCAGTACCGAATAAATAAAAATGGGAAATTTGCTTTAATGTGGCCATCCAGTAAGTTGATTCAAAGGTGCAGCCAGGGCAGGCCTTGCATTCAATGCATAGGCAAACAGTATGGTAGTACCAAATAAAGAAAAATGAGAATTTTGCTTTTGAGTGTCCATCCAGTACGTTGGTTCAAAGGGTTATTGGAGTGCGTGTAACGTTGGGGCAGGGCAGGACTTGCATTCAATGCATTGGCAAACAGTATGGCATTACCAAATAAATAATGGGAACTTTGCTTTCATGTGATCATCCAGTACGTTGGTTCAAAGGGTTATTGGAGAGCGTGTAACGTTTGGGCAGGGCAGGCCTTGCATTCAATGCATAGGAAAACAGTATGGCAGCACCAAATAAATAAGAATGGGAACTTTGCTTTAATGTGGCCATCCAGTTCGTTGCTTCAAAGAGGTATTGGGGTGCGTGTAACTTTGGGGCAGGGCAGGACTTCATTCAATGCATATGCAAACAGTATAGCAGTACCAAATAAAGAATAATGGGTACTTTGCTTTCATGTGGCCATATAGTATGTTGGTTCAAAGGGTTATTGGAGTGCGTGCAATGTTGGGGCAGGGCAGGCCTTGCATTAAATGCATAGGCTAACAATATGGCAGGACCAAATAAAGATTAAGGGGAACTTTGGTTTCACGTGGCCAACCAGTAAGTCTGTGCAAAGGGTTATTGGGGTGCATGTAACTTTGTGGCAAGGCGGGCCTTGCATTCAATACATAGGCAAACAGTATGGCAGTACCAAATAATAAATAATGGGAACTTTGGTCTCATGTGGCTATCCAGTGCGTCAGTTCAAATGTTTATTGGGGTGCGTGTAACTTTGGGGCAAGGAAGGCCTTGCATTCAATGCATATTCAAGCACTATGAGAGACCCACTTTCTTATAATGGAAACATTTTTTCATGAGGCCATCCTGTACGTCTCGTCAAAGGGGTATTGGGGTGTGTCATAATTTTTGGCAGCCCAGCCACTCACTTCATAGGCAATAACAGTATAGGAGACCCATTGTTTAATAATAAGAACAACAAAGCATAGCCAGCTGATGGCCCTTTAAGAATATTAATGCCGCCTGATGCCCCTATAAAAATAGGCTTTGTGACTTTCAGAGTCCCTCCTTCATAAATGAAACAGGATGTGTCTGATGATGTGTCACACACCACATGGCCAGCTAAGGTTGTTAAATGCTAAATGACATTTCCCTGTGAATGTATTTGTATTGGTTGAAAGCAATGCTAAAGTTGAAAACGCATCAAAAACGCTTCATGGGAACATAGCCCAAGTGGTGGAGGTACATTTTTTGGGGGGCTTATTTATTTTGCCTTAAATACAAATCATTACCCTGGAAAGGATGCTCCTTAACATTTTTTCCAGGAAAATCCATTTTGGTTGTGTTTTTGTATGTTTTTGTGTGTGCCTGTAAAAGTGGCATAACACTCTGACAACATTGTTCACAGCAGTGACCTAGGAGTCAGAAATGCTTCCAGGGGTCTTACCCATAATGTTCCCATGTCATTTGAGCATTGTTCCAATAGATTTCTGACGTTTTGATACCCTAAAAATACCTCTGGGGGGGTCGCGGCAAAAAAGCTCAAGTTTCCCATAGACTTACATTGGGCTCGTTGCTTGCATCGAACACCCGAGCACTCCAATTTGCTCGACCCGAACAACGAGCACCCGAGCATTTTAGTGCTCGCTCATCACTAGACCCCACTACCCATAAGAGGCTACACTCTACAGGAGAGAGAGAGACCCTGCTGACCATAAGAGCTTACACTCTTCGGGAGAGAGAGTGGATCCTATTGACCATAGGAGCTTACACTCTTCAGAAGATAGAGACTTACCAAGTAACTTTGGAGATGGAAAACAACTCTTCCATACAAACTGTGCTCAGCTCGGAAAAGCTGATCTGTGATGGTCCAGCACTGACCATCACTGAACAAGGCATGATAATCTATAAGATGACAAATCTGAAGATTATTATGAGAAGCCCATGTGACCACACAAAATTACATTAGCCATCTCTCTGATGCTTCATCAGTTTTGGAAATGGTGATGGGGAAGTTTATTTTTGTGAACTGTGAATTGAATCTCAAAATGTTCAAATTAATGTGAAACAATCCACTCATCTGTAGTAAATATCTAGTATGAAAGTTGGTTTATATGCACATGGACCAATAAAAGCACATCTGCTAATGTAATGATTACTACCTCTAAACATGCTCACAATACTGGGTCAAGTATCAGGAGCTACAGTGAATCGTTATACAGATAGGACCTATTTCATGTCATTGGTCACGTGACTAAGTTTATCAGGTATTTTTAAGGAACAGCTGCAGCATTTCAATCATTGTGAGGTCTGGACTTTGATGGGTACATTGCAACACCTTGATTTTGACGTAGATTTGCTGGTGTGCTGGTATCATTGTCCTGTTCGTGACCCTGTTTTGGCCAAACTTTTGCTTTTGTACAGATGGCCTCACATTTGACTCTAGAAAACTATGGTATACAGTGGAGTTCATGGTTCATATACTGCAAGGTGTTCAGGTCACTTGGCTGCAATCAAGCCCAGATGATCTCAAAATAAATTTCAGTTGGACGTAGATAGTGGATTGATCTGGTCTGATGCTCCTCCACCAGCAGCCTGTTTTTAGACAGTACATCTATGCAGTCTATGAGAAAAGCTGCTCTAGTGAGTGCAGCATATGAATTTGTCATACACATATATTAGTAAGTGTACACACATCTGTTAAAATACAGATAAAATGGCTAAGCCTTTGTAACTGAAGCCTTTAGAGTCTGAGCTGTAGCACATGAGTTTTTTTGCTGTTTTTGTGAGCACTGCACAGTCTGACCTTGGAATGAATTTGCAAGGATGTTCACTCTAGTGAAGATTGTCAACTGCCTTGAATATTTTGCACTTGTGAACCATCTTTCTCACTCTAAAGTAGAATGATGGACTCCAAATGGTAAAATGGAATGGCTTGGTAACCCTTCCAAGATTCATGGGCAGTTACATTTGCTTCTCTAAAATCATTGCTGATGTCTTTCCATCTTGGCATTGTGTTATAACACATCTGAATGCTCCAGATCAGTAAATTTCTGTTTTTATTGATATCGTAAATCTTTCTGATGAACACTTAATCAAGGGCATTTGATTAGCAGCACCTGGCTGTTACTTACACACCTAATTCCTACAAAACCACTAAGGGCATACTTAATAATTTTTCACATATGATAATGAAATACCATCTATCATAAATTCACATTAGTGTACACCACTGAGATTGATTTGAGTTTAGTAGTGAAGGGAAACAGTATCAGAATGTGAGTAAAACATATCCTTTATTATTACAATTAAAATTCTAAAATATAAAATTTAATATGATATAAAATACATCAACTATCCCCCCACCAATTGTGCTTAGGTAGTCATAACAGTTATGCTTAGGTACAGCTGCTATTCAAGCTGATACGTTATGCTCAGATATCTACAGTATCATAAGCAGCTATTCATATACCCCTGATTTATTGAAGGCAAACAATTTGGCCAAACAGAGACAAAAACTAAAGTCCCCTTATAATGATTATCCTCCATCCCATAGTCCAATGCCCATATACCCATCATACATATCCTCCATCCCATAGTACAGTGCCCATATACTCATCGCACATCCTCCATCCCATAGTCCCGTGCCCAAATACCCATCATAAATATTCTCCATCCCATAGTCCAGTGCCAATAACTCATCGCACATCCTCCATCCCATAGTCCAGTGCCCATAACCCATCATACATATCCTCTTTACCATAGTCCCGTGTCCATATACCCATCACACATACTCCATCCCATAGTTCCATGCCCATATAGCCATCACACATCCTCTATCCCATAGTCCCATGCCCATATACCCATCATACATATCCTCTATCCCATTGTCCCAAGCCAGGTGGCGCTGAGCAGGGAGCTCCTGGAGAAGTGCTGTTATGTAACCTGGCAGTGTGACTCTGTGTGCGGTCACTGATGTTCTTTGCAATTTCTACGCCGTAACAGTGCGCATGGCAGTAATAGAGGAGGGGTGATTGATTTCTGTCATGTGCTCTCTGCTCCTTTCTGGGGGCAGACAATGGCTGGGAGCTTATATTCCCAGGGATGCTAAATTTCTCCCACCCAGTCAGTGTCTGCTGAGGTGTTCTGGAGTGGGAAAACTGTTGCTCATAGCAACCAATCACAGCTCAGCTTTCATCTTTTAAACAGCTCTGATAAAATGAAAGATGCTTAGTGATAGGTTGCTATGGGCAACCAGGCAGTGTAACCTGTTGTGGTCAGGAAGCTGTGCCTATGAATATATATATATATATATATATATATATATATATATATATATACAGTACAGACCAAAAGTTTGGACACACCTTCTCATTTAAAATTTTTTCTGTATTTTCATGATTATGAAAATTGTACATTCACACTGAAGGCATCAAAACTATGAATTAACAGATGTGGAATTATATACTTAACAAAAAAGTGCGTAACAACTGAAATTATGCCTTATACTCTAGGTTCTTCAAAGTAGCCACCTTTTGCTTTGATGAGTGCTTTGCACACTCTTGGCATTCTCTTGATGAGCTTCAAAAGGTAGTCACCGGAAATGGTCTTCCAACAATCTTGAAGGAGTTCCCAGAGATGCTTAGCACTTGTTGGCCCTTTTGTCGAGCACTCTACGGTCCTGCTCACCCCAAACCATCTCGATTGGGCTCAGGTCTGGTGACTGTGGAGGCCAGGTCATATGGCGTAGCACCCCATCACTCTCCTTCTTGGTCAAATAGCCCTTACACAGCGTGGAGGTGTGTTTGGGGTCATTGTCCAGTTGAAAAAAAATGCTGGTCCAACTAAACGCAAACCGGATGGAATAGCATGCCGCTGCAAGATGCTGTGGTAACCATGCTGGTTCAGTATGCCTTCAATTTTGAATAAATGCCCAACAGTGTCACCAGCAAAGCACCCCCACACCATCACACCTCCTCCTCCATGCTTTATGGTGGGAAACAGGCATGTAGAGTCCATCCATTCACCTTTTCTGCGTCGCACAGAGACACGGTGGTTGGAACCAAAGATCTCAAATTTGGACTCATCAGACAAAAGCACAGCTTTCCACTGGTCTAATTTCCATTCCTTGTGTTCTTTAGCCCAAACAAGTCTCTACTGCTTGTTGCCTGTCCTTAGCAGTGGTTTCCAAGCAGCTATTTTACCATGAAGGCCTGCTGCACAAAGTCTCCTCTTAACAGTTGTTGTAGAGATGTGTCTCCTTCTAGAACTCTGTGTGGCATTGACCTGGTCTCTAATCTGAGCTGCTGTAAACCTGCGATTTCTGAGGCTGGTGACTCGGATAAACTTATCCTCAGAAGCAGAGGTGACTCTTGGTCTTCTTTTCCTGGGGTGGTCCTCATGGGAGCCAGTTTCTTTGTAGCGCTTGATGGTTTTTGCATCTGCTCTTGGGGACAATTTCAAAGTTTTCCCAATTTTTCAGACTGACTGACCTTCATTTCTTAAAGTAATGATGTCCACTCGTTTTTCTTTACTTAGCTGCTTTTTTCTTGCCATAATACACATTCTAACAGTCTATTCAGTCGGACTATCAGCTGTGTATCCACCAGACTTCTGCACAACACAACTGATGGTCCCAACCCCATTTATAAGGCCAGAAATCCCACTTATTAAACGTGACAGGGCACACCTGTGAAGTGAAAACCATTTCCTGTGACTACCTCTTGAAGCTCATCAAGAGAATGCCAAGAGTGTGCAAAGCAGTCATCAAAGCAAAAGTGGAAACTTTGAAGAACCTAGAATATAAGACATAATTTCAGTTGTTACACACTTTTTTGTTAAGTATATAATTCCACATGTGTTAATTCATAGTTTTGATGCCTTCAGTGTGAATTTACAATTTTCGTAGTCATGAAAATACAGAAAAATCTTTAACTGAGAAAGTGTGTCCAAACTTTTGGTCTGTACTACAGTACAGACCAAAAGTTTTGACACACCTCATTCAAACATTTTTCTACATTTTCATGACTATGAAAATTGTACATTCACACTGAAGCATCAAAACTGAATTAACACATGTGGAATTATAACTTAACAAAAAGTGTGAAACAACTGAAATAGTCTTATATTTAAAAAATTTAGACTGAGAGTCCTCAGTGTTGATACCTTTTAATGCTAACTGAAAACATTAAAAGGTATCAACACTGAGGACTCTCAAGTCTAATATTTCTATCTACTGGCAACACGTACGAAGATACACATCTTCCTATATCTATATCTAGGTTCTTCAAAGTAGCCACCTTTTGCTTTGATTACTGCTTTGCACACTCTTGATGAGCTTCAAGAGGTAGTCACCGGAAATGGTTTTCACTTCACCGGTGTGCCCTGTCAGGTTTAATATGTGTGATTTCTTGCCTTATAAATGGGGTTGGGACCATCAGTTATGTTTTGCAGAAGTTTGGTGGATACACAGCTGATAGTCCTACTGAATAGACTGTTAGAATGTGTATTATGGCAAGAAAAAAGAAAAGAAAAACGAGTGGCCATCATTACTTTAAGAAAAGAAGGTCGGTCAGTCCGAAAAATTTGGAAAACTTTGAAAGTGTCCCCAAGTGCAGTTGCAAAAACCATCAAGTACTACAATGAAACTGGCTCACATGAGGACCGTCCCAGGAAAGGAAGACCAAGAGTCACCTCTGCTTCGGAGGATAAGTTTTTCTGAGTCACCAGCCGTAGAAATCGCAGGTTTACAGCAGCTCAGATTAGAGACCAGGTCAATGCCACACAGACACATCTCTACAACTACTGTTAAGAGGAGACTTTGTGCAGCAGGCTTTCATGGTAAAATAGCTGCTAGGAAACCACTGCTAAGGACAGACAACAAGCAGTAGAGACTTGTTTGGGCTAAAGAACACAAGGAATGGACATTAGACCAGTGGAAATCTGTGCTTTGGTCTGATGAATCCAAAGTTGAGATCTTTGGTTCCAACCACCGTGTCTTTGTGCGACGCAGAAAAGGTGAATGCATGGACTCTACATGCCTGTTTCCCACCGTAAAGCATGGAGAAAGAGGTGTGATAATGTGGGGGTGCTTTGCTGGTGACACTGTTGGGGATTTATGTAAAA
>JARQOD010000005.1:312954844-313130397 GCA_033576555.1 Oophaga sylvatica | reverse complement strand
TGCCCCTGTGTTACGGGGGGTTCAGAAATGTCGTTTTTCCCCTGCGTGTGAACGGCAAAAAGTCCTGCTCCCTCCCCTGCTCTTTCATCCCGGGGCTACAACACCGCCAGTTGTTGCTCGGAAGTGCTGTTAGCACAGTGAAACTTCTCCTGTTTTACTGGGGTTCAGTAATGTCACTGTTCCCCTGTTGTGTACGGAAAAAAGTCCTGCTGCCCCACCATGTTCTTTCTACCGGGGCTCAACCCCGCCAGTTGTTGCTCGGAAGTGTGTTAGCACAGTAAACCTTGCCCCTGTGTTATGGGTTCGAAATGTCAGTTTTCCCCTGCTGGTAAAGGGCAAAAAGTCCTCTGCCTCCCCATTTTCCCTTTTCCATCCCGGGGTACAACACCGCCAGTTGTTGCTCGGAAGTGCTGTTGGAACAGTGAACACTTGCCCTGTGTTCTGGGTTTTCAGAAAATGTACTGTTCCCTTTTACTGTGTAAAAGGGAAAAAGCCCTGCTCCCTCCACATGTTCTCTTCTACCCCTGGGCTCAACCACCGCCGTTGTTGCTCGAATGCTTTTTGCACAGTGAACATTTGCTCCGGTTATGGGGTTCGTATGTCATTTTCCCCCGCTGTGTTTACGAAAAAAGTCCGCTGCCTCACCTGTTCTCTTCTCATCCGGGGCTACAACACCGCCAGTTGTTGCTCGGAAGTGCTGTTGCACAGGCCCTTTGCTCCTGGTTATGGGTTCGTAATGTCAGCTGTTCCCTGCTGTGTGAACGGCAAAAAGCCCTGCGCCCCCCCCCATGTTCCTTCTCACCCCTGGGTTTTAACCTGCGTTTTTGTCGGAAGGCTTTTTGACAGTGAACACTTGCCCCGTGTTACGGGGGTTCAGTAGTCAGCTTTCCCCCTGCTGTGTGAAGGGCAAAAATCTTCTGCCTCCACATGTTCTCTTCTCATCCCTGGGCTACAACACCGCCAGTTTTTGCCGGAAGTGTTTTTGCAAGTGAACACTTGCTCCTGTGTTAGGGGGTTCAGTAATGCACTTTTCCCCCTGCTGTGTAAACGGCAAAAAGCCCTGCTGCCTCACCAGTTCTCTTCTCATCCCTGGGCTAAAAACCCCCGCCGTTGTTGTGGGAAAGTGCTGTTAGCACAGTGAAACTTGCTCTTGTTTTATGGGTTCAGAAATGTCAGGTTCCCCCTGCTTTTGAACGCAAAAAGTCCTGCTGCCTCCACCATGTTCTCTTCTCATCCCTGGGCTACAACACCGCCAGTTGTTGCTCGGAAGTGCTGTTAGCACAGTGAACACTTTGCTCCTGTTTTAAACTGGGGGTTCAGTAATGTCAGCTGTTCCCCTGCTGTGTGAACGGCAAAAAGTCCTGCTGCCTCCACCATGTTCTCTTCTCATCCCTGGGCTACAACACCGCCAGTTGTTGCTTGGAAGTGTAATTGGCACGGGTACTCACTCCTGCCAAGACTGGTTACAGCACGCCATCTGTTTCCTGTCAGTGTAAACGTCACTTAGCCTCCAATAAGTTGTCCTGTCGTGTTGCGGTCGGGTTAGCCAACTCTATGGTGCTTGGAGTTTAGGTGCTTCCTATGTGTGCTGCGGGATATGCAAATAAAGGCTGTTTCCGTTGTGGCAATAGGACAATCACCCACTGTAGTACTGTGGGATTCGGTAACTGCGGCCGGCTCGCGGCCTGTCAACTTAAATTTCCATGGGTACCTTCTGCTACCCGTCCGGGTTCCAGTACCGTCAGCTGGTTCTCCGCAGTGCCTTTGGCCTAGGTGCCTCCATCTCGGTATCCGAGTTCCAGCAACGTCTGTTGGTCCTTGGTAGTGCTTTGGAGCACAGATACCTCCTGCTTAGTAACCGTGTCCCAGTAACGTCAGCTGGTCCTCGGTTGTGCCATTGGCTCTTTTCCTTCTGCTGCCCCTCCGGGTTCCAGCACAGTCAGCTGGTCCTCGTTACTTGCATTGGCTCTTGTACCTTCTGCTACCCGTCCGGGTTCCAGTACCGTCAGCTGGTTCTCCGCAGTGCCTTTGGCCTAGGTGCCTCCATCTCGGTATCCGAGTTCCAGCAACGTCTGTTGGTCCTTGGTAGTGCTTTGGAGCACAGGTACCTCCTGCTTAGTAACCGTGTCCCAGTAACGTCAGCTGGTCCTCGGTTGTGCCATTGGCTCTTTTCCTTCTGCTGCCCCTCCGGGTTCCAGCACAGTCAGCTGGTCCTCGTTACTTGCATTGACTCTTGTACCTTCTGCTACATTTACAAATTGAAGATTTTTTCAATGCTTTTTTGGGTAATCACTCTGGATCTCCAACAATGAAGACTACGACCCTGATGACCACCCCGAAGAAGATGACGACCACAAGGACGACGAGCATCAAGCCAACCAGCCTAAACACCATCACAAAGAAGAAATAAAAGATTACCAAACAGGACTAAGAAGGTTAAGACAAACTACAAGATACAGAACAAGAGACTTAAGAACAATAAGCAGAAGATCAAAAAGCAGAAGAACATGAAGTATAAGACCAAAATGAAGAGCAAAATATATGCTCTAAATTCTAAGCAGAAGAAGACTAAGCAGTGTATGGGGGTGAGTCCGTTCCTCCTCGTGGTGCCCCTGGAAAATGCCTGCTGCTGCAGGCTAAACTGAACACGGACAAATACTGTTGTAATTTAAATCTTTTGTGACAGCAAGAACGGAAGGATGAAAAATTCATACTTTGACAGATTACAAGTACAGGATTCTCTGTCACAAATAAGAATATGATGAAGAAGATGAAGTACAATATGAATAAGAATAATAGTTTAATAAGAAGAATATGAGTAATGTTAACAAAAAGATGAATAGCAAGAAGTTTAAGAAGAAGATAAAGAAGGTGAAGATGAAGAATAATTTGATGAAAAAGATGATGCTGCTGAAGATTATGAAGGAGAAAGTGTGTCAAAAGTTAAAAAGGTGAAGAGCATGGAAGTTGTGAAATATACATATTTGCCAAAATAGAAAAAACGTTAACAACATTGTCAATTTCTTCGTCAATCCGAACATCTTTAAAAAAAAAATATTTATGCTATTCCATTTGATTGGGTTAAACATCTATGCCTTTAATGTCTCCTCAACCTTCCCAATACATTCTACATTACTCTTTGTTGTTTTCCTTCACGTACAATTAACCAACAAGGCAAGAATGGGGTTTTTTTAATTCCGATATTTTGTTCCCATAGACTTACATTGGATTTCCGGTATCGGTATCGGGTATCGCCGATATTTTTTGGGTATCGGCGATACAATTCCGATTCCGATACTTTTGGATATCGGAAAGTATCGCTCAACTCTAGTGATTAGGCAACTTTATTTTTCGGGTCGGTGCGATTACAGCGATACCAGATTTATACTCTTTTTTCATGTTTAGCTTCTGTCACACACTAAAAGATGCTTTTTTTTGGAAGAATTTTTTGTAAGAAATTTTTGCATCGCCGTATTTTGAGAGCTATAATTTTTTCATATTTCGTCCGACAGAGTTATCTGTGGGCTTATTTTTTGCGGGACGAGCTGACGTTTTTATTTGTACCATATTCGGGCACATAACATTTTTTGATCGCTTCCTATTCCGATTTTTGTGGAAGCAGAATGAACAAAAACCAGCAATTCAGGAATTTTTTTTTTTTCCTCCGTTCCGCGTGTGGTAAAATTGATAAAGCAGCTTTATTCTTTGGGTCACTACGATTACAGCGATACCTCATTTATATATTTTTTTATGTTTTGGCGTTTTTTACGCAATAAAAAATGTTATAGAAAAATAATTATTTTTGCATCAGTTTATTCCGCGAGCTATAACTTTTTTATTTTTTCGCTGATGATGCTGTATAGTAGCTTGTTTTTTGCGGGACAAGATGACGTTTTCAGCGGTACCATGATTACTTATATCCCACTTTTTGATCGCGTGTTATTGCACTTTTTCCAAGCGGTATGATGATACCGCTTGGAAAAAGTATAATTTACTACTTTTTTGTGTTTTTTTTTACGGCTTTCACTGAAGGGGTTAACTAGGATTATGCTTTTATAGATGGGATTTTTATGGACGTGGTGATACCAAACATGTGTATTTTTTTGTTTGTTTTTTTATTACATAGAAATGTGTATTTTTTAGCGGAATTTTTTTAAATTATTTTTTAATATTTTTTTTAATTTTTTTTTAAAAAATTGCTTTTTTTACCTTTTCCCTTTATGGTACTTTCACATTTTTACTTTTGATTTCAGTTACAATGCATTGCAATGCTGCAGCATTGCAATGCATTGTACCTATAGTGAAAACTGCTGTGACCATGGTCACAGCGGCTTTCCGTAGCTAGATGACCCGGAGGTTGTCATGACAACCCCCGGGTCATCAAGGCAGAGATCGGGCCCTGCAAATACATTGCGGGGCGCCGATCTGAGGCAGAGGGAGCTCCTGACCCTCTGCCTCTCCCCCTGAGCGCTGCGATCGCGCTCGATCGCAGCAGTCAGGGTTTTAACAGCAAGGGGCGGCGGGGGGCGCCGCTCCTGGCTGTCAGTGCAGGAAGAACGGCCACTGCAGCACTGAGCTCCTGCACTGATCGGGCAGAAGAGGCTGAAATTTCAGCCTCTTCTGCCTGATCGCTGCTGTGTTTGGTCAGTCACATTGACTGACCAATCACAGCGCTGTAGGTGTAGGGACCGACTGGAAAGGTCCCCGCACTGCTTGCTGTGCCTGTCAGCTGTCTGTGACAGCTGTCGGCACTGAACTACCACTGCATGTTTACACGCAGTGGTAGTTCAAAGGCATGACGTGCACAGTCCGTCATGGTGCCAAAACTGACACCTTGCCATGACGGACTGTGCATGTCAGTGGACATTAAGGGGTTAAGGGCATCTCTAAGCTGGTCAAAGTTTGCCTTCCTAAAGTTCAGTGTTTTTGTGATTCCCTGAGAAGTCCCCTTAGCGAAAGACAAGTGAAACTGTTCAATATTGTGGTCGCTATTTCCTATATGCCCGATTTGCAGATTTGTTATTCTGTCAGGTCCATTAGATAGTATAAGGTCTAAAAGTGCTGCTTCTCTGGTTGGATTCTGCACCAATTATGAAAGATAATTTTTCTTGGTTATTAGTAGAAATCTGTTGCCTTTATGGGTTTCACACGTCTCTGTTTCCCAGTTAATATCCAGGTAGTTTAAGTCTCCCCATAACAAGGACCTCATTATGGGTTGCAGCTTCATCTATCTGCCTTAGTAGTAGGCTTTTCCATGATCTCTGTTACTGTATTTTCCGGCGTATAAGACGACTTTTTAACCCTGAAAATCATCTTAAAAGTCGGGAGTCGTCTTATACGCCGGGTACGGACTGGGGAGTGGGGGGAGTGGTCCCGATGATGAATGGAGGGGGCGTCTCAGAGGGAAGGTGTTGTTACCTCATCGTATTAGTGCGACTTTCTGCGGGTCTAGGCGCTGGGGGGCGGCGTTGGCGGCTCCTCTTTCAGCATCCTGGTGGGCTCTGTGCTGGGGGACGGCAGCGGTGGCTCTTAGTGCAGAGTTGGCGCTCTTCAGGCATTTCCTCAATCGCCGGAGGCCCCAGCAGCTCCATTGGCCTCCGGGAAAATGGCCGCTGCATGCTAGCTTCAGATCTCGTCTCAAGATCTCGGGAGACGAGATCTGAAATTGAGCATGCGCCGCCCTCAACGGCCATTTTCCCGGAGGCCACTGCATCGCAGCAATGAAGCTGCCGGGGCCTCCCGGGGGTTGAGGAAATGCCTGCAGAGCGCCGAATCTGCGCAAGCAGCCACTGCCGCCATCCCCAGCACAGAGCCCCAGGCTGAACAAAGAGGAGCCACGCCGTCCCTCAGCACAGAGCCCCCCAGGCTGCTGAAAGAGGAGCCGCCGCCGCCGGCCCCAGCGCCTAGACCCGCAGAAAGCAGCAATAATACGATGAGGTAACAACACCTTCCCTCTGAGACGCCCCCTCCATTCATAATCGGGACCACTCCCAGCATATAAGATGACACCCGGCGTATAAGAAGACCCCCACTTTTAAGAAGATTTCATATTTTGAAGGAAAAGTTGGGGGTTGTCTTATACGCCAGGTCGTCTTATGCACCGGAAAATACGGTATATTTGGGGATTTGTAACAGACCCCAATGAGAATTTTGTTACTATTTTTCCCCTCCATGTATTTCGACCCATATAGACTCGACATCCTCATTCCCTTTGTTAATATCCTCCCTTAAAGTGGACAAGACTTTCCATAAAGACAAACCCCTCCTCCTCGCCGATTTTTATGATCTTTTCTAAACAGACTGTAACCATGTAAGTTAATTGCCCAGTCATAGCTTTCATCTAACCATGTCTCAGTCATTCCCACTATGTCATAGTTACCTGTAGATATTTCTGCTTCTAGTTCTTCCATCTTGTTTGTCAGGCTTCTGGTGTTTGCGAGCATGCAGTTTAGAGGATTTTGTTTTGTTACAATATCCTCCCTATGGATTGTTTTAGAAATTGTCTTACCTCCCTTCCGAGTATGCTGTCTTGGGTCTTCTTTGTCACACCTCATATCCTTCATCAGCATATTTTCTGGCTTCATGTTCGTGTCTAACGTTTTTCTTCCCTTCCCCTCTTCTTCTAGTTTATCGCCCTCCTGATGAAAGTAGCGAGTCTTCTGGTGAATGTGTGTTTCCCAGGTTTGTTGAGGTGTAGTCCGTCTCTGGCGAGGAGTCCGTTGTACAGGTAATTCACACCGTGGTCCGGGAATCTGAATCCTTTTTGTCTGTTCCATGTTCTGGTGCCATGCCGTATTGATTGCATGGGGCGCTATATATGTAACCACTTCGCACCTATAGTTCTTCACATGTTTCCTCATGAATTATATTATTTTTAATATAATTTGCATGTATTCAACTATATTTTATTTAAATAACTTGAGTACCATTGAGAACGCTCTTAACCATGTTAACATCTCCAGCACATTTATCACCAGTAGAGTCCTTTACATATGAACTTAACTACCATGGATCAACAATAATTTTGTCTTTTATATTCAGATATTTCTACAGGTCTATATAATTAGTTTTTGGTGACTACTGACTACGATAACAGAACATATTTTCTCACATGGAGCTCTGTGACTTAGGCCATTTTTGTAGGTGATTATGCACTAGTATAACGGATCAGTCAAGTGCATGCTGATTTTTGTCTTCACAAAGACCACCGGTCCTTATAAAAAATTGTTGGTATTACATACCGATAATTAGTTCGATAATATAGCTGTCTGAATCCGGCCTTAAAGGAAACCTGTCACTAGTTTTTGGCTTATAAACCATCCTTATCACCTTTAAAATCATGTAAATGTGGTTTTTACAACCCCTTTATATTTTCGTACTCATGCATACCTCTGAAAAAATGTTTCATACATGTCCCACCCTGCATGTTAATTGTGTGCTCCAGTCCGATGAGTAAATTCTGATTGCGATCAGTGCCACTACAGTCCCTTCAAACACCACCTCTTCTATCTGGATAGAAGTGGATGATGTCTTTATCTCATCCATACAGTGCTTGAAGTCTTGCACAGGTGATGGGGGACATTATTACAGGCAGGAACCAGCACAGAGGACAGAAAGGGGCCAGGAAAGAGAAAATTATTACAGAAAAAGGCCAACACGAGGACATTATTAGAGGAAGGGGTCAGGACAGAGGTAATTCTTACAGGAAAGAGCCAGGATGGGGTACATTATTGCAAGATGGAACCAAGATTGAGGATGTTCTTACAGAAAGGAGCCAGGATGGGGACATTATTACAGGAAGGGTCCAGGACAGAGATAATTCTAACAGGAAAGAGCCAGGATAGAAGACATTATTGCAGGAAGGAGCCAGGAAAGGGAGCATTATTACAAGATGGAGTCAGAATGGGGGACATTATCACAGAAAGGAGCCAAGATGGGGACATTATTATAAGAAGATGCCAGGATGGGGGACATTATTAGGGGAAGGAGCCCAAGATGGAAACTTTAATACAGGATGGAGGACTTAATTATATTAGTACGGTACATGGATGTGCGAACACATGTCTTTACTCTTTATAGGATTTAGAACGCTACATGGACCCATACATTTGATCAATGTGCAGGTGGGGTCCATGTGCAAATTTTGCATCGGGCCCATAGGACTCTATTTATGTTACTGGGTGTATGAATATAAATATTTAAACATATGATACATTTTACAATGTACACAATGTTTCCATAGTCGTAGGTGGACCTTTATATATTAACAATTACCACACATGTCCACTGACACAAGCAATAAACATCTGTTTACAAAACATCTTTGTTATACAATATATTGAAATTGAATCATAAAATTGTCTTTCTGTTTTCATATAAAAAAAAGTTGTTAAAAATTAATATTGAAAAGGTCATTTCAGTGTAAGGTTATTGAATAAAGTTTCACGTTATGTCCTGGAGAGCTACTCCGAGTTGAAGAACAGTTTGATGCCATAAGGGCAAAATATGGAAAGTAGAGAAGAGTTCACACTTCATGGAACATATTGATTTAAATAAATAATGCTTGCGGTTAGGAATTACAATGAAAACAAGCATGCCCTTTCCAAGAAGAGAACTTTTATGCGACTTTTTGAACTGTAGTCATACTTTACTTTACATATCACTGAAATTAGGCAAGCGGTGTAATATTACATGGTATTAAGTGCTGACTATCTGCCTTCAGTTTATTTTTTCATCTTCCTTATCCCTTATGTTCTCTAGAAATAAATGTTGACATTATGGATTACATGAGATCCAGCTGTGCTATCTATACATACATTAGAAGTTCAGTCCTTCTATATAAACAATTATTACTAATATAAGCGAATAACCTCTGTAAAATTAATATTGTGCCTAAAAATAACTTTCTTTTGTTTATTTTTATAAAATTCCAGTTTTTTTTGTTTTGCTTTAGAAGAAAATAAATGACCATACTTGTATTATGACATTCTTGGAGGATATTAGAAATATAAGGCAAATTATAGAAAGGCATTTAGCATACAGCTCAACTCAACTAATCTCATTAAACTCATCATGAATAGGTTGTCCACTACTAGACAACCCCTTACTAATAGCTCCACTGTGCAGCAAGAAAATTATATACTTACGTCCCGGACTGGTACTAAATTTCTGATTTTTTAAGGCAGTCATGGGACATAAAAATGGAATGTAACTTCTACAGTCAATCAGTGACGATTGATCAGATGCAGCCAACGTTTTTATTGGTACCATTTTCGGGCTAATGACCTTTTTTGATCGCTTTCTATTCTGATTTTTGGGAGACAGAATGAACAAAAAACAGCAATTCAGGAATTGCTTTTTTTTTTTTTATACTGTTCCGCATGTGGTAAAATTGGTAAGACTGCTTTATTCTTCGGGTCAGTACGATTACAGCGATACCTCATTTCTATCGTTTTTATGTTTTGGCGCTTTTACACAATAAAAACTATTTTATAGAAAAAAATAATTATTTTTGCATCGCTTTATTCTGAGAGCTATAACTGTTTTACTTTTCCGCTGATGGAGCTGTATAGTTGCTTGCTTTTTGCAGGACAAGATGACGTTTTGAGCGGTACCATTTTTATTTACGTCCGTTTTTTTTATTGCGTTTTATTGCACTTTTTGTTAGGTGGTAAGATGATAAAGCATTGATTTTTCCCTCTTTTTTTTATTTATTTCTTACGGTGCTCAATGAAGGTGTTAGCTAGTGGGACAGTTTTATAGAGCAGGTCATCACAGACGCGGCGATACCAAATATGTGTACTTTTATTGTTTTTTAATTTACATAAATTAATGTATTTATTGGAAAAAAATGTATATTTTTTTTTCTTTATATTTTAAAATATTTTTACACTTTGTAATTTTTTTTTTTTTACTTTTTTACATTGTCCCAGGATGGGAGATTACTTTATAACATCAGATCGCTGATCTGATGTTCTACAATGCAGGGCATCAGATAAGCGATCTGACAGGCAGGGAAGGAGGCTTCTTAGGATCTGCTCTCTGCAGGCACTGGGAAGCCACCTTACCTGCAGGACTCACAAGGATCCACGGTCGCTTTGCGTTGTCCTGATGGAAGCGCACAGGGAGCCCCCTTCCTGTGTGATGCTCCTCTATGCCACTGTCACTACTGAAAGTAGCATCAGAGGGGTTAAATGCCCACGATCAGTGCTAGTGAGTCGCACAACACCAGGGTTATGGGGTACTCGGCACCGAGCCCATTGAAGTCTATGGGGAATGTCACAAGTAGCACAGCTCGGTCCGTTGCCCTGGGCGCTCATTCAAAGGGGGATATTTACAGGGGATTGTAGTAATAGTTCGTGACGCCACCTGTGGTTTCTGATCAAGGTGACCAGCGCTGCAGGGTGAATCCTCGGAGGGGTTGTTACTGGGCAGCAAGATGTTAAGTCTTCCACAGGTAAGACTAGTCCCTCTAAGTATATGGCGGTGCAGGGTGCAGGGTAATAAGGCAGACACACACAAATCAGTCTCTTTCCATACCTTTACTGGTGGTATTTGCAGGTATGTCCCGGGAAGCTGCTCAGGGTGGAGGATGCACATCCACGTAATCACTGAGTAGGTTAAAGGCCTCCTTACTTCTTAATATGTGAGTTTCCAACCTGCCTGAAGCGAAGTTCAACTCTGTATAGAACAGCTACGCCCGGCCGACATTGTGGTGGAGCCTTCTTTTGGCAAGAACTCAGTCTATAGCTGATCAGGCCCGACTCCTGTTCTCCCTGACTCCGGTTACGTATCAGCACTATAGGGCTACCCTCTGTGACTTGAAGTCCAGCAGGGACTCCGGTGTTTCTCCCACTAGCCGTGAAGGTTCTAGCAAGTCTTCGGACCCGGTGTCCGGTTAGCAGAGTGGAGGTGCTATGTCACCTATGGCACTCTCTCCTTTAGTCACCACTCGCCCGTCGCCCTACTCTCACCCTTAACATAAGCACGGGTAGCAGTAGGTGTAGTCATCAGCTTCTTTCTTTCCACAGCTCACTGACCGTTTCTCAGTTAACTCGATGTTCTAACAACTGTAGTCCCCTTCCTTCTTTTCCTTCAAAGACTCTGTCCAGAGTGGCTATCAGGACCTTCCGTCAGACTGATTTCATGCTCGCTCCGAGAGTCACTTTCCACATGCATAGGAACTAACAGTCCGTCTGTTCTGAGGTAAACAGCTTGCAATCTTTCTGCTTCTGTCTCATCTGACAGGAAATCTCCGTCTGTCTGGCTAGTATGACTCACTCCTGAATCACACCAAGGCTTGTCTCGTCTCTGACAGGAACTGATCTGAGCTCTGCTACGTCTCCCACACCCTTAAATAGTCTAAGGTTCCCTCTGGTGGCAATACTGGGAAGTGTGTGTGTGAATGAATATCAGGATTTGTAATTACCTTTTCTGTGCATTCTCCTGGGAACATGTGTACCAAGCGCAGCTGGGCCACACATCCCCCCCTAGTTATCGTCAGCACTCCCGGGCTGAAAAAGGAAAAACAATTTTTATAAGAACATCAACAACATAACTCATCCCTTGCGGGAGGTAAGGACACTTTAACGTTACACTGTGTACAAATTGCAAAATGGAAAAACATCAAAATATTTTTCACAATAAATACAATATTCTTGTGGAGGAGCCGCACCAAAAACCTCCCACGTGGGTCCTGGGTGGGCTGCAGGACTTCATTGCTGCAGACCTCACTCAAGGCCACACCATACGGGTTTTTCTTCTGAGGTTAGTATGGCTTTATGTAAAACCAAGATGGGACACCGAAGTGTCAACTATTTACAATTAAAGTTCTGTGCTGCAAGAGTCCTCAGCACGCAGTCCTTGCATAAACATTTCACATTATACTTCACATTAATACTTTGTTACTCATTACCCAACTGGGGTATTCTACTTCAAATTATGCATACTATGCAAACATCATCACATATTATCAATAAAGTGCAAATTCCTCTTTAACTTTGTACAGATGCAGTAAACCCTGTCTGGGTCCTACTGTTCTTCTTTGTAAATAGCAGTGACTTCTTCCACACCTGGGGCTGGAAGTAAGCGGTGCGATCTGGAACACATCACTAACATATCATGTCCTGCTACCTGTGTCTGGGTAGCCACAGTCCTTGTTTCACTCTTGCGATTGCTTTTGCGACTTGCTGGAGGCCTTACAGGTGCCTCTTCTAAGTACAGGTCTTGCTCAGTAGGGGTCGCTGTTGCAGCATAAGATGCTGGACAGGAAGTAGGTGCGCGCAGTGGCTCAATTGGGAACGCAATAGGCTTTTGCGATGCAGAGTAGGATGCAGGTGTGCAGCCTAGCGCTGATGTGGTTGTGACTTGGGACACTGAGACACGGGGTACATTGCCGGCTTCAGGGACGGGGTCGCTGACACGGGAGACATTCAAGGCATACCACCCCTTAAGACCCCAGTGTCGCGTGTAGGTGACTATATCCCCTATCAAGAGATCCCTTCCCGGGTGCCCCTCTGGCAGGTGAGACTCCACATCCCTGCGGTTGACGAATACCTCCTGGTACAGGCCTGGCTCATGGATGAACCCCCAGCCTCCCGGAGTTTAAAGTCTCTAATGGCCCCCTGGCGCCACGGTTCCCGGAGCGTACCTTTATCTCTCCTGACGTTTTCTTTATCAGCGAGAAACTTCTGGTACCTCTGGCGAAACTGCTGCACCTCTCTCTGCTCCTGCTGCCGTCGCTGCTCATGCTCGCGGCGACGCCATTCATTCTCCAGCTGGGCGGCGTATTCCGCGTCGTCCAGGAGCTCCATCTCCTCCCAGTCGATCTCCATCACGGTCGGCTGGGTCTCCTCCGTCGTCCCTACCGGGGGACTGCATTCCGCTGCGGCCTCCAGGCCTGGCTGGCACTCCGGTGCGGGCAGGGCCTCCTCAGCCTCCTTCTCTCCCGCCGCGTCCCCGGCGGAGTCAGGATCAGCACTTTTGGAGCCGGCCTCCGGTTTTTCATCAGCCGCTGGCAGTGGTGGCGCAGGTTGCAGCTGCGCTTCTGGAGGGGAGAGCGTTGCGTCCCACAGCAGCCGCTGTTTCAGGGCATGCCAGCTTTGCTCTATCACCTCCGTCTCTGCGCGGTGTCGGGCTATCACTTCCAGCACCGCATCCACCTCCTCCACTTTCTGCATTCTTCGGTCGGTCTCCCGACCTGGGGACGGCTCAGGCACAGGCAGTAGCTCTTCAGGGGAACGGGGTCTGCGCACCGCCGTTCCTCCACACAGCGTCTCCTGTCCTTCCGCCATCTCACTCCAGGCCAGACTGTGTTTTCCATCTGGAACAATCTGGTCTCTTCCGTGGAGGCGAGACTTTCGCTTCCTCTTCTTGGCATAGAGGATGAAGAGGAGGCGGATCTCCCTTGCAGTAGGGCAGGCTCTCACATTATAATAGCATTTAGACAGGGTGCCCATAGCTTTCGCGCCACAGGGGGGGCACGCCCACGAATGCACGCCCACCTTCTTCACCAGCGCCTCAGGGCGCGAATATGGTGGCAAAATGGCGGAAAATGGCGCCAAAAATCAGAAAAACTGCACAGTCTTTTTGCACAAAACAGTCCACTTAGGCACACAGGACTTACATGTAGTAAGCTTCGTATCCTGTTCGTGACGCCAAAGATGAGTCGCACAACACCAGGGTTATGGGGTACTCGGCACCGAGCCCATTGAAGCCTATGGGGAATGTCACAAGTAGCACAGCTCGGTCCGTTGCCCTGGGCGCTCATTCAAAGGGGGATATTTACAGGGGATTGTAGTAATAGTTCGTGACGCCACCTGTGGTTTCTGATCAAGGTGACCAGCGCTGCAGGGTGAATCCTCGGAGGGGTTGTTACTGGGAAGCAAGATGTTAAGTCTTCCACAGGTAAGACTAGTCCCTCTAAGTATATGGCGGTGCAGGGTGCAGGGTAATAAGGCAGACACACACAAATCAGTCTCTTTCCATACCTTTACTGGTGGTATTTGCAGGTATGTCCCGGGAAGCTGCTCAGGGTGGAGGATGCACATCCACGTAATCACTGAGTAGGTTAAAGGCCTCCTTACTTCTTAATATGTGAGTTTCCAACCTGCCTGAAGCGAAGTTCAACTCTGTATAGAACAGCTACGCCCGGCCGACATTGTGGTGGAGCCTTCTTTTGGCAAGAACTCAGTCTATAGCTGATCAGGCCCGACTCCTGTTCTCCCTGACTCCGGTTACGTATCAGCACTATAGGGCTACCCTCTGTGACTTGAAGTCCAGCAGGGATTCCGGTGTTTCTCCCACTAGCCGTGAAGGTTCTAGCAAGTCTTCGGACCCGGTGTCCGGTTAGCAGAGTGGAGGTGCTATGTCACCTATGGC
The DNA here is from genome assembly GCA_033576555.1 of Oophaga sylvatica. Taxonomy (NCBI): domain Eukaryota; kingdom Metazoa; phylum Chordata; class Amphibia; order Anura; family Dendrobatidae; genus Oophaga; species Oophaga sylvatica. The sequence continues at coordinate 313,116,018 of JARQOD010000005.1, read as the reverse complement.
ACTCTCTCCTTTAGTCACCACTCGCCCGTCGCCCTACTCTCACCCTTAACATAAGCACGGGTAGCAGTAGGTGTAGTCATCAGCTTCTTTCTTTCCACAGCTCACTGATCGTTTCTCAGTTAACTCGATGTTCTAACAACTGTAGTCCCCTTCCTTCTTTTCCTTCAAAGACTCTGTCCAGAGTGGCTATCAGGACCTTCCGTCAGACTGATTTCATGCTCGCTCCGAGAGTCACTTTCCACATGCATAGGAACTAACAGTCCGTCTGTTCTGAGGTAAACAGCTTGCAATCTTTCTGCTTCTGTCTCATCTGACAGGAAATCTCCGTCTGTCTGGCTAGTATGACTCACTCCTGAATCACACCAAGGCTTGTCTCGTCTCTGACAGGAACTGATCTGAGCTCTGCTACGTCTCCCACACCCTTAAATAGTCTAAGGTTCCCTCTGGTGGCAATACTGGGAAGTGTGTGTGTGAATGAATATCAGGTTTTGTAATTACCTTTTCTGTGCATTCTCCTGGGAACATGTGTACCAAGCGCAGCTGGGCCACACACTAGTACCAATTGTGGGCATTGCTACGGGGTGTCAGCTGTCACATACAGCTGACATCTGCACTGATCGCCGCGGCACTCAATGTGAGGCCACATGATCGGTGCGCCGTACTGGTACTGCTATTTGCAGGAGCGCAATTTCCGCAGAGCAGTACTAGTACAGCGCATGGCAGGATGGGTTTAAAGTTTTCCTTACATGGGGAGGTCCTTGCACACTTGGGGGTGAGGAACAAGTTTATGGAGAAACAGTTAAGATGATGGGGTGATCAGTGATCTGGACTTTGTAAGAAAAACCCTTTAAGTAATTCTGTCTGGAACTTGCACAGACAAGCCGGATCCAAAAAGATACCTATTCATACCATGATCATCCAGGATCACATTAAGTGAGATGTGGTGTGAGACGGCTTAAGTAAGGTGATTATAGGGAATCTGCCACCAGATTTTTGCAATCCCTTCTACTTAGATTATATCACCATATTCTGGGAGAAGAAAAGATGTCCCAGAAAAAAAAAGTAAGAACAGAGATCCAAGAAAAATGTAAGTTTTTTAATCAAATTCATATTGAATACAAAGACAAATTTGTAAAACATTAACCCCTTTATACCCAAGGGTGGTTTGCACGTTAATGACCATGCCAATTTTTACAATTCTGACCACTGTCCATTTATGAGGTTATAACTCTGGAACGCTTCCTGGGATCCTGGTGATTCTGACACTGTTTTCTCGTGACATATTGTACTTCATGATAGTGGTAAAATTTCTTCACTATGACTTGCGTTTATTTGTGAAAAAAAACGGAAATTTGGCGAAAATTTCTCAATTTTCCAAATTTGAATTTTAATGCCCTTAAATCACAAAGATATGTCACACAAAATACTTAAAAAGTAGCATTTCCCACATGTTTACATCAGCACAATTTTGGAACCAACATGTTTTTTTGTTAGGAAGTTATAAGGGTTAAAAGTTGACCAGCGATTTCTCATTTTTGCAACAAAATTTACAAAGATATTTTTTTTAGGGACCACCTCACATTTGAAGCCACTTTGAGGGATCGATATGGCAGAAAATACCCAAAAGTAACATCATTCTTAAATCTGCACCCCTCAAGGTACTCAAAACCACATTCAAGAAGTTTATTAACCCTTCATGTGCTTCACAGGAGCTGAAGCAACGTGGAAGGAAAACATGAACATTTAACTTTTTAGTCACAAAAATGATCTTTTGCAAACATTTTTTTTATTTTCACAAGGGTAAAAGGAGAAAATGGACACAAAAAATTATTGTGCAATTTGTCCTGAGTACGCTGATAACCGATATGTTGGGGGGAACCACTGTTTGGGCGCACGGCAGAACTCGTAACGGAAGGAGCGCCGTTTGACTTTTTTAAATCAAAATTGTCTGGAATTGAAATTGGACGCCATGTCGCGTTTGGAGAGCCCCTGATGCGCCTAAACAGTGGAAACCCCAAACAAGTGACCCCATTTTGGAAAATAGACCCCATACAGAACTTATCTAGATCTGTTGTGAGCACTTTGAACTCCCAAGTGCTTCACACAAGTTTATAATGCCCGGGCATGAAAATAAAAATCCTATTTTTTAGGGACATTTGAAGTCACTTTGAAGATTTTATATGACAGAAAATACTCAAAAGTGAAACCATTTTAAAAACTGCATCTCTCAAGGTGCTCAAAACCATATTCAAGAAGTTTCTTAACCCTTCAGGTGCTTCACAGCAATTTTTTGAATGTTTAAAAAAAACATACCCATTATGCACAAAACCTTTGTCACAGGACTTCTGAAAGACTAAGGAACCATCTTTTGCATGTCTGCTACAGCATAAGGAGTAAAGTCCAAGGGCAATTTGAAACTCTGAGGAAAACACTTACAGAAAGCACAGAGCAAAAATTACAACAATACTATAACAAACTACGGACCTTTCTGATTCAAAACAAGGAAAAGAAACTACACAGACTGCGCCTCCATTCCGGACTCTATACAAACAGATACAAAACAAAACCAAAACCTGACAACTCTGACAACCACTCCATTCCAGACACAAAAGCATCTAACTGTGTCATCAATCTTTCAGATTACAAACCCAACAAAGTGGAGCTTGCCGTGCTTTCTAGAGGACTCTCATTTTGTCCTACTAAGGCCCTGGATAAAACCGCACTCTGCAGTGATATGGAACATTTTTTCAGGAGACTGCGCCTGAGGGAATACTTCAATGATACAGAAGATTCAGAAAACACTCGGACTGAAGGAAAAGGGATCCCAACAACCAAGAAGAGGTCAGACTGAACACCTCCACCTGGACGTAACCCTCATTTGGATAAATATATAGACTCATTCAGACATTTGATAAAATCCACCATCATAGCCACCAACAAGAGACAAGCCTCCAACATCAGTGCCCAGGAGAGAAAGGCCATACAGTCTCTGAAAACCAACAAAGAAATCATCATTAAACCTGCTGACAAGGGAGGTGCAATAGTCATGATGAACACATCAGACTATATGAAGGAAGCAAACAGACAACTTACGGACACACGCTACTACAGAAAACTGGAGTCGGACCCTACACAGGACTATTACAAGGAACTAAGCAAGTTGGTATCTTGTCTGTCTGACAAATCCATAAGAGCTGATGACCTGATACCAGAAAGTCCAAGAACAGGGACGTTTTACATGCTTCCCAAAATCCACAAAGCTGGGAATCCAGGGAGGCCGATTATTTCATGTGTGGACACCCTTACTGAGCAGGTATCTGGATGGGTAGAGGGTATTCTTAAACCCCTGGTAAAGGATACACCCAGCTACATTCAGGACACAACTGACCTACTGAATAAACTAGCAGCAATAGGTCCCTTACCAGAAGGAACCATCCTGGCCACCATGGATGTGGAATCTTTGTACTCTAATATCCCACACCAGGATGGATTAAATGCCTGCAAAGTCTTCATGGGAAACACCGGGAATGATGCTGATTCTGTGGTGAAACTCACAAAATTCATCCTCACCCACAATTACTTTGAATTTGACAACAAGATATATCTTCAGGAGACTGGCACAGCTATGGGAAGTAAAATGGCTCCACAGTATGCAAATCTTTTCATGGCCAAGCTTGAAAGCGAATTTTTGTCCTCATGTCCCATCAGGCCTCGGGCCTACTACCGCTACATTGATGACATTTTAATCATCTGGACGGAGTCTGAACAACAGCTAAAGACGTTCCATGAACAGTTCAACCAATTTCATCCCACCATCAACTTAACACTTAACTACTCCAGCACTGAAATTAACTTTTTAGACACCACCATTAAGCTAAAGAACAATGAAATAGAGACATCCCTGTATCAGAAGCCAATCAACCGTCCAACATACCTTAAATGGGACAGTTTCCATCCAAAACACATAAAAAACTCTATTGTCTACAGCCAAGCCATCAGATACAATCGTATATGTTCCAACCCTATGGATAGAGATGAACACCTTATTCGCCTCAGAAAGACCTTTTTGAACCAGGGCTACCATCCAAGAACAATTGAGAACCAAATTACAAGAGCCACCAGAATATCAAGGAATCACCTGCTACATTACAAAGCTAAAGAAGAAAATAACCGGGTGCCTCTAGTGGTCACCTACAATCCAAATCTGGAGATACTAAGGGGAGCTGCACGGAAACTACAACCTTTACTACAAAAAGATGCTCGATTGCAATCCATATTTCCAGACCCCCCACTACTATGTTTTAGGAAGCCCCCAAATCTAAGAAACATCATTGTCAGAAGCTCCCTGTCCTCCCCAACAGCTGCAGGAACCTTTCCTTGCAAACAGAAGAAATGCAAAACCTGTGCATCTATAATGACCACGGACAAGATAAAGATCCCCAACTCCCATCAGGACTACAAGATCCCAGGTACTTTCAGCTGCATCACATCTAATGTGGTGTACCTAATTATTTGTACGAAATGTCCAACTGGGGGTCTGTATGTGGGGGAGACCAGGCAAAAACTGAGAACAAGGATGAATTCTCATCGCCACACAATAAGAGAAAAAATAATGGATTTACCTGTGGCAAAACACTTTTGTATGCCCGGTCATAGCATGATGGATATGGGATTACTGGTATTAAAATCTAACTTCAAATCTGAGAAAGATAGAAAGATTTGGGAATATAAACTTATGATGACCTTTGACACTCTTAGTGCTGTAATGAATATATCACACGGATTCATGTCTGTGTACATCAATTAAGGAATCTGCTTCTCTGACCTTCTAGGGGCATCAAAACACAATACCAGACCCCAATCAGAGGGCAATAAAACTTTCTCTCCTTATCTATGAACTGTTCCAATATTTATGTTCATCCCTCTGCCATAATGACAGTTCTGATTCACGTCGCTTGTCTTACCTATTGCATTATTCCTGTGTCCTCTTGTGTATAAATATGTGATTCTTCAGTTTTTGTTTTAGTCTTTGCCTGATGAAGAGACCTGAGTAGTCTCGAAAGCTTGCAATTTGTTACCATCTTTTCAGTTAGCCATTAAAAGGTATCAACCACTGAGGACTCTCAAGTCTAAATATTTTTCTAAAAAAAAATGAACATTTAACTTTTTTTTCACAAAAAAATTAATTCAGGTCCAAATTTTTTTATTTTCCCAAGAGTAACAGTAGAAATTGGACCCCAAAAGTTATTGGGCAATTTGTCCTGAGTACGCTGATACCCCATATGTGGGGGTAAACCACTGTTTTGGCGCATGGCAGAGCACAGACGAGAAGGAGCGTCATTTGACTTTTTCAACGCAAAGTTGGCTGGAATTGAGATTGGAAGCCATGCCGTGTTTGGAAAGCCCCTGATGTGCCTGAACAGTGGAAACCCCCAAATTCAACCTCCAACCCTTTTCCCAACCTTAACCATAACCATAACCACAAACCTAACCTAACACACCCCTAACCCTAATCCCAACCCTAACCCTAATGGGAAAATATAAATAAATACATTTTTTTATTTTCTTATTTTTCCTTAACTAAGGGGGTGATAAAGGGAGGTTTGATTTACTATTTATAGTGGGTTTTTATAGCTGGCTTTTATATTTAGCAGCTGTCACACGCTAAAAAAAAAAAAGCTTCTTATTGCAAAAAATAGTTTTTGCATTACCACATTTTGAGAGCTATAATTTTTCCATATTTTGGCCCACAGAGTCATGTGAGGTTTTATTTTTTGGAGGGACGAGTTGAAATTTTTATTGGTGCCATTTTTGGGCACATGAAGTTTTTGATCACTTTTTATTACGATTTTTGGGAGGCAGAATGAACAAAAACCAGCAATTCATGAATTTCTTTGGGGGGAACGTTTACACTGTTCCGCGTGTGGTAAAATTTATAAAGCAGTTTTATTCTTTGGGTCAGTACGATTACAGCGATACCTCATATATATCGTTTTTATGTTTTGGCGTTTTTATACAATAAAAACAATTTTATATAAAAAATAATTAACTTTGAATCGCATTATTCTGCAAACTATAACTTTTTTATGTTTTCGCTAATGACGCTGTATGGTGGCTTGTTTTTTGCGGGACAAGATGCCGTTTTCAGCGGTACCATGGTTATTTATATCCGTCTTTTTGATTGCGTGTTATTCCACTTTTTGTTTGGCGGTATGATGATAAAGCATTGTTTTTTTGCCTTGTTTTTTTAAGGGGTTCACTAAAGGGCTTAACTAGTGGGACAGTTTTATAGGGCGGGTCGTTACGGATGCTGTGATACTAAATGTGTGTACTTTTATTGTTTTTTATTTACATAATAATAATGTATTTATTGGGGAAATATTTTTTTAAATTTATTTAGGGATTTTTAAAAAAATATTTTTACACATGTTTATTTATTTATTTACATTTTTACATTGTCCCAGGGTGGGACATTACTATATAATGTCAGATCACTGATCTGACACTTTTCATAGCACTGTGTCAGATCAACAATCTGACAGGCTGTGCAGGAGGCTTGCCGATGCCTGCTCTCAGCAGGCACTGACAAGCCACCTCCCTGCAGGACCCGAAAGAACCCCGCAGCCATCTTGGATCCGGGGGCCTGCAGGGAGGAGGCCTTCGGAACAACGCAATCACATTGCGTTCTGAGGGTCTCAGGGAAGCACAAAGGGAGCCCCCTCCCTGCGCGATGCTTCCCTATTCCACCGGAACGATGCGATCATGTTTGATCTCAGTGTGCCGGAGTTTAAAGTGCCAGGAGCAGTCCGTGACCACTCCTGGCACTTATTGCAGGGTGTCAGCTGTGAGAATCAGATGACACCCGGCCGCAATCGGCCACGATTACACAATGCATAGTCCATAGCGATGGTATCGCAATCCTTCATACAAGCTTGAAATTTTAGGTAGCAAGTAGTGTTGAGCATTCCGATACTGCAAATATCGGGTATCGGCCGATATTAGCTGTATCGGAATTCCGATTCCGAGTTCCGATATTTTCGTCTTATCGGATACCGGAATCGGGATTGTCACTGTCACTGTCACTGTCAGTGTCCGTCGGTCGGGTCTGTCAGGAGTCAGCGGCACTTACCCGGCAGAAGATCTCCGGCGGTCACGTCCTGCACTGCTTCATGGCCGCCATCTTCTTTCCCCGGCGGTCACATGCAGTTTCTCGCGATAACTGCAGTGACTGCTGGGTAATCCCGGCCGTAAAGCAGTCAGTCCGATGACGTCACCGCCGGGGAAGCAGGTAATCAGCTGTGCTGCGTTGCAATGACAGGCTCTGCCTGTCATTGCGATGTAGCAGAGCTGGATCGTCGTGGGACTATCGTTATGGACTGCGTCGGACAGGTGGTATACTGTTGGTTTGTTTTTTTTTCTTTTTTTACAGGAGATCGATGGCGTCGCAGGAATGAGTGTATAATAAAAGAAATGAAAACTGTGTTGTCTCTTTTATTTCATTAAAATACTTTTTTCTTGCTGTGTCTTTTTTTTATACATTTAATAACTTTCGGATTAATAATGGATCGGTGTCTTATTGACGCCTCTCCATTATTAACCGGGCTTATTGTCACCGTGCAATCAACGGTGACAATAACCCCTTATTACCCCGCTTGCCACCGCTACAGGGCAAGTGGGAAGAGCCGGGTAAAGTGCCACAATTGGCACATCTTTTGATGCGCCAAATGTGGGGCTGCTGTAGCCTGGTATTATCAGGCTGTTGAGGGCCAAAATCCATGGGCCTTGACAGTCTTTTAATACCAGGCCGCAGCAGTCTGCATTTTACTTGGCTGGTTAACAAAAATAGGGGGGATCCCCACGCCGTTTTTTTTTCGAGGGGATCCCCTATTTTTGTTAACCAGCCAAGCTAAGCAGACTGCTGTGGCCTGGTATTATCAGGCTTGCAAGGTCCATGGATATTGGATCCTTACCAGCCTGAAAAACCAGGCCTCAGCGGTCTGCTTCATCTGGCTGGTTAACAAAAATAGGGGGGACCCCACGCCAATTTTTTTCAAGGGGATCCCCTATTTTTGTTAATCAGCCAAGATATGCAGACTGCTGTGGCCTGGTATTATCAGGCTGGCAAGGTCCATGGATCTTGACTCCTTAACAGCCTGAAAATCCAGGCCTCAGCGGTTTTCTTCATCTGGCTGGTTAACAAAAATAGGGGGGACCCCACGCCAATTTTTTTCGAGGGGATCCCCTATTTTTGTTAATCAGCCAAGATATACAGACTGCTGTGGCCTGGTATTATCAGGCTGGCAAGGTCCATGGATCTTGGCTCCTTAACAGCCTGAAAATCCAGGCCTCAGCGGTTTTCTTCATCTGGCTGGTTAACAAAAATAGGGGGACCCCACGACAATTTTTTTCGAGGGGATCCCCTATTTTTGTTAATCAGCCAAGATATACAGACTGCTGTGGCCTGGTATTATCAGGCTGGCAAGGTCCATGGATCTTGGCTCCTTAACAGCCTGAAAATCCAGGCCTCAGCGGTCTGCTTCATCTGGCTGGTTAACAAAAATAGGGGGACCCCACGCCATTTTTTTTTCGAAGGGAACCCCTATTTTTGTTAATCAGTTCCCTCTGACGTCACTGATTGTGTCCCTGGCTGACCTGAAGTGAAAGTGGAAAGCAATCAATTAAGCTTTCCACTTAAGGGCCCGTCTCACATAGCGATATCGCTACCGAGATCGCTGCTGAGTCACTAGTTTTGTGACGCAGCAGCAAGCTCACCAGCGATATCGCTGTGTGTGACATTCAGCGACGATCAGCCCCCCTGCCGGGTATCGCTGATCGTCGCTGAAATGTCAGGACCTTTGATCGCTGGTTTCCCGCTGACAGGCACACATCGCTGCGTGTGACAGGCGGGAGACCAGCGATCCGCTGGTAACCAAGGTACACAGCGGGTTTCCAGGCGCGGGGCTGTGCCTAGAAACCCGCTGTGTACCTTGGATACCAGCGCCCTGATGCAGGGAGCTGGTATCCAAGGTACACAGCGGGTTTCCAAGCGCTGCGCGGTGCCTGGAAACCCGCTGTGTACCTTGGTTACCAGCGGATCGCTGGTCTCCCGCCTGTCACACGCAGCGATGCGTGCCTGTCAGAGGGAAACCAGCGATCAAAAAAAGGTCCTGACATTTCTGCGACGATCAGCGATACCCGGCAGGGGGCTGATCGTCGCTGAATGTCACACACAGCGATATCGCTGGTGAGCTCGCTGCTGCGTCACAAAACTAGTGACTCAGCAGCGATCTCGGTAGCGATATCGCTATGTGAGACGGGCCCTTAAGCGATGTTACCCGCAGTGTCGCTGTCCCAGATCGCTGCCTGTTTGGCAGCTCAGCAGCGATCATGTAGCGATACACCAGCGATCCTGACAAGTGCATATCGTTGTCGGGATCGCTGGTGTATCGTTATGTGACACCCAGCCTTTACTCTCCTGTCAGGCAGGAGAGGAACTCATTCATTTGGGGTTTACTGTGAGGCTGCAGCATTAGCTGCGGTCCTGCAGTAAACATTAACCCTTTCTGAAGGATTACACCGTGGGACCTGACTGTGCATGGGATAGGTAAGAATAATTTTGCTTTTTTATTTTATTTTTATTACAGGAAATGGTTTTTGCAGTAAAATAAAAGATGGTCAAAAACATGTGTCTTTATTTCATTAAAATGATTTTTAATTAAAGTGTGTGTGTTTTATTTTTATTTCATGCAATAGGATTAATAATTGATAGTTGTCTAATTGACAGCTCTCAATTATTAACCTGGCTTAAGGTCACCTTTCAATAGCAAGGTGGCTTTAACCCCATATTAACCCATTCGCCACCGCTACAGGGCAATGGGAATAGACGGGCAAAGTGCCAGAAAGGGCGAATCTAATTATAGATTTGTCTTTCCTGGGGTGTCTGGGGGCAGATGTTAGTAGCCGGGGGGGGGCAAAAATAATGGTCCCTCTCTGGGCTATTATTATCTGCCCCCACTCACTGGCTTTGTCTGTCTGGTTGCGAAAATAGGGCGGGAGCCCACGCATTTTTTTTCAGCAATTTTACACCTCATATATATATATACATGTCATTGAATTTGTGACACATATATATATATATTTATATTTGTAGTTCATACACTTCTACATAGTATAATAGCCGCTAATTCAATTCCCGGCTTTTGTGAAAATGCAGAACCCGACATGAAATGACACTTGGTGTACATAGGGTTAACCATGTCTTTTCATGTCCTTTGCTATCTAATTTGCACAAACAATTAAATCAGACTATGTGTGCAAAATTTCACACCTGTAGGGGTTAATTAAAGGTGTAAATTCGTAGCAAAAAAGTCCGTTTTTTTTACAACGAATTTACACCTTTAATTAACCCCTACAGGTGTGAAATTTTGCACACATAGTCTGATTTAATTGTTTGTGCAAATTAGATAGCAAAGGACATGAAAAGACATGGTTAACCCTATGTACACCAAGTGTCATTTCATGTCGGGTGACATGAAATGACACTTGGTGTACATAGGGTTAACCATGTCTTTTCATGTCCTTTGCTATCTAAGGCCGGAGTCACACTGGCGACAAAATCGGACGACTGCAATGCGATGAAATATCGCATTGCAGTCGGACCTATGTTAATCTATGGAGCAGCTCCCAGTATCAGATTTTTTGTGGTCCGTTTTAAACGTCCGTGTACAATCGCAGCATGCTGCGATTGTCACCGATTGTCGGTCGACAATCGCCAATGCAAGTCTATGGGAGCGATGAAAAATCTGATTACAAACGGACCACACTGTGTGACTTGCGATGAAATCGCATCGGTGTCCTTTAGAAAAGCCGGCAATTCATCCCCGGCTATACTGTAAAATCACACTGACAGCTTTAATAAAGACTAGAAAGAATAGATATATACACATAGAACACATACTATATATATACATGTCATTGTGACATGTATATATACATATATTTATAGTTCCTAGACTTCTACATACTGTAATAGCCGCTAATTCAATTGCCGGGTTTTGTGAAATCACAGAAGCCGACATGAAATGATACATTGTTTCCACACATTTAACCATGTAATTTCATGTATTTTTATATATGTTTGAAACATACAATTACATGAGTGTATTTGTGCAAAATTTCAGACATGTAGGGGTTAATTAAAGGTGTAATTTCGTTGAAAAAAAATGCGTGGGCTCCCGCTGTATTTTCTCCACCAGACAGACAAAGCAAAGCGAGTGGGGGCAGATAATAATAGCCCAGGGAGGGTGCATTTTTTTGTGCCCCCCCTGGCTACTAACATCTGCCCCCAGACACCCCAGAAAGGGCAAATCTATAATTAGATTCGCCCTTTCTGGCACTTTGCCCGTCTATTCCCATTGCCCTGTAGCGGTGGCGAATGGGTTAATCTCACCTTACTGTCACCTTGCAATTGAAAGGTGACCTTAAGGCAGGTTAATGATTGATAGCTGTCAATTAGACAACTATCAATTATTAATCCTATTGAAGTAAATAAAAAAACACACACACTTTAAGAATAAATAATTTTAATGAAATAAAAACACATTTTTTTGACCATATTTTATTTTACACTAAATCCGTGCGAAGCCATTGATCTCCTAAAATAAAGAAAAAGAAATAAAACAACATTATTCTTACCTATTCCGCCGATCTGTCACGTCCCACGCTGTAATCCTTCACAAAGGGTTAACTAGCTTTGAGCCAAGCAGTGCAAGTAATCCTGCATGCTCAGCTCAAAGCTCATGAATGAATAAGTTCCTCTCCTGGCGACAGGAGAGGATGTGTTTCATGAATGAAGCTTAATTGATTGTGTCCACTTTCCCTTTAGGTCAGGTCACTACAGTTAAATTGGCAAGAAATCAATTAAGCTCCATTCATGAATCTATTCCTCTACTTTCGCTGGGAGAGGAAGTTATTCATTCAGGGGAATACAGGTCTGAGACAGCATTATTAGCTCTCTGCGACCTGTAACCTGTTAACCCTTTCTGATGGATTACACCGTGGGACCTGACTGTACATCGGATTGGTAAGTATAATTTTGCTTTTTTATTTTATTTTTATTACAGGAAATGGTTTTAGCAGGAAAATAAAATATGGTCAAAAACTGTGTGATTATTTAATTAAACTTATTTTTTATTAAAGTGTGTGTGTTTGATTTTTCTTTCATACAATAGGATTAATAATTGATAGTTGCCTAATTGACAGCTATCAATTATTAACCTGGCTTAAAGTGACCTTTCAATTGCAAGGTCATTTTAACCCCTTATTAACCCATTCGCCACCGCTACAGGGCAATGGGAATAGACGGGCAAAGTGCCAGAAAGGGCGAATCTAATTATAGATTTGCCCTTTCTGGGGTGTCTGGGGGCAGATGTTAGTAGCCAGGGGGGGGCACAAAAAAAATGTACCCTCCCTAGGCTATTATTATCTGCCCCCACTCGCTTGCTTTGTCTGTCTGGTGGAGAAAATACAGCGGGAGCCCACGCATTTTTTTTTAACGAATTTACACCTTTAATTAACCCCTACATGTCTGAAATTTAGCACACATATACTCATGTAATTGTATGTTTCAAACATATATAAAAATACATGAAATTACATGGTTAAATGTGTGGAAACAATGTATCATTTCATGTCGGCTTCTGTGATTTCACTGAAGCCGGCAATTGAATTAGCGGCTATAACAGTATGTAGAAGTGTAAGAACTATAAATATATGTATATATATATATGTCACAATGACATATATATATATATATATATATATATATGTGTATATATCTATTCTTTCTTTTGGCATTTAAATACTATTCTTTTGGATCCATTATATGTCAGTTTTGCAAGCCTGCGAGAAAATCTCGCAAGTCGGATGAAAATCGGATGTTACAAGGTACACACACATGCGATTAAATCGCATCTTTGAAGGAAAATCGGATGCCAGAAGGATGTGTGATGTTTTTATTTTGATCCGATTGTCGACCGTCTAAAACGGACCGATTTTTTGTGGTTGTGTGTGACTCCAGCCTAATTTGCACAAACAATTAAATCAGACTATGTGTGCAAAATTTCACACCTGTAGGGGTTAATTAAAGGTGTAAATTCGTAGCAAAAAAAGTCCGTTTTTTTTACAACGAATTTACACCTTTAATTAACCCCTACAGGTGTGAAATTTTGCACACATAGTCTGATTTAATTGTTTGTGCAAATCAGATAGCAAACGACATGAAAATACATGGTTAACCCTATGTACACCAAGTGTCATTTCATGTCGGGTGCTTCTGTCTTTTCACTGAAGCCGGCTTTACCCGGCAATTGAATGAGAGGATATTTTACTATGTAGAAGTGTATAAACTATACATATATGTATATATATATGTCACAATGACATGTATATATATATATATGTATTCTATGTGTGTATATTTAGTGTTTACAAGGAAAGAATGAGTTTTTTTTAGTTGCGATATTTTGTTCCCATAGACTTACATGGGACTTCCGGTATCGGTATCGGGTATCGCCGATATTTTAGTGATATCGGCGATACCATTCCGATTCCGATACTTTAGGATATCGGAAAGTATCGCTCAACTCTAGTAGCAAGAGATCTGGTCACCATGACATTTAAGATGGAATCTTCCCAGTTAATGCCTTGAATAAAGTGATCAGCTGACTGCCGGTTAAATACCGAGGTACGAGCTTAATTCACACAGTCCTTTAGGTATATTACTGCCAAGGATGGGTCTACACAGTTTGGTTCACTGTGTAAATAGTGTTCATTGCTTAATCACGATTAGGTCCTGATATGGTTCTTAGTTGCAGGGCATACAGTAGAAGATGCAGGAATATGAGGCACTCATGCTGGCAGAACCATTAGCCTATGTGCACACGTTCAGGATTTTTCGCTTTCTTTAGCGTTTTTGCGGCGGTTTTCCACTGCAAAAACGCTGAAAAAACGCAAACATTAAACATCCCATTATTAGAATGAATTCTGAAATTTTTGTGCACATGATGCGTTTTTTTTCCGCAAAAATAACACATCGCGGAAAAAACCAGCAGCATGTTCATTAATTTTTAACACATTAGTGGTGATCAAAAGTAAAAAGACCCCACAGAATGGTATAGAAAAAATACAAAATATTTTATTAACAATTGATGATACAACATGAAAATACATAAAAAATGTTAAAGGTACAAAAGCACATAAATAAAAGAGGGACATTAAACCATAGTGGAAAAGATTTCAACACAACAGAACCAAGATTGTATATCCCATAATATATGGTATACCCTAAGATAAGCCTTAATTAGCATATAGGGGTCACCAACCGATTGAGAGGATATTGCTATATACCAAATTGGTTTAAACTACCAATGCCATAATTTTATCTTCACTAGGGTTGTGCCAATTATGCAGTGTTGTTAAATCCAGTGTATACTGCTATACCCCAAAAAGAACCGCTGAGAGATACCTTAAGGGCAACCAATTTGCTGGAAAAAGGGGATTATAATACGGTGGTCATGATAAACCTACCACTTTCTCTGCTGGGGAACCACCTGGACGTCCCTCTGCCCCGACGCGCGTTTTGCACTGCTTCTTCCTGGAGGCGTGACAGGGCAGGGGGGCGTCCAGTTTAAATAAGGCCACAACTGACATAGCAATCAAGGATAACCCGAAACCCCTGTGTCCGCGAGGTATAATGGAGTTCTATTGCAAAGAGGAATCATTACGCTTGTGTATAACAGCGCAATCACTACTGACCAATAAGAATAGTCTAATATGGTCATGTGTTTAACTCACGGAAGGTCCTGTAGGTACTACCAGGATACTTGACAGCGCATGCGTCCAATCACGTGATATAACCCATCCAATAGAATGAATGAACATAATCACATATGTCCAGAAGGTCCTCTTGATACTAGTCAACAATACATCACTGCGCATGCGTCGACAGTCACAATCCTTATTCAACAAATAAAACGATGTAATTGATGTGACTATATTGAGGTCCTATAATTATCATTATAGAAGTATATATCAACGCTTGCCTACATGGCAACATTCAAAAGAAATCCTGTACATTACGAGGGTATATGTATCGGCGCATGCGTGTATCGTATGGTAACTGCAATCTAAATAGAGGGGAGTAGAGCGGATCTAATGTCAAGGATGGCAGATCCTATTAAGGACTGTGCACATCCCCAACAAATATTGACCGCCAGACAAACCTCAGCAGCCCACACGATCCGCACGCGCACAACCCACACATGTCAGGAACTAGTAGACCATCAGAAAGAGAGGATATCAACAACCAAAAATAGTTGAATAATATCAAAAATAATTAAGAATAAGAATGTAAAATAATTAATAAGCAGGTTATGTTAAATGATATGTGATAATAGATGAAATAATATATAATATAATCAGAAGTACAATACTTTAGAATAAGGACCAATTACATAATATATATAAATGATGAAAATGTGAAATATTATTTGTGCATATTATAAATTTAAGTGATAATAACATTGATACCATCAATAACGTGATACTAATAATTAAATATGTAAATACTTAAATTGTGACGACTAACAAATAAGCTATAGTGAATTAATTTGTAGAGTCCTCTTCTTTCTTCAGATTCTTCTATGGACACAACAACCAGGGAACGTATCCTCGATCAAAGGTAAGTGGCCAACCAATCAACCGAACAAAACTATAAAGAACATATTAAACAAAAACAATTAATAATAAATAAGACATGCAATTATGATAATCCTAAAACAGTTTGGATACAATTAAAATAATAACCCCCCCTACACCTAAAAAGTCTCATGGTTAATTACAGATAAGCGCTAAATCCAAAACTCTCATTAAGACCCTGAGGGAAGAGAGTGCCCAACCTGAAAATCCACTGGCATTCCTTCTTTGCCACTCTTTTTGCCAGATCTCCCCCTCTTGGCCCCAAATCAACTATATCAATTCCCTTGAATAGTAGAAATCTAGAATTACTTTGGTGGTATTTCTTAAAATGCCTTGGCAAGGTTTTCAGGGACATAACATCATTAACCGTCTTCGCTTTCTCGATATCTAAACAGTGCTCACGCACTCTAATTTTCAATTCCCTACTTGTCATTCCAATATATTTCTTGCCGCAAGGGCATTCGGCACAGTATACCACCCCTTTTGATGAGCATGTAATATGTGCTTTATGGAAAATTCCCTGGAATTGTCAAAATTAGAGAAAGTAGTACTTTTTTTCATATTTCCACATCCCTTACAAAACCCACAAGGGAAAAAAACCTTTTCTTTCCAATTCCTTTCCCTTTTTAGCCTACCTTTGGGGTCATAAAAACTATGTACCAAAATATCCCGTAAATTGGGAGCACGTTTTGCCACAAATGATGGTAAGCTAGGAAGACATTTCTTCAGGACCGAATCAGTAAATAGAATACTCCAATTTTTTTCCGCAATCTTTCTCAGATCCGACCACCTACTATTATAGTTCGTGATGAACCTTACCTGTTGGTAACCATCCGTTAATGGCGCCACTGGTTGATTCTTATGTAGTAGCTGTCACGCCTCCAGGAAGAAGCAGTGCGAAACGCGCGTCGGGGCAGAGGGACGTCCAGGTGGTTCCCCAGCAGAGCAAGTGGTAGGTTTATCATGACCACCGTATTATAATCCTCTTTTTCCAGCAAATTGGTTGCCCTTAAGGTATCTCTCAGCGGTTCTTTTTGGGGTATAGCAGTATACACTGGATTTAACAACACTGCATAATTGGCACAACCCTAGTGAAGATAAAATTATGGCATTGGTAGTTTAAACCAATTTGGTATATAGCAATATCCTCTCAATCGGTTGGTGACCCCTATATGCTAATTAAGGCTTATCTTAGGGTATACCATATATTATGGGATATACAATCTTGGTTCTGTTGTGGTGAAATCTTTTCCACTATGGTTTAATGTCCCTCTTTTATTTATGTGCTTTTGTACCTTTAACATTTTTTATGTATTTTCATGTTGTATCATCAATTGTTAATAAAAGATTTTGTATTTTTTCTATACCATTCTGTGGGGTCTTTTTACTTTTGATCACCACTAATGTGTTAATTATGTATGATGTGGTATAAAGTTTAAAACTTGGTGGGCATATTTTGGTGAATTCTGTTCATTAATTTTGCAGAAAATCTGCAGATTTGCCGCTAAATTATGGTATTAGGATGCTCTGGAAAAAAACGCAAAAAATAAGCACAAAAAACGTGCAAAAACCGCAAAAAAAAACCGCAGGCAGATTTCCTGGGAAAGGAGTCCGGTTTTCATCAGGAAAATTCTGCAAACAATCCTAAACGTGTGCACATAGCCTGAAGGGTATGTGCACACGTTGCGGATTTGCCTGTGGAATTTTCTGCGCAGATTCTACCTGTCTTGGCAGAAAACGCAGGTAAAAATCTGCGCATTTTTGATGCAGATTTAATGCGTTTTTGATATGTTTTTTCATGCGGATTTGTATGCTTTTTTGTAAGCGAAAAAAAGATATGTTATTTAACAAAAAAAAAGAATTGTGATGTATTTCTTTGTCCAGCCTCTTCTTCTACATACTCTATTGAACACTCTCCCATAATAACAGTTCTGCTTCACATCACTTGTCTTACCTATTGCATTATTTCTGTGCTGTGTTGTGTATAAATATGTGATTCTTCAGTTTTTGTTTTAGTCTTTGCCTGATGAAGAGACCTGAGTAGTCTCGAAAGCTTGCAATTTGTTATCATCTTTTCAGTTAGCCATTAAAAGGTATCAACCACTGAGGACTCTCAATTCTAAATATTTTTCTATGGAAGGTGAAGAGTTCTTAGACAGAGTAAAATTATCTCTTCATGTTACAGAAAGAGCAGAAATTCCAAGTGCACCTGAAGGAACAGAGAATGGAAGCATGTGACCCAGAGAAGCAGGAGGATCAAGAGGCAGTCAGCACCCATACTGCTCAGGAACCAGTACCAGGCTCTCACGCAGGAGAAAGATGAAGAAATACATCAGAATAAGATTTTGCCCACAAACCACAACCTTGTACACTTTCAGAGTCCTCCTGGGTGGAAAAGAAAAATGTTGTGAAGAAGAAATGGAGAGTTGTGGTCATGGGGGATTCCCTGTTGAGAGGAACAGAGGCCGCTATCTGCAGACTGGATATAACCTCAAGAGAAATGTGCTGTCTTCCAGGTTCAAAAATTAAAGATGTGTCTGACAGGATAACAGGACTCTTCAGACCTACAGATGACTACCCATTCCTGCTAATACATGTGGGGACAAATGACACCACGAGAAATGACCTGGAAACCATCTGCAGTGACTTTGAAAACTTAGGTAAGAAAGTGAAAGAACTGGGAGCGCAGGTGGTCTTCTCTTCCATCCTTCCAGTGGATGGCCATGGAACAAGGAGGTGTAATAAGATTCTGCAGATGAACAACTGGCTACGTTGATGGTGCCGTCAGCAAGGATTTTGATTTCAGGATCATGGAGTGAATTACCTATACGATGGACTACTTGCTAGAGATGGGGTGCACCTTACGAAGACTGGAAAATATGTATTTGGAAGTCGCCTTGCTACACTCATAAGGAGAGCTTTAAACTAGAACAATGTGGGAAGGGAAGCAAAAGGCCAGAAAAAGCCATACACAAGACAAATACTACTGAGAATTCTGCTATTAGAAGTGGAAGGGAAGAACAAAGACAAAAAAATCTAAATAATAAAAATATTGGAGAAAGAGAAACCAATCACAAACTAAAATGTTTCTATACGAATGTACAAAGCATGGGCAACAAACAAGGAGAACTGGAACTACTAAAGCAGGAAAATAAATATGATGTCATTGGAATCACTGAAACTTGGAGGGATGATACACATGATTGGAATACAAGACTAGAAGGATACAACTTATTTGCAAGAAACAGACTTGATAAACGAGGAGGAGGTGTTGCATTCTATGTTAGAAAAGCATATAACTGCATAGAGATTGAAGCTTCAGAGACTGGGAGTTCTGTGGAAACTGGGTAAAAATACAATGACAGAACAATGGAAAGGACACCACTGTAGGCATTTACTACAGGCCGCCTGTGCAAGCTGAAGATATGGATGAACTCTTAATGCATCAAATGGCCAAGTTCTAAAAAAAATATGACATAGTTGTCATGGGAGATTTCAACTATCCAAACATTTGTTGGGAATCTCTCTCAGGCAAAACTAACAGGTCAAGTAAATTCTTATCCTCTCTTGCTGACAACTTTATCTTCCAAAAGGTAAGGGAGAAAACAAGGTATTTGCTACCTTGGATCTAATCCTTATAAACAGGGAGGAAATGGTTTAGGAGGTAAGAGTGGCTGGGACCCTAGGAGGTAGCGACCATGCTATTTTAGAATTTTGGATAACTAGAGTAGGAAGACCTGTGAAGACTCAGAAGCCAAGGTTACATTTCAGAAAGGCAGATTTTAAGGGACTCAGAAAAAGATTCAGAGGGGTCCAATGGCTGGATATCCTTAAGGACAAAAATGTCCAAGAAGGATGGAAAATCTTGAAAAATGAGATTCTAGAAGCCCAATCATTAACAATTCCAAAAAGAGGGAAGAATAGAAAGCATTTAAGGAAACCAGGATGGATGAACACAGAACTTAAACACATGCTAAAAAGGAAGAAAGAAATGTTTATCAAATGGAAAGAGGGAGACATATCTAAAGAAGAATATAATGCCGTCTGTAGAACCTGCAGGGCACAAATCAGATTATCTAAAGCTGACAATGAATTAAGGCTTGCAAGTGACATCAAAAGCAACAAAAAATGATTTTGGGGATACGTCAAAAGTAAAAGAAAAGTCAATGATGCTATAGGATTTTTACAGGATGAAAATGATGAAATGGTAAGACAGGATGTTGAGAAGGCCGAACTTTTAAATTCCTATTCTGCATCTGTTTCCTCTCAGAAAGGAAATGTAACATCAACTGATCTTCACTGTCCTATTAAGGGAAAAGAAGAATCCAGGATATCTATAAACAGAAAAATAGTGAGGAAACACTTAGCTAACTTAAATGAATTCAATTCTCCATGTCTGGATGAATTACACCCCAGAGAACTGAAGGAGAGAGCAGAAGAAATTTTGAACCACTCTCCATAATCTTTGAAAAGTCTTGGCGAACAGGAGAAGTCCCAGAAGACGGAGAAGAGCAAATGTTGTTCCTATTTCCAAAAAGGGGAGGAAGGTGGACCCAAGGAACTATAGGCCGGTGAGCCTGACTTCTATACCAGGAAAGAAGATCTTTGAACAAATTATTAAAAAACATGTATGTAAGTACCTGGATAAAAATGAAGTGATTAAACAGAGTCAGCATGGGTTTGTAACTAATAAGTCATGTAAGACTAACTTAATTTCTTTCTATGACAGAATCACTGACTGGGTGGATCAGGAAATGCTGTAGATATAGTATATCTTGACTTCAGCAAAGCATTTGACAAAGTATCTAATACAATCCTTATTGAAAAAATTACTAAGTATGGAACGGACAAGGCAACCAATAGGTGGATTCATAACTGGCTTAATGATTGGACCCAAAGAGTGGTCGTAAATGGCTGCACATCCAGTTGGAAGAATGTCTCAAGTGGGGTACCACAGGGCTCTGTCCTGGGCCCTGTATTATTCAACATCTTTATCAATGATTTAGATGAAGGAATTGAGGGTAAACTGATTAAATTTGCTGATGACACAAAGCTTGGAGGGATAGCTTATACTAAGAAGAGAGAGAGGATTCAAAAAGATATAAATAAACTGGAGCAGTGGGCAGCAACTAACAGAATGGTTTTTAACAGGGAAAAATGCAAAGTACTACATCTGGGCAATAAAAATGAAAAAGCATATACAGAATGGAAGGAATAGGGCTAAGCAACAGCACATGTGAAAAAGACTTGGGTATATTAATAGATCACAGACTGAACATGAGTCAACAGTGTGATGCAGCACCAAAAAAGGCAAATTCAATTCTGGGATGTATTAACAGAAGCATACAGTCTAGATCACGTGAAGTCATTATTGCCTTCTACTCCTCTTTGGTCAGACCTCATCTGGAATACTGTGTCCAATTTTGGGCACCACATTTTAAAAAAGACATCAACAAACTGGAGCAAGTTCAGAGAAGAGCGACCAGAATGGTGACCGGTCTGCAAAACATGTCCTATGAAGAACGTTGCAGGATTTGGGAATGTTTAGCTTGCAAAAGAGAAGACTGAGAGGAGACTTAATATCTGTATACAAATATCTCAAATATCTCAAGGGCTGTCACATTGTAGAAGGATCATCTTTATTCTCATTTGCACACAGAAAGACTAGAAGCAATGGGATGAAACTGAATGGGAGGAGGCACAGATTAGATATAGAACTTTTTGACGTAGGGTAATCACTGAGTGGAACAGGCTGCCACAAGAGGTGGTGAGTCCTCCTTCAATAGAAGTCTTCAAACAGAGGCTGGACAGACATCTGTCTGGGATGATTTAAAAATATTTAGACTTGAGAGTCCTCAGTGGTTGATACCTTTTAATGGCTAACTGAAAAAATGTAACAAATTGCAAGCTTTCGAGACTACTCAGGTCTCTTCATCAGGCTAGACTAATACAAAATCTGAAGAATCACATATTTATACACAAGAGGACACAGGAATAATGCAATAGGTAAGACAAGTGACGTGAAGCAGAACTGTCATTATGGCAGAGGGATGAACATAAATATTGGAACAGTTCATAGATAAGGAGAGAAAGTTTTATTACCCTCTGATTGGAGTCTGCTATTGTGTTTTGATGCCCCTAGAAGGTCAGAGAAGCAGATTCCTTAATTGATGTACACAGACATGAATCCGTGTGATATATTCATTCCAGCACTAAGAGTGTCAAAGGTCATCATAAGTTTATATTCCCAAATCTTTCTATCTTTCTCAGATTTGAAGTTAGATTTTAATACAAGTAATTCCATGTCCGTCATGCTATGACCGGGCATACAAAAGTGTTTTGCCACATGGTAAATCCATTCTTTTTTCTCTTATTGTGTGGCGATGAGAATTCATCCTTGTTCTCAGTTTTTGCCCTTGTTCTCCCCCACATACAGACCCCCAGTTGGACATTTCGTACAAATAATTAGGTACACCACATTAGATGTGATGCAGCTGAAAGTACCTGGGATCTTGTAGTCCTGATGGGAGTTGGGGATCTTTATCTTGTCCGTGGTCATTATAGATGCACAGGTTTTGCATTTCTTCTGGTTGCAAGGAAAGGTTCCTGCAGCTGTTGGGGAGGACAGGGAGCTTCTGACAATGATGCTTCTTAGATTTGGGGGCTACCTAAAACATAGTAGTGGGGGGTCTGGAAATATGGATTGTAATCGGGCATCTTTTTGTAGTAAAGGTTGTAGTTTCCGTGCAGCTCCCCTTAGCATCTCCAGATTTGGATTGTAGGTGACCACTAGAGGCACCCGGTTATTTTCTTCTTTAGCTTTGTAATGTAGCAGGTGATTCCTTGATATTCTGGTGGCTCTTGTAATTTGGTTTTCAATTGTTCTTGGATGGTAGCCCTGGTTCAAAAGGTCTTTCTGAGGCGAATAAGTTGTTCATCTCTATCCATAGGGTTGGAACATATACGGTTGTATCTGATGGCTTGGCTGTAGACAATAGAGTTTTTTATGTGTTTTGGATGGAAACTGTCCCATTTAAGGTATGTTGGACGGTCGATTGGCTTCTGATACAGGGATGTCTCTATTTCATTGTTCTTTAGCTTAATGGTGGTGTCTAAAAAGTTAATTTCAGTGCTGGAGTAGTTAAGTGTTAAGTTGATGGTGGGATGAAATTGGTTGAACTGTTCATGGAACCTCTTTAGCTGTTGTTCAGACTCCGTCCAGATGATTAAAATGTCATCAATGTAGCGGTAGTAGGCCCGAGGCCTGATGGGACATGAGGACAAAAATTCGCTTTCAAGCTTGGCCATGAAAAGATTTGCATACTGTGGAGCCATTTTACTTCCCATAGCTATGCCAGTCTCCTGAAGATAGATCTTGTTGTCAAATTCAAAGTAATTGTGGGTGAGGATGAATTTTGTGAGTTTCACCACAGAATCAACATCATTCCCGGTGTTTCCCATGAAGACTTTGCAGGCATTTAATCCATCCTGGTGTGGGATATTAGAGTACAAAGATTCCACATCCATGGTGGCCAGGATGGTTCCTTCTGGTAGGGGACCTATTGCTGCTAGTTTATTCAGTAGGTCAGTTGTGTCCTGAATGTAGCTGGGTGTATCCTTTACCAGGGGTTTAAGAATACCCTCTGCCCATCCAGATACCTGCACAGTAAGGGTGTCCACACATGAAATAATCGGCCTCCCTGGATTCCCAGCTTTGTGGATTTTGGGAAGCATGTAAAACGTCCCTGTTCTTGGACTTTCTGGTATCAGGTCATCAGCTCTTATGGATTTGTCAGACAGACAAGATACCAACTTGCTTAGTTCCTTGTAATAGTCCTGTGTAGGGTCCGACTCCAGTTTTCTGTAGTAGCGTGTGTCCGTAAGTTGTCTGTTTGCTTCCTTCATATAGTCTGATGTGTTCATCATGACTATTGCACCTCCCTTGTCAGCAGGTTTAATGATGATTTCTTTGTTGGTTTTCAGAGACTGTATGGCCTTTCTCTCCTGGGCACTAATTTTGGAGGCTTGTCTTTTGTTGGTGGCTATGATGGTGGATTTTATCAAATGTCTTAATGAGTCTATATATTTATCCAAATGAGGGTTACGTCCAGGTGGAGGTGTCCAGTCTGACCTCTTCTTGGTTGTTGGGATCCCTTTTCCTTCAGTCCGAGTGTTTTCTGAATCTTCTGTATCATTGAAGTATTCCCTCAGGCGCAGTCTCCTGAAAAAATGTTCCATATCACTGCAGAGTTCGGTTTTATCCAGGGCCTTAGTAGGACAAAATGAGAGTCCTCTAGAAAGCACGGCAAGCTCCACTTTGTTGGGTTTGTAATCCGAGA
The DNA here is from genome assembly GCA_033576555.1 of Oophaga sylvatica. NCBI lineage: Eukaryota > Metazoa > Chordata > Amphibia > Anura > Dendrobatidae > Oophaga > Oophaga sylvatica. The sequence goes on along the minus strand of JARQOD010000005.1, from coordinate 313,091,923 downwards.
GATTGATGACACAGTTAGATGCTTTTGTGTCTGGAATGGAGTGGTTGTCAGAGTTGTCAGGTTTTGTTTTGTTTTGTATCTGTTTGTATAGAGTCCGGAATGGAGGCGCAGTCTGTGTAGTTTCTTTTCCTTGTTTTGAATCAGAAAGGTCCGTAGTTTGTTATAGTATTGTTGTAATTTTTGCTCTGTGCTTTCTGTAAGTGTTTTCCTCAGAGTTTCAAATTGCCCTTGGACTTTACTCCTTATGCTGTAGCAGACATGCAAAAGATGGTTCCTTAGTCTTTCAGAAGTCCTGTGACAAAGGTTTTGTGCATAATGGGTATTGTAGGTGTGAAGAATAGGGTTTGTAATCCAGAGTCCTTTGGGAATTAGATTCTCCTTTTTGCATTTAGATAAGAAAAAAGTGTCGCTGTCCATTTGTGCGCGTTTCTTCAGAAGTGGTTTTAGTTCCATAAACATAGTAACATAGTTATTAAGGTTGAAGGAAGACTTTAAGTCCATCTAGTTCAACCCATATCCTATCCTAACCTGCCCTAACATGTTGATCCAGAGGAAGGCAAAAAAAACCCAAGTGGCAAACAGTAAGCTTCACATTGGGGAAAAAAATTCCTTCCCGACTCCACATACGGCAATCAGACTAGCTCCCTGGATCAACGCTGTATCTAGGAAACTAGTGAATATAGCCTGTAATATTATACTTTTCAAGAAAGGCATCCAGTCCCTTCTTAAATTTTAGTAAGGAATCACTCATTACAACATTAGACGGCAGAGAGTTCCATAGTCTCACTGCTCTTACAGTAAAGAATCTGCATCTGTGATTATGGCTAAACCTTCTTTCCTCCAGACGTAGAGGATGCCCCCTCGTCCCCGTCACAGGTCTAAGAGTAAAAAGATCATTAGAAAGGTCTTTGTACTGTCCCCTCATATATTTGTACATTGTAATAAGATCACCCCTAAGCCTTCGTTTTTCCAAACTAAATAACCCCAAGTGTAATAACCTGTCTTGGTATTGCAGACCCCCCAGTTCTCTAATAACCTTGGTCGCTCTTCTCTGCACCCGCTCCATTTCAGCTATGTCTTTCTTATACACCGGAGACCAGAACTGCACACAGTATTCTAAGTGTGGTCGCACCAGTGACTTGTAACTGGTGATGTAAAGATGCGGTACATTCTGGTATCCTCCATTTTGATATAGGAAAGATGTGTTAGTGAATCCTGCTTTGAGTAGGGATTGGACCAGATGGCCAAGGAGGTCCCTTCCAACTCTACCTTTCTATGATTCTATGATTCAGGTTCCCTGTCTAAACATGCCCCCTCTTCCTGGGTAATGGGGCCTGTTTGTTCCCCCATTCCTTCTCCTGGGAAACAGGGGGTGCAGCCTTGACAGTTCCGGACCTGGCGCAGCACAGATACCTGCAGCCCGATCTTCATGAGTCTGTACATATCTGGCCAATCAGTTCTTTAATGCAAGCATCAGATAAGGCATGTTATAATTTTCAAGAGCAAATTGTACATTACATTCAGAGCAGTTTCACTTTGAAGGACTTTGTGGCTCACATCAATCCATAAGATGATACTAGTCTCATACTTCAAAATTTCTGTGGTAAATCATTGCCACATAGATAGGTTGTGTATGTTCTGACTTCTGTAACATCGTTTGGATGACTGATAATTATTAATACCTATTTGCTTCAAGTCATAATATATATATATATATATATATATATATTATATATATAGGCTTCAAGGCTTCAGAATATAATGTTGTAAAAGTGAAAGCAATTTGGTGAAGTGTGTGGTAACTCATTGGTGAAAGTAATTGTAATCTTTACTATTTCGGGTGCGGTTAAACACCTTATTGATCTTATTTAGTTTCTTTGGCAAGAAAAGAACAGCTCCATCAAAATCACATGCTTTTCCTATTAATTCATCATGCAGGTAAAGTAGAGGTGAGATTAGGGATCTAGATAGCATCTGGGGACTGTAGTCAACATGGCACTGTGACAAAACCCACTGGGAACTAGCTATTAATTTGACATATTTTGTGCACAGCTGAATAGAGTTGCAAGAAAAAAACAGATTTTGATTCAATAACATGTTGGATGGATTGTCTAGTGGATATACTCATATCATAGAAGTCACATCTATGACATCATACTATCCAATTGACACATCTTGAAATCCAGCCGAAATGTCACAATCTCTAGCTTCTGTTCTAGAAACTGCAGAGGCTTCTTTTTGAAGTCCTCGTCCAACAAGTTCAGTATTAGTAGGTGATGGATTGTCAGAATCCGGCCCAGGAACACCAGGCTACAGTAGTTGTGAGTCCTGCCACCGTGCTCTTCCATGTGCTCTTGCTCTTCCAGTCATGATTAATCTTGAAGATTTCGCCTTAGTAATCTAGAGACAGAGTACAACACCACCCAATTGTTCACCCTCTGCTCCTCTGACTTTCAATCTGCACAGTAACTGCCTCTAGGCAGAAGATGATGATGGTGGAAGTATTTGGTGCATTTAAAACACAGTCATGAAGCAGCCATAACAATTTCAAACAGAAGTATTTTTAGAGATTCTAAACTGTGCAATATGTGGCCTGTATTTTTGTTTTTGGCAGCAAAATAGTATTTAGAACGAGGGTAGCACACAGCAAAAACAGTTGAATGGAGTACTCAAATGCCACAATTTATAGATACATGAGGGGTGTCAAGGAAATACCACACTGTTCAATATGTGGCCTGTACTTGTAATTTTTTTCCCCCAAAATTGTGTAGAAATAGTGTAACAGACAGAAAATCCAGTGTAATGTAGCCCTTAAATGACACAATTTCAGCACACAGATAAATAGGTATCTGACAGAGATAATGCACTGCTCAATATGTTGCCTGGATTTATTTATTTTTTCCCCCAAAATAGTTGAGCGAAATAGGGTGAGTCACAGGAAAAAAAAAGGGAATATAGCCCTAAAATTCCACAATTTTTAGCACACTGATAGATCAGGCTTCTGACGAAGAGAGCCCACTTTCAAATATCTGCCCTGTATTTTTTTTTTTTGGCCAGTAAAATTGTGTCAATAAGTAGGCTATGACACAACAAAAAAAATCTATGGAGGCCTGAAATGGCAAAATTTTTAGTGCAATGATATTCAATTCATGTGGCGGACAAAACCCAGTGTAATTTATCTGCCCTATAGCTAAATATTTTTTGGGCAGATAAATATTTTTTGGGCAGCAAAATGGTGTCAAAAAATTGCATAAGACACTCGAAAAAAATTCTACAGTACCACAAAAAATGGCAGATTTTTATGCGCACTCAGATATCAGGCCTGGGACAGGCAAACCTGTTTAAAATAGCTGTATTTTCACCCTGTACTATGAAAAGGATCTGGCTGTATTCTGCAGTGTCAACAAGCAATTAGAAAAAAAAGGGGTTCTGGATTGCTTTGGAAAAAAATAATCAGGATTAAGATGGCAAAAAAATTTGCTGCTCACTGAGACCTAGGGCTGTGTAGATACGATCAATATAGCTTATAGGCAGCAGCAGCAGACAGTAATGGAATGGACCCTCTTGATGTATGCCACATAGAATGCTGTCTGCTACTGAGATCTATATACCCACATAGTGTGTGCATGCCTTGCACTGATATGTATATACGCACATATACTCCCTGACTACCTAGCACTGCAATCTATATACGCCATAATTAGTCCTTAGAAGGACTGTTGATTAAGCTGAATTTGCGTATTCTTTGATGTTAGACCTACACTACCTTCCAAACCCCCAAATCTGACCCTATCTCGGCAGCAGCTCTCCCTACACTAGCTAATTCAAGGCAGACTGAGCCGAGCATGGCGGCACCAAGTCTCTTATACACCTGATGACTCTGTGCGGCCAGCCAATCACTGTAATACCACAACAAAGATGGCTGCGGCATTACATAGAATGGCAGACAATCCCTGCATGTTGATTCATGCTCTAAAGAGCGCCAAAAATACAGGGCGTGCACCAGAGCTCCCACGAGCAAACACGGAAATGCTCGTGCTCGCCGAGTACCGCGAGTACAGCAATGCTCGGGCGAGTAACGTGTATTACCGAGCACGTTCATACATCACTACTTAGGTCAAACAATCACGCAGGCAACATGGAAGAAATCAAATAATAAGCATCAACAAATTTCAGTACAATAATTTGACATCTTGCTTATACAGCAAGGAATATGAAAAAGACTCAGAAGCTATGAAAGATTGGAGACCTCTATTACAAAAGATACTTTCCTCATATAGAAAGCACAATTGGATTGAATACATTATTCACAGCAAATATTATTTTAATTGCGGTAATCAAATTTCCTTCCATTGTAACTTCTTTCAACATTTTTACAAGTTATTTGCAAAACATTTAAAATCCAATTATAAAAGATCATTAGTCAGATATACCGAAACAGAGTCATTGAACCTGTTTCTGCTTTGGAATTAGAAAGTATCAAGAAAATAGATAATGTGCTTAATTTGATATATCCAATTGTACACATACTTGTGATGGTGCCTGAATTACAAATTGATGGGCATGGAGCAGGAAATCAGCTTCTTAAGAGACACAATTTAAATTGCTTCTATTAATACTGGTTTAACAACAAAGCCTGCTGCTTTGCTCACTGGCACATACAAATTACTTATGTAATCAGTTTCCCCTACTGTTACAACTGCAGCTGTGATAATGCCACCATAATAAAGATTATAATGCCTAATACGTAGAATCTGGAAATGGCTGTATTCTATATTTATACTTTAGTAATACAAGCATGTATTGTTAATGCTTCAAGAGGTATTATTGAGCATTGTGTTAATCATTAATGTATTGGTGAAGAGGGGACCACGAATAGTTAGTCTGTAGAGAGCTCTATTCTCCTGAGCCTCCATAATATAAGAACACAAGAGAAGTAATTGTCGATGACATTGCCAATGCTCAATAGAGTCAACAAACTATTATTGTGTGCTGTGGTGAGAGATGTAGGACATCCTGCAAAAGGACAAAGGAACACTATAGATTTTTTGTCATACCGTTACTAACCAAAACTTTTCTTATACGTTTATTTCTTTTTACCACATATGTAAAAAGTACTAGAGTTTTAAAAAATGCTAAGCTTAAGAGTGTGGATAGCTTTTACATGGAAAAAAATAATTTTTACACATGCTAGTGGTAAAAAATTGCAGTTTTGGTATGAAATCTTGATTTCTTGATTCAGTTCGGTTTGCAGACTGATCCAAGTTACAGATTTTTTCCTTTCTGTAGTATAAGCTGGATGTGAGGTCATTGTGAATCCAGGATGCTGCCATCTTTATGACCTGTGACACAGCGTATGTGTCATGAAAGGATCGCGTTCCTGCGGGTCGGGTGACCGGGGTCACTGAAAGGTCACCCAACACGCAGGCACAAGACCCTTTGTGCTTCACCACAGGGGGTTGGCTTAACCCCTACATGGCTACGATCTCTCTGATTGGCTGTTAAAAGTGAAACAGTGCTCCCTTTATTCCGAGCCCCGACGTGTGCCCAAACAGTGGTTTACCCCCACATATGGGGTATCAGCGTACTCAGTAAAAATTGCACAACAACTTTGGGGGTCTAATTTCTCCTGTTACTCTTGGGGAAAAAAATTGGGACTAAAACAATTATTTTTGTGGAAAAAAAATGATTTTTTATTTTCACAGCTCTGCGTTATAAACTTCTGTGAAGAACTTGGGATTCAAGTGCTCACCACACATCTGAGGAGTCCTTGGGGTCTAGTTCCAAAATGGGTCACTTGAGGGTTTTACTGTCTAGCACATCATGGGCTCTGCAAACGTAACATGACGCCCGCAGACCATTCCATCAAGTCGGCATTTCAAAACGTCACTACTTTACTTCCGAGCCCCGACGTGTGCCCATACAGTAGTTTTCTCCCACATATGGGGTACAGTGTACTCAGACAAAATGTACAACAACTTTTGGGGTCCAATTTCTCCTGTTACCGTTGTGAAAAAAAAATTGTGGGACTAAAAAATCAGTTTTTGAGGAAAAAAATGATTTTTTGTTTTTACAGCTCTGCATTATAAACTTCTGTGAAACACTGGGGTTCAAGGTGCTCACCACACATCTGATAAGTTCCTTGGGGGTCTAGTTTCAAAATGGGGTCACTTGTGGTTGGTTTCTACTGTTGGGCACATCAGGGGCTCTGCAAACGTAACAAGAGCCCGCAGACCATTCCATCAAGTCGGCACTTCAAAGCGTCACTACATCCCTTCCGAGCACTGACGTGTGCCCAAACAGTGGTTACCCCCCACATATGGGGTACCAGCGTACTCAGGACAAACTGGACAACAACTTTTGGGGTCCAATTTCTCCTGTAACCATTGTGAAAATAAAAAATAGGGGGCTAAAAAAATCATTTTTTGAGAAAAAAAATGATTTTTTATTTTCAGGGCTGTGCGTTATAAACTTCTGTATAGCACCTGGGGTTCAAAGTGCTCACTGTGCATCTAAATAAGTTCCTTAGGGGGTCTTGTTACCAAAATGGGGTCATTTGTGGGGGAGCTCCAAAGTTTAGGCACACAGGGGCTCTCTAAACACGACATGGTGTCCGCTAACGATTGGAGCTAATTTTCCATTAAAGTCAAATGGCGCTCTTTCCCTTCTGAGCCCTGCTGTGCACCCAAACAGTGGTTCCCCCCTCATATGGGACACCAGCGTACTTTTGGTGTCCAATTTATCCTGTTACCCTTGGGAAAATAAAAAAAATAGGCTAAAAAATCATTTTGAGAAACAAAAATTATTTATTTTCACTGCTCTGCGTTTATAAACTTCTGTGAAGCACTTGGGGGTTCAAAGTGCTCACTACACATCTAGATAAGCTCCTTGGGGGGTCTAGTTTCCAAAATGGGATCACTTGTGGGGGTTTCTACTGTTTAGGCACATCAGGGGCTCTGCAAACGCAACATGACGCCCGCAGAACATTCCATCAAGTCTGCATTCCAAAATGGCGCTCCTTCCCTTCTGAGCTCTCCCATGCGCCAAAACAGTGGTTCCCCCCCACATATGGGGTATTGGTGTACTCAGGACAAATTGCACAACAACTTTTGTGGTCCAATTTCTCCTGTTACCCTTGTGAAAATAAAAAATAGCGGGCTAAAAAATCATTTTGAGGAAAAAAATGATTTTTTTATTTTCATTGCTCTGCGTTATAAACTTCTGTGAAGCACTTGGGGGTTCAGAGTGCTCACAACACATCTAGATAAGTTCCATAAGAGGTCTAGTTTCCAAAATGGTGTCACATGTGGGGTTTTTTCATTGTTTAGGCACACAGGGGCTCTCCAAACGCGTCATGGTGTCCGCTAATGATTGGAGCTAATTTTCCATTCAAATAGTCAAATGGCGCTCCTTCCCTTCTGAGCCCTGGCGTGCGCCCAAACAGTGGTTAATGACCACATATGAGATATCGGTGTACTCAGGAGAAATTGCCCAACAAATTTTAGGATCCATTTTATCCTGTTGTCCATGAAAAAATGAAAAAATTGATGCTAAAATAAAATTTTTTGTTGGAAAAATTAAAATGTCCATTTTTTCCTTCCACGTTGCTTTAGTTCCTGTGAAGCACCTGAAGGGTTAATAATCTTCTTGAATGTAGTTTTGAGTAGCTTGAGGGGTGCAGTTTTTATAATGGTGTCACTTTTGGGTATTTTCTACCATATAGACCCCTCAAAGTGTCTTCAAATGTGAGGTGGTCCCTAAAAAAATGGTTTTGTAAATTTTGCTGTAAAAATGAGAAATCGCTGGTCAACTTTTAACCCTTATAACTTCCTAAAAAAAAAAAAAATTTTTGCTTCCAAAATTGTGCTGATGCAAAGAAGACAAGTGGGAAATGTTATTTATTAACTATTTTGTGTCACATAACTCTCTGGTTTAACAGAATAAAATTTCAAAATTTGAAAATTGCGAAATTTTCAAAATTTTCGCCAAATTTCCATTTTTTTCACAAATAAATGCAAAAATTATCGACCTAAATTTACCACTACCATGAAGCCCAATATGTCACGAAAAAACATTCTCAGAATCGCTAGGATCCGTTGAAGCGTTCCTGAGTTATTACCTCATAAAGGGACACTGGTCAGAATTTAAAAAATGGCAAGGTCATGAAGGGGTTAAAGGGGTTGGCCACTACTTAAACAACTACTTCTCAATTGCTATATTCCTCTTTATAAAATAGCAACAGTCTATAATCACCTGTGATACTTGCGCCATTATAGTGATCATGGCATGAAAGCACTGGCTCTCCAAGAGCCTGTGCGAATTGTTTTGTCATGTGAGCCCTGCAGCCAATCAACGGCTGCTAAACTCACACTTCCTTTGGATGAAACTGACAACTAGAAAAGGACAGAGCTGCCGCTGCTCTCTGACTTCCTCCAAATGTCAGTTACATACAAAGGAAGTGAGAGTGAATCGGTTGCTATATGGCTGCAGGGCTCACATGAGACACACGTGGTCAAAATTGTTGGTACTCCTCGTTTAATGACAGAAAAACCCACAATGGTCACAGAAATAACTTGAATATGACAAAATAAATAATAAATCAAAAATATAAGAAAATGAACAAATGAAAGTCAGACATTGCTTTTCAACCATAATTCCACAAAATAAAAAAAAAATAAAACTCATGAAATAGGCCTGGACAGAAATGATGGTACCCCTGAAAATAATGTGACAAAAGGGACATGTTAAAACAAGGTGTGTCCACTAATTAGCATCACAGGTGTCTACAATCTTGGAATCAGTAAGTGGGCCTGTCTAGAGGACTACAGATACTCACTGTGCTGTTTGGTGACATGGTGTGTATCACACTCAACATGGACCAGAGGAAGCAAAGGAAAAAGTTGTCTCAGGAGATTAGAAAGAAAATTATAGACAAATATGTTAAAAGTAAAAGTTATAAGACCATCTCCAAGCAGCTTAATGTTCCTGTGACTACAGTTGCACATATTATTCAGAAATTTAAGCTCCATGGGACTGTAGCCAACCTCCTTGGATGTGGGCGCAGGAGGAAAATTGATGACAAATCAAAGAGCCAGAAAATACGAATGATAACAAAAGAGCCCAGAAAAACCTCTAAACAGATTAAAGGTCAACTTCAAGCTAAAGAAACTTCAGTGTCAGATTGCACCATCCGTTGTTGTATGAGCCAAAGTGGACTTCAATGGGAGACGACCAAGGAGGACACCATTGTTGAAAAAAAATCATAAACAAGCCAGACTGGAATTTGCCAAGCTACATGTTGACAAGTCACAAAGCTTCTGGGAGAATGTCCTATGGACAGATGAGACAAAAATGGAACTTTTTGGCAAGGCACATCAGCTCTATGTTCACAGATGGAAAAATGAAGCATATCAAGAAAAGAACACTGTCCCTATTGTGAAATATGGAGGAGGCTCTGTTATGTTCTGGGGATGCTTTGCTGCGTCTGACACAGGGTGTCTAGAATATGTGCAGGGTACAATAAAATCTCAAGACTATCAAGGGATTCTAGAGAGAAATGTGCTGCCCAGTGTCAGAAATCTTGGTCTCAGTCACAGGTCATGGGTCTTGCAACTCAAAACACACAGCTAAAAACACCCAAAAATGGCTAAGAGGAAAACATTGGACTATTCTGAAGGGGTCTTCTATGAGCCCTGACCTAAATCCTATTGAGCATCTTTGGAAAGAGCTGAAGCATGCCGTCTGGAAAAGGCAACCTTCAAACACGAGACAACTGGAGTAGTTTGCTCTTGAGGATTGGGCCAATCTACCTGTCGAGAGGTGCAGGAGGCTCATTGACAGTTATAGGAATAGTTTGATGGCAGTGATTGCGTCAAAAGGTTTTGCAACAAAATATTAAGTTAAGGGTACCATCATTTCTATCCAGGTCTATTTCATGAGTTTTATTTTTTTAAAAAATTCTGTGAAAGCATGGTTGAAAAGCAATGTCTGACTTTCATTTGATCATTTTCATAGATTTTTGATATATTATTACTTTTGTCAAATTCAAGTTATTTCTGTGACCATTGTGGGTTTTTCTCTCATTAAACGAAGGGTACCAACAATTTTGACCACATGTGTATAACAATGTCATGTGAGCCCTGGTAGAGTCAGTACCATCATTGCTGAAACGGCGTTGGAACCGGAGGTTATTATAGGCTAGTATTATTTTATAAGGAGGAATACAGTAATTGAGAAGGTAGTGGACAACCCTTTTAACTTATATATCAGCACAGCTTCAATCCTGTATCAATTTCCTCTTCATGTATGTTGCTCTTTTTCTACAATCTGTCTTCTCTGACTTACCTGGAAGTGCAAATACTTTCTATCATCTCTCACAAATGAGGCATACAAGTAAATAATGTGTGAAGATATACATTGGCTTTATACTGGGAATATTAATTGTGAACAGCTTTTTTTATCCAAGACTAAATAAAGTAAGTGGTCTATCACTAGAATACTTGCTTCAAATAATTATTGATTTGAGGTGGCATGCCACAATAGAAGAACAACAGGTATGTTTCTTAAGGACTGCAAATGTTGTACAAGGTTTGGAAACCTTTTTTTTATTTACATTTGATATAGCACACCAGGATTTGATAAGGTAGATTAGGGGCACAGAGCATTAAATATTTTACATTCTTGAGCTATTCTCCCACGTGAAAGCTGAAAACAAGTAATTTCATTGATGCAAATTATTTCCAGCACTGTCCGTACATTTTCCCAGCCATCTGCACCACCAAATATCTCAGTGCTTAACATCTGGCTCAGGAATGTGATCATTCTGTGTCACTGCTGGGCCTTTCTGTAGAACAGCTTTTTAACTTTCATGACGGGTTTTTCCAAAATGTCTAAATTAATCATTATAATAATGTCAATGCAAAGATAAGAAATATGATTACAAAATCAGTATAATGCAAAACACTTCATTTAACCCTTCAGTGTTAACATTTTATGTTCTGATGGCTAAGGCAAATATTCACATATAAACCACTGATATATGTCGTAGAGGTGCTTCAATTTTTAAAAGTAAAGAAATTAGAAAAATCCTATTGAACAATAATCCACTGTTCGATCACTTTGTTTTGAATAACCCTAAATAGTATATACAACTGCAGCAAATTTGTTGCTGATATTTCTGTTTCTGTTCCATATAATTGAATACACTTACAGAAATCCATGTATATAATGCAGAAATAACCCCATTTAGATGAAAGAGACTGATTTTCCATAGCAGAATTGTCTGCAACAAATCTGTGGGGTGTGAAAATCGTGGGTTCATGTGGGCCATTGTTTCATTGGTAGGACCAAACTACTTGGTGTACAGTACAGACCAAAAGTTTAGACACACCTTCTCATTTAAAGATTTTTCTGTATTTTTATGACTATGAAAATTGTACATTCACACTGAAGGCATCAAAACTATGAATTAACACATGTGGAATTATATACTTAACAAAAAAGTGTGAAACAACTGAAAATATGTCTTATATTCTAGGTTCTTCAAAGTAGCCACCTTTTGCTTTGACAAAGGCTTTGCACACTCATGGCATTCTCTTGATGAGCTTCATGAGGTAGTCACCGGAAATGATTTTCACTTCACGGTGTGCCCTGTCAGGTTTAATAAGTGGGGATTTCTGGCCTTATAAATGGGATTGGGACCATCAGTTGTGTTGTGCTGAAGGCTGGTGGATACACAGCTGATAGTCCTACTGAATAGACTGTTAGAATTTGTATTATGGCAAGAAAAAAGCAGCTAAGTAAAGAAAAACGAGTGGCCATCATTACTTTAAGTAATGAAGGTCAGTCAGTCTGAAAAATTGGGAAAACTTTGAAAGTGTCCCCAATTGCAGTTGCAAAAACCATCAAGCGCTACAAAGAAACTGGCTCACATGAGGACCACCCCAGGAAAGGAAGACCAAGAGTCACCTCTGCTTCTGAGGATAAGTTTATCCGAGTCACCAGCCTCAGAAATCGCAGGTTTACAGCAGCTCAGATTAGAGACCAGGTCAATGCCACACAGAGTTCTAGCAGCAGACATATCTCTACAACAACTGTTAAGAGGAGACTTTGTGCAGTAGGCCTTCATGGTAAAATAGCTGCTAGGAAACCACTGCTAAGGATAGGCAACAAGCAGAAGAGACTTGTTTGGGCTAAAGAACACAAGGAAGCGGCATGCTATTCCATCCGGTTTGCGTTTAGTTGGACCATCATTTATTTTTCAACAGGACAATGACCCCAAACACACCTCCAGGCTGTGTAAGGGCTATTTGATCAAGAAGGAGAGAGATGGGGTGCTACGCCAGATGACCTGGCCTCCACCCTCATCAGACCTGAACCCAATCTAGATGGTTTGGGGTGAGCTGGATTGCAGAGTGAAGGCAAAAGGGGCAACAAGTGCTAAGCATCTCTGGGAACTCCTTCAAGATTGTTGGAAGACCATTTCCGGTGTCTACCTCTTGAAGCTCATCAAGAGAATGCCAAGAGTGTGCAAAGCAGTCATCAAAGCAAAAGGTGGCTTTTTTGTTAAGTATATAATTCCACATGTGTTAATTTATAGTTTTGATGCCTTCAGTGTGAATGTACAATTTTCCTAGTCATGAAAATACAGAAAAATCTTTAAATGAGAAGGTGTGTCCAAACTTTTGGTCTGTACTGTATATACAAAAGAAAATATTACACTATACAGTGTAAGATCATGGATGGGATGTATGTGTCCTCGAGCTGCCAAGCCTCAATGATGTAGGACCTGGAGAAACAGGCAAAAGCACGCTTAGTGCTGAGAGGTGGTGTTTAATAGGCCCGGATTATGGGTCCGGGTTTTACAAGCAGCTGAAAGAGCTGGGTGGGATCGACTGCTCACTTACCTCAAGTCCAGGTCTCTGATGGTCTGATAAAAGCCATTGGAGGCTGCCTCACTTTGTCTGTGTGTTTACAAGGTGAAGATGCCTTGTATCTGCTGCTCAGACACTGCTGGAGTCTGAGAGGAAAAGACAATGGCTGAGAATGTGCATTATATGGACTTGTTATTTTCCATTTTTATTCTGTTATACAGTGGGAAAAAGTATTTAGTCAGCCACCAATTATGCAAGTTCTCCCACTTAAAAAGATGAGAGAGGCCTGTAATTGACATCATAGGTAGACCACAACTACGAGAGTCAAAAAGAGAAAACAAATCCAGAAAATTACCTTGTCTGATTTGGCAAGATTTATTTTGACAATTATGGTGGAAAATAAGTATTTGGTCATTAACAAAAGTTCATCTCTATATTTTGTTATATATCCTTTGTTGGCAATGACAGAGGTCAAATGTTTTCTGTAAGTCTTCACAAGGTTGGCACACACTGTTTGTGGCATGTTGGTCCATTCCTCCATGTAGATCTCCTCTAGAGCATTGATGTTTTGGGCCTGTCGCTGGGAAACACGGACTTTAAAATCCCTCCAAAAGGTTTTCTATGGAGCTGAGATCTGGAGACTGGCTAGGCCACTTCAGGACCTTCATATGCTTCTTACGAAGCCACTCCTTTGCTGCCCTGGCGGTGTGCTTGGGATCATTATCATGCTGAAAGACCCATCCAAGTTTCATCTTCAATGCCCCTGCTGATGGAAGGAGGTTTGCACTCAAAATCTTACGATACATGGCCCCTTTCATTCTTTCATGTACACGGATCAGTCGTCCTGGTCCCTTTGCAGAGAAATAGCCCCAAAGCATGATGTTGCCACCCCCATGCCTCACAGTAGGTATGGTGTTCTTTGGATGCAACTCAGCATTCTGTCTCCTTCAAACACGACAAGTTTTGTTTCTACCAAACAGTTCTACTTTGGTTTCATCAGAACGTATAACATTCTCTCAATACTCTTCTGGATAATCAAAATGCACTCTAGAAAACTTCAGACGGGCCCAGACATGTACTGGCTTAAGCAGAGGGACACGTCTGGCACTGCAGGATCTTGAAACTTAGGCGTAAAAACGGTGAGTAGGTCAGACACGGGTGCCAGATGGATTCAAAAAAACAGGTCATAAAATCACCTATGTCTCAATGACACATAAAAGGTATTTTTCTCATGTATTAAATTGGGGACATTTTAGCCCTTAATATTTAGAAATTAAATTAGAGCTTATAGATGAGTGCATACCATCCCAACACGTTTTCCCCCTCTTTTAAATAAATTTAGGGGTTCATCAGGGGACTCAAGGAGTGAGGGACTCGAATCACCACCCAATCACTCAGACCGCATAGATAAATTTGTGCCAGTGTGTGGACTTCTTCCAGATTCTTGCAGAGTACAGAACTTTTGGTAAAAGGTCCTGCTCCATCTTTAACATCAGAAATTGCAGTGATAATGCAGGACTGTATTATCAGTGCAGCTTCTGTTTATAATTGTTGTGGACCTTATGGGTATGAGGGCCCTGGCAATTGCTCAGTTTGCCTTCCCTTATGCCGCCCCTGGTGAGTGATAAAGGTAATAATAACATGAGTTATCGTGTTACAATAGCACTGCTGAAGAGATGGCATATATTAAACTGCAGGTAAGCAGTCAGATCTTGTAGTTGGAAGCAGAAAAACTGAGAAAGTATAGAAATCTAAGTAATTTTGATGAGGGTCATATTGCGATAGCTAGATGACTGTGTTCAAAATGGCATGTCGAGTGTTTCTGGTGTGCAGTCAGTGGCTAATATATCAACAGTGGTCCACAGATTTGGAATCAGTGAAATGGTGATGAGGTCACATGCATCCAAGGCTTATTGATGTCATGGGAAGCAAGACCTCACATGTCTGGTCTAATGCTACAGAGCGGCAAAATAAAAGTCAATACTAGCTAGAATAAAAATATGTCATGTGTGAGGCAGTGACCCGTGTCATAGGTAGGGCGTTGCTGTTTGTTCTCCCCAGTATGCGCACGGAGACGTATTGAGGCCATGGGAGGCTATTGCAGTCGCAGGTGCAGCTGTGATTGCAATGGTGAAGAAGTGACCAGTGCTACAGGTAGGGGTCACTGTGTGTGCTCCCCAGGATGTGCACAAAGGCATATGAAGGCCATAGGAGTGCATGGCAGTCACGGGCGTAACTGTGACTGCAATACAGACTAAAAATAATAAAAATAAGTGTTAGTCTTAGACATGCTAGTGTCCAACGCAGATGTAGGGAAAACTTGCTCTAGCATGTGGTGTTGTGAAACAGACTGCGTGTTGGTAGTCTGCAGTCCGTTTCATTGCGGGCCCTGTTTTTCCATGTGGCTGAAGGCCACAGGATCCTTTGTTAAAAGCCCTGCAGGAAAAATTATGGGTGTGTCTGGTCCAGTGTCAGTCTGGTGTGTGCTATTGTGTAGAGCAGTCGGCTTTGCAGAGCTATACTGTGTGAGTAGGGATGAGCGAGTATACTCGTTAGGATTCGATGCTCGGCGAGTAATGCGGTACTCGCGGTACTCGAATCCTAGAGAGTAAATTTCACTACGTGCCTCACAATATTCGGATCTCCTGCCCGGCATGTGTTAGCCAATCACAGTAAAGCCGTGGACTTCTTTGTTGTGGCATTACTGTGATTGGCTGGCCACGCAGCGTCATAGTCATAGCCTATGACTCATAGGCTATGACTATGTGTGTGCGGAGAATGTGTGCGGGGTCTGTGAAGGTGTGTGTGTGTGTGTGTGTGTGGGGCTGTGCCGGGCTCTGCTGTGTCTGTCGTGGGACACTCATTTTTAAAGAGGGACTGCATCGGAAAGGTGAGAATAGTTTGGTTTATTATTTTAATATTATTTGCAGGAGACGAGGGCTTCAGGGAATTAGGTGTATGCGGTGAGTATGTACTCTATGATATATGTTGTATGCTATGTGTATGTACTGTATTATGTTGTATGTAGGGTTGAGCATTCCGATACTGCAAATATCGGGTATCGGCCGATATTGGCTGTATCGGAATTCCGATTCCGAGTTCCGATATTTTCGTCTTATCGGATACCGGAATCGGGATTGTCACTGTCACTGTCAGTGTCCGTCGGTCGGGTCTGTCAGGAGTCAGCGGCACTTACCTGGCAGAAGATCTCCGGCGGTCACGGCCTGGACTGCTTCATGGCCGCAATCTTCTTTCCCCGGCGGTCACATGCAGTTTCTCGCGATAACTGCAGTGACTGCTGGGTAATCCCGGCCGTAAAGCAGTCAGTCCGATGACGTCACCGCCGGGGAAGCAGGTAATCAGCTGTGCTGCGTCGCGATGACAGGCTCTGCCTGTCATTGCGATGTAGCAGAGTTGGATCGTCGTGGGACTGTCGTTACTATGGACTGCGTCGGACAGGTGGTATACTGTTGGTTTGTTTTTTTTATTTTTTTACAGGAGATCAATGGCGTCGCAGGAATGAGAGAGTAATAAAATTAATGAAAACTGTGTTGTCTCTTTTATTTCATTAAAATACTTTTTTCTTGCTTTGTCTTTTTTTTATACATTTAATAACTTTGGGATTAATAATGGATCGGTGTCTTATTGACGCCTCTCCATTATTAACCGGGCTTATTGTCACCGTGCAATCAACGGTGACATTAACCCCTTATTACCCCGCTTGCCACCGCTACAGGGCAAGTGGGAAGAGCCGGGTAAAGTGCCACAATTGGCACATCTTTTGATGCGCCAAATGTGGGGCTGCTGTAGCCTGGTATTATCAGGCTGTTGAGGGCCAAAATCCATGGGCCTTGACAGTCTTTTAATACCAGGCCGCAGCAGTCTGCATTTTACTTGGCTGGTTAACAAAAATAGGGGGGATCCCCACGCCGTTTTTTTTTCGAGGGGATCCCCTATTTTTGTTAACCAGCCAAGCTAAGCAGACTGCTGTGGCCTGGTATTATCAGGCTGGCAAGGTCCATGGATATTGGATCCTTACCAGCCTGAAAAACCAGGCCTCAGCGGTCTGCTTCATCTGGCTGGTTAACAAAAATAGGGGGGACCCCACGCCAATTTTTTTCGAGGGGATCCCCTATTTTTGTTAATCAGCCAAGATATGCAGACTGCTGTGGCCTGGTATTATCAGGCTGGCAAGGTCCATGGATCTTGGCTCCTTAACAGCCTGAAAATCCAGGCCTCAGCGGTCTGCTTCATCTGGCTGGTTAACAAAAATAGGGGGGACCCCACGCCAATTTTTTTCGAGGGGATCCCCTATTTTTGTTAATCAGCCAAGATATGCAGACTGCTGTGGCCTAGTATTATCAGGCTGGCAAGGTCCATGGATCTTGGCTCCTTAACAGCCTGAAAATCCAGGCCTCAGCGGTCTGCTTCATCTGGCTGGTTAACAAAAATAGGGGGGACCCCACGCCATTTTTTTTCGAAGGGAACCCCTATTTTTGTTAATCAGTTCCCTCTGACGTCACTGATTGTGTCCCTGGCTGACCTGAAGTGAAAGTGGAAAGCAATCAATTAAGCTTTCCACTTAAGGGCCCGTCTCACATAGCGATATTGCTACCGAGATCGCTGCTGAGTCACTAGTTTTGTTACGCAGCAGCGAGCTCACCAGCGATATCGCTGTGTGTGACATTCAGCGACGATCAGCCCCCCTGCCGGTATCGCTGATCGTCGCTGAAATGTCAGGACCTTTTTTTGATCGCTGGTTTCCCGCTGACAGGCACACATCGCTGCGTGTGACAGGCGGGAGACCAGCGATCCGCTGGTAACCAAGGTACACAGCGGGTTTCCAGGCGCGGGGCTGTGCCTAGAAACCCGCTGTGTACCTTGGATACCAGCGCCCTGATGCAGGGAGCTGGTATCCAAGGTACACAGCGGTTTCCAAGCGCTGCGCGGTGCCTGGAAACCCGCTGTGTACCTTGGTTACCAGCGGATCGCTGGTCTCCCGCCTGTCACACGCAGCGATGCGTGCCTGTCAGAGGGAAACCAGCGATCAAAAAAAGGTCCTGACATTTCTGCGACGATCAGCGATACCAGGCAGGGGGGCTGATCGTCGCTGAATGTCACACACAGCGATATCGCTGGTGAGCTCGCTGCTGCGTCACAAAACTAGTGACTCAGCAGCGATCTCGGTAGCGATATCGCTATGTGAGACGGGCCCTTAAGCGATGTTACCCGCAGTGTCGCTGTCCCAGATCGCTGCCTGAGCTGCCTGTTTGGCAGCTCAGCAGCGATCATGTAGCGATACACCAGCGATCCTGACAAGTGCATATCGTTGTCGGGATCGCTGGTGTATCGTTATGTGACACCCAGCCTTTACTCTCCTGTCAGGCAGGAGAGGAACTCATTCATTTGGGGTTTACTGTGAGGCTGCAGCATTAGCTGCGGTCCCTGCAGTAAACATTAACCCTTTCTGAAGGATTACACCGTGGGACCTGACTGTGCATGGGATAGGTAAGAATAATTTTGCTTTTTTATTTTATTTTTATTACAGGAAATGGTTTTTGCAGTAAAATAAAAGATGGTCAAAAACATGTGTCTTTATTTCATTAAAATGATTTTTAATTAAAGTGTGTGTGTTTTATTTTTATTTCATGCAATAGGATTAATAATTGATAGTTGTCTAATTGACAGCTCTCAATTATTAACCTGGCTTAAGGTCACCTTTCAATAGCAAGGTGGCTTTAACCCCATATTAACCCATTCGCCACCGCTACAGGGCAATGGGAATAGACGGGCAAAGTGCCAGAAAGGGCAATCTAATTATAGATTTGTCTTTCCTGGGGTGTCTGGGGGCAGATGTTAGTAGCCGGGGGGGGGCAAAAATAATGGTCCCTCTCTGGGCTATTATTATCTGCCCCCACTCACTGGCTTTGTCTGTCTGGTTGCGAAAATAGGGCGGGAGCCCACGCATTTTTTTTCAGCAATTTTACACCTCATATATATATATATACATGTCATTGAATTTGTGACACATATATATATATATATATATTATATTTGTAGTTCATACACTTCTACATAGTATAATAGCCGCTAATTCAATTGCCGGCTTTTGTGAAAATGCAGAACCCGACATGAAATGACACTTGGTGTACATAGGGTTAACCATGTCTTTTCATGTCCTTTGCTATCTAATTTGCACAAACAATTAAATCAGACTATGTGTGCAAAATTTCACACCTGTAGGGGTTAATTAAAGGTGTAAATTCGTAGCAAAAAAGTCCGTTTTTTTTACAACGAATTTACACCTTTAATTAACCCCTACAGGTGTGAAATTTTGCACACATAGTCTGATTTAATTGTTTGTGCAAATCAGATAGCAAACGACATGAAAAGACATGGTTAACCCTATGTACACCAAGTGTCATTTCATGTCGGGTGCTTCTGTCTTTTCACTGAAGCCGACTTTACCCGGCAATTGAATCAGAGGATATTTTACTATGTAGAAGTGTATAAACTATACATATATGTATATATATATGTCACAATGACATGTATATATATATATGTATTCTATGTGTGTATATTTAGTGTTTACAAGGAAAGAATGGGGTTTTTTTAGTTGCGATATTTTGTTCCCATAGACTTACATGGGACTTCCGGTATCGGTATCGGGTATCGCCGATATTTTAGTGATATCGGCGATACCATTCCGATTCCGATACTTTAGGATATCGGAAAGTATTGCTCAACTCTAGTTGTATGTTCTGTATGTCTTTTTTATTTTATTTTTTTTTTTTTAACATTCACCATATTAGCCGGATGATGGGAATACTACTTTCCCATCATCCGCTAATGCTGTCACTGTAGCAGGCATAGCTGGATGGGAAAATTAGTCCCATCGGACGATGCCCGCACAGCCAGCAGAGCCTGAGCCAGCAGAGCCTGGCACAGCCCTGCGCACACATACACAGCCCCACAGACACCCCGCACGCATTCTACGCCCACACACATTCTCTGCCCATTACTCGCATTTCCCATAGACTTACATTGGACTCGCTACTCATTACGAATACCCGAGTATTAGGAGCTACTCGTAACGAGTACAGCGAGTCCGAGTATTTCACTTCTCGCTCATCCCTATGTGTGAGGTAACACAGGCCAGCGGAGCCAGCAGCCAGGGCACCTGAATAGCTTGGCACCCACAGCATACACAGCGCTACAGTCGCCCACGGAAACTTGTCTCAGATGTGTACGGTCTTGTGCTCGGAGGTGAACCGAAGGTAGACTGTCCTGTGCCAAAAGGAGGACTAATGTGTTTAACGGCTTCAAACTAAAGGATATCATGGACTGTGTAAAGCTGTGAACAAGAGACATTAACACCATGGTGCAGTCACCAATGGCAACTGGTCAGAGGAGGACTAGCATGTCTAGTGACTGCAATCCGGAGGATATGTACCCAGCTGCAAGATACCGGGTACTATGTAGTGCTGTGTTTATGGGAACTAAACATTAAGGCTATGCACTTGTGTGAAGAAAACATGAATGTTATGCACTTGTGTGAAATGGACATTTAATGTTCTGAAGTAACACATTAAGGAAACTTTGTGTTGCATACGGTGCTACCGGTGTACTACATATGGTGGAAGAAATGCCGGCAGTGTGAACTGAGGTATACTCCAAAGAGTGCTGCAGATCATTGAGCAAGTCTGCTAGAGAAATGGAGGAGCTTGTGAATCAGGTGATCCTCATGCAGCAGGAGCAGGAGTTGCAGTTCTAGCAGCCGGAGCAAGAGGTGCTGCAATGGCAAGAGGCACTGCAGTTGCAGTGGCAGCAGGAGCAAGAGCTGCAGTTGCAGCAGCAGTAAGAGGCACTATAGTGGCATCAGCTAGTGGCAAGAGGCACTGCAGTTGCAGCAGCAGCAACCAGAGCTGCAGCGGTGTAAAGAGGAGAGGGGTGATCAGCAGGGTCAAGAAGAGACCCCAAAGGTAAGGCGTGATCAGAAGGTGTCCCAGTGGTACTTTGTATAGTCTCGTCCCACCAGGTCTCATGCAAATGACTTATTGCAGTTGGTGGAATAATGGCTCCAGCCTGAGTTTTTGACCCCGACTGAGATGATAGAGTCATGTTCGATCGGATGGTGTGGGCTCTGCCGGCCGCCATGCAGCGTTGGGTCGGGCAAAGGGACATGGGCAACCTGGACTTGCTGATAGGATTGATTAAGCAGTATAAACCCACTCAGGAGGTTGTACCAGAGCAGGGGAAAAGTCCACAAATCACTGCTGGGGCTAACCAGGACCAAGCCCGTGATGTGGGGCTAACCCAAATCGAGGGTAACAAAATTCCCGTTTCCCCTAAAGCAGCTCCATGATCTAGTCGGGCTGCAGTTGTTGAGTGTTAGCAGTGTCAAGAGCCCAGACATGGGGCTGTTGACTGTTCTGTGACATCTAAGCCCATGGACTGCAGGTATACTCGCCATGTATCTATGTATGCCCATCCAGTCTGTATCACCACTACGGGCACTGCCAGCAGCGAACCGCGATTGTGCCTGGTACTTATGAACGGGTGCCAAACAGAGGCTCTCCTGGACACGGGGAGCAAAGTGACTTTGGTCCATATGTCCCTTGTTGCCGGGGTCAACCCCAAAAAACAGAAAGTGAAGGTGATGGATATCGATGGGAAAATCCGTAAATATCCAACTGCGGAGGTTTAATTTTCCACACCATGTGGTGACTTTAAACATGTTGTGGAAGTGGCGAAGACCCTTGCATATGGGACTGTGTTGGGGAAAGACTTGACCCTGTTTTTGTCCTGTGGGGGAGCAGGGTCAACCCTCTCATGGTAAAGGTTAAGTTGGGCATAGAACCCACAGATGTCGAGTTAGAGACACCTGCCATAGGGGTCACCAACCTAGGTACAGAGTGTAATCCCGATAGGTTTCCCCTAGAGGTATTGGCAGGAGAGATGAAGGATGTTGCTCCGGGCGCAGAACCTGAAGATGTTGAGTCAGAGGTACCTGCCATAGGGGTCGCCAACCTAGGGGCAGAGTGTAATCCCGATAGGTTTCCCCTAGAGGTATTGGCAGAAGAGGCTGAAAATGTTGTTTCAGATGCAGAACCCAAAGATCCCGAGTCAGGGATATCTGCCACAGGGGTCACCAACTTAGGGACAGAGTGTAACCACGGTAGGCTTCCCCTAGAGGTTGTGGCAGTAGACCCCACTGAACCCCAAGCTAGAAATGTCCCTTGATAAGTTTGGGACAGCTCAGTTCCAGGGTCCCACGCAGAGATGCAGAAATAAATCCGCAGGTATGAGAAGAATGCCAGAAAAAAAACGTGAGTGTGTGGTCGCGGAGGTGACTGGGGACATACGCACAGGGAACCCTCTGGCAATGGCCAAGAATGTGGCTGGGGGTCAGGGTAAAATGGATAGAGTTCTCACTAGACAGCAGCGTGAGGAGGCTCGGGTTTGGGTGCGACGTAATACGGATGTATGCTCGGAGTTGCCGGGGCGGACCGCGGCGTTACAGCGTGACATAGTCACCGAGGCATGGGTAAGGTTATGGAGAAAACGGTACCCGGGGCCCGAAGGCAGGTGCTTAGGTGTCGGGATGAGCTATGAGGTTGTTGAACCCAAAATAAACAAGGTCGAGACTAACCAAAACAGGCCCAAATCTACGGTTAAACATGAAAGGGGGCATGTTATCTGCAATGGAGAACAGGGAGGTTGGTGGTCCTGTAATGAAGTATGGAGGAGAAACGCAAATGGGAGGGATGCATGTGCCGATCAATGGTTCCGGTCCCTACTTCGGTTTCTTAGTGCAGTGTCGGGTGGTGATGTCACAAGTTCATGTGGATGCCCTGTCTCGCGCCCATATGGGGCGACAAGTGTTCGATCCCACAGGTATGAAAGGGGGGATATGTGAGGCAGTGATCCGTTTCACAGGTAGGGGTCGCTGTTTGTTTTCCCCAGTATGCGCACAGAGGCATATTGAGGTCACGGGGGCCATTGAAGTTTCAGGCAAAGCTGTGATTGCAACGGTGAAGCAGTAACTGGTGCCACAGGTAGGGGTCACTGTGTGTTTTCCCCAGGATGTGCACAGATGCGTATGAAGGCCATAGGAGTGCATGGCAGTCACGGGCGTAACTGTGACTGCAATGCAGACAAAAAATAATAAAAATAAGTTTTAGTCTTGGGTATGCTAGTGTCCAAAGCAGATATAAGGAAAACCTGACTGGGATGTTGTATTGTGAAACAGACTGCAGGATGGTAGTCGTGCAGTTCATTTCATTCCAGGCCCAGGTGCTGTACATGAGAAGGGGTTACATAGAAATTACAGATATCACTTACAGTAAACAAACTAACAGTCACAGACTGATATAGAGGGGAGAGAGGACCCTTACATTCTACAGGATGGTGGGGAAGGAGACAGTAGGTTGGGGGGTTGCAGCAGCTCCAGTGATGATGAGGCGGTAGCTCCAGTAGTGGTGAGGAGGTAGCGGGGATCATTGCATGCTGTAGGCTTTACTGAAGAGATGGGTTTCAGGTACCGTCTGAAGGATCCGAGTGTGGTTGATAGCGGGACATGTTGGGGCAAAGAATTCCAGAGGATGGGGGCTATTCGGGAGAAGTCTTGGAGGCGGTTGGGTGAGAAGCGAATAAGTGTAGAGGAGAGAAGGAGGTCTTGGGAGGATCAGATATTACGTGAGGGAAGATATCGGGAGATTAGTTCAGAGATATATGGAAGAGACAGGTTATAGATGGCCTTGTAGGTCAGTATTAGTAATCTGAATTGGATACGCTGAGGGAGTGGGAGCCAGTGGAGAGATTTGCAGAGGGGAGCAGCAGAGTAGTAGCGAGGAGAGAGATGAATTAGTCAAGCAGCAGAGTTAAGGATGGACTGGAGAGGTGCGAGGGTGTTTAGCAGGGAAGCCACAGAAAAGGATGTTGCAGTAGTCGAGACGGGAGATGATGAGGGCATGCACAAGTAGAGTGAGGGTTGAGGAAGGGATGGATTCTGGAAATATTTTTGAGCTGGAGGCGGCAGGAGGTAGAGAGAGCTTGGATGTGCGGTTTGAAGGACAGGACAGAGTCATGGGTTACTCCGAGGCAGTGGACCTCCAGTACGGGGGAAAGCGTGATGTCGTTAATTGTTATAGATAGGTCAGGTTAGGAAGATCTGTGAGATGGGGGAAAGATGATCAGTTAAGATTTGTCCACATTCAGTTTGAGGAAGCGGGAGGAGAAGGAGTATATGGCTGATGGACACTCCGGGATTTTGGAGAGCAGAGAGGTGACATCTTGGCCAGAGAGGTAGATCTGAGTATCATCGGCATAAAGGTGGTACTGGAATCCGTGGGACTTTATGAGTTGCCCCAGGCCAAGTGTATAGATTGAAAAGAGTAGGGGTCCTAGAACAGAGCCTTGGGGGACTCCAACAGAGAGAGGGTGGGATGAGGAGGTAGTGTGGGAGTGGGAGACGCTGAATGTGCGGTTGGAGAGGTAAGAGGAGATCCAGGATAGGGCGTGGTCTTTGATGCCAAAGGAAGAGAGGATCTGTAGTAGCAGGCAGTAGTCAACTGTGTTGAAGGCAGAGGACAGGTCTAGAAGAAGTATAGAGTATTGTCCGTTCGCTTTGGCATTAAGTAGGTCATTTTGGTCAGGGCTGTCTCAGTGGAGTGATGGGGTTGGAAAACAGATTGTAGATTGTCAAAGAGCAGTTTAGATGAGAGGTGGGAGGAAAGTTCAGTGTGGACGTGCTGCTCCAGGAGTTTGGAAGCGAATGGGAGCAGTGATATTGGGCGATAGCTGGATATAGCGGTTGGGTCGAGGGTTGGCTTTTTATGGATAGGTGTGATTGTGGCATGCTTGAAAGCAGAAGGGAAGGTACCGGAAGTTAGTGATAGATTGAAGAGGTGGGTTAGTGATGGGATAAGAGTCTTGGCGAGGTTGGGGAGGAGGTGGGATGGGATGGGGTCAAGTGCACAAGTGATGAGGTGTGATTTGGAGAGAAGATGAGCAAGCTGGATATGGACGGTCTTGTGCCCGGAGTTGAACCTTTTTGCACATGCACTCTATGGTTATCTCTGCCAGTACTTTTTAGTCATATAGATGGACTGATGTGCGTGTATTACTGAATTTGACTCCACCTACCTAAGCATTTAAGACTATCAAGCACATTCGCCTTCATGGCAACAATATTCTCTAATAGTACTGGGCTTTCAGTAGGATAAGGCCCCCTCTCACACTACAAAAATGATTCTGAAAGCATTTGAAGAACATGACAAGGAATTCAAGGATTTAAATTGGATACTTCTATTGAGCATCTGTGATGTGTTGAAATTAAAAGTCCAATCTACATTAGTAGGATTAGGCTTTAATGTTATGGCTGATTTGTGTAATTTGGGGGGACCTACACATAATTAGGATTAGGTTTTAATGCTATGGCTGATCTACGTAATTTGTGGAGACCTACACATTATCAGGATTAGATTTTAATATTATGGATGATCTGCATAATTTGTATGTATGAAATAATACTGTTTATATTTGAAGATTATTTTTCTACCTTTTTATCAAAGCTCTGTAAATATCAAAAATAGGAAATTGCACAGTAAGTGGATGAAATGTAAATTAATTTACGTATTCTCCTGGACAAAGCTAACTTTGAATCTTTGAGTGCAGTAGGGACACTATGGTAACACTGCGGTTACATTTTAGATTGCTATTTAGCTTCTTGCTGCTAAATCAAGGTTACCCACAGATGTACCCAGTTGGAAACCTAAGAAGATCAGAATTAAATTAGTCAGGTTCATGCAGTGTAAATAAATGGTTCTAGAAATTTTGGCCTTTAAAGAGTTCTAATTTCTCTGTGTTTAAGTATCCACTACAAAGAAACACTCTTCTATGTATAAAATAACTTCTCACTACCATTGTTTGTTAGTCAACCAAAAATAACTTTAATGATTAATTTCGAAGTGATAATTCTATAAAGTTAATAAGGATAATATCTACAGATAATTATTTGTACACCCTTCTGATCATTGTTATATGTAACACTGACATTCTGCTAAGTTACTTTTACTTACTTTTTGCATAAAAGTAAGTGTATTTTTTGGATGCATTTCACTTAGCAAGTACATTACCGCTGATGTTCCACATTGGTTATCGTAATCTCTTCTTTTTTTTTAAATTTTTTCACTTTTGCTTTTTCTTCTTCTTCCAAGATTCAAAACTTTTTATTTTTCTGTCAACATTGTTATTTGAGTTTTTTTTTTCTGCTATCACTTCTAAGAATGACAACATTCATGTTACCATGTAATGTACAGAAAAATGGGGAAAATGAAAAGTGAAATGGAATGGTGACAATAATGCCATTCTTTCGTGATTTTTTGTGGTTTTATTTTTTCATGCTATGGGCAGTAAAAATGAGCAAGCAACATGGCTCTTCAGGTCAGTCAGCAATGCCAAACTTGATTTTTTTTCATATTTTAGTAGCTGAAAAAAATCCTGAATTTTGTAAAAAAAAATATTTAGTTTGTATAAGCATTTTCCAAAACCTATATCTTTTTATTTTTTTGTCAATGGAGCTATGTGAGGATATGCATTTTTGCGTGGTTGGATAAACATTTTTATTGATATGACTCTAGGGTAGAGTTGAGTGAAACAGGTCGGTCAAATTCAAAAGTCGCCGAATTTAGCCAAAGTCGAGTTTCGTCAACCGAAACACGACCATAGCGTGAGGTCGGCCATGCGGTCGTCGAAACAAGCGCCAAAGTCTTATTTCCCAGAATGCTTACAGGTGCCTTTTTTTAGCCAATGAGCAAGGACGTACACTGTGGGCAATGAGATGACATGTGCAGGGTCCACCACCATCGTAGAGAAGGGCATTGCAGTCATTGGCTTTCTTTGGGGGAGCCATAGTGTCTATAAAAGCCCTCACCACCGACCTCCATTTTACTTCTGGCGATCTTAACAGTAGGGAGAGCTTGCTGTTTATCAGTATGGAGAGAGTCAGCGCTATAAAGATAGAAGAAGTTGTTCTGTGCTTGTGCTGATAGCAATTGTGCTGTACAGTTAGTGTGCAGTGACAGGGGAGGATTTTCTTGTGTGCAGCAGCGCTGGTTATTAGGCTGCCTGATAGCTGTATTGCTGTGTGTACACTGCTGTGCAGACTGCTTTTTACACAGCACTAATACTTTTATTCTTTTTTTCTGCAGTTACCGACCTTTCATTTTTTCCCACACCGTATAGAGCTGTACGCTCCTCACACACTATCGTGTACTGGCTGGTATCACGGTCAAATACATGATATCTGTGTGTGACTCCGGAAATAAATACGGAGATTTAAATTTTTCCCTACACCGTATACAGCTGTACGCTTCTGATACAGTACCGTATTTCTGCTGTTTTTATTACGGTCAAATCCATACTGAGTGAGCTTCTGTGTGTGACACCAGAAATATATACGGATATTTACATTTTTCCCTACACCGTATATAGAAACACCTAAATATATCCCTTCAAAATAGCCATGAAGTAATAGAACAACCAACCCCAAAAAGGACAACTTCACAAACGGCAAAATACCAAAAATATACAAGTTTATTAAACAAGAAAAACATACAATAGTAAAAAGGCAGGTACCACAAGAATCAGGAAGACAAAAAGGCGGGTGACCCTGCATGTGCAAAAGCAGCAGGTGAATAAATCTCAATACATATATATAGTAAATACATGTCAAGTGACATAATAAAAAACGAATAATCAAAATGTAAACATATACATGAATTTCATGTCACCATGCACAACAATGGCTACAAGATATTATAATGAAGATACAATGCCTCTATAGTTGCTACTCACAAGGAGTAGAGGATAAACCCATCCAGTAGGCATTAGTAAGAACTTCTATGTGAGGTAAGTAGTAACAGCCTTAACTATATGACAACAGATATAAAGGCATTTAATGAACATCAAAATGTAGACAGGCAATATAGATACATAGTGTGTGCTAGGACATAATTACCAAATGCTGCAGACAGGGGACCCACCACACCCGACGCGCGTTTCGCACGGAAATGCTTCGTCCAGGGGTGGTTAGGTCTTGGCCAGTACGTATATTTATATCACTAAGAACCAATAGTAATATGCAAGTCCAGGTGGTATAATTAGAAGGCGCAATAAAGGAGCATCAGGATTGGAGAACGCCATAAGGAGGTAGTACCAAAATTAGGGCAAACAGCTGTTGTAAAAAAGGTAGGCGCATGCGCATAGATTATAGTGATCGTCATCACTTTAAAAATGTGGAGTTGCCATAGGTAAAAAGCTAACAATGACCTCACATCCGGCCACCAAACACCGGAATCAGTAAAGAGTCAAAGCGCATAGTAGTTAGACAAAAAAGACCTGCTTCCAGAGGAATCGCAATGTCACATCCAAGTGCCAGAAGAGGAAAACGCCAACAAATGTGAACGCATAGTGGCGTGACAAATAGCCACTCCCACAAACTCCCAGCAACGTCACATCCGGCCGCCAGGAACGAGAGAAGACACGAGATCAAACCATACAGTAACGTGATCAGTTGCCATGCCAGCAAGAGAAACACAACGTCACATCCGGCAGTCGGAGACAAAAGGTAATGCAATATACAAACAATGATTGCATAAGGATATGCCGTGCTGGCAGCCGAAACTCCTAGAATAACCTACGGTGTTACTAAACAAGAAATACATAGAGACAACCAATTGTTTAATAAACTTGTATATTTTTGGTATTTTGCCGTTTGTGAAGTTGTCCTACACCGTATATAGCTGGTATCTTCTGATACAGTACCTTTTTTCTGCCTTTTGTATTACAGTCAAATTCATACTGAGTGAGCGTCTGTGTGTGACTCCGGATTTATATACGGAGATTTACATTTTTTCCCTACACCGTATACAGCTGTCTGCTTCTGATACAGTACCGTATATCTGCTCTTTGTATTATGGTCAAATCCATACTGAGTGTCTGTGTGTGACTCCGGAAATGTATACGGAGATTTAAATTTTCCCTACACCGTATACAGCTGTACGCTTCTGATACAGTACCGTTTCTCTGCTTTTTGTATTACTGTCAAATCCATACTGAGTGAGTGCGTGTGTGAGACTCCGGAAATATATGTGTGGCCCAGCTGCGCTTGGTACACATGTTCCAGGAGTATGCACTAAAAGGTAACTGCAAAATCTGATATTCATTCACATCACTCACACTTCCCTAGATTACCACTAGAGGGAACCTTAGACTATTTAAGGGTGTGAGTTAGGCAGCAGTAGATGAGATCAGATCAGACAGACGTTAGTTCCTGTCAGTGTTCATTCCAGACTGGAGGTAGTCTGAGGACGGAGATTTCCTGTCAGAGACAGAAGAGAGAGAGATTGCAAGCTGATATATCAGAACAGACAGACTGCTAGTACCCCATGAATGTGGAAAGTGACTCTCGGAGCAAGCGTGTATTCAGTCTGACGAAAGGTCCTGAGAGCTGCTCTGGACAGAGTCTTTGAAGGAAAGAAGGAAGGGGACTACAGTTTGCAGAACATCGAGTTAACTGAGAATCAGTCAGCGAGCTTTGGAAAGAAGAAAGAAAGCTAATGACAGAACCTACTGCTGCCCTGTGCTTATGTTAAGGAGGAGAGTAGGGCGACGGGCGAGTGGTGACCCTAGGAAGGAGTGACTTCGGTGACAGACCACCCTCACTCAATTTAACCGGACACCGGGTCCGAAGTATTGCTAGTACCTTCACGGCTAGTGAGAGAAACACCGGAATCCCTGCTGGACTTCAAGTCACAGAGGGTAGCCCTAAGTGCCGATACGTAACCGGGGTCAGGCAGAACAGGAGTCGGGTCTGCAGCCATATAGACTTAGTTCTCGCCACGAGAAGACTTCCACCACAATGTTGGCCGGGCGAAGCTGTGCTATTCGGAGTTAAACCTGACTTCACGCAGGTTAGGACTCATACACTTTAAAGGGAAAGGAGGCCTTAAACCTACTTGGCAATTACCTGGATGTGCATACTCCACCCTGAGCAGCTTCCTGGGACATACCTGCAACCATCACCAGTAAAGGTATGGAAAGAGACTGACTTGTGTGTGACTGACTTATTGCCGCACCCTGCACCGCCATTACACCCTGAGGGATCCATCTAGTCTCACCTGTGGGAGACTTACCACCTTGCTGCCCCAACCCTCAGAGGATTCACCCTGCAGCGCTGGTCACCTTGATCAGAAACCACAGGTGGCGTCACGAACTATTCCTAAAATCCCCTGTAAATATCCCCCTTTGAATAAGTGCCCAGGGCAACGGACCGAGCTGTGCTACTTGTGACATTCCCCATAGACTTCAATGGGCTCGGTGCCGAGTAACCCGTGACCCTGGTGTTGTGCGACTCATATACACGGAGATTTACATTTTCCCCTACACCGTATACAGCTGTCCGTTTCTGATACAGTACCGTATATCTGCTCTTTGTATTACGGTCAAATCCATACTGAGTGAGCGTCTGTGTGTGACTCCGGAAATATATACGGAGATATAAATTTTCCCCTACACCGTATACAGCTTTACACTTCTGATACAGTACCGTTTTTCTGCTTTTTGTATTACGGTCAATTCTATACTGAGTGAGCGCCTGTGTGTGACTCCGGAAATATATACGGAGATTTACAACTTCCCCTACACAGTATACAGCTGTACACTTCTGATACAGTACCGTTTGTTTGCTTTTTGCATTCTGGTCAAATCCATACTGAGAGAGCGTCTGTGTGTGACTCCGGAAATATATATGGAGATTTAAATGTTTCCCTACACCGTATACAGCTGTACGCTCCTCATACAGTACCATATATCTGCTGGTATTTTTGGTACATTTTCCCAAACATGAGGAAGTATGGTGGAACAGGCCACTTACGTGGGCGGGGGGGGCAGCTGGTACTGATGGTGGTGGTGGTGCATCTGCTGGTAGTGCAAAAAGCACAATAGCACCTAAGGCAGGAGGTGTTGAGCCTGCGTCATCGTCTGGCTCAAGAAGGCCTGGAAGGCTCCCTTTTATGGGAGTAGGTAAACCGCTTTTAAAGCCAGAGCATCAGGAACAGGTTTTGGCTTACATTGCCGAAACAGCCTCCAGCTCTATCGCCTCCTAATTTATCTCGTTTTGTGGACGTCCATTTACAACCTATGGTACCCTTACTTCCTGCCTATTTAAAGGACACTACCCATATTCTTACAATTTTACAAGAGATTAAATGGGAGGATCACTTTATAATGGGAACCATTGACATCACTTCTCTTTATACGGTCATTGAGCATGATAGAGGATGTAATTCTGCCTCGTATTTTTTAAATAAATCATCATCTCTTCATACGGACCAAATAGATTTTTTTAAAAATTGTATGTCTTTCATTTTAACCCATAACTATTTTAAATTTAAAGCGAACTACTATGCCCAGCAATGGGGTACCGCTATGGGGACCAGGTTCGCTCCAAGCTATGCTAATTTATATGTAGGGCGCTGGGAGGAAGATTACATTTTTCCTGGGGGGATCCTCCTGGAGAACCTGGTCCTCTGGCGTCGTTTTATTGACGACGTCATTTTTATTTGGTCTGGGGGTCCGCTATCTTTGGATGTGTTTTTAAATAATATTAATAAAAATGTCTACTTTTTAAATTTCACCTCTCAGATCAGCACTCAATCCATTCACTTTTTAGATCTTGAAATTTTTTTTGATGAGTCTTCTATTCATACTCGCACTTTTAACAAACCCACGGACGTCAATAGCTTCATTCCTTTAGATAGCTGCCATCTTCCAAGCTGGCTACTCAATGTACCTAAAAGCCAGTTTATTAGACTTCATCGCAATTGTTCCAAAATTACTGATTTTAACAAGGAGGCAGAGGCATTGACGTCAAAATTTTTAGAAAAAGGGTACCCCATTAATGTTCTGGAGAAATCTAAACATATGGTTTCCAAGATACCCCGGCGCGATATTTTAAATAATAAAAATAATAAAAAGGCTAATCATGTGGACATAGACGATGATTTTACCCCCATAATTTTACAATACAACTCCAATACACATATACTAAGGAAGATTGTGAATAAACATTGGGACTTGCTTAAAGAGGATAAGATCCTGGGGGGAATTGTCCCCATGGCCCCGAGGTTTATATATAAAAAGTCGCGGAATTTGGGTAACATTATTGCTCCCACTGTTCAGAATAATGTCACTATTTATAAAAATCTTTTTAATAATCAATACATTGGATTTTTTCCTTGTCATAAATGCATCATGTGTACGAGAACAAACACGACTAAACAAGTGGGAATTTTAGTTAATGGCAAGTATTTTACCATTAAAGATTTTATTACATGTTCTTCCACTGGGATAATATATCTAATTAAGTGTCCGTGCAACAAATTTTATGTTGGCCGCACAAAACGCCCACTAAAAGTCAGAATAAGGGAACATATCAGGAATATTAGAACTAAATTTTATGGTCATCCTCTTTCCAAACATTTTATTAAGCACCATAACTGTAATACCCAGTGTATGGAAATTATAGGATTTGCAACTGTTCCAGTACCATGTAGGAGGGGTAACTATATAGCCCTCATGTCCAGGATTGAAACTAAATGGATCTTCACGCTAGATACTTTGATCCCAAAAGGGCTGAATAGCGAAATTGAACTTTTTGCCTTTCAATAGGTCACCTGACCGCCAGGTACGGTCATAAAAGGATCCACATTCCAGAAAGGACCATCCCTGAAGAAGGAAACCGTGTTTCCGAAACGCGTTGGATGTTTTTGGTCCTTTCTGTGATCCGTACCTTCTCAATCAGTGCTCACCACGCTTGGTCACGTGAGCTCCTACCTCACGGCAGGTCCTGTCCGCACTTGCAGTGCAAGTACAGCGATTAATATACATTATACTTCGGAATACCGCCGTGTACCGGACTTTCTTGGAGGCTATAGGAGGTCTAAATATAGCCACATCCCTATCTACATTGCGGTCATTTGGATACTATCTACCGTTCCATATTTGGTGAGGCACGTGACCTGGCTCGTCACGGCAGGTCCTGCTCAGACTGTTGCATTACTCTTACCAGCAGACGGTACTGATCAGACCGAGGAGACTTTTGAAGATCGGTTCCCAGCTACCGACACCAGGACTTCGACCAGGCCACGGGAGGCTGAAGGAGTTCCCACCCGGATTCTTGCTCCAGGACGTGGGGAGCTGAAGGAGGGCTGTTTCTCACAGGAGACCCATTGGGGTCGTAAGGTAACACCTGCTTTTGCAGGCTTGCTTACATTAATGACTGGAATTGACTATTATTGAGCTATCACCGGCCGGGATAGTTTCATTCATTCAATACATTTTCTCAAAATATACTTTTTCCAGCATTTTTTCTTCACTAGTGGAACCTGGAGGATTTCTACCAATGCCATATTCCCTGCCTTAATGATTGGAATATGTAGTTTATGACTTTCACGCAGTTTTATCACATTATATATCCCTAAGCCATTTATTTTGGTTATTGTATGCATATTGGCTGGGGCTGACTACCTCTTACCTTTTCAGGCTTTCCTCATCACCTTTTGAGAGTTTTTTATGTGCGCAAACTACTTGTTTCATATATCTATTTATCTTTATTGGCACTCTCTAGTGGTAGTGCCCTTGTCTGTAGCACTCTTAAACTCTAGTTACTAGAGCGCCGCTGATATTCATATTTAAGTTTCAAAAAATGCAAGCACTGAGTCGTCAGTGCAGGCTCCTGGTCAGGAACAACACCTTTCCTTGTACAACACCTTTCCTTGTGTCCTTCACCACCACCAAAAGTGAAGGATGCCGCAGGCCACACTTCAGATTACTCCCTGGAGTTCTTTTCACAAACCATGCCTGGGTTATCAAGTGAAATCCTGAATTCCCCAGTCCAAGATTAATATGACATGGAGTGCACTGCTGCACAGCCACTGCTATATGATTCTGCTGGTACATTCACCCAGAGCACTGCATTGCCCTCGTAGTCTACTGAGCCAAGATTCTGACCCTGATGTAACTCAGGTGCCCTTTCCCGCATACTATACCACCTTACACGGTGACACAGAGGAAGGTGCAGATGAAATTGAAGAGGAGGTGATGGATGACCCAGTTGCTGACTCGGATTGGCATCCATTGGGGAAGAGGGTGCCGCTGGCAATAGCTCAGAGGAGGAGGAGGATCCGCAGCAGGCATAGACATCGCAGCTGCGGTTATCTGGCAGGCCCGTAGCAGTCCAAAAACGTGTTAAAAAAACAAAAAGAGTTGCAGGACAGCTTGACCAGACGGTCAAATTAGCACAGTGTGCTAGCACTGAAAATTTATCCCATAGTAGGAAGAGTGCAGTGTGGCACTTTTTTCACCAAAATCCTATTGATGAGGCAAAGGTTATCTGTAAGAAGTGCGGAAGGACCTTTAGCCAAGGGAAAATCTCAGAAATTTGAATACCAGTTGCATGCATAGACATTTAAACACCATGCACTTACAAGCATGGACGGACTACAAAACCTCAGGTAGCACACGTGCACCTGCTCCGACTGAAGGTAGCCAGCAACGCTACATCGCTTCCCCCACTGTAAGCCCACCGGTTAGCACACCACCAGCAAGAAATGTTGAGGTGTCTTCGCAAGGCCAAAGCAGTCAGGGAATCACAATGTTTTTCCAAAGAAAGACTGAATTTAGGCCATCACCACCACCACCATCACCAACCCACTCTCAGTCTGCCATGTCCACTGCTAGTTCCACCATATGCAGCTCTCAAGTCCAGGTCACCCTAGCAGAGACTCTGAGTAGGACAAAAAAGTACTCATCCTCTCATCCGCGTACACTGGCTTTGAACGCCTACATTGCCAAACTGATCTCATTAGAGATGATGCCCTTCCGTTTGGTTGAAAGCACATCGTTCCGAGAGCTCATGGCCTATGCTGTCCCACGCTATGACCTACCCAGTCGGCACTTCTTTTCTAGAAAAGCCATCCCTGCCCTCCACCTACATGTGAAAGACAGCGTTGTCCATGCACTCAAACAATCAGTGAGTGGAAAAGTGCACTCACAACAGATGCATGGGCCAGTAGGCATGGCCAGGACCGTTACATGTCCATCACTGCGAACTAGGTTAATGTGGTGGATGCAGAGTTCACAGGGGACAGCGGTGGTGGGACAGTGCTGCCTAGCCGATGGTATAGGCAACAGTTGGCTGTAGGCGTTCTACCCTCCTCCTCCTCCAGAAGCGAAAGCTCGTCGACAGAGCGCAGTCGCATGAGCACTGCATCCGCAGCTGCCAGTGTTGCACACGAGGTGTCACAGTATCGAGCAGCTAGTAGTAAGCGTCAGCAGGCTGTTTTAAAGATGATGTCTTTGAGCGACAACAGACACACCGCGGAGGTACTGGCAGACTACTTGCAGTGAGAAACTGAGACATGGCTAGGCAGTCTACATCTTGAGCCAGGCAAGGTAGTCAGTGATAACAGACGTAATTTTGTGGCGGCCAAAGCCCTGGCAAAACTCAGACACATACCTTGCCTGGCTTACACCTTGAACCTGGTGGTGCAGTGCTTCATAAATAATTATCCGGAGTTACCAGCCCTGCTCCATAAGGTGCGAAGACTGTGCTCGCACATCCATCGCTCGCCCGTAGACTCCAGTCGTATGCAGAGGCTGCAGCGATCGCTCCACCTCCCCAAGCACCGCCTAATCATAGAAGTTGCAACAAGGTGGAACTCCACCAAGCACATGGTTGAGAGGCTGTGCGAACAGAGGCAGTCTGTAATGCATTTGTGGGAGGATACACGGGCAGACAGTTTAAGGGCAGACATCGAGTTGTCGGGTGTGCAGTGGTCAAAGCTGAAAGACCTCTGTAAAGTCCTTCAGTGTTTTGAGGAATGCACACGGCTGGTAAGCGCAGATGACGCCATCATAAGCATGAGCATCCCACTTATGCGTCTGCTCATGCAAACTTTGACGCACATTAAGGATCAGGCGTCTGCAGTGGAGGAGGAGGAGGAGAAGGAGGGAAGCCTTCATGACAGTCAGTCATTGTCTGCTCAGGGAACTGTCCTGGACGAGGTGGAGGAAGAAGAAGAAGAGGAGGAGGAGGGGGATGATTATTTTGGGGAGGAGGATGCTTCTCAGGGGCAAGAGAAAATGTTGGTTTGCCAAGGTCAGGTACAGGGTTTGTGCGTGACTGGAGGGATGTGGATTTGGCAGAAACTGCTCCTCCACCCACCACTGGCAGTGCATCATCGACTCCTGGAACATTGGCCCAAATGTGATTATCTCTTGCGGATCCTAAAAAGGGACCCCGCATTGCCAAAATGATGAAGGATGACGACTATTGGTTGGCCAGCATCCTCGATCCACGCTATAAAGGCAAATTACAGAGCATCATGCCACAGGAGAATCTAGAGCTAATATTGGCAAACAAACAAGCAACTCTGGTAAACTGTTTGTTAGAGGCATTCCCAGCACACAGCAGCGGTGCAGATTCTACCACAAGCCGTACTGGGCAACATGGAAGAGATATTCGTGGGGCACACAGCCAAAGTGGCGTTGGAGACAGTGGTTTCATGACCATGTTTGGACTGATTTCTCGAGTACCGCTCACATGACTATTAACACTGAATCGATTGCAACAGACAGGAGACAGCAGTTGTCAACTATGGTTCAAAATTACCTCTCTTCCCCTATCGATGTTCTCCCTCACAGTTCATTCCCCTTTGACTACTGGGTCTGTAAACTGGACAACTGGCCTGAATTGGCACAATATGCCTTACAGGAGCTCGCTGGCCCTGCTGGTAGTGTGCTATCAGAAAGAGTCTTCAGTGCTGCTGGATCAATCCTGACAGAAAGAAGGACCCGGCTGTCGACCAAAAATATAGGTGATCTCACCTTCATTAAAATGAACCATGCCTGGGTTTCAAAGGATTTTGTACCACCTTCCCCTGATGACACATAAGTTGCCAGCAAAATGGCTCGCTTTGTCCTCCTCTTCCTCCAACTTCTCCAATTCCTTCATTTGCAGCTGCTGAACATCCAGCCTACACCTAAGGGTCAGCTCCAGGTTTTCGTGGGCCCCGGGGCGAAAGAGTCTCAGTGGGCCCCTTTAAAAACATACCACAATTCATGATGCACAGATCCGGCAGAGAAATATAGGTATAGTACAATGCCAAAGATTTCACTTACCGTACTTTATACATTACATGAGTGATATCTATTGTAAATTCTAGAATAGCTCAAAAGACATACAGTATAGTCATCCATACAGTATTATGGGCACCACATAGTGCTCCATACAGAATAATGAGCTCCAAATATTGCTCCATACAGTATTATGGGCATCCCATAGTGCTCCATGCAGAATAATGAGCCACATATATTGCTCCATACAGTATAATGAGCTCCATATATTGCTTCATACACAATTATGGGCACCACATAGAGCTCCATACAGAATAATGAGCCCCATATAATGCTCCATATATAATGGGCCCCATATATGATGCTCCAGTGTATGATGGGCCCCATGTAATGCTCCATATATGATGCTCCAGTGTATGATGGGCCCCATATATGATGCTCCAATGTATTATGGGTCCCATATATGATACTCCAGTGTATGATGGGTCCCATATATGATACTCCAGTGTATGATGGGCCCCATATGATGGCTCCATATATTGCGCCAAACAAAAAAAAAAATAAAAAATGAACTACTCACCTCTCCTCGCTGGCATCTGCTCTGCTCAAGGCTGCTCCCGGTACTGGCACATGCACCGGGCCCTCATAGCATGCCGGTGTCCCCGACTGTGAGTGGGCCCCCATGCCTGCTCAGGGCCCCGGCACTTGCCCGGGTGCTGACGACGGCCCTACCTCAACATATGCCAGTTTTTCCACCTGCCTAACTGGGCTGTACCCCTCCACAACTTTAGCCAAATAACCCCCAGTTTTCAATGCGTTACTATTATTATAAAGTAAATTAAGGTTGACAAGCTTAAGTAATAAGAATTTGATGTCGTTGGCATTGAATTGGGCACTGTAGGTGTGTTTACTGTCCTCCACTCACTGGCGACTTTTATTCCCCATTGAATTGCATTGGGGTCGGGTTTGCGACATCGACTCGACCGTTTCCATTAGTTGGCCGACTTCGTTCGACTCGACTTTTGTAAAAGTCGAGCCAACCGAAACCCAACTCGACCCTCCCGGTGGCAAAGTCGCTCATCTCTACTCTAGAGTATATAAAACATTTTGATTATATTTTATTGGATCTTGGTAAGAGAAGACGGAATCAAAATGGTAATTCTGGCATTTTGTTTTTTCCTTTGCTATGCTTACCTTATGGCTTGGGTTAAATCATTTATAAAATTTGATTAATCACACTTTTATAGTTGTGACAATATTAAATATGATTTTTATTTCATTTTCATACTCTTTCAAAACTTTGTTTTTAATTTTTTATCATTTTAAAAAAAAAATTTAAATTTTCATTTTATTTTTTAGATCCTGGAGGAGACTTGAACCTTCAGTCTTTTGATCGCTTGTATTAAACACTGCAATATTTCAGTGTCTCAAAAATTACAATCAAACGCATCTTGTTGCCGAACTTCATAGTACACCAAGACAGTAATGTCAGGGGTCTTCAGCAGGCAACCCATTGGCTTTCCATAGGCATGGCAATCCTCTAATTGTGTCACAGGTGGTAGGAAAACGGGCACCTGAACGGGAGAAACCAGTAAAATCTTGTGATTTTAATGACTCTATTAGAGCTTAGCAATGAAGTGGTTAACCCCTTAACCCCCAAGGGTTGTTTGCACGTTAATTACTGAGCCAATTTTTACAATTCTGACCACTGTCTCTTTATGAGGTTATAACTGGGGTTGAGCGATACTTTCCGATATCAAGAAGTATCGGATCGGAATGGGTATCGCCGATACCCCAAAAGTATCGGCGATACCCGATTCCGATACCGGAAATCCAATGCAAGTCTATGGGACAGAAATATCGTAACTAAAAAAACCTCTTTCTTTCCTTGTAAACACTAAATATACACACATAGAATACATATATATAATATATATATATATATATATCATGTCATTGTGACATATATATATACATATATTATAGTTTATACACTTCTACATAGTAAAATAGCCTCTGATTCAATTGCCGGGTAATACCGGCTTTTGTGAAAATACAGAAGCACCCGACATGAAATGACACTTGGTTTACATAGAGTTAACCATGTCTTTTCATGTAGTTTGATATCTGATTTGCACAAACAATTACATGAGTGTATGTGTGCAAAATTTCACACCTGTAGGGGTTAATTAAAGGTGTAAATTCGTTGTAAAAAAAACGGACTTTTTTGCTACGAATTTACACCTTTAATTAACCCCTACAGGTGTGAAATTTTGCACACAGCCACTCATGAAATTGTTAGTGAAAACAATAGATCAAACAACTTGAAATGACATGGTTAACTCTATGTAAACCATGTGTCATTTCATGTCGGGTTCTGCATTTTCACAAAAGCCGGCAATTGAATTAGCGGCTATTATACTATGTAGAAGTGTATGAACTATAAATATATATATATATATATATATATATATTATATATATATATATATGTCACAAATTCAATGACATGTATATATATATGAGGTGTAAAATTGTTGAAAAAAAATGCGTGGGCTCCCGCCCTATTTTCGCAACCAGACAGACAAAGCCAGCGAGTGGGGGCAGATAATAATAGCCCAGAGAGGGACCATTATTTTTGCCCCCCCCGGCTACTAACATCTGCCCCCAGACACCCCAGAAAAGACAAATCTATAATTAGATTCGCCCTTTCTGGCACTTTGCCCGTCTATTCCCATTGCCCTGTAGCGGTGGCGAATGGGTTAATAAGGGGTTAAAGCCACCTTGCTATTGAAAGGTGACCTTAAGCCAGGTTAATAATTGAGAGCTGTCAATTAGAAAATACACCGGAAGCCCACGCATTTTTTTTCAACGAATTTACACCTTTAATTAACCCCTACATGTCTGAAATTTTGCTCACATACACTTATGTAATTGTAAGTTAAAACCATATATCAAAATACATGAAATGACATGGTTAACTGTGTCTAAACAATGTATCATTTCATGTCGGCTTTTGTGATTTCACAAAAGCCGGCAATTGAATTAGCAGCTATTATACTATGTAGAAGTGTATGAACTATAAATATATGTATATATATATGTCACAATTACATATATATATATATATATATATATGTATTCTATGTGTGTATATGTATTGTTTCTATTCTTTATTAAAGCTGTCAGTGTGATTTTACAGTATAGCCAGGGATGAATTAGCGGCTATTATACTATGTAGAAGTGTATGACCTATATATATATATATATAATTATTTGCTTTTTGTGTACATTTTTTTTACAATGTGATTTTCACATGACTTTTTACATAGAGATAACTGCTCTATGTAAAACTTCATGTTAAAATCGCATTGCATACAGATGGAAAACTGATGGAAAACTGATGGAAAACGCATGGTGCGATTTAAAATCGCATCAAAATCGCATGCCTTTTTACAACAAATGTACCGTTTTTTTCCTGCAGAAAACGGACCGATTTTTTTCCAGCCAGTGAGTATGAGCCCAAAGGGTTAATGTTTACTGCAGGGACCGCAGCTAATGCTGCAGCCTCACAGTAAACCCCCGAATGAATGAGCTCCTCTCCTGGGTGACAGTAGAGGAAGTGGAAAGCTTAATTGATTGCTTTCCACTTTCACTTCAGGTCAGCCAGGGACACCATCAGTGACGTCAGAGGGAACTGATTAACAAAAATAGGGGTTCCCTTCAAAAAAAAAATGGCGTGGGGTCCCCCCTATTTTTGTTAACCAGCCTGATGAAGCAGACTGCTGAGGCATGGTATTTAAGGCTGTTAAGGAGCCAATATCCATGGACCTTGCCAGCAGCATCGGACTGGATTACTTTGGGCCCACCAGAGAAAAATTATTCTTGGGGCCCACCATCATACTTCCCAACCTTTGAAGAAGGGAAAGAGGGACAAAGGCTGTGGCACGCTGTGCCTGCTGCAGCAAATTTTAGGCCATGCCACGTTGCACCACAGACTGTCCAGGAGTTGGTGGATGCTTTATTCCAGGTGTGGGAGGAGATCCCTCAGGAGACCATCCGTCGCGCTCATCAGGAGCATGCCCAGAAGTTGTAGGGAGGTCATACAGCATACCTCCCAACTTTGAAGACAGGAAAGAGGGTTAAAGGCTGCGGCGCACGTAAATTTTAGGCCACGCCCCGACCACACCCATTTCACAACTAATCACACCCATATCCTCGCCCCAACCATACCCATTTAGCACTGCT
The DNA here is from genome assembly GCA_033576555.1 of Oophaga sylvatica. NCBI lineage: Eukaryota > Metazoa > Chordata > Amphibia > Anura > Dendrobatidae > Oophaga > Oophaga sylvatica. The sequence continues at coordinate 313,050,600 of JARQOD010000005.1, read as the reverse complement.
GATCACACTGACTGGTAATGAGGGCACAGTGGCTGGCATTATGGGCACAGTGGTTGGTACTGAGGAAAAGAAAGAAAGAGCAGCGAGAGAGAAAGAAAGGAGAGAGAGAGAAAGAACAAACAGAGAAAGAAAGAGAGGAAAGAAAGAAAAGAGAGAGAGAAAGAAAGAACAGAGAGAAAAAAGAACAGAGAGCGAGAAAGAGAGAACAGAGAGAGAAAGAAAGAACAGAGAGTGAGAAAGACTAGAAAGAGAAAGAAAGACTAGAGAGAAGCCAGAGGCATAGCTAGGGTTTTGGTTTAGTGGGGGCGAAACTTCTGAGTGGGCCCCTAACCAGAGAACCTCAGCAAATGACCGCGCTGTTGCCAAAAATAATCTATATATAAAAAGACCAATATTGATATCACCGCCATATGGTCTGTGGTAAATAATACCAGTCCTACAGAACATATAATAGATTACAGCACAGGTATAGATAATGACTTACCGCTGATGTTCTTTCTAATGGAATTGTTCACTTTTCATGTCTTTTCCATCTGGCCCAGACCGACATGACGACTTCTCCAGCCAGGACTCGACTGCAGAGATTACAACAAAGACACATTTCACTTCTCATATTTTTAGCACTGTCACGGTCACCAATTGGACTATTCTCAACCTGCACAAACTCCTCATCCTGCTGATACCCCAATACTGAGCCGCTGCTGCCATATGTGTCCCTATTTCTGCACCTGATACCCCAATACTGAGCCGCTGCTGCCGTATGTGTCCCTATTACTGCACCTGACACCCCAATACTGAGCTGCTGCTGCCGTAGGTTTTCCTATTACTGCACCTGCTGTGTGGTTCTGTGTGACCTCTAAATTCTAAAGCACCCCTCTAGAATATAGTAATGCCGGGTGCAAGTGCCCTAGAAAACAGTGCCCACATTTTGTCCCCTAGACTGTAATAATGCAATAATGCCCTGTGTGCCCCTTTGACAGTCACAGTAACCCGAGTTCCCCTATAACAATAAGTGTCCACTTTACATTTAATAATGTCCCAAGTCTCCCCTGTACATCTCCCCTATACACAGAATAATGCCCCTCACTGGATATACAGGTCCTTCTCAAAAAATTAGCATATAGTGCTAAATTTCATTATTTACCATAATGTAATGATTACAATTAAACTTTCATATATTTTAGATTCATTACACACCAACTGAAATTTGTCAGGTCTTTTATTGTTTTAATACTGATGATTTTGGCATACAACTCCTGATAACCCAAAAAACCTGTCTCAAAAAATTAGCATATCAAGAAAAGGTTCTCTAAATGACCTATTACCCTAATCTTCTGAATCAACTAATTAACTCTAAACACATGCAAAAGATTCCTGAGGCTTTTAAAAACTCCCTGCCTGGTTCATTACTCAAAACCCCCATCATGGGTAAGAATAGCGACCTTACTGATGTCAAGAAGGCCATCATTGACACCCTCAAGCAAGAGGGTAAGACCCAGAAAGAAATTTCTCAACAAATAGGCTGTTACCAGAGTGCTGTATCAAGGCACCTCAATGGGAAGTCTGTTGGAAGAAAACAATGTGGCAGAAAACGCTGTACAACGAGAAGAGGTGATCGGACCCTGAGGAAGATTGTGGAGAAGGACCGATTCCAGACCTTGGGGGACCTGAGGAAGCAGTGGACTGAGTCTGGTGTAGAAACATCCAGAGCCACCGTGCACAGGCGTGTGCGGAAATGGGCTACAGGTGCCGCATTCCCCAGGTAAAGCCACTTTTGAACCATAAACAGCGGCAGAAGCGCCTGACCTGGGCTACAGAGAAGCAGCACTGGACTGTTGCTAAGTGGTCCCAAGTACTTTTTTCTGATGAAAGCAAATTTTGCATGTCATTCGGAAATCAAGGTGCCAGAGTCTGGAGGAAGACTGGGGAGAAGGAAATGCCAAAATGCCTGAAGTCCAGTGTCAAGTACCCACAGTCAGTGATGGTGTGGGGTGCCATGTCAGTTGCTGGTGTTGGTCCACTGTGTTTCATCAAGGGCAGGGTCAATGCAGCTAGCTATCAGGAGATTTTGGAGCACTTCATGCTTCCATCGACTGAAATGCTTTATGGAGATGAAGATTTCATTTTTCAGCACGACCTGGCACCTGCTCACAGTGCCAAAACCACTGGTAAATGGTTTACTGACCATGGTATTACTGTGCTCAATTGGCCTGCCAACTCTCCTGACCTGAACCCCATAGAGAATCTGTGGGATATTGTGAAGAGAAAGTTGAGAGACGCAAGACCCAACACTCTGGATGAGCTTAAGGCCACTATCGAAGCATCCTGGGCCTCCATAACACCTCAGCAGTGTCACAGGCTGATTGCCTCCATGCCACGCCGCACTGAAGCAGTCATTTCTGCAAAAGGATTCCCGACCAAGTATTGAGTGCATAACTGAACTTTATTATTTGATGTTTTTTTTGTTTGTTTTTAAAAAACACTTTTATTTTATTGGATGGTTGAAATATGTTAATTTTTTGAGACAGGTTTTTTGGGTTATCAGGAGTTGTATGCCAAAATCATCAGTATTAAAACAATACAAGACCTGACAAATTTCAGTTGGTGTGTAATGAATCTAAAATATATGAAAGTTTAATTGTAATCATTACATTATGGAAAATAATGAAATTTAGCACTATATGCTAATTTTTTGAGAAGGACCTGTATACTGACCCCTTAATGTCCCCAAACTATTTAATGGGTCCAACACTGTATGATGGCCCCTAGATAGTATCCATACAGCATAATACACCAGATAGTCCTCAATATAGTATAATGCACCCCCATAGGCAGCCTCTATATTATAATAAACCCCCATAGGCAGAGTCTAAATAAATGCACACCATAGCAGCGTATATTATAATGCACCCCCATAGGCAGCCTCTGTAGTATAATGCATCCCCATAGGGAGTCTCTGTAGTATAATGCACCCCCATATGGAGCCTCTGTAGTATAATGCAGCCCCCATATACAGTCTCTGTAGTATAATGCAGCCCCATATACAGCCTCTGTAGTATAATGCACCCCCCATATACAGCCTCTGTAGTATAATGCACCCCCATTAAAAAAAAAAAAAAACAATACTCACCTCCCAGCTCCTGTGCTGCTCACTGTTCTCCCTCTTAGCGTCTGACAGTGGGCGCCGGCAGGTGACGTCATCGCGCCCGCTGTCAGACGCTGAGAGGGGGATTATGGGAGAGAAGGAGCGCTCGCTCCTTCTCTCTCTATGCGGTCAGCTGTATCGGCTGGATGCCGATACAGCTGACCCTCCGATGACGGGTGGGGGGCCCACTGCTGGCACCGGGCCCCCCACCGCCTGCTCAGGCCCCATAGCGGCCGGGCAGCAGAGCAGGGAGAGCGATTCTCCCTGCTCTGCCGCAGAATGTAACTGTACGCCGATACAGTTACTGTAGCGTAGCTCCGGATGGGCCCCCTCAGAGTGCGGGGCCCGGGGCCACCGCCCCCTCTGCCCCGCGACCTATCCTTTCAAATCAGGGCCCACCACGCAGGAGCTGGGGCCCACCGGAGGTTTCTCCGGTGTCCCGGTGGCTCAGTCCGACCCTGCTTGCCAGCCTGATAATACCAGGCCACAGCAGTCTGCTTATCTTGGCTGGTTAACAAAACTAGGGGATCCCCTCGAAAAAAATTGGCGTGGGGTCCCCCCTATTTTTGTTAACCAGCCAGATGAAGCAGACTGCTGAGGCCTGGATTTTCAGGCTGTTAAGGAGCCAAGATCCATGAACCTTGCCAGCCTGATAATACCAGGCCACAGTAGTCTGCATATCTTGGCTGATTAACAAAAATAGGGGATCCCCTCGAAAAAAATTGGCGTGGGGTCCCCCCTATTTTTGTTAACCAGCCAGATGAAGCAGACCGCTGAGGCCTGGTTTTTCAGGCTGGTAAGGATCCAATATCCATGGACCTTGCCAGCCTGATAATACCAGGCCACAGCAGTCTGCTTAGCTTGGCTGGTTAACAAAAATAGGGGATCCCCTCGAAAAAAAAAACGGCGTGGGGATCCCCCTATTTTTGTTAACCAGCCAAGTAAAATGCAGACTGCTGCGGCCTGGTATTAAAAGACTGTCAAGGCCCATGGATTTTGGCCCTCAACAGCCTGATAATACCAGGCTACAGCAGCCCCACATTTGGCGCATCAAAAGATGTGCCAATTGTGGCACTTTACCGGCTCTTCCCACTTGCCCTGTAGCGGTGGCAAGCGGGGTAATAAGGGGTTAATGTCACCGTTGATTGCACGGTGACAATAAGCCCGGTTAATAATGGAGAGGCGTCAATAAGACACCGATCCATTATTAATCCCAAAGTTTTTAAATGTTTAAAAAAAAGACACAGCAAGAAAAAAGTATTTTAATGAAATAAAAGAGACAACACAGTTTTCATTTCTTTTATTACTCTCTCATTCCTGCGACGCCATTGATCTCCTGTAAAAAAAGAAAAAAAACAAACCAACAGTATACCACCTGTCCGACGCAGCCATAGTAACGAGTGTCCCACGACGATCCAGCTCTGCTACATCGGAATGTCAGGCAGGGCCTAACATCCCGACGCAGCACAGCTGATTACCTGCTTCCCCGGCGGTGACGTCACCGGACTGCTTTACGGCCGCGATTACCCGGCAGTCACTGCAGTTATCGCGAGAAACTGCATGTGACCGCCAGGGAGAAGATGATGGCGGCCATCAAGCAGTCCAGGACGTGACCGCCGGAGATCTTCTGCCAGGTAAGTGCCGCTGACTCCTGACAGACCCGACCGACAGACACTGACCGTGACGGGACAATTACGATTCCGGTATCCGATATGACGAAAATATCGGTACTCGGAATCGGAATTCCGATACAGCGAATATCGGCCGATACCCGATATTTGCAGTATCGGAATGCTCAACACTAGTTATAACTCTGGAAAACTTCAACGGATCTTGGCGATTCTGAGAAAAGTTTTTTCGTGACATTTTGTACTTTGTGATAGTGGTAAAATTTCTTCAATATAACTTGTATTTATTTATGAAAAAACGGAAATATGGCAAAAATGTAGAAAATTTTGCAATTTTCAAATTTTTAATTTTTATGTCCTTAAAACAGAGAAAAATGTCTCATAAAATAGTTACTAAATAACATTTTCCACATGTCTACATTACATCAGCACAATTTTGGAACCAAAAATTTTTTTGTTAGGAAGTTATAAGGGTTAAAAGTTGACCAGCGATTTCTCATTTTTACACCATGTTTTTTCAGGGACCACATCACATTTGAAGTCACTTTGAGGGGTCTATATAATATAAAATACCAAAAAGTGACACCATTCTAAAAACTGCACCCCTCAAGGTGCTCAAAACCCCATTCAAGGAGTTTATTAACCTTTCAGGTGCTTCACAGGAATTTTTGGAATGTTTAAAAAAAATGAACATAATAACTTTTTTTTCACAAAAATATTTAATTCAGATCCAATTTTTTTTATTTTACCAAATGTGACAGGAGCAATTGAACCACAAAAGTTGTTGTGCAATTTGTCCAGAGTACGCTGATACCCCATATGTGGGGGTGAACAACTGTTTGGGCGCACAGCAGAGCTTGGATGGGAAAGAGCGCCGTTTGACTTTTTCAGCGCATAATTGGCTGGACTCTATGTGTGTTTGGAGAGCCCCTGATGTGCCTAAACTGTGGAAACCTCCCACAAATGACACCAATTTGGAAACTAGACCTTTCAAGGAACTTATCAAGATGTGTGGTGAGCACTTTGATCCCCCAATTGCTTCACAGAAGTTTATAACGCCTGGGTGTGAAAATAAAAAAAATCATATTTTTACACAAACATGATCTTTTAGACCCCAATTTTTATTTTACCAAGGGTAACAAAAGCAATTGGACCACAAAAGTTGTTGTCCTAATTGTCCAGTGGACGATGATACCCCATATGTTGGAGAAAACTACTATATGGGCACACGTCGGGGCTCTGAAGGGAAGTAGTGACATTTTGGAATGCAGACTTTGATGGAATGGTCTGTGGGCGTCATGTCGCGTTTGGAGAGCACCTGATGTGCCTAAACAGTGGAAACCCCCACAAATGACCCCATTTTGGAAACTAGACCCCCCAAGGAAATTATCTAGATGTGTGGGGAGAACTTTGAACCCAAGTGCTTCACAGAAGTTTATAAGGAAGAGCCATAAAAATAAAAAATATTTTTTTTCCTCAAAAATTATATTTTTGCCCCAATTTTTTATTCTGCCAAAGGTAACAGAAGAAATTGGACCCTAGTAGTTATTGTGCAATTTGTCCTGAGTTTGCTGATACCCCATATGTGGAGGTAAACCACTGTTTGGGTGCATGGCAGAGCTCGGAAGGGAAGGAGAACTGTTTGACTTTTTCAATGCAGAATTGGCTGAAATTGAGACCCCCCAAATCTAACCCAACCCTAACCACAACACACACCTAACCCTAATCCCAACCCTAACCATAACCCTAATTACAAACGTAACCCTAACACACCCCTAACCCTAATCCCAACCCTAAACCTAACCCTAACCCTAACGGGAAAATAGAAATGAATGCATTTTTTTAATTTTATTATTTTTTCATAACTAAGGGGGTGATAAAAGGGGGTTTGATTCACTATTTATAGCGGGTTTTTATATCGGGTTTTTATGATTGGCAGCTGTCACGCTAAAAGACGCTTTTTATTGCAAAAAATAGTTTTTGCATCACCACATTTTGAGACCTATAATTGTTCCATATTTTGGCCCACAGAGTCATGTGAGGTCTTATTTTTTGCGGGACGAGTAGATGTTTTCATTTGTACTATTTTTGGCCACATGACATTTTTTGATTGCTTTTTATTATGATTTTTGGGAGGCAGAATGAACAAAAACCAGCAATTCATTCATTTCTTTTGGGGGGTGCATTTATACCATTCCGCGTGTGGTAGAATTGATAAAGTAGTTTTATTCTTCGGGTTAGTACGATTACAGCGATACCTCATTTGTATCTTTTTTTATGTTTTGGTGCTTTTATACAGTAAAAACTATTTTATATAAAAAATAATTATTTTTGCATCGCTTTATTCTGGGAGCTATAACTTTTTTATTTTTTCGCTGATCATGCTGTATGGCAGTTTATTTTTTGCGGGAAAAGATGTCGTTTTCAGCAGTACCATGTTTATTTATATCTGTCTTTTTAATCGTGTGTTATTCTACTTTTTGTTTGGCGTATGATAATAAAGCATTGTTTTTTTGCCTTTTTTTAAGGGGTTCACTAAAGGGGTTAACTAATGGGACAGTTTTATAGGGCGGGGCATTACGGATGCAGCGATGCTAAATTTGTGTACTTTTATTGTTTTTTATTTACATAATAATAATGTGTTTATTGGGGAATTTTTTTAAAATTTATTTAGGGATTTTTTTTAAATATTTTTACTTTTTACACATGTTTATTTTTTTTTTACATTTTTACTTTGTCCCAGGGTTTGACATCACTATATAGTGTCAGATTGTTGACATAACACTTTGCACTGCACTATGTTAGATCAGCGATTCTGACAGGCAGTGCAGGAGGCTTGCCTGCTGCTGCTCTCAGCAGGCACTGACAAGCCACCTCTCTGCAGAACCCGGATGGACCCCGTGGCCATCTTGGATCTGGGGGCATCACGTTGCTCTGAGGGTCTCAGGGAAGCACGCAGGGAGCCCCCTCCCTGTGCGATGCTTCCCTATGCCACCGGAACGCTGTGATCATGTGCCGTGGGGTTAAAGTGCCGGGAGCGGTCTGTGACCACTACTGGCACTAAGTGCCGGGTGTCAGTTGTGAAAATCAGCTGACACTCGGCCGCGAGCAGCCGCACTCCCCCCGTGAGCGCGTATGACGTATTATTCCGTCCATGGGAATTAAGTCCCAGGGCACATGGACGGAATAGTATGTCTGATGGCAGAAAGGGGTTAAAGTATTTTTTGTGCACTCTTTGAAGCCAATGCCAAGAGTGGATTGCAACTGAAGGAATAACATATAGGAAAGATTCTGCTTCTTATTTTAATCCACTTCTAGTTATGCCTTGAAAAACTACATAAAAAACTACACCAAAAAAGCATATTAGAAAGCACCCTTATGTTGAAATCACGTTTTTTTAAGTAAATGAAGGTGTGCATACAAGAGAATGAGAATGGAGATGTAGAATTACACTCCTAGACACTGAAATTGCAATAGTAAGAAGAAGGCGGCATGGAATTATGGAAATCATAAGATCGATAGACATGTTAATAATGTGAAAAATATGATAAAATGTAAGCAAAATGTTAAAAATATCTCCATTTATTCAGCATTGAATATGAACGCCACATGCAGAAATACATGCACTTACATGCCTTGGCATGTCATCAATGAAGTTATTAACCCCTTAGCGACATGCGCCGTACTAGTACTGTACTGCGGGAACTGCATTTGTGCCAGCCGCAGTACTAGTACGGTGCCACGATCGCCGTGGCCTCACGGTGAGGGCTGCGGAGATTGGGTGCAGGTGTCAGCTGTATGTGACAGCTGACACCCCTCAGCAATGCCCACGATCAGTGCTAGCACCGATTGTGGGCATTTAACCCCTCTGATGCCGCTGAAACAACGCGATGCGATCGCGTTGTTCCGGTGGTCTCCATGGAGGCCCCCAGCTCCAAGATGGCCGCGGGGTCCTTCTGGGTCTTTCAGTGAGGTGGCTTGTGAGTGCCTGCAGAGAGCAGGCACCGGCAAGCCTCCTTCACTGCCTGTCAGATTGCTGATCTGACACTGTGCTGTGCAGAGTGTCAAATCAGCGATCTGACTTTATATAGTAATGTCCCATACTGGGACAATGTAAAAGAGTGAAAAAAAAGTATTATAAAGTGTAAAAATACTTTTTAAAAAATTCCTAAATAAAGAAAAAGAATAAATAAATATTTTTATGTATGTAAATAAAAAAAAAATAAAAGTAGATATATTTGGTATCGCCGCGTCCGTATGACGCGCTCTATAAAATTGTTCCACTAGTTAATCTCTTCAGTGAACACCGTAATGTTTTATCATCATACTGCCGAACAAAAAGTGCAATAAAACGTGATCAAAAGACGGATGTAAATAAAAATGGTACCGTTAAAAACATAATCTTGTCCCGCAAAAAATAAACCACTGTACAGCGTCATCAGCGAAAAAATAAAAAATGTATAGCTGTCAGAATAAAGCGATGCAAAAACAATTATTTTTGATTTGTGTGATTGACTAGTTACTGGTTAAACGATGGCCTAAAGCCTCTTTGGGTGTCTGCAACCACTAAACCAATACTTAACCACCAACAATGTATGGTTACAGCATACACATCATTAATACCTATCCATAATAATAAGTTTGCCCTTTTAAAACCGTCCAGGTCCACAGTTGAGCAACTGTGATACGACCTATTCTAGAGTACTACTTGTAACATTTTAAAAGAGCGCACAGACACTCTAAAATTCACGTGCTCTATGACTCAATCAATAGATGTGTCAATCTGGCTATCACAATAAATTCACAGTCCTATAAAAAGGAACAGAAATCTAAAAATCTATACAACAAAATAACACACTGTGCTGCAGAGTGAGGATAATATAACCGAGCTCTATATTCGGAGCCTGTAGCCACTTGCTATAATTTGAAGAAAATAATTGAAACATTAAAAGATTTGGCACTGAGCTAAAGCAAGAAACCTGTATGCTATAAAATGTGAATTCGCTGACTAGGTGAGTTTCACGGTCAGGAACGCTGCGGTTTGGCGGTGCGCTGGGCAGCGCCAAACACGCAGCTCAGATGTTACAGCATAGTGGTGGGATTTCAGAATCCCGTCTCACTGCATACATAGAGTGGAACTCGTAACGACATGCGGCGCGCTTTTAGACCGCAGCATGTCTCGTATTGCGGCGACGGTGCGTCGCCGCAACAGATATTACACAGGGCTATGTAGCCTGCGTTCTTTCGGAGGTGTTCCGGAGGTGTCCTAACACTCCGGAAGACGCGCGTCAGAAGGGGGCGGGGCTTAGACGACGGAATTTCGCTCCGCAAGCGCTATGGTTCGGACGTGGACCATAGCTAAGTCTCAGTCATTTCAGTGTCTCACAGTACATGAAAAGCTTTCCAGTCTGGGTACTTCATCCTACACTTTGTCTGCCAAGTGATATATAGTCCTCTAGTCCTTCAGCCCAGAGTCAGCATTTCTGTACAGCATAGTACACACGTTCCCCAATAAGGAAGCATCTTGAAGTCAAAAGGATGATCTTCGCATTCACAACATTTGCAAATAGTCACCCTCTCAGCTGCACTATTTTCCATCTCCTTCACTATTGTTATAGGCTTATGCAGTCTATACTGAAACAAGAAAAAGAAAAGAACGCTGCACAGATCCTGATTTAAGATTTTCATAAACTTAACATTACGCAAAAAAATATCAGCGGAAAACAGCACATCAATAAAATAAAATTTGTTGCCATGTAGAGGTTTGCAAAAGTATTAAACTCCCTTGGCTTTTTGCCTATTTTGTTACAATGTAAGCCGGTGGCAAGGACCCTCATGTATCTTCTCTCTCTTTAATGCTGTTCACCTGTGTCACATGCGGCACCCTGATGTTTTACTAATATTTTGCTATTGTGTGCACGGTAATGTATTTGTCATATACTGTAATGTGATGTATTGTGCTTTAGCTTAGGGATAGATTAGTAAGTAGTGCAGGACCATAGGGGATTAGAATAGAGGGGGCACAGTAGAGCTAGAGCATAGAATAGATAGAAGTGTTAGTTAGACGTAGGCAGCAAGGGGTTAAGCAGATGGGAGGAGTCACAGAGCAAAGCAGCACAGAGCATGGAGATATAGGAAAGGCACTTCCTGTTTGGAAGCAGACACCTGGGCAGCTGACCAAGGGCAGGACGTATGCAGTGGACAGTAACAAGCTGTGGGGGATAAGTCTGCAGATGGCAGTAATGGGTCCCCCAGCTGGAGAATAGTGCAGTCGGGCACCATCTTAAAGGAATCATCCCCAGGTAGGATTTGGGGTCTAAGACCTGGGCCGGAGAAGTAGAGATGGCGTTCCCGACACCTTTCCCTAATGGAACCAGACAAGGGGCTGACAGGGAGCTGGTGATGCTGAAGGTACAGATGGGACACAAACTGTCCAAATATGCTGCCCAGATGGCAGGTACAGGGAATCCAGGTTGGACCAAGGAGATGGCAGGGATTGCCAGGAACAGAGATTGACCAAGGAAACAGGTGGGACACGGATTATCCAGGGATATAGTTGAGCTTGCCGGGAAAAGGAAGCTGATGCAGAAGATAGAGTCTGTCCGGATGACAGGGAAAGAAAAGAAGATGTCTCTGTGTTTAACTTGTGCTGCTTGTGTGAAGAATGGAGATAAAAACATGTCTCTGTGCTTGACTTGTGCTGTCTATGTGATGAATACGCTGCTGTCTAGTAAAGTTCAACTGTTGGAAAAAGACCTTGTCTCTGGAGTGATTTGCAGAGCCGACATGGCAGCAGCTGAGGGGTATCTGACAGAGCCTGTGAGTGTGCTGTGGTGCATTCTGCAGATGGAGTACAAGGGATTTTATTTATCTTTTCATATACAAGGTGCCGGGGTGCTCACTGACTGTTGCTTAGTGAACTCACCCACAAATACCACCCAGTGCCACCTTGTTACAACATGACAACCTGACATTTTTTGGAATCTGAAAGTGATGCACCAGCACTAAATAGTGTAAATTGGTGAAGTGAAAAAAATATACGCATGAATTAAATTTATGGGATCAAATAACTAAAAATTGGCATGTGAATATGTATTTACACCTCTTGCTATCAAGCCACTAAAAATTTCTGGTTCAAGTAATTACGTGTCACATGGTTTTCTGAAAGAAGACAGAGGCTGCAACAACATTAACCCCTTCACCCTGAGCCTGTTTTCACCTCAATGACTAGGCCAAATTTTACAATACACTGTCAATTTATGAGGTTATAACTCTGGAACTCTTCAATGGATCCCACCGATTCTATGACTGTTTTCTCGTGACATATTGTACTTCATGATAGTGATAACATTTTTTCGATATGACTTGTTTATTTATGAAAATATAGGAAATATGGTGAAAATTTAGCAATTTTCAACCTTTTAATAATTATGCCCTTAAACAAGAGATATATGTCACAGAAAATAGCTAATAAAAAACATTTGTCATATGTCTACTTAACATCTGCATGATTTTTTACCCCTTAATGACCCAAGCTTTTTTCGGTTTTGCGTTTTTGCTTTTCGCTCCCCTTCTTCCCAGAGCCATAACTTTTTTATTTTTTGGTGTATATGTCCACCTGAGGGCTTATTTTTGCAGGACGAGTTGTACTTTTCAAAAACATCATTGGTTTTAGCATGTCATGTACTAGTAAACGGGAAAAAAATTCCAAGTGCGGTGAAATTGCAAAAAAAAAGTGCAATCCAACACTTGTTTTTTGTTTGGCTTTTTTGATAGATTCACTAAATGCTAAAACTGACCTGCCATTATTATTCTCCAGGTCATTATGAGTTCATAGACACCAAACATGTCTAGCTTCTTTTTTATCTAAGTGGTGAAAAAAAATTCCGTAGCGTCTCCATTTTTCGTGATCTGAGGTTGGGTGAAGGCTTATTTTTTGCATGCCGAGCTTATGTTTTTAAGGATACCATTTATGTGCAGATCCGTTCTTTTGATCACCCGTTATTGCATTTTAACCTGCGCCTAGTGCGGGCACATGTCAGCTGTTCAAAACAGCTGATATGTCCAGGCTTTGATGCGGGCTCACTGCTGGAGCCCTCATCAAAGCGGGGGATCTGACCTTGGACGTACTATCCCGTCCAAGGTCAGAAAGGGGTTAAAACATATTTTTTTGTTAGGAAGTTATAAGGGTTAAAACTTTATCACCAATGTCTAATTTTTCCAACAAAATTTACAAAACCATTTTTTTATAGACCACATCACATTTGAAGTGACTTTGGGGGCCTGTATGACAGTAAATACCCAAAAGTGACACCATTCTAATTCTAATAATATCGGGTTATTATATTTGGCTCCTGTCACACACTAAAAAAACGCTTTTTTTTTTAAAAACAACTTTTTGCATTCCCATATTTTGATAGCTATAATTTCTCCATATTTTGTCTGCCAGAGTCATGTGATGGCTTTTTTTTGTGGGATGAGTTGACGTTTTTATTAGTACCATTTTCGGTCACGACATTTTTTGATCGCTTTCTATTCCGATTTTTGGGAGGCAGAATAAACTAAAACCAGCAATTTAGGAATTGCTTTTTGTTTTTTTTATGCCGTTCTGCGTGTGGTAAAATTCATAAGGCAGCTTTATTCTACGGGTCAGTAAGATTGCAGCGATACCACATGTATTTTTTTATGTTTTAATGCTTTTACTATATAAACTATTTTATAGAAAAAAAATAATAATAATTATCCCTTTATTCTGAGACCTATTGTTTTTTTTTATTTTTCCGCTGATGGAGCTATATGATGGCTTGTTTTCTGCGGGACAAGTTGACATTTTCAGAGATACCATGTTTTTCACATTCATCTTTTTGATCGTATTTCATTCCACTTTTTGTTCAGTGGTATTATGATAAAGAATAGTTTTTTTTACTAGTTTTTTATTTATTTTTTAATGGTGTTCACTGAAGGGTTTAACTAGTGGGACACTTTTATAGGGAGTCATTCTGAATTGGCAATGCCAAATATGTGAACTTTTTCTTTAATTTTTTTCCAGGAATTAATGTATTTATTGGAATACTATTTTTTCTTTTTTTTTGTTCTTTATTTTGTGTTTTTTTTTATATTTTTACACTTGTTATTTACCTTTTTTTTTAACTTTTTGGCATTGTCCCAGGATGGGACATCAACTGTATAGTGACAATCGCTGATCTAATACTCTGCAAAGCTACTGCATTGCAGAGCAATAGAGAAGCGTGTCAGATGCAGGGAAGAGGCGTGTCAGCTCTTACTCTGAGCATGAACTGACAGGCCAAGATCCCTGGGTGACCCCACAGCCATCTTTTGGCCAAGGGTCACGCATTGTGCCAACAGGAGCACAAAGGGAGCTCCCTCCCCCTGCGATGCCCCATGATGTCACTGTCACTACTGACAGCGGCATCACATGAGTTAAATGCCCACAATCAGTGCTAGCACTGCTCGTGGGCCTTGCTCTAGGGTGTCTACTCTCATATAAAGCTAGCATCCGCATTTGATTGCAGTAGTACTCAGCGGGAGCCTGCACGATCGTGGCGATCAAGGCCTTAAAAGTCCTTGAATGAAAACATAACTGAGGTATACCAGTCAACATGTAAAATCTAACATGAAGCACAACAACGGGCAGCTGCTATAAAGGAAAGAAGCAGATTCTGGCCATGGAGCTAACAGTACTGTCACACAGGTGACCCGCACTGGTGATAGGTAGAGATGAGTGAACTTGTTCGGAAAACGTTCACAAATCTCAAATTCAGAACGAACATAGCACATTCGGATTTGTGTTCGGCTTCCCGAGAATTTTTCCTCAAAGCCGTCAAAATTCGTTCACAGATCGGTAAATGATCAAGTTTCCACTAATCCTTTTATTTTCACTTTGCCTAGGATAGTGGTGCTGTATGATGAATGGGGGGACATGTTTTATGAGGGAAGTGGGTGTGTCTAGGTCAGATGAGCTGTGAAGTGTAATTTTTTTTCTGTAATAGCTTAATATGGGAACATTCCGGCAGCCAATCAGGGTGCAGAAACCATCCACAACATCATCACACAAGGTCTTCTGAGACTGGCTGCAGAATTCACATGTAACTGTTCATATAAAAAGGGGTCATCTTGTTTTGCATTCACCGGTTTCTTAGTGTCACAGTGCAGACAGGTCGCTCCTGCTGCTACCTGCAAGTGAATTTGTCAGATAGCTAGATAGGATCCTATCCTGTGTGAAATCGATCTTCCAGCATCTAACTAGATTGTGCTAAAACTGTGTTGCAGTCTCAGGAAACCCCATTTGCTAATCCAAATTCTTTGGGTCAAAGCTGTGTTGCAGTGAGGAATCAGAAGGCCAGATTTCTTCTTCAAAATTGTTAGGCCTAATTGTCAGGCTACTGCAGTGTAGCGCAACCTCCCCCAGAGGGAGCTAGGGAGGGACGTGAGACTGCATACACACAGTAGCTCTCCAGGGCAGAAGCACAGGCGTCAACAAGTGGTCAGACAAGCCGAGTCAAAACCATTCAGAGGCAGCAGTATAGAAGGAAAAGCAATACACGTGGTCAGGAGAAAGCCAGGAGGTCAGCAACGGTCAGAAGCAGATAAGACAGACAGAAAGCAGAAGCAGGTCCGAATACAGGCCAAGTCAAAAACCAGAGAATCAAACCGACAAACAGGGAAATGCAGGGAACAGGGCAGACAGAGGGAGACAACAGAATCGGGGCAAGTCAGGGATAACAGCAGGACATATCAAGGATTACCAGAGTCAGGTTCACACGCTGAAGGTAGCAGCATGGCTCACACCGCTAGCAGGATGTATGGGAGCTAAATAGCAAACCTGAAACCAGAATGAGGCAGAGCAAAGTTAACCTTTGACATGATCTGCCCGAACCAAGGGCAGAGAGGATTAAACCCTGGAACGGATCATGACACTAATATAAGGGCTCAGCCAGGAGGCCCTATTTGCTAATCAAAATTGTTTGGGATAAAACTGTGCTGCAGTGAGGAATCAGAAGGCCATATTATCTCTTAAAAATCATTAGGCCTAATATATGGGTTCAGCCAGGAGGCCGTATTTGCTAATCCAAATTCTTTATGTTAAAACCATGTTGCAGTGAGGAATCAGAAAGCCACATTTCCTCTTAAAAATCATTAGTTATAAGAGTGTTGTTCAGGCACAATATCTAAGAAAATAAATAGTGATTGCTCATTAAGTGGCAGGTGACTGACAGCTGTGGGCCTAAGGTTGTGAAACAGCAGGTTAAAAGAGGGGAAGAGTACATAGAACATGAGTGGGAAAAAGTGATGTTGTAATAGAAGGGAGAATAGGTTTGGTGTTCGACGTTTACATGGTTTAGGTGTTAATGTTAATGAATGCTTAATTGAACAAACACTATCTCATCCTATCCAAAAACCACTAACAATATCTGTTACTGGATGGGCTACTCCACTACTTTTCATTGGCAGCCGCACAGCGGTACACCCTGTAGATGAGGGTTAGAAATAGCATGTGCTCCAGTGGACGGCAAGCGCTGCATCAAGTGGCCTCTCCTCCTCTTCCTCCACCTTGACATCACATACAGTATAATCCTCAGAGGTGGCACCCCAATCACCCTTATTTCTCCAATGTCACAAATTTTCAAACTCCCAACTAACTGTGGGGAACCACAGATAGGCCATTCTACAGAGCTGCTCACACATTTTATTCCATGGGCATGAGAGGTCTGCTCCAAAGATTCACAGAATCCAGAGGAAAAAAGCACCTGCACCGATGCCAAAAATTTTTTCATGTTGGATCTGGAGCCAGACAGAGTAGAGTCTGAGCAGAATCCAGACCCTCATCACTTGGTGTGAACCCAGAGGGATGCAGCTGAGTAGCTCAGAGGAGGAAGACAAGGAGGTTAAGTTGCAGCTTCCCGCACAAACATGACAAGAACTGCATCCTCAGCCACAACTCTGGCTGTGGCCAGCACCGGCCATGAGTATGCAGTTCGTAGCAGGGGTGGCAAGAGTTGCCTATCCTGGGCCTTTTTTGAGACCAGGAAGGAAAAGGGTTATAGAATCCGCCTTGTATTGTGAAATTAAAAAAGGACTTTTAATGGTAGCATTAAAATGAAAAAAATCATTATCAGTTTGCCAAAAAATAGGGGGATGGTTGAAGATAAGGAGGGGAAGGGGGGAATTAGGACTTCTGTCAACGCGTTTCGAGCAAGGTGCTCTTAGTCCTGGTCATGATGCACTCCTGGTCAAGCTCCCGGCCGGGATGCACTGCTGCAGAAAGTATGGTCGCTGTGTGCTCATTTACAACGATTACACCCACTAGGTCATCGACTTGCATTGCTACAGAGCTCTTTCAGCCTACCGGCTAACTGTTTGATTTGCGATGTTCTGACACAGTGGAATTCCACTCTGCACATGTTGCAGTGACTGTGGCAGCAGCGATGAGCCCTGGTGCAGTATATGCTTATACATAGCCTGGGTCAACTCCATACGGACGTTGTGCAAAACACGCTTACAGAGTGGGCATAGATGAAGGACCTCTGCACTCTTCTGTACAGTTTCGAAATGGCTACTACACTGGTTAGCGCTGACAATTCCGTCATCAGCATCACTATTCCGGTCATCTATATGCCCGAGCACTTTGAAAAGTCTGCATGAGGAAGTAGTGGTCCCAGAGGAAGAGATGGAAGCAGAGGAGGATGCGGAAGGGATAACAATATCTCTAAGTTCTGGATTGTCATCACACAGGCGGGTGCCATGGGATGATGGAATACAGCGATCAAGGGGGGTTCATGGTACCAGAGAACTGTTAGTGAAAGTGCAGGAGCCAAGGAACAAATTGAGGCGGACGAGTAGGAAGAGGTGATGGATGCGCAACACTCAGGAGATGAAAAGGATAATGATCCACTCTCTGTTGTCCGTGGTTGATTGGAGGGGACGGAGGAAGCAACCTTGAGTGGTACCCCGCCACCAACACACCAGGGGCGCGCCCAACAGATGAGAGCCTTCTTGCTGCAATGTATTCAACATGATGCCTGTATTCTTAGGGTTAGAAATAGTGCTGACTAATGGGTTCCCACTCTGTTAGATCCATGGTACAAGAGTAAATTTTGCCAGATGCTTTTTCCCCCTGGAATGGGATTATTATTATTATTATTATTAATATTTATTTCTATAGCACCATTGATTCCATGGTGCTGTACATGAGAAGGGGTTACATACAAATTACAGGTATCACTTACAGTAAACAAACTAACAATGACAGACTGATACAGAGGGGAGGGACCCTGCCCTTTCGGGCTTACATTCTACAGGATTGTGAGGCAGGAGACAGTAGGTCGGGGGTTGCAGCAGTTCCGGTGTTGGTTGAGGCAATAACTCCGGTAGTGGTGAGGAGGCAGCAGGGTCATTGCAGGCTGTAGGCTTTCCTGAAGAGATGGGTTTTCAGGTTCCGTCTGAAGGATCTGAATGAGTTTGATAGTCGGATGTGTTGGGGCAGAGAATTCCAGAGGATGGGGGATATTCGGGAGAAGTCTTGGAGGCGGTTGGGTGAGGAGCGAATAAGTGTGGAGGAGAGAAGGATGTCTTGGGAGGATCGGAGATTACGTGAGGGAAGATATCGGGAGATTAGTTCAGAGATATATGGAGGAGACAGATTATAGATGGCCTTGTAGGTCAGTATTAGTAATTTGAACTGGATACGCTGAGGGAATGGGAGCCAGTGAAGAGATTTGCAGAGGGGAGAAGCGGAGGAGTAGCGAGGAGAGAGGTGAATTAGTCGTGCAGCAGAGTTAAGGATGGACTGGAGAGGTGCGAGGGTGTTAGCAGGGAGGCCAGAGAAAAGGGTGTTGCAGTAGTCGAGGCGGGAGATGATGAGGGCGTGCACAATCATTTTAGTAGATTGAGGGTTGAGGAAAGGACGGATTCTTGAAATATTTTTGAGCTGAAGGCGACAGGAGGTAGAAAGAGCTTGGATGTGCGGTTTGAAGGACAGGGCAGAGTCAAGGGTTACTCCGAGGCAGCGGACTTCTGGTACGGGGGAAAGCATGATGTCGTTAATTGTGGTAGATAGGTCAGGTAAGGAAGATCTGTGGGATGGGGGAAAGATTATGAGTTCAGATTTGTCCACATTGAGTTTGAGGAAGCGGGAGGAGAAGAAGGAGGATATGGCTGATAGACACTCCGGGATTCTGGATAGCAGAGAAGTGATGTCTGGGCCAGAGAGGTAGATCTGAGTGTCATCAGCGTAAAGGTGGTACTGGAATCCGTGGGACTTTATGAGTTGCCCCAGGCCAAGTGTATAGATTGAGAAGAGTAGGGGTCCTAGAACAGAGCCTTGGGGAACTCCAACAGAGAGAGGGTGGGACGAGGAGGTAGTGTGGGAGTGGGAGACGCTGAATGTGCGGTTGGAAAGGTATGAGGAGATCCAAGATAGGGCGAGGTCTTTGATGCCAAAGGAGGAAAGAATCTGTAGTAGAAGGCAGTGGTCAACTGTGTCAAAAGCAGAGGACAGGTCAAGAAGCAGGAGTATAGAGTATTGTCCGTTTGCTTTGGCTGTAAGTAGGTCATTAGTAATTTTGGTCAGGGCTGTCTCAGTGGAGTGATGGGGGCGGAAACCAGATTGTAGAGTGTCAAAGAGCAAGTTAGAAGAGAAGTGGTAGGAAAGCTCAGCGTGGACATGCAGCTCCAGGAGTTTGGAAGCGAATGGGAGCAGCGATATTGGGCGATAGCTGGACATAGCGGTTGGGTCGAGGGTTGGCTTTTTAAGGATAGGCGTGATTGTGGCATGCTTGAAAGCAGAAGGGAAGGTACCGGAAGTTAGTGATAGGTTGAAGAGGTGGGTTAGGGATGGAATAATAGTGGTGGTGAGGTTGGGGAGGAGGTGGGTTGGGATGGGGTCAAGTGCACAGGTTGTGAGGTGCGATTTGGAGAGAAGACAATTAAGCTCCCCTTCAGTTATATTGGAGAGGGAGGTTATGGGGTTAGGGCATTGGTCTGGTATACAAAGTGGTTGAGGTGGTTGAACAATGAAGACTTGCCTTGTTTGGTCGATCTTATTTTTGAAGTGTGTGGCAAAGTCCTCAGCAGAGATGACGGAGGTAGGAGGGGGCAGTGGTGGGCGGAGGAGGGAGTTAAAAGTTTTGAATAACTGTTTGGGGTTGTAGGATAGGGAAGATACGAGGGTTGTGAAGTAGGCCTGTTTAGCAGAGGTGAGGGCAGATTTGAAAGAGAGTGTTGCTTGTTTGAATGCAGTGAAGTCGTCTTGCGAATTTGTTTTTTTCCAGCGCCGCTCTGTAATCCTGGACACTTGCCGGAGCTTTTTAGTGGTGTTATTGTGCCAGGGTTGTCTGTTGGTACGTCGCACTCTGCCATGAACGAGAGGGGCGACCGTGTCAATAGCCAATGTGAGAGTGGCATTGTAGAAAGCAGTGGCACTGTCTGTATCGTGGAGTGAGGATATTGATGCCAGTGAAAGAATAGAGTCAGAGAGTGTGTGGATGTCTAGGTGTGCAAGGTGTCTGGGGGGTGCACGTGTTGCTGGACATGGGTGACAGGAGAGGAGGACAGGGATGAGAAAGTGAGTAGATGGTGGTCGGATAGAGGGAGAGGGGAGGTGGTGAAGTTAGATAGAGAGCAGAGGCGGGTGAAGACCAAGTCTAATGTATGACCATCCGTGTGGGTGGCTGAGGAGGACCACTGAGTAAGTCCAAAGGATGAAGTAAGGGACAGAAGTTTGGAGGCTGCTGACTGAAGGGTATCAGTGGGGATGTTGAAGTCACCCATGATGATGGTGGGGATGTCAGTGGAGAGAAAGTGAAGAAGCCAGGTAGTGAATTGGTCGATGAAGGCAGTGGTCGGGCCTGGAGGTCGGTATATGACGGCCACTTGGAGGTTGGAGGGAGAGTAGATGCGGACAGAGTGGACTTCAAAGGAAGGGAGGATTAGGGAGGGAAGAGGTGGGATTGTGTTAAAGTTGCAGTTAGAGGAAAGGAGAACACCCACTCCTCCACCATGTCTGTTTCCAGGGCGAGGAGTGTGGGTGAATTGGAGGCCACCGTAACACAGCGCAGCAGGGGAGGCGGTGTCAGAGGGTGTCAGCCATGTTTCTGTGAGGGCGAGGAAAGCAAGATTGCGAGAGAGAAAGAGGTCATGAATCACATGAAGCTTATTGCAGATGGAGCGGGCATTCCAGAGTGCTCCAGAGAGAGGGAGCAGGGGGGTGGGTGTCAATGGCACAGGTTTTACGTTGGAAAGATTGCGGTAGTTCCTATTAGATAGGGAGCGGTAGGAAGGAGTACTAATGGTGGGTATGAACTGTGGAGGTCCAGGATTGGGAGATATGTCACCAGCAGTGAGGAGGAGCAGAGAAAGGGAGAGCAGGTGGGAGAAGGAGAGAGGGAAGCTTGTTTTGTGTTTTATTAGGACAGATTTGAGGTTGAGGAGCAGGTCAGCAGAGGAGGATAGGTGGGGAGGAAGGAGGTAAGGGGAGATGATTATTTGATTAGAGGGTGCTGGGGTTTGGGGATAGCGAAGGAGAGAGAGGATTAAAGGAGCAAACACTGTGAAGGCATATGTAAACATGGTGAAAGAGTAAGATGGGTAATTAGAAAAGCCAGGTACAAGTAATTAGAAGTGCTTACTCAGCAGACATCCCCAAAAGAGACATAGTGTGGGGTCCTGACTCCTGCCGTGACTAACTGCCGTTGAAATAACTGCAGCTTCTCTGTACTTTTGCTGCAGTGGTACTTCTGCTGCAGTTGCGTGCCTGACCCCACACGCGTGCCCCCCTTAGACTGCTACTGAATATATAGGACTGAGTAGAGGATCAGGTGGGAGGAGTTGTGGTAGCTGCTTTGGGATAAATTAGCAGCTGCCCAGCACACCAGGGGAGGATAGACAATCAAAGGCACAGGGCCTGGCTGCATCCATATTCTGGTAACACCTTGCACCTGATAGCATCTCTACTGGCCCCAGCATGGCTATACAGCAGTAAGTATTGAATACAATGCAACAAATTAATTTAGCAAACATTCAGCAGCCACTGTTATATACCATTTAAAGGAAAAGTTGAACAGTAGTAAGTCAGATCCCAGCAAGCAGAGGTTGTAGAGATTGTACCATTTAAAGGAAAAGTTGAATAGTAGTCAGATCCCAGCAAGCAGAGGTTGTAGAGATTGTACCATTTAAAGGAAAAGTTGAATAGTAGTCAGATCCCAGCAAGCAGAGGTTGTAGAGATTGTACCATTTAAAGGAAAAGTTGAATAGTAGTCAGATCCCAGCAAGCAGAGGGATGCACACATGCTGGAGTATCGAAACACGCTTGTAAACATTTGGTTTTACAAGACAGCAGTGAAGCACACAGTGTGCATCGCAGTTCTACATGTCTAACCCTGGAAACGTCAAGGCATCATCGCAAAAAAAAGTAGCAGAAGCAGCAGCAGTGTAAGTGACATCAGCAATTTGAATTATTTTACACATTTTTCAGACCAGGCCATGCACCAGCAGAACAGGGTACAAATATGACATGTTGTGAACGACTGGAGAGGATGGTGCAGGAGTATCTTGAGTTCAGTATCAATGTCATCAGAGGAATTTGGACCCTTTTGCATTTTGGTCTTCTAAAATGGAAGAGTGGCCTGAGCTCGCCTGTCACGCCTTGAAGGTTTTGTCATGTCCGTCAGCCAGAGTTCTCTCAGAAAGTGTTTTCAGCGCTGCTGGTGATGTCCTGATAGATACGTGCATCTGGCTGTCCGCTGAAAGTGTAGACTGCCTAATTTTCATCAAAATGAACACGTTATGGATCTCCAATTACTTTTGCACCCCAGTTGCAGACTGGGCAAACTAGACGATGGTGTAGTTTTTAGTGTCATGCATTAATCTTGCATTATTGCAGTCTGTGCCACCTTTGTCATGGCTTCTGTGCCAGCTGTTGCTGATGTTACAAACTTTTTTTTGAAATGTGGAGGCTCCAAGTTGGGTCTCCATCTGGTGGGTTGTCTGTAGTCGAACGTGTGTGTGAGAGGCCTATTATACTGTTTCTACTCTGTTGAAATTCATACCACTTTTGTGGTGTGTGACAATAATTTTTTGAAATGTGGAGAATTCAAGTTGAGTCTCCTACCTGTGTTGCTTATAGAAATAGGACTTCCAGACAGGCAGGCCTGCACTTACTTTCACTCCACTACCTGTGTTACTGTCCTTAAATTTTTCTGCCAATAGTACTGTATGAAACTGATGTTTGTGCCATCTGAGTGTGGCTGGGTAAAAAAAAAATTGGAGCTGTTGTATGAGGTAACAGGGCTCCCAGCAAAGAAGGCTTACACCGCTCCCTTAACCACCAGGTCTTTATTGAAACTTCAATTCAAAGCTGTAAATGTTGGCTGAAACCCTGATACCTCATGCATGGTACATAGCTGACTGCTGATGTTTCATTAGCAAATTTCCACTGTGGGTCAATTGATGCCACTTTTCATTATGTCTGCCCCTAATTTTAGGCATTTGTATAGCTTTTTGTAACCCTTTAAAGTGTCATGTATATGTTTGCTTTGGCCTCCCATTGAATTTAATGGGGTTCGGGTACTTTCATCGAACTGTTATTTTAAAAATATAAATCTGAAAAATGTGACACACAAATTTGTAGAAAGGTTCACAATGTATGAATATTTTTTCAAGGCACTGTGTATAAACAATACAATTGAAGTTCCTGCAAACTAGCAGTTTTTTCCAGAAATTGTAGATATGCTTTAAACACCCATAAATTGCAGCATTCTAATTCCATGATATATTCAAAGTGATAAAGTAAGATAACTATCTCCCTTTAGATGTGAATATTTGTTATATGTGGACACACTGAGGAACACTGCCACTACGAACAGTCTAGTAAGATCACTAAGGCCTGTTTCACACATCAGGTTTTTTCAATCAGGCGAGTTCCGGCATTTTTTCTGAAAACGGGATCCGGCAAAATCTAAAACCGGATCCATTTTTTTCCCATTGACTAACATTAGTGCCGGATCGCGTCGCATGGGCATGCGGCGCGTCCGGTTTTTGCCGGATCCGGCGTCTGGTCTCAATCCGGCGTCTGGAAAAAAACGTCTACTGTAACGTTTTTGTTGCTCCGCGAAAAGGCCGGAAGCGCCAGATCCGGCACTTCCGGCTTTTTGTTACAATGAAAATCTATAAGCGCCGCAATGCGCCGGATCCGGTTTTTTGCCGGATCCGGCGGCCGGATCAGGTTTTTTTGTCTGTTTTTTGTTTTGTAGCCCAGCCCACAGCCAACCTATATAAACAATGCCAGTGGGACCACCCTCAACCATAATCATGCAGCCATCAAAGAGAACAGGAGCCAGAACAGGAGCCAGCCGCCGAGGAGCCAGCCGCAGGACAGGAGGACAGGAGACCAGATGAGCACCACCACCACCAGCACGACCAAAATAATTTTTGGCCATGATACAGCTGGGACCAGATGCAAGACGGTAAATATCACAGACAAGCACTTTAAGCCAGGGCCATGCAATATCAATATAATCGTGGCCCTTTTTTTTCTCTTTATTCCACAGCACAAGCCATCCAACAGCAGCAGCTGAGTCACCAGAAGCAGCACCTACACCCCCAGGACTCCAACAGATGCGGCTGCTGATGGAAAGTATGGGAGCAGAGGCCAGACAGTAAATATCACACACTACCCCTTCCAGCCAGGGCCATGCAATATCAATTGATATTGCATGGTCTTTTCTTCTCTTTATTCCACAGAACAAGACGGCCGACAACGCCGACAGCACCAGCAGCACCAGTACCAGCACCACCAGCCCAAGAAGAGCCTGACAGTGAGCAGGAGACCACGGCAGCAGACAGCAGATGGTAAATATCACACACTACCCTTCCAGCCAGGGCCATGCAATATCAATTGATATTGCATGGCCTTTTTTTCTCTTTATTCCACAGCAGATAATGGCCCTCAACCCCAGCAGCACAGCAGGACATGTCTGGGAGTGAGCAGGAGACCACGGCAAGAGACAGAAGACGGTAAATATCACACATACCCCTTCCAGCCAGGGCCATGCAATATCAATTGATATTGCATGGCCTTTCTTTCTCTTTATTCCACAGCAGAAGACGGCCCTCAACGCCAGCACCACAGCAGGACACGTCTGGGAGTGAGCAGGAGTTCACGGCAAGAGACAGCAGACGGTAAATATCGCACACTACCCCTTCCAGCCAGGGCCATGCAATATCAATTGATATTGCATGGCCTTTCTTTCTTTTTATTCCACAGCAGAAGACGGCCCTCAACGCCAGCAGCACAGCAGGACACGTCTGGGAGTGAGCAGGAGACCATGGCAAGAGACAGCAGGCGGTAAATATCACACACTACCCCTTCCAGCCAGGGCCATGCAATATCAATTGATATTGCATGGCCTTTCTTTCTCTTTATTTCACAGCAGACGACGGCCCTCAACTCCAACAGCACAGCAGGACACGTCTTCTTCTTCTGGGAGCCCTCCCACGCATCGTCAGCGTTTACAGGTAAGTATTTTTTCTTCACAATCGCATCTCTGTTATTTATATATTAATTGCATTACTTTTTATTTATACCAGGAAATTGAAGCTGAAGAGGAGCTCCCAGAAGAAGAACGAAGGGGTGGAGAGATACCCGGAGTGGGCTCGCAATTCGTAAGTTTCCTGCATGCATCGCTCAAAAAATAACATCACACTACAGACAACACATAGAAAACAATTTAGTACAGACATCACACTGCACCCAAACACATATGTCTACATCCAAGCACATAATTTTTTTTTTTATAGTCTTCCGGAACTAGTGCTCGGCAAAGAGGTCCTCACAGTGCCTCCCAGGGTCGTCGCCGGTCGGTGGTCACCATCATGTAAGTTTTTGGGTTTTTTTTACAATTTTTTTGTAAAAACTTTTTTGTTTTATTTTTTATTTACAATTTTTTTTTTTTGCTTGGTAGTTTGGAGGCTAATGTATATTTTTTCTCTTTTTCTTTAACAGGCTTCACAGCGTGCTCCAGACACGGACGGTGAGTAGGGGGTTCTGAACGTGGACCTCCTCATCGATCTGGTCCGAGAAAGGGAGCCGCTGTGGAACATGGGAGACCGCCGCCATGCTGATGTCATAGTGACCCGTCGGCTCTGGGAGGGAATCTTTTCACAACTCGTGGACCACTGGGAGGACCTCGATGCTTGGGCCAAGATTGAACACCGTAAGCATATACAGTTCAGGTTGCTGGACTTAAAGCAGTGTTTCCCAAACTCCAGTACTCGTGGCCCCCACGGGTCATGTTTTCATGATTTCCTTTTGTGCAACACTATGGAAATCCTGAAAACATAACCCGTGTGGGGGCTGTGAGGACTGGAGTTTGGGAAACACTGATGTTGTATACTAACCAATTTTTGCTTTCTCGTTTCAGGGGAGAGAATTGTGAAGCGGTGGCGGTCTGTGAGGGATCGCTTTAAGAAGGAGTTCAACAAAGAGATGCAGGCCCCGAGTGGATCTGGAGGACGCAGGAGCAAGTACAAATACGCAGAAGCCCTGTCGTTCCTCCTGGTAACAATGGTCACCAGAGGGTAAATATTACCCACCCCATGTTTAAAAAAAAATGCTAACATGTCTAACTAATTTTTTTTTTTACAGCCAGGGCCATTCAATATTAGTATATTAATTGTATTTTTTCTCTTTATTCCACAGAACGGTGACCCGCACTCGGGCGCCCGCAGAGTTGGACCCTTCTGAGGTGATCCCTCAGGAGACCGGCACAGAGGGACACTTTGACAGCCCTGGCCAATCTGCACCTTCCCAGCCTTCCCAGACACGTGAGACCTCTGTCCCCTCCACCAGCGCTGCAGTATCGTGGCCAAGTGCATTGCATGAGGCTACTGGTCTGGAGACAGATTTCTCCTTACCCCACCCTTCTGCCGCTGCCACCTCTAGTACACCTGTGGCTACTGGGCGGCTGCGGCAGAGGGGTCAGGAAAGGAACTATGCGCCCGAATTCTTGCATCTTAATGCATCATTTCAGAACTGTCTTAAAGTCTAATCAGAGCAAATGGCTGCAGGCTTTAAGCAGCTCAGCTCCAGCATTCTGGAGCTTAAGACACTTCTGCAAATGATGCATTCAGAAGCAAGAAGTTCGCCAAACCACAGTTTTTTACGGTCTGTAGCCGAGCGCATGGATACGCTATCTCCTAGCCAGCAGATGCATGTAATGCATACTTGCCACGTGCTCTAGCGCAGGTTACCTCCCAACCTACCCAACCCCAGTCGTTCCTCCCACACCTGCCCCACCTCCAGCCACCGTCCCTCCTCCCCCTCCCATTCAATACCAGCAACCTCCCCACTTCCAACAACCTGCCCCATACCAACAACCTGCCCAATACCAGTTCCCAACCACATCTGCTCCTCTACTACCTGCCCAATCCTCCTCTCCACCACCCACCTGTTCTGCCTCCCACCTCTCCACCCATTCCATTTCTTTTTTCACCCCTTCACCTCTTTTACCTGATCCTTCCCCAACATCATCCCAGTCCGCTCTCCACACTCCCACTGTCGAAGGGTCCCACAGCCCCTCCAGTAGTATCTCCACCCCACACTACACAAACCTGTAAAAACTGTATAATAATTTTTTTTATTAAAAAAAAAGAAATAAAAACGTATTTCCCATTGAAAAAAATAAAGATTTTTCACATTGAAAAAAAAAAGTTAAAGATTTTTGACATTGAAAAAACATTGTTGAACATTTTCATAAAATAAATGTTAATTTGGTTGATTAATATGGTTGTCTGTCATTTATTTCTAAAGTTAAATAAAGGTAACATTTATTGGTTATACAAAAGCAGGCACATAACTTTGGGTAAAATGTAAAATAATTTTACCTTTTGTCCAAAGTTGTGTCCCTGGTTGTGTATTACCAAAGTATTTCCCTTTTTAACAAAGTTCTGTACCTTGTTGGGGATTACCTAACAATGTACAGAACTTTGGTTAAAAGGTGAAATACTTTGCTAATACACAACCAGGGACACAACTTTGGCCAAAAGGTAACATACTGTACATAATACACAACAAGGTAGACAACTTTGGTTGTCAAAGGTAAAATAAAGGTAACATTTATTGGTTATACAAAAGCAGGCAAATAACTTTGGGTAAAAGGTAAAATAATTTTACCTTTTGTCCAAAGTTGTGTCCCTGGTTGTGCATTACCAAAGTATTTCACCTTTTAAACAAAGTTATGTGCCTTGTTGGGGATTACCTAACAATGTACAGAACTTTGGTTAAAAGGTGAAATACTTTGCTAATACACAACCAGGGACACAACTTTGGCCAAAAGTTAACATACTGTACATAATACTCAACAAGGTAGACAACTTTGGTTGGCAAAGGTATACTGTGGGTACGCAAGGTACAAAGGTCACAGAGCAGTTTATTAAACTCTGTCATCCTGCCAGTCTACTCTTCCTTCAGGGGACATAAAGTATTGGGCAAATTTGTCCCTCATTCGGGAAACAGTCACGGAACTTCTATTGGTAACGTTCTGGTAATCATGCAAGTTGGTTTCTTCAGAGTGTTCCTCAATGAAAATCTGTTCCTTGCTGATGACAAAATTGTGTAGAACCACACAAGCTTTGATTACCTCATCCACAGTTTCAGTTTTTAGGTTGATAGCGGTCAATAGAGCATGCCATTTGGCTGTCTGAATCCCAAAAGCGCACTCCACCATTCTTCTGGCTTTTGTGAGGCGGTAATTAAAAATTCTTTTTGTGTGTGTCAATCCTCTGCTGGAGTACGGTTTTAGCAGGTGTTCTGACAGCTGGAAGGCTTCATCCCCTACACAAACAAAAGGCATCGGTGGGCCAGAAGTTTGAGGCAGTGGTCTAGGGGGTGGGAACTGGAAGGTGTTTCCATACAGCTGACAGCCCATTGCTGACAGTTTGAAAACTTGAGAGTCATTGGAGCGGCCATAGGCCCCAATATCTACAGCAATAAATTTGTATTCTGCGTCAGCGATAGCCATAAGGACAATGGAGAAATATTTCTTGTAATTAAAATATTCGGATCCAGATCCTGCTGGCTTGACAATCCGGATATGTTTTCCGTCCACAGCGCCCAGGCAATTAGAAAACTGACATTTTTGAAGAAACTTTTCTGCAATTGCAATCCAACTCTCTTTTGTGGGCCCTGGTAGAAATTCCGCAACTAGAGAGTCCCACAATGCACGGCATGTGTGCTTCACAATTCCAGAGATGGTGGAAATCCCAAGTCTGTATTGAAAATGGAG
Organism: Oophaga sylvatica; assembly: GCA_033576555.1. NCBI lineage: Eukaryota > Metazoa > Chordata > Amphibia > Anura > Dendrobatidae > Oophaga > Oophaga sylvatica. Next base: position 313,021,528 of record JARQOD010000005.1, on the reverse strand, counting down.
TGAGGAAAGAGATTCTCCAGTTGCCAGGAATCTGTGAATAAACAACAAAATGAGTTTCAAATCACAGCATTACATACCAGACATCAGCTATAACAGTTGGAGATACTATAAAAAATATTTATTTTTATAGTATCTCCAATTGTTAAAGCTGAGTCAGATGGCTGTATACAAACTACCAGCAAAAACATTCCAGGACAAGTGTGCTCTGAAGCAAGCAGATACAATAAATATGGCTTACCGAAGAGTCACCATCAGACGCTCCGCCGGTGAAATGGAGAAGCGGGCAATAGGTGTCCGATCTTCTTATGAGGTCTCCAACACGCTCCACCAACAAATCAAAGTTCTCCATTTTCATGTGAAGATATGCAAAAAATTTCTGAGGGTTTCCTCGTAGCTCTATGTAGAGTGTAGAAAACACCCCACGCGTCATTCTCTGGGCTGTGATGGGGTGGATCCAGAAGCGTCGTCGTCGTCGCTGCTGTATCTTTCTCTCCTTCTCCAGAACAATCGCTTTCAGACGATTCGCCTCCACTGTGAAATCCACCAAATTCTTCAGAATGTTTCCTCTCACAACGTCCATCTTCAGCAGCCACTTGCTCTTCTCTCCAACCATCACTTGCTCCTATACAACAAGATGGGCTGTAGGAACAGTGTATATATAGGTTTTCAGTAGCCAATCACGTTTGGAACCCCAAAAAGGGCGTTTTTAAAAACCGGATACGGCGTAATCCGTCGAAAAACGGATTAAAAACCGGAAACACCGGATGAGACGGATCCAGTTTTCGGCCGGATCCGTGCGACTAATCCGGCCGAAAACCGGATCCGTTGTAATCGGTTTTACATTTCAAAAACCGGATCCGGTGATCCGGCGCAATGCCGCATCGCGCCTGACGCCGAAAACCTGATGTGTGAAAGAGGCCTAAGGGACACACTAAGCTTCTTGGCCTCTGTCACAGCTACAATGTCACAATTTCTCTTTTAATTATGTGTGTCCTATCCAATTAAGTATTACTTATTCTCCAAGTGAACTGACACACGTAATTAGGTTCAGGATGCCTTTTGCCCACTAAACTCCAAAGATATTCAGTGTTCCAGCAGTCTGCTGTGAAGAACATTACTGAGTGAGATCAATACCGCTCTCTTGGAAGGCAGTAAATAATGGATAGAGAATTCAGAATCAACTTAAAGAAAGGTTAAAGAACCTTTTTGTAATGTATGTAGTACAGTTCATATAGCGTCTTGTGCTTGGGTGCGATGAAAACACAGGAGTCACAGGTTTGATATAGAAAAGTCCTGTATTACTTCATACAAGTTGGCAGAAATAGTCACACAGTTTGCAGACACAGAAACAGGAGACACAGCAGGCCAGAGTAATCCAAGCTCAGCAATCACTCTCCAATACAGATTCAGGATCTTCTTCTCTGTTACCGTAAGTCCATGCAAACGTGGGTCTTTCAAAGAGCAGGGTTCAGAGTCCACAAGTGCTTCAGAGTTCCTCAGTAGGAATAGCTGGAGTACAAGGTCCAAGGCTTACAGGAGTCAAGTCACAGGTTCACTGCAGGCTAGATTCTGAAGCACTGATTGCTCAGCTGTGGCTGCTTAAGAAGCAAAGGAGAGAATCAGGGCGGGAACATGCAAGCTGGAAACTCCATTTTGACTGAGGCAAGATAGCTGCAGCAAGACAGAAAGTAAAATGGCTGACGAACAAACTGAGTTTCAGGAATATATACATAGAACCTTACACTTTTCTATATATAGAGGAAGGGGTCATGCATACCCAGTAGAATGCACAGACCTTTGCATCTTGCACAGACCTCACATGAAGTGACATAATTCAAAACATCCTTCCTGCAAGTGGGCCACCAAAAGAAACGAGAAAGAAATTCCTGTGTCTTTAGAATTCCTCTATGCCCAGCTATCTTGGAATCGTGAATGAGTTGCAATACTCTTAATCTGACTGTTTCAGGAATATACAGACGTTGTCCCTGAATCCACACACCATTCTTAAAGACAAGACTTACGTCCCTTGGGGGTTGTGCCAAAAAGAAATCCGCATGGTATGCTTCCTTGATGTCCTTAAGTAGGTCTTGATTATGAATTACTCCTAGGAATCTAGAGTCAGGAAGAATAGTCTTAGGAGGAGTAATTGGACGTGTCTCTGCTGAGTAAATCCTAGAGAGTGCACCAGCCTTTCCATTGCGCGATCCTGGTCTATAAGAGATGATACAATTAAATTGGTTTAAGAAAAGATTCCAGCGAGCCTGGCGAGGAGTCAGGCACTTAGCCGACCTGATAAACTCAAGGTTACGATGGTCTGTCAGGACGACTATTTGCTGTGCAGCACCCTGAAGAAGGTGTCTCCATTCTTTGAAGGCGGCAATAATGGCCAACAACTCTCTATTGCCCACATCGTAGTTCCTCTCAGCCGAAGACAACTGCTGGGAAAAGAAGGCACAGGGATGCAAGACATTCTTCTCACCTGTTCTCTGAGAAGAGTATAGCTCCAACGGCACAGTCTGAAGCATCCACCTCTATTATGAAGGCAAGCTCGGGGTTGGGATGTACTAGGATAGGTGCAGTGGTAAATTTATCTTTTAGACGGGAAAATGCTTCCTGGGCTTGGGGAGTCCAGGAAAACCTAGACTCTTTCTGGGTAAGTTGAGTGATAGGTGACACTACCTCAGAGAAATTTCTAATGAAACGTCTATAGAAGTTGGCAAACCCGATGAAGCGCTGTACCTCCTTCACATTTCTAGGACTTGGCCAATCCTTGATGGCTTGGGTTTTGCTTCCATCCATACTAATTCCTTGTGTAGACAGTACATACCCCAGAAATTGAATTTCGGTCCTATGGAATTCACACTTTTCAAGTTTGATGTAAAGATGATTTTGTCTTAGACGTTCCAAGACCATTCTCACATGTCCATGATGTTCCTCTGTGGAGTTAGAAAAAATTAGAATATCATCCAAATAAATTACCACGAATGTATCTAGGAGATCCCTGAAGATGTCATTCACCAAGTGTTGGAAAGTGGCTGGGGCGGTACTCAGACCAAAAGGCATAACTAGATATTCAAAGTGTCCATAGCGTGACCTGAATGCAGTCTTCCATTCATCCCCAGGTCTAATACGGACTAAGTTATAGGCCCCACGAAGATCTAGTTTAGAAAAAATTTTGGCATGTCGCACTCTCTCCAATAACTCAGGGATTAAAGGCAATGGATAACGGTTTCTAATAGTAACCTTATGTCACGCTGTCTAATGATATGTATACAATGTCAGTAAACTATTAATACAGGAACAACACTCTATACAACAACTAGTATAGCAACATCAGCATGTAAGTATAGAATAGATTTACCTGACACGATATCTGCTGAACTCAGGGTTAATCTTGAGGACTTGATGAGCTGAAACAGGAAAGAGGTGGACCGGGATCTAACCTGACCCTAAACTGGGGTCCTAACTAATCCCTCACCTTGGAGGTACTGATAATGGTTCAGAGGTCCAAGTCTCCAACCTAACCCTGTCTCCTATCAGACCCTGAACCCTGTAATCAGTCCTAAGAAGGATCCTGACTACCACCAAAGGGATATGGGCTAATCTCAGCTAAATACACAGATTAGACATATAAGACAGACAGATAACACTCGCTTGCATACACACTCAAACACCAAAGGAACATAAATGGTCTGGGAAATAAACTCTAACCAAGTTGAGCTTAGAACAACTAAGGAGCTCACAACTAAAGTCTATACAGATTCATTCCTATCTGTGGTCTGCATGAAGGTTTCACTGGCAACTCCCCAAGCAGACAACCAGGAATTTAAAGGAAACCAATCAACAAATAATCAATTGCAGCCGGGAGAAACTGCACCCAGTCCCAGCACCGAGCACAGACAGAATTAACTCCCTAGCTGCCAAACACAAAGAAACAGCAGCTCAGCTGTGAGAAGTCAAAATGTGCAACCGCGACGATCTTCGTGGCAATGCACACATGACAGTACCCCCCCTTCTACGAGGGGCCTCCGGACCCTCAGGGCCAGGCCTGCCCGGGTGAGTTCTGTGGAAGGTCCGAACCAAACGATCTGCGTTAACATCAGACGCAGGGACCCACGTCCTCTCCTCTGGACCATACCCCTTCCAATGCACCAAGTACTGAAGGGACCGGCGATTCAGACGTGAGTCAATGATCTTTGATACTTGAAATTCCAAGTTACCATTGACCAACACAGGAGGAGGAGGTAGAGGTGACGGTATGACTGGTGCCACATACCTTTTAAGTAATGACTTGTGGAACACATTATGAATTTTAAACGTAGGAGGGAGGTCCAGACGAAATGCCACAGGATTAATTATGGAACTGATCCTGTACGGCCCGATGAATCTGGGGCCCAGCTTCCAGGAGGGAACTTTAAGTTTTATATTCCTGGTAGACAACCATACCAGATCGTTCACATTCAGATCTGGACCAGAAACTCTCCTCCTATCAGCCATACGTTTGTAACGGTTCCCCATCGCACTCAGATTATTCAATACACCTCTCCACACAGAAGCAAGTGACGACGAGAAACGCTCCTCCTCAGGAACCCCAGAAGGGCCCCCCCCATTGAAAGTACAAAACTGGGGATGGAAACCATATGCCCCAAAAAACGGGGACTTACCAGTGGACTCGCTCCGCCTGTTGTTAAGAGCGAACTCTGCCAGAGGCAAGAAAGAAGACCAGTCCTCTTGGTTCTCTGAGACAAAACACCGGAGATATGTCTCTAAGCTCTGATTCAGACGCTCTGTCTGACCATTGGTCTGCGGATGAAAAGCCGAGGAAAATGACAATTGCATCCCCCGACGTAAACAAAATGCCCTCCAAAATTTGGACACAAACTGAGACCCCCTATCTGACACCAAATCAGAAGGCAACCCATGAAGTCTAACGATCTCCCTAATGAACACCTGCGCCAGAGTTTTAGCATTAGGGAGTGCAGGAAGAGCAACAAAATGTGCCATCTTACTGAACCTGTCAACAACCACCAGTATGACAGTATTCCCTGACGACGGAGGAAGGTCCGTAATGAAGGCCATAGATAAATGAGTCCATGGACGCTCCGGAAGTTTCAAGGGTAAAAGGGTCCCAGACGGACGGGTATGAGGGGTTTTAGAGCGAGCACACACCCCACATGACGCGACAAAAGTTATAACATCTTTATTAACATTAGGCCACCAAAACCGGCGAGAAAGGAGATCTAAAGTAGCCTTACTCCCTGGATGTCCTGCTAGAGCAGAATTATGATGTGCCTCAATAACCTTTTGTCTCAACAGATTTGGGACAAACAGTCTCCCTGGAGGTCCTGCAGGGGCGTCCCCCTGAGCCTCTAACACCTCCTCCTCAAGCTCAGAAAATACAGCCGACACTACCACCCCCTCCTGAAGGATAGGACTCGGGTCATCCGTTTTCCCGGCCCCTGGGAAACTGCGAGACAAGGCATCAGCCTTTACATTCTTAGACCCCGGGCGATAAGTGACGACAAAATTAAACCTGGTAAAAAACAACGACCATCGAGCTTGTCTGGAATTCAGACGCTTAGCGGATTCCAAATACAACAGGTTCTTGTGATCAGTAATAACGGTAACCGGGTGGACTGCCCCCTCCAAAAAGTGACGCCATTCTTCAAAAGCTAACTTAATGGCCAAAAGTTCCCTATTGCCGATATCATAATTCCTTTCGGCGGACGACAATTTCTTAGAAAAGAAAGCGCACGGATGCCATTTACCAGGGGACGGACCCTGGGACAATATAGCACCCACCCCTACGTCAGACGCATCCACCTCCACAATGAACGGCTGAGATGCATCTGGTTGGATGAGAACGGGTGCCGAAGCAAAACATTTATTCAAAGAGGAAAAGGCTTGGCAAGCTTTGTCCGACCATTTAGAAAAATCCGTCCCTTTTCTTGTCATGTCAGTGAGAGGTTTGACGACAGATGAGAAATTACAAATAAATTTCCGGTAGTAGTTAGCAAACCCCAAAAAAACGCTGCAGAGCCTTAAGATCCCCTGGCTGATCCCATTCAAGCACTGCTCTCACCTTTTCAGGGTCCATACGGAAACCGGAGGCTGACACCAAAAAACCCAAAAACTGAAGTTCCTGTACGGCAAATACACACTTCTCCAGTTTGGCGTATAGTTTATTGTCTCGCAAGATCTGCAACACCTGTCTCACATGCTCCTGATGAGACACAAGATCTGGCGAGTAAATTAAAATGTCGTCCAAATATACAACCACAAACAGCCCCACAAGGTGACGAAAAATGTCATTAACAAAATGTTGGAATACTGCTGGTGCAGTAGTCAGACCAAAAGGCATGACTAGGTTCTCATAATGTCCCTCCGGCGTGTTAAACGCCGTTTTCCACTCATCCCCCTCTTTTATCCTAATCAGATTATACGCCCCCCTGAGATCCAATTTAGAAAACTATTTGGCGCCAACAATTTGATTGAAGAGATCAGGAATAAGAGGGAGTGGATACGGATCTCGAACAGTAATCCGATTAAGTTCGCGGAAATCCAAGCAAGGGCGTAGGCCTCCATCTTTCTTCTTCACAAAGAAGAACCCCGCGGCTACTGGGGAAGATGAAGGTCTAATATGCCCTTTGGCCAGACTTTCAGAAATATAATCTTTCATAGCCTGCCTCTCAGGACCAGAAAGATTATACAACCTAGCTTTAGGCAACTTAGCATCAGGAAGGAGATTAATAGAGCAGTCATACACGCGATGAGAGGCAACTCCTGACACCCCTCCTCAGAGAAAACATCCCCAAAATTCTCCAAAAAAGGAGGCAATGTACTAGGCACGACCGCACTGATGACTGTGTTCATGCAGTTGCTTTTGCAAAACTCACCCCATTGGCTTATTTCTCTGGACTGCCAATTAATCACAGGGTTATGTTTAACCAACCAAGGAAGTCCCAACACAATGGGAGTAGGTAGACCCTCCAACACATAACAAGATAATTGTTCCCTATGTATTGCCCCTACCCGAAGATCAATGTTATGAACCTCATGAACAAAGCTACCTTGGCCGAGAGGCCTGGCGTCAATGGAGAATATAGGGATCGGTTTGACCAATACACTCAGATGCATACCTTGAGCCTGAGCAAACTGAGCGTCAACCAGATTAGCCCCGGAACCACTATCAAGAAGAACAGACAATCTCTCCACTCTCGTACCAACTACCACCTCCACTGGTACAAGGAACTGAGAAGAACTGGCGGATGAAATACATACTCCCAGGTTGTCGTCCACCACACAACCTGGGATTAACAGTTTTCCGGCGACTTTTGGCTCAACAAGTCACAGGATGGACATTCTCCAACAAATGTCCCTCTTTCCTGCAGAAAAAACATCTTCTAGTCCTGCGGCGTACCGCCAATCCCCTCCTACGAAATGATGTCCCTCCCAACTGCATAGGCTCATCCGAACAGACAAGGGGAACCTCAACATAAGGGACTTTAGTGGTAGGTGGAGAAACTACAGGGAGTGGGGTTACCTCACCCCTCTCCCGAAGCCGTCTATCAGTACGGATAGCTAAGGCCATAGCAGCCTCCAGAGAAGGAGGAGACTCATACTGAGCCAAAACGTCTTTTAATTTATCAGAAAGCCCATGACAAAACTGGCTCCTAAGAGCTGGGTCATTCCACTGAGTATCTGTGGCCCATCTACGAAACTAAGAAGCAAATTCCTCTGCCGGACGATCTCCCTGCTGTATCTTACGTAATTTTGTCTCAGCAAGAGAGACCCGATCTGGGTCATCATATACCAATCCCAGGGCAGTAAAAAATTGATCTACAGACAGTAGAGCCGGGGATCCCGGAGGAAGGGAAAATGCCCAGGATTGAGGGTCCCCTTGCAGAAGTGAGATAACAATTCCCACTCTCTGCTCCTCACTCCCTGATGATCGAGGCCGAAGCCGAAAATACAATTTACATGCCTCCTGGAAGGTGAAAAATTTGTCTCGCCCACCAGTGAACCTGTCCGGGAGAGCTACTTTAGGTTCAACTCTGGTTTGCTCCAGGGGAGACAAAACTTTGGACTTAATGTCCGTCAGCTCCATGGATAATCCCTGCAACTGCAGAGCCAGCTGGGCTACTGGATCCATGGTAACTGGAGATAATTTTTAGGGCCAGTGAAAATGTCACGCTGTCTAATGATATGTATACAATGTCAGTAAACTATTAATACAGGAACAACACTCTATACAACAACTAGTATAGCAACATCAGCATGTAAGTATAGAATAGATTTACCTGACACGATATCTGCTGAACTCAGGGTTAATCTTGAGGACTTGATGAGCTGAAACAGGAAAGAGGTGGACCGGGATCTAACCTGACCCTAAACTGGGGTCCTAACTAATCCCTCACCTTGGAGGTACTGATAATGGTTCAGAGGTCCAAGTCTCCAACCTAACCCTGTCTCCTATCAGACCCTGAACCCTGTAATCAGTCCTAAGAAGGATCCTGACTACCACCAAAGGGATATGGGCTAATCTCAGCTAAATACACAGATTAGACATATAAGACAGACAGGATAACACCTCGCTTGCATACACACTCAAACACCAAAGGAACATAAATGGTCTGGGAAATAAACTCTAACCAAGTTGAGCTTAGAACAACTAAGGAGCTCACAACTAAAGTCTATACAGATTCATTCCTATCTGTGGTCTGCATGAAGGTTTCACTGGCAACTCCCCAAGCAGACAACCAGGAATTTAAAGGAAACCAATCAACAAATAATCAATTGCAGCCGGGAGAAACTGCACCCAGTCCCAGCACCGAGCACAGACAGAATTAACTCCCTAGCTGCCAAACACAAAGAAACAGCAGCTCAGCTGTGAGAAGTCAAAATGTGCAACCGCGACGATCTTCGTGGCAATGCACACATAACACCTTATTGAGTTCCCTATAGTCTACGCATGGTCTCAGAGATCCATCTTTCTTCTTTACAAAGAAGATGGGTGCACCTGCAGGAGATGAAGAGGGGCGTATGAAGCCCTTGGCTAGATTTTCATCTATGTAATCCTTTAAAGCCTTTAGCTCGGGCCCCGCCAGGGGGTAGATCTTACCAAAAGGTATTTCTGCTCCAGGCAATAATTCAATTGGACAATCATATGGACGGTGAGGAGGAAGCTGGTCAGCGTTCTTCTTGTCACATAAATCCACATAGTCCTGGTAGTTCAGGGACTGACATGATTCCTTTAGGAACAGAGCAAGCTGAAACTTTTGGACTCATCTGTTTCTCTGGAAAGTGTAATTCCTTGGTCTCCCAGTTAATGGTAGGATTCTGAGCCTGCAGCCATGGTAGCCCTAGAATAATGGGAAAGTGGGGAGAAGAGATAAGCATAAAGGACAGTTTCTCTTGATGATCTTTACCCATAAGAACCCTCAAAGGCTCTGTTTCCTGATCCACTGGTCCAGAGGTCAGCAGGGAGCCATCCACAGTTTCCATCTGTACTGGAGTAGCCTTCTTCACTGAACGTATTCCCTGTTTCAGAGCAAAGGAGACATCCATAAAATTTCCACTTGCCCCTGAGTCGATCATAGCAGAGCTAGACACCCAAGCTGAGTCAACCCAGAGTTTGATGGAAAGAAAGCAATGAGAATTGTTTTTCTTACAACTCAGCTGGGACACCGCTGAGGAAACTTGAAAAATGGCAGCGTTTACACAGTCAACGTCCTCAGAGGTAACGGAGTTTAAGTCCGAGAAATCAAGATCTGTTGCTGCAGATCTCTCTGGAGCCTGAGGCTCGGACCTGACAGATCCCCTCTCGCAACACTCACAATGAATGAGTGCTGCAGTAGTCTTACGAGAACGGCTGGGGCAGTTTATAATGAAGTGCCCTGACTTACCACAATAGAAACATAGATTCTCCTTAAAACGATGTTCCTTGCGTGCATCACTAACCCGTCGTTGTAAAGAGTCTACCTGCATGGGTTCAGGTTCAGGTTCCCGTGTAATCCTACTCAAAGGTTCCTTAGCTGGAGAGGAAGGTAGGAAAAGGTTAGTACGATTGCTTTCGAACCATCTCTCTTGCCTGCGTTCAGTCAGACGAGTATCAATACGGATGCAGTAGTTAATAAAGTCACCTAACGCAGTGGGAGGGTCGGCACAGCAAGTTCATCCTTAATCAGTGGAGATAACCCCTTTCGAAAAATAAATTTTTTGGCGGAACTGTCCCAGGTGGTATCAAGGGCCCATCTCCTGAAATCCAAGGCATATTCAGCTACCGAGTGCTTACCTTGGCGCAAAGCTAACATGGCTGCTTCAGCTGTTGAACCTCGATTGGGGTCATCAAACACCTGCCCCATGGCTGAAATAAAATCATCAAGGTGATTCAAACAATCATCCTCAGTCTCAATCAGAGGGTTTGCCCACATTAAAGCCTTGTTGGTAAGCAACATAATTATAGTAAGCACCTTAGATCGTTCAGTGGGAAATTGTGAAGCATGTGCAGAAAAAAAAAGATTGCATTGATTAATAAATCCCCTGAATTTCTCACGTTCACCGCCAAAACGAAAAGGGGCAACTTGGGAATCCCAGCACTCGGGCTACGGCAGGAGCCTGGACTCGCCCCTCTAGAACCTCAATCCTGGCTCGCAAATCCTGGGTAGTCTGTCCAACCACTTGCAAATTGTGATTATTGAGGTCCTGTAGATTTGTAAAACGGGTCTTTATATTCTGCAAATCTGCAAGGATATTATCAGTCACTCCGCAAAGTTCCTTTATGCGGGCCTCCATTTTCCAGATCTTTTAAGACAGGATTACTGGAAGAAGAGGAGAGAAAAAAAAACAATAGTGTTCACCTGTGGCAACACTGCAGAGAGAAAAAAAAATTAAGGGAACTGCTCACCTGGAATGGTTGTGAGAAGTCACAACCACTATCATCACAGAAAGTTTCAACCAGACATCTGATATCCAGAGTTACAGCAGACAAAAAAGAGAAAAGAAAGGAAAAAAAAAAAACAATAGTGTTTACCTGTGGTAACACTGCAAAAAGAAAAAACTTAAGGGAATTGCTCACCTGGAATGGTTGTGAGAAGTCACAACCACTGTCATCACAGAAAGTACAACCGGACGTCTGATATCCACAGTACAGCAGACACAGCCTTCCAGACCCAGCAGACACTAACGTTTTGGCTTCAGAATCTTGTAATGTATGTAGTACAGTTCATATAGTGTCTTGTGCTTGGGTGCGATGAAAACACAGGAGTCACAGGTTTGATATAGAAAAGTCCTGTATTACTTCATACAAGTTGGCAGAAATAGTCACACAGTTTGCAGACACAGAAACAGGAGACACAGCAGGCCAGAGTAATCCAAGCTCAGCAATCACTCTCCAATACAGATTCAGGATCTTCTTCTCTGTTACCGTAAGTCCATGCAAACGTGGGTCTTTCAAAGAGCAGGGTTCAGAGTCCACAAGTGCTTCAGAGTTCCTCAGTAGGAATAGCTGGAGTACAAGGTCCAAGGCTTACAGGAGTCAAGTCACAGGTTCACTGCAGGCTAGATTCTGAAGCACTGATTGCTCAGCTGTGGCTGCTTAAGAAGCAAAGGAGAGAATCAGGGCGGGAACATGCAAGCTGGAAACTCCATTTTGACTGAGGGCAAGATAGCTGCAGCAAGACAGAAAGTAAAATGCTGACGAACAAACTGAGTTTCAGGAATATATACATAGAACCTTACACTTTTCTATATATAGAGGAAGGGGTCATGCATACCCAGTATAATGCACAGACCTTGCATGTCCATTTCTCTTTTATTTTCTTTTGTTCAATAAAGTTCAGTCTGTGACCAAATTTTCAAAATCTCATTCACATAGCTGCTACTGTTTTTACTGCAGATTTTTCAAATGCAACTATACACTACGCCGGGTGTCTGTGTGCATTTTACTTAGGCCCGTGTCAGTCTAGCATATGGCATCCGATGCTAATGACCCTTGGCTCCTGGTCTGCTGCGTGCGGGAGCCGAGTGTCATGTGACTGTGCGCCGAGCCTTCGCACATAGCGGATGGGAGCACAGCTGCGGAGGAGGCAGAGAAACTAATTTCTCTATCTCCTCCATTGTCGGCGTATATTGCACAGCACTCGGATGATATCCGAGTGATGTGCACTGTGTCACTCGCACCCATAGACTTTATATGGGTACGAGTGCGCTGAGACTCGGCCGAGTGTCAGTGACAATCACAGCATGCTGTGATTTCACTCGCACGTTGAAAACGGCCAAGAAAAAAACGTTGATGGGAGTTTCCCCATAGATTAATACTGGTCCAAGTGCTATGCGATGTTTTATTGCATAGCACTCATCCGTATTCATCACTAGTGTGACCCCGGCCTTAAGGTACATTCACATTAACACATTTTCCACTGCAATTTTTTTGTAAAATTGCATCTAAATCTGAAACAAAATCCAGATGTAGGATCATTTGCTGCTCATTTCACCCTATACATTTCAAGGAGTGAACTCTGCATACTCACTTTGCAAAGCAGAATTAATGTGCTGGGAGGTGATTACAGCACCCTCACAATACAGTGAGCTGTGACTATTAACAGCACCCTGCACCACACTTTTGACTGGAAGCAAATGGCTGCAGGGACGATAAAACGTTATTTTCTCCCTCTGGTTGCGCTTTTTCTTAATGAAAACAAAGCGCAGCCACGAACAGCTAACAAGTGTTATTTCAGAAAATCATTAGTCTATGGTTGCCCATTGTTTTTTTTTAAATAAAAAGAGCAACCACAGACTGGTAGTTTAACCCCTTCATGATCTGAGCTTTTTTCGTTTTTTGCTCCCCTTCTTCCCAGAGCCATAACTTTTTTATTTTTGGTCAATATGGGCATGTGAGGGCTTGTTATTTGCAAGACGAGTCGTACCTTTGAGCCGCTGGAGCCCACATCAAATTGAGGGAGTCCCACATCGGCCTAAATGTACGCCCGATGTCAGAAAGGGTTTAAAAAAAACACATTCACTCAGTCTGAGTCTCCATGACTCCATCATGCCACACATCTGGGACTTACGTATGCAGAGTCTACCAAGGCATTTCTGGTGAGGCACACGGAGGCAAGTACATTGTATGTTTATGCTGTATGGGACATCTAGTAGAATGGTAGAACAATTGGCTGGAGAAGAAGAGGTGAACGCTACCGTGAGTCCTGGTCATGCCAACAGTAAAGCCTCCTGAGACCATTCATGGGTTGGGTGTTTAGTGGTCCTCCTTTTGCACTCGAAGAATAAGATGCATTCTCACAACCACGACGCAGGAGCAATTTGGTGATGAACAATTATTTTTCCAGCATGATGGAGCAACTTGTCAGAAGGCAAAAGTGATAGCTAAGTTGCTTGCAACACAAAATATTGACATTGAGAACCTGTGGTTTATCCTCAAAAAGCTGGTGGACAAATAAAAACACAGCAATTGTGATAAACTCCAAGCATTGATTGGGCAACAATGGGTTGTCATGAGTCAACATTTGGACCTGAATCCAACAGGCCAGGAAGAAACACAGAACAATAATGGTCAGCACTTTAAATACTGAGTCTGCATAAACTTATTGTATTTGTCAATAAAAGATTAAAATCTTGTGAATTGCTTATACTTATAAATAAGTAACCATGGAAATATCTGACCAAAAGATCTAAAAACAATGAAGCAGCAATCTTTGTGAAAACCAAAATTTGTGACAGTCTAAAACTTTTGGCCACTACTGTAAGGATTCGGCTCTGCTAGTGTTTAAGCGGAAACCAAGTGACTGCAAATACTTGATTTGCATATTTGCGGTAAGGCTCCAACTAGCTTCTCGACTTCTTTTAATAGCGGATTGATTTTTGAAAATTCAATTCTTGTGGTCACAAAACAACTGCTCAAGTTGTCTAACAGCTGAATCCTTACAGTGTGTACACCTGTTAGCACTGGGAAAACTGCACTGCTTGTGTAAGGAGGTGGCGGAGACCCTCACTTGCCTCCTCTCCTCTGGACACTGTTCATATATTACATGCAGCACCTTGTCATTCATTAATGTTTTACTATTGTGCGTTACTGTAACATAAATGTATTTGTCATGTAGTGTGTATAGGCTTAGGGTTAGGATAGACTCTTAGATAGTATAGGACAGTAGGGGATTAGAAAAGAAGAGGGGCATCTTAGAGAATAGAATAGGATAGAATAGATAAGAGTGGTGGTTTAGGTACAGGCAGCAAGGGGTTATTCATTGGGGAGGAGTTAGGCAGAGCAGAGCATAGGCAAATAGTCAGGACACTTCTTGATTAGACAGCAGGAGCACAGGCAGCCTTGCCCAGGGCAGGGTGCATGGAGTAGTGAGTCCTGACGGATTGCTAGCCGTGGGAATAAAGCTGCAATGGCAGTAAGGGGCCCCAGGCAGAGAATAATACAATTGGACACCAGCTAAATGGGACCATCCCTAAGAAGGATCTGGGGTTTACGACCGAGGTGGAAGCAGCTGAGATGGCGATTCCAGCACCTTTCCGAATTGGAACTGGACGAGGGGCTGACAGGGAGCTGGTGACGTTGAGCACACGGAGGGGACTTGGACTGTCCAGAGAACAGCAGGGATTTCCGGTAAAAGGAAGCTGATAGAGAGGATAGGGCCTGCCCGGATGGCAGGGAAAGATAAGAAGTCATCTCTGTGTTTATCCTGTGCTGCCAATGTGATGGATGCCCTATTGTCTAGTAAAGTTCAACTGTTGGAAAATAACTGTGAATCTGTGATGTTTTGTGAAGCTGGAGTGACAGAACAGGAAAACACTCTGATAGTGACCATAAGTGTTCTGCTGTGCATGCTGCATATGCAGCAGAAGGGACATTGTTTTTTATCTGTGAGGCGCCAGGGTGTGGGAACAATACAGCCCGTTGCCAAGACTACCACCCTGGCCGCCTTACACTTGCGAAAAGTTTGCTGCGGGTTGGAAAATCCCTTAAAGAAATTTTCTATCACTGAAATGTTTCTAAATAAAACATGATGAATACTCTACGATAATATACCCACATTACCAATCTCATGCTGCTCCTATTTTATTGTTGCCAGGGTTCCCTGACAGTCTTTCTATTTTCTGTACCAGTCAAGAAGATATGTGACTGCTGGAGCCAATCACTGGCTTCAGTGATTGTAAATAGAATGAGACATGTTTCTGCAACTTCAGAAAGACAAAAGACAAAAAAAAAGTACTGAGATTTTGTGCATTAGGCTGGGGTCACACACACCGACTAAAAAATCTGACCATTTTAGTCGGTCGATTATCGCAGCAAAATGTCATGAACAGTCATACGTCTGGCAACCGATTTACCCGGAAAGATGCGATTTAGTCACATCTGACCGTAGTTGTAACATCCGATTTACATCTGACTTGCGAGATTTTCTCGCAGGCTTGCAAAACCGACATATAATGGATCCAAATGAATAGTATTTAAATCACGAAATAAAGAATAGATATATACACATAGAACACACATATATATATATATATATATATATATACACATGTCATTGTGACATTTATATATATATTTATAGTTCATACACTTCTACATACTGTAATAGCCGCTAATTCAGTTGCCGGCTTTTGTGAAACTACAGACCCGACATGAAATGACACATGGTTTACATACAGTTAACCATGTCATTTCATGTAGTTTTATATATGGTTTTCACTAACAATTACATGAGTGTATGTGTGTGAAATTTCACACATGTAGGGGTTAATTAAAGGTGTAAATTTGTTGAAAAAAAATGTGTGGGCTCCCACTGTATTTTCTCCACCAGACAGACAAAGCAAGCGAGTGGGGGCAAATAATAATAGGCCAGGGAGGGTGCATTTATTTTGTGCCCCCCCTGACTACTAACATCTGCCCCAGACACCCCAGAAAAGGCAAATCTATAATTAGATTAGCCCTTTCTGGCACTTTGCCCGTCTATTTCCATTGCCCTGTGGCGGTGGCGAATGAGTTAATAAGGGGTTAAAGCCACCTTGCTATTGAAAGGTGACTTTAAGCCAGGTTAATAATTGAGAGCTGTCAATTAGACAACTATCAATTATTAATCCTTTTCTATGAAAGAAAAATCAAACACACACACTTTAATAAAAAATCATTTTAATGAAATAAGCAAACATTTTTTGACCATCTTTTATTTTCCTGCTAAAACCATTTCCTGTAATAAAAATAAAATAAAAAAGCAAAATGATTCTTACCTATCCGATGCACAGTCAGGTCCCACGCTGTAATCCATCAGAAAGGGTTAACAGGTTACAGCTAGCAGGCAGACCCTGACTTGACCTGAAGTGAAAGTGGGAAGCAATCAATTAAGCTTCACACACTAATCACTTCCTTTCCTGGAGAGGAACTTATTCATTCAGGGGATTACAGCTGAGCAATAAAATATGGTCCAAAACTGTCTTTATTTCATTAAAAGGATTAATAATTAATGTGTGTGTGTTTTTTTTTCATTTCATACAATAGGATTAATAATTGATAGTTGTCAAATTGACAACTCTCAATTATTAACCTGGCTTAAAGTCACCTTTCAACTGCAAGGTGGCTTTAACCTATTATTAACCCATTCGCCACCGCTACAGGGCAATGGGAACAGACGGGCAAAGTGCCAGAAAGGGCTAATCTAATTATAGATTTGCCTTTTCTGGGGTGGCTGGGGGCAGATGTTAGTAGCCAGGGGGGCACAAAATAAATGCACCCTCCCTGGGCTATTATTATCAGCCTCCACTCGCTTGCTTTGTCTGTCTGGTTTAGAAAATACAGCGGGAGCCCACAAATTTTTTTCTACGAATTTACACATTTAATTAACCCCTACATGTGTGAAATTTCACAAACATACACTCATGTAATTGTTAGTGAAAACCATATATCAAACTACATGAAATGACATGGTTAAATGTATGTAAACCATGTGTCATTTCATGTCAGGTCTGTAGTTTCACAAAAGCCGGCAATTGAATTAGCGGCTATTACAGTATGTAGAAGTGTATGAACTATAAATATATGTGTTATATATATATATATATATATATATATATATATATATGTCACAATAACATATATATAATATATTGTATTCTATGTGTGTATATGTATTGATTCTATTCTTTATTAAAGCTGTCAGTGTGATTTTACAGTATAGCCGAGGACGACTTGCCGGCCTTTCTAAAGGACACCGGTGCGATTTAATCGCAAGTCACATGTGCGGTCCGTTTGTAATCCGATTTTTCTTCGCACCCATAGACTTGCATTGGCGATAGTCGACCCACAATCGGTGACAATCACAGCATGCTGCGATTGCACTTGCACGTTTAAAACGGACCACAAAAAATCTGATACTGGGAGCTGCTCCATAGATTAAAATTGGTCTGACTGCAATGCAATATTTCATGTGAGTGTGACCCCGGCATTACGGTAATGGTGGGGCTTTCATGCCACACCATGATGGTAGCCAAAGAATACACCTATATGTCCGCCCCTAATAGCATACAGACATCTTTAAAAAAAGAGAAAATTGAGATTGCTCAGTCATTGACTATAACTAGCTTTAAAATTTTGATGCGCCATATTTTATTTCATTCCATTTGTTTTATGTATGTGAACCATGTTTCTACACTATGTTCCAAATTATTATGCAAATTATATTTTTCTCTGATTTTCCTAAGTGGTCGGTGCATATGACAGTCAGTCTAATAAAAATCATCACCCGTTAGAGTATACATCGAATTTTATTGAAGAAACCTCCCAATGATAACAGTATAATCTCCAAAATGGAAAAAAACTCAAAATGCACTGTTCCAAATTATTAGGCACAATAGAATTTCTGAACATTTGATCTGTTTTAAAGAACTGAAAATGTTCATTTGTGGAATTTGCAGCATTAGGAGGTCACATTCACTGAACAAAAAAGCTACTTAACTCCAAAACATCCTAACAGGCCAAGTTACATGTTAACATAGGAACCCTTCTTTGATATCACCTTCTCAATTCTTTCATCCATTGAACTTGTGAGTTTTTGGAGAGTTTCTTCTTGTATTTCTTCTCATTAAGCCTCCCAGAGCTGCTGTTTTGAAGTGAACTGCCTCCCACTCTCATAGATATTTTGCTTGATGATACTCCAAAGGTTCTCTATAGGGTTGAGGTCAGGGGAAGATGCTGGCCACACCATGAGTTTATCTCCTTTTATGCCCATAGCAGCCAATGACTCAGAGGTATTCTTTGCAGCATGAGATTGTGCATTGTCATGCATGAAGATGATTTTGCTCCTGAAGACACGTTTCTGCTTTTTATACCATAGAAGAAAGTTGTCAGTCAGAAACTCTATATACTTTGCAGAGGTCATTTTCACACCTTCAGGAACCTTAAAGGGCCCTACCAGCTGTTTCCCTATGATTCCGGCCCAAAACATGACTCCTCCACCTCCTTGACTACGTCGCAGCCTTGTTGGGACATGGTGGCCATCCACCAACCATCCACTACTCCATCCATCTGGACCATCCAGGGTTGCTCGACACTCATCAGTAAACAAGACTGTTTGAAAATTAGTCTTCATGTATGTCTGGGAACACTGCAACGTTTCTGCTTGTGAGCACTGTTTAGGGGTGGCCGAATCGTAGGTTTATGCACCACAGCAAGCCTTAGAAGGATCCTACACCTTGAGATTCGAGGGACTCCAGAGGCACCAGCAGCTTCAAATATCTGTTTGCTGGTTTGTAATGGCTTTTTAGCAGCTGCTCTCTTAATCCGATGAACTTGCCTGGCAGAAACCTTCCTCATTCTGCCTTTATCAGCACGAACACGTCTGTGCTCAGAATCAGCCACAAATCTCTTAACAGTACGATGATCACGCTTAAGTTTTCGGGAAATATGTAATGTTTTCATCCCTTGACCAAGGCATTGCACTATTTGATGCTTTTCAGCAGCAGAGAGATCCTTTTTCTTTCCCATGTTACTTGAAAACTCTGGCCTGCTTAATAGTGTGGACATCCAGTTTTCCTTTTATTGGGCTCACATGGCAAACTAATTATCACAGGTATCTGAGATTGATTTCAGTGATCCAAAGAACCCTGAGACACAATACCATCAATGGGTTTCATTTACAAAAAAAAAAACGCTATGACACTTAAAATTAATTTGCATAATAATTTGGAACGTGGTGTATGTTCCAATTTAGGTACAGTTAAACAGAGATAATGTAGAATACATAGTGGGTACAAGCAGGAGCTGATTGCCTCATTGTCTATAATGGGATCCATGT
The DNA here is from genome assembly GCA_033576555.1 of Oophaga sylvatica. Classification (NCBI taxonomy): domain Eukaryota; kingdom Metazoa; phylum Chordata; class Amphibia; order Anura; family Dendrobatidae; genus Oophaga; species Oophaga sylvatica. The sequence goes on along the minus strand of JARQOD010000005.1, from coordinate 313,002,212 downwards.
GATTTCTGTTATGTGTGTATTTTTATACCAGACAAAAAGCTGTTGGATTCCCTCACAGCGCACATCATTATGATAAGAAAAATAGGAATCTGCGACAGAAACTCCTTCTCTGACGGAGATGTAAATGTAGTCCTACTTTGCTGCTGCGCTAATAATTTTATTGCTGCAGCATAAACATATTCCATCTTACTCTACAATCAGAGGAAGCCATAATGATAGAAACACGACAGAAAACGAAAGCAAATTAAAATCCTGAGTTTCTGAGAAAATGACTGTTTAAAAATATGAAAGCAGAGAGCACCATAACCAGTATCAGGGAAATGCGTCCACGGATTGTGAACTTTACAAGAAGACGCTGCGGTATATTTATGCTGCTGTGCTGTAATTCTCATAGTCACGTCTTGCTGACTGACCGAAAGTGCCTTTGTGAGAGAGAATTTATTCGCCTGCATCTCATCTCACCCCCTTCCCGTTCATAGTTTCCTATGTGACCCGGTGAATTCACTAGGACCGCCCAAAATGCAGTGGACTGATTTCTCATCTAAGTTTGAGTGGGAATAGAACAAAGTCTTCTCTCAGAAAGAGGAGGTTGCACTGCCATCTAGTGTGTCTCATTGGAATTACATGGTGGAAAATGCTCCAGACTGCATACTAAACTGCTGGTGCCTTTTCCCCTTGGCTGATTAAATATTCAGGTCATGTGTTTATTATGGCTGCCTTCAGTTAAATGAAAAAATAGATAAGCAAACAAGCATAACAGATTATCATACCATTTACTCTACTGTATTTCTGTAGATTTCCCAACATGTGTAAAGATTTGCAGTTCATTTTAACAGCTAAAGGTACAATATGTATCAGACTGATGAGCACCTGCCAGATCCTACTAATGGTAATAGAGGGATTTATTTTAGGCACTACATTATTGAGGGAAGAATCAGTGTCAGAAAAGCTCAGGTTTTCTCCATTAGGCCGGCGTCACACTGGCGACAGAATCGGACGACTGCAATCGATGAAATATCGCATTGCAGTCTGCCCTATGTTAATCTATGGAGCAGCTCCCAGTATCCGATTTTTTGTGGTCCGTTTTAATCGTCCGAGTGCAATCGCAGCATGCTGCGATTGTCACCGATGTGTGGGTCGACTATCGCCAATGCAAGTCTATGGGAGCGATGAAAAATCGGATTACAAACGGACCGCACGTGTGACTTCCGATGAAATCGCACCACTATCCCAAGTGCCAGGAAATTGCATCAGGATAATTGCCAGGAAGGGCTGACATGCTAATTAGGCTACGAAAATTCAAACCCAAACAGGAAACCGCCTCCACGGAGTCCAGAACCATGGCCAGTCACATCAATGTTGAGATGTTGATCGTTCTGGTCCAGGAGAGACCAGAACTTTGGGACCAGCGGGATCCCAATTATTCAAACCGGTCGTGGAAGGACGCGGCTTGGCGGAGAATATGTTCCCAGATGTTTCCTGATTTTGGCGACAGGTCTAGAGAGGACCAAGAACGCATCAGTAAGTAACGTCTTGAAAACGCTTACAATACTGTATGACTACTCAGTATGTACCAACAACAATGTGTTATAATGTCCCTCTAGCCTTATATGTGAAACAGAAATGTGGCCAAAAATACAGTTATGACTGTTGAACCCCCAGTGCTATGTCAGTACTCCAAGCACATTCGAATATTTATCTCCAACTGCAATGGTCGCCAACTGAACCTTAAAAATGTTTGCCTACGCAATAAATGCGTAGTTGAAGTACTTAATATGTGTCCCTTTTGGTAATCCCATCGCTGTGTCCCAAATAAATGCTCATTATTATGACACATATGTCATAGAGCTTTGTATGTAAGAACCCTTGTAATATTAACTTGTTTTATTACCTACATACAATTTGTAGTGCTGTTCTGTACCCCTAAAAGGCAAAAAAATGATCATATTGGTGGTGTACGTTACTTATGTTTTTAGTACATTACAAGGGCAGATAAGTATAATTTTTGCTTGTATCCGTTACTTTTTCAGTGTCAGATGTTACAAGGCGTTGGCGCAGCTGTAGAGACTGCTACAGGCGAGAGAAACAGCTGAGGGGGCGCAGTGGGGCAGCAGCAAGCAGCAAAAGAAAATATGTCTATTATGATAGACTGAATTTTCTGGCTCCAGCTATGGATGTGCGACCGTAAGTTAATGTCTGTACAAAGTGTATTGCTATATTTTTAATTAAATTTTAATAAAATTATTTTCTTCTCTAGCACCGAGTCAAACCTTACAGAGAGAGAGGCAGCTTCTGACTCAGAAGCAGTGATCGACCCCGTGGGGGATGTTGAGGAGGCTGGGCCGTCATCAGCAGCATGTGCAGCAGCAGCAGCATCACCACCACCACCACCAGCAGTGGAGTCAGAGAGCTTGCCTCTAGAGTCCCAAGACCCTCCCCTCAACAGCAGCCCTGGTAGGCCCCAGGATGTGGCTTCGCCTCCTGCTGTAGTGTCACGGCGACCCAGGCGTAGAAGAGAAGGAGTTGGTTCTGGCACAAGGAGGCAGGTGGACAGAGGAGTTCTTGACTACTTGTCCAGTGTTGCCCATGATGATGGGGAGGAGGCATTTGGGCGCAGTCTGGCTCGGTACCTCAGGGCCATTCCCCGACAGCACAGACTGCGTATCAGAGCTGGGGTCCAAATTGTGCTGGATGCAGGAACCCCACCAAATGATCCCAGCAACTTTCTAGATTTACTGGAACGGTGGCAACGTTCCAGTGAAAATCTCCTTCGTTTGATGGGAACCCAGCAAGGGGAGTCTGCATCAGCCTCTGATCAGCCTCCTCCTCATTATCATGCTCCTCCTCCACCTCATCCTTGTGGACCACAGAGACCAACTCCTCCTCCTCTAAGTGAGTCCTACCAAAGTGTGACACAACATGTACCACACATGGGACACAGTGGCCATTCACAATATGCCCACTCGACCATACCCAATGTTCAATACTGGCCACAACATGGGTATGGTCGACATGGGCATTTTGGGGGCTACAGTGTAAGTGGGCAGTCATATCATGACTACCCACAACAGTTTCCAACCTTCCCTTACCCAAATCCCCATACAGAGCAAGCAACAAGCAGCCAGCAAAGTACACACTCAGCCACCACTCATGGTGACACAGTGGCTGGAGAGCAGTCTAGGCAGCCCTCACAATCTGGCCTCCACCTTCACCACCCCACACCTACCACCAGTTATAGGTGTAATGTATTTTTTTGTTATTTGTTTGAAGTTAATAACATTATAAATTGTTTTACTGCTGCAAGTTTCTCAGGAAATATGTTGAATACAGTTTATGACACATGAGTCTTTTGTCAATATGTTTACAGCGACAAAACATGATCTAATACATAAAAAAAATTTTTGACTCGCATTGATTGTATGTGATTATTTAAATATGTAGGTGTTTATTTTAAAATGTTATGGTCTGCCTATAACTTACACCCAATATGACACCAAAACAAACACAACATATACAATTAAGTGAGCCTAAATATCTTTATGACAGAGCAACATAGGCACACTACATGTGTAATAATGCCTCCTCTTGCCAGGCAGTAGCACCCTCAGGGGACACAAAATATTGAGTGAACACATCACGTACTTTTAGGCCTGAAGGTGGACGACGGGGATGGATGGGTGGTGACATAGGCAAAGACACATTCACAGAGGCTAACTCACCCACATGTTGTGAGGAGCATTCATGGATTCTACAAAAATTATGTAGGACCACACATGCTTTGAGGACCACATTAACATTGTCTTCACTGAGTTGAATTGCAGATTGAAGTAGCCGCCATTTAGCACTAAGAATTCCAAATGTGCACTCCACCAGCCGCCGAGCACGTGACAGGCGACAATTAAATATTCTACGCCGATGGGTGAGATAGCGACGGGGATATGGCCTCATGACATTACGGGTTAATTGAAATGCCTCATCTGCAACTATAACATAAGGCACATGTTCTGGAATAGAGTCTGTAAGTTGACTTGCTGGTGGTAGGTCCAGTTGGTTATTGCGTATCCGCCTACCCATTATGGAAGTATTGAAGACTCTGGAATCTCCAGTCCTTCCATAGGCCCCAATGTCTACAATTATAAACCTGTAGTTTGTGTCGACCAAGGCCAACAAAACTATGGAAAAATATTGTTTGTAATTGGAGAATTGGGAGCCTGAGTTAGGAGGTTTACGAACACGTATGTGCTTGCCGTCCAGGGCTCCTATACAGTGTGGAAACTGGCAATTTTCTGCAAAACCCTGTGCTATCCTCAACCAGTCACTCATTTTTGGCTCAGGCATGACGTCTTCATGTAGTCTGTTCCAAATTTCCACACAAGTTGACCGCACAATGCCTGAAATTGTTGATCGGCCTATTAAGAACTCTAAGTGCAGAGCAGCGTAGGACATGCCAGTAGAAAGGAACCTGTAACACACATAGAACATAGAACATGGAGAAATCAGCACCAAAAACAACAATCACAGCATGCACAACACTTACAATGCTTTAGTTTCTTAGAGCACACATGCTGGAAAGTAGATTAGAAGCCGTGCCTTCTGTGGAATACACCAAAGGCAATAATTTAGATAGGTAAGCTTGAGAAATTCATTACTCACATTATAAGTTTCCAAGAAGTGTGCTCCAACACTTGCAAAGTGACTATGTCGAGGCAAACATCATCAACATATCGTTGACACACATACCTTATTGTTAGGAGAAGGCGTTCCTCTGCAGAAATTGCTTTTCTCATCCTGGTGTCCTGAAATGTGATCCCAGGGCGCACAATGTCAAGCAACGCATCAAAGGTAGCTATGCTTATTCGACAATATTGGAAAAACTTATCTCCATGCCTACGCAGTGACAAATATAGGCGGTGAAAATGGCCTTTAGTTATCCTTCTTGTCAAAAGTGGATGTACCCACATCCTTCTGCGTCTTCTGGGATCTGATATTACAGGATATGGCTCCCAAAACGTCTGGATATAACCCAAAGGAACAGCACACGCTCAGTGGGAGAAAATCTGAGTGTGTCGCTCATGTTTGGATAAAGCAGCTAGATAGCACTAAGCACAAGGAACAAAATGACACCAGTGCAAAGGTGGGAGGGTCACACCTGTAGCAGAGCACTTAAATATAGCTCTGCCTGATGATTTAAATGAGTATCAGGCCTCAAAACCGTTATTGGTCCTTTTTGGTAAGCTGCACAAAAAAACGGTGGTCGGATGAAAATCGGATGTTACAAGGTACACACACATGCAACTAAATTGCATCTTTGAAGGAAAATCGGATGCCAGGCGGATGTGTGATGTTTAAATTTTGCTCCGATAATCGACCGACTAAAACGGTCCGATTTTTTGTAGTTGTGTGTGACTCCGGCCTTATACAGATAAATGATCAGCAATTTAAATATGCAAATTGCCTCTTCAAACAAAGAGGACTTGTACTCTATAGCGCCACCTATTGGAAGTAGCGATCCTACAAGTCACAATCAACCCTTTAACGAGTCTTGTAATATGACTTAGGATAAAAGCCAAATCAGAATCTCCATTTGCAGACACGGTGTTTCGGACTATTGGTCCTCGTCGGTGCAAAGTATGAGATATGATTTGGCTAGCTAAGAGGCTCTGGACTAAGGTCTAGGGGGTAAGGTTTCTCCTTGTGGAGAGTGACATACCAGCTCTGGCGTGTCGTAATTTAAAGCCATTAGAAGAAACATTCCATAGGAGAAATATGATAATTTTACAGTGTCCTTATGTATGCAAATTTCAGGTGGTCTTATCACATCTTAAAACATAGGACACACATCCATAATAGTTATATTTACAGTGCTCTCATAAAAGTGGACACCACATAACAAAAAATGCATTGCTGCCCTCTTAAAAGCAAAATTTGTAGAAATCTAATTTTGCTTAGAGTGACATCAACAATGCTTCTTAAGCCGGAGTCACACTAGTGATGAACACGGACGAGTGCTATAAAACATCGCATAGCACTCGGACCAGTATTCATCTATGGGGCAGATCCCATCAGCATTTTTTTTTTCTCGGTCGTTTTCAACGTGTGAGTGAAAATCACAGCATGCTGTGATTGTCACTGACACTTGGTGGTCTAAGGCGCTGCGTTCAGGTCGCAGTCTCCCCTGGAGGTGTGGGTTCAAATCCCACTTCTGACATCAGCTTTTCATTTCAAGAAACTATACATATATATATATGTCATTGCGACTTATATATATATTTATAGTTCATACACTGCTGCATAGTATAATAGCCGCTAATTCAATTGCCAGCTTCTGTAAAATCATTACAGAACCAGACATGAAATAACACATGGTTTACATACAGTAAACCATTTCATTTAGTTTGATATATGGTTTTGACTAATAATTAGATAAGTGTATGTGTGAAAAATTTTGGACATGTACGTGTTAATTTAACATGTAAATTCATTGTAAAACATGCGGTAGTCAGTGAGGCTGCACGGAGTCCCTGGCTGACCTGATGTGAAATCGATAGCGTCGGAAAAAATTAATTAAGTTTCCCATGCTAATCAGTTCATTTTAGTCAGCCGTGGAGCCTGCGCAGACATCAATTAATTCATTCTGTAGGCTTTTCCGCTATCTATATCTCTATGAAATATAAATATATAGAGAGGATTATTTGCTTTTTTAACTGATGTGTACAGTTTTATTTTTTACAATGCTATTTTAACATGAGTTTTTACATAGAGAAAATTGCTCTATTGCATATGGATTTCATATGTATGTCATACGCATGTCATAAAATCGCATTACACTCGCATGACACTCACATAGAACTCGTCTGTTTTTTCGGTCCTGAAATCGGACCAGTGTTTTTCTCACAAGTGGGTATGAGCCCTTAGGCAACGCTTTGGACGCAGCACATTTCCGCTCCGTCCAAAGTGCTTTTGAATGCTGGTGATTCCACGTGTGTTCATTGAACTATGCGGAATCACCGCATCCAATACATTGTACGGGGGGACATTATCTTGCGGAGATGGAGCATTCTTCAAATCCCATCCACTATGCTGTAACATCTGGCCGCTGCGGGTTGGACACTGCGGATGTACGCAGAGCCTAACCCACAGCGTTTACTGACCATGGGAAAATACCCTTATAATGCTCTGCTCAATTACTTTTACCCCCTACATATAACAAGGCAAAAATTGAAATGGCATATGTCCCAGCAGTGTAATGTAAATCTGAATTGATGAAATGGGATTGGGTTTTGCTTTAGCAGTATTCATTCATTCATTCTTTTTTTGCCCTTAAGGGGACTTGAACCTGTATTTCAGTACATCGAACAATTTTCTGGGTCCTATTAAGGAATACAGCACTAGAACCACCGACAGTAAATGAATACAGCAAGAAAACCAGCATCAAAACATGAATACTGCACCAGAACCACCATCAGTACATGACTGAATCACCAGAATCATGATCAGTACAGGAATACATCACCAAAACCACTATCAGTACATAAATTCAGCAACAGAACCATCATTAGTACATGAATACAGCACACACATTAACCACCAGGAGTATGACTACAGCAACAGAACCACAATCAGTACATGAGTACATAACCAGTGCCAACTTTAGTATATGAATATATCACTAGATCCATCATCAGTACCTGAATACCTCCCCAAGCTTTGTACAGTGATCAATTGCAATGTCAAGTAATATAGATCATTGTACTCTACAACTCAAAGTATGTCATTAAAAATAGTAAAGAGAACCACAGTATTGATTGACACAGGCAGTATGATAAATAAACATTTATACCCAGGTACCTTATAGATGATATTTTATCTAATTGGAATCATTCTCATCCCATTCGTTTCCATTTGGTTCAGACACTTTGATGAGTTTGGATATCCAAAGTTCATCTTTTCAAATTCCTTTTCATCCCAAGATGGTGCCCTTAAAAATAACAGTGTCATTATAATATTTCTGAACAAATATATCTGCCTTTGTTATGCTGCTGAATAATAATTGCCCCTCACTGTGCTCCATGCACAAAAATTGACATCCACATTGTCCCTCTTATGGTGCATAGCATCCACGCTGTCCTCTCCAACAGAATATTGCCTCCACACAATACTTCTTCATTAACAACAACGCACCATCATCTATAAACTATTACTGCCAAACTATCCTCCCTTATGAACCATAACCTACACGCTATCCGCCCTTATGAACGATAACAATACTTCACCCCTTATGACCTATAACCTTCTCTCCAGATCATTTATGAACTATAATTACCTCACTGTCCCTGCTTCATGCAGTCCCCTCACCACTACTTTCTCCATGTTTTCCCTATTTCCACATTGTCCATCATGCTACCCCATCCAGTTTTTTCCACCATAAGTGTGTCCCACTCCATCTGCCCCTTCTCTATAATGTTTCCCCTCTCTATACCACCCCCTCTTTATACTAGTCCCTGCCTATACTATGCCCCCTCTATGCTGCCATTTATCTGCTCTGTGCTCTTTATCCATACTGCACCCTGTCTATATTACTCCCTCTCTGTGGTGCCTGCTCTCTATACTAAACCTGTCTATACTATGCTACTTCTCTATACTGTGTCCCCTCTCTATACTATCAACTCCCTATATGTCTCACTCTCTTTGCTGTGCCCCCTCTCTATAGTGTGCCTCTTTTCTATACTGCCTCATGTCTATACTGTGCTTGATCTCCGTAGTTCCTCAGATCTATATTTTTCTCTACACTGCCTCGCTCTATACTCCTCCTCCTCCTCACTATACTGCCGCCACTCTATATAATCCACCTAGCACTGCCTCTCTCTGTACTATGACTCTTCTCTCTACTGCCTTAACTTTCATGCATCTTCTCAAGACTTCACTCTGTCTATACTGGGCCTCTTCTCTATAGTGCCTCCTGTCTGTACTCTGCTTCCTTTCTATATTGACCCTTCTCTATACTGTGCTTCCTTTCTATATTGCCTTCTGTTTTTACTATGCATTCTCACTGTCCATACAATCTTTGAATAATCTGTCTTCAGATATTTCTTGGCCCAGTCTTAACATTATAACTCATGTGTCTTGTTTAGTGGTGGTCGGGTTTCAGCCTTCCTTACTTTGGTCATGTCTTTGAGAAGTGAACACATTGCACTTTTGTGCACTCCAGAGAGGTTGCAGTTCTGGAATATGACAGTACTGTAGGATAATGAGTTCCTGTATTTTCTACTTGATTATAGAATCATAGAATCATAGAATGGTAGAGTTGGAAGGGACCTCCTGGGCCATCTGGTCCAACCCACTGCTCAAAGCAGGATTCTCTAAATCATCCCAGACAGATGTCTGTCCAGCCTCTGTTTGAAGACTTCCATTGAGGGAGAATTTACCACCTCTCGTGGCAGCCTGTTCCACTCCTTGATCACCCTAACTGTCAAAAAGTTTTTTCTAATATCTAATCTGTGTCTCCTCCCATTCAGTTTCATCCCATTGCTTCTAGTCTTTCCTTGTGCAAATGAGAATAAAGATGATCCTTCTACAATGTGACAGCCCTTGAGATATTTGTAGACAGCTATTAAGTCTCCTCTCAGTCTTCTTTTTTGCAAGCTAAACATTTCCAAATCCTGAAAACGTTCCTCATAGGACATGGTTTGCAGACCGGTCACCATTCTGGTGGCTCTTCTCTGAACTTGCTCCAGTTTGTTGATGTCTTTTTTAAAATGTGGTGCCCAAAACTGGACACAGTATTCCAGATGAGGTCTGACCAAAGAGGAGTAGAGGGCAATAATGACCTCACGTGATCTAGACTGTATGCTTCTGTTGATACATCCTAGAATTGTATTTGCCTTTTTTGCTGCTGCATCACACTGTTGACTCATGTTCAGTCTGTGATCAATTAGTATACCCAAGTCTTTTTCACATGTGCTGTTACTTAGCCCTATTCCTCCCATTTTGTATATGCTTTTTTCATTTTTATTGCCCAGATGTAGTACTTTGCATTTTTCCCTGTTAAAAACCATTCTGTTAGTTGCTGCCCACTGCTCCAGTTTATTTATATCTTTTTGAATCCTCTCTCTCTCTTCTCTAGTATTAGCTACCCCTCCTAGCTTTGTGTCATCAGCAAATTTGATCAGTTTACCCTCAATTCCTTCATCTAAATCATTGATAAAGATGTTGAACAATACAGGGCCCAAAACAGAGCCTTGTGGTACCCCACTTGAGACATTCTTTCAACTGGATGTGCAGCCATTTACGACCACTCTTTGAGTCCGATCACTAAGCCAGTTATGAATCCACCTAACAGTTGCCTTGTCCATTCCATACTTAGTCATTTTTTCAATAAGGATTGTGTGAGATACTTTGTCAAATGCTTTGCTGAAGTCAAGATATACTATATCTACAGCATTTCCCTGATCCACCCAGTCAGTGATTCTGTCATAGAAGGAAATTAAGTTAGTCTGACATGACTTATTAGTTACAAACCCATGCTGACTCTGTTTAATCACTTCATTTCTTATGCAGGTACTTACATACATGTTCTTTAATAATTTGTTCAAAGATCTTTCCTGGTATAGAAGTCAGACTCACCGGCCTGTAGTTCCCTGGGTCCACCTTCTTCCCCTTTTTGAAGATAGGAACAACATTTGCTCTTCTCCAGTCTTCTGGGACTTCACCTGTTCTCCAAGAATTTTCAAAGATTATGGACAGTGGTTCAAGAATTTCTACTGCTATCTCCTTCAGTATTCTGGGGTGTAATTCATCTGGACCTGGAGACTTGAATTCATTTAGGTTAGCTAAGTGTTTCCTCACTGTCTTTCTGTTTATAGATATCCTGGATTCTTCTATTCCTTTAATAGGACAGTGAAGATCAGTTGATGTTACATTTCCTTTCTGAGAGAAAACAGATGCAAAATAGGAATTTAAAAGTTCAGCCTTCTCAACATCCTTTATTACCATTTCATCATTTTCATCCTGTAAAAATCCTATAGCATCTTTGACTTTTCTTTTACTTTTGATGTATCCCCAAAATCCTTTTTTGTTGCTTTTGACATCTCTTGCAAGCCTTAATTCATTGTCAGCTTTAGATAATCTGATTTGTGCCCTGCAGGTTCTGCAGATGGCATTATATTCTTCTTTAGATATGCCTCTGTAAGGTTCTGTGTACATGTTCCTGAAACTCAGTTTGTTCGTCAGCCATTTTACTTTCTGTCTTGCTGCAGCTATCTTGCCCTCAGTCAAAATGGAGTTTCCAGCTTGCATGTTCCCGCCCTGATTCTCTCCTTTTGCTTCTTAAGCAGCCACAGCTGAGCAATCAGTGCTTCAGAATCTAGCCTGCAGTGAACCTGTGACCTGACTCCTAAAGCCTTGGACCTTGTACTCCAGCTATTCCTACTGAGGAACTCTGAAGCACTTGTGGACTCTGAACCCTGCTCTTTGAAAGACCCACGTTTGCATGGACTTACGGTAACAGAGAAGAAGATCCTGAACCTGTTGTGGAGAGTGATTGCTGAGCTTAGATTACTCTGGCCTGCTGTGTCTCCTGCTTCTGTGTCTGCAAACTGTGTGACTATTTTTGCCAACTTGTATGAAGTAATACAAGACTTTCTATATCAAACCTGTGTCTCATGTATTTTCATCGCACCCAAGCACAAGACGCTATATGAACTGTACTACATACATTACAAGATTCTGAAGCCAAAACGTTAGTGTCTGCTGGGTCTGGAAAGGCTGTGTCTGCTGTAACTGTGGATATCGGATGTCCGGTTGTACTTTCTGTGATGACAGTGGTTGTGACTTCTCACAACCATTCCAGGTGAGCAATTCCCTTAAGTGTTTTTTTTTCTGCAGTGTTACCACAGGTAAACACTATTGTTTTTTTTTTTTTTTTTCTCTTTTCTCTTTTTTGTCTGCTGTAACTGTGGATATCAGATGTCCGGGTGAACTTTCTGTGATGATAGTGGTTGTGACTTCTCACAACCATTCCAGGTGAGCAGTTCCCTTAATTTTTTTTCTCTCTGCAGTGTTACCACAGGTAAACACTATTGTTTTTTTTTTCTCCTCGCCTCTTCTTCCAGTACTCCTGTCTTAAAAGATCTGGAAAATGGAGGCCCGCATAAAGGAACTTTGCGGAGTGACTGATAATATCCTTGCAGATTTGCAGAATATAAAGACCCGTTTTTCAAGCCTACAGGACCTCACTAATCACAATTTGCAAGTGTTTGGACAGACTGCCCAGGATTTGCGAGCCAGGATTGAGGTTCTAGAAGAGCAAGTCCAGGCTCCTGCCGTAGCCCTGAGTTCTGGGATTCCCAAGTTGCCCCCTTTTCGTTTTGGCGGTGAACGTGAGAAATTCAGGGGATTTATTAATCAATGCAATCTTTTTTTTTTCTGCACATGCTTCACAATTTCCCACTGAACGATCTAAGGTGCTTACTATAATTATGTTGCTTACCAACAAGGCTTTGATGTGGGCAAACCCTCTGATTGAGACTGAGGATGATTGTTTGAATCACCTTGATGCTTTTATTTCAGCCATGGGGCAGGTGTTTGATGACCCCAATCGAGGTGCAACAGCTGAAGCAGCCATGTTAGCTTTGCGCCAAGGTAAGCACTCGGTAGCTGAATATGCCTTGGATTTCAGGAGATGGGCCCTTGATACCACCTGGGACAGTTCCGCCAAAAAATCTATTTTTCGAAAGGGGTTATCTCCACTGATTAAGGATGAACTTGCTCGTGCCGACCCTCCCACTGCGTTAGGTGACTTTATTAACTACTGCATCCGTATTGATACTCGTCTGACTGAACGCAGGCAAGAGAGATGGTTCGAAAGCAATCGCACTAACCTTTTCCTACCTTCCTCTCCAGCTAAGGAACCTTTGAGTAGGATTACACGGGAACCTGAACCTGAACCCATGCAGGTAGACTCTTTACAACGACGGGTTAGTGATGCACGCAAGGAACATCGTTTTAAGGAAAATCTATGTTTCTATTGTGGTAAGTCAGGGCACTTCATTATAAACTGCCCCAGCCGTTCTCGTAAGACTACTGCAGCACTCATTCATTGTGAGTGTTGCGAGAGGGGATCTGTCAGGTCCGAGCCTCAGGCTCCAGAGAGATCTGCAGCAACAGATCTTGATTTCTCGGACTTAAACTCCGTTACCTCTGAGGACGTTGACTGTGTAAACGCTGCCATTTTTCAAGTTTCCTCAGCGGTGTCCCAGCTGAGTTGTAAGAAAAACAATTCTCATTGCTTTCTTTCCATCAAACTCTGGGTTGACTCAGCTTGGGTGTCTAGCTGTGCTATGATCGACTCAGGGGCAAGTGGAAATTTTATGGATGTCTCCTTTGCTCTGAAACAGGGGATACGTTCAGTGAAGAAGGCTACTCCAGTACAGATGGAAACTGTGGATGGCTCCCTGCTGACCTCTGGACCAGTGGATCAGGAAACAGAGCCTTTGAGGGTTCTTATGGGTAAAGATCATCAAGAGAAACTGTCCTTTATGCTTATCTCTTCTCCCCACTTTCCCATTATTCTAGGGCTACCATGGCTGCAGGCTCAGAATCCTACCATTAACTGGGAGACCAAGGAATTACACTTTCCAGAGAAACAGATGAGTCCAAAAGTTTCAGCTTGCTCTGTTCCTAAAGGAACCATGTCAGTCCCTGAACTACCAGCTGTATACCAGGACTATGTGGATTTATGTGACAAGAAGAACGCTGACCAGCTTCCTCCTCACCGTCCATATGATTGTCCAATTGAATTATTGCCTGGAGCAGAGATACCTTTTGGTAAGATCTACCCCCCGGCGGGGCCCGAGCTAAAGGCTTTAAAGGATTACATAGACGAAAATCTAGCCAAGGGCTTCATACGCCCCTCTTCATCTCCTGCAGGTGCACCCATCTTCTTTGTAAAGAAGAAAGATGGATCTCTGAGACCATGCGTAGACTATAGGGAACTCAATAAGGTTACTATTAGAAACCGTTATCCATTGCCTTTAATCCCTGAGTTATTGGAGAGAGTGCGACATGCCAAAATTTTCTCTAAACTAGATCTTCGTGGGGCCTATAACTTAGTCCGTATTAGACCTGGGGATGAATGGAAGACTGCATTCAGGTTACGCTATGGACACTTTGAATATCTAGTTATGCCTTTTGGTCTGAGTACCGCCCCAGCCACTTTCCAACACTTGGTGAATGACATCTTCAGGGATCTCCTAGATACATTCGTGGTACTTTATTTGGATGATATTCTAATTTTTTCTAACTCCACAGAGGAACATCATGGACATGTGAGAATGGTCTTGGAACGTCTAAGACAAAATCATCTTTACATCAAACTTGAAAAGTGTGAATTCCATAGGACCGAAATTCAATTTCTGGGGTATGTACTGTCTACACAAGGAATTAGTATGGATGGAAGCAAAACCCAAGCCATCAAGGATTGGCCAAGTCCTAGAAATGTGAAGGAGGTACAGCGCTTCATCGGGTTTGCCAACTTCTATAGACGTTTCATTAGAAATTTCTCTGAGGTAGTGTCACCTATCACCCAACTTACCCGGAAAGAGTCTAGGTTCTCCTGGACTCCCCAAGCCCAGGAAGCATTTTCCCGTCTAAAAGATAAATTTACCACTGCACCTATCCTAGTACATCCCAACCCCGAGCTTGCCTTCATAATAGAGGTGGATGCTTCAGACTGTGCCGTTGGAGCTATACTCTCTCAGAGAACAGGTGAGAAGAATGTCTTGCATCCCTGTGCCTTCTTTTCCCAGCAGTTGTCTTCGGCTGAGAGGAACTACGATGTGGGCAATAGAGAGTTGTTGGCCATTATTGCCGCCTTCAAAGAATGGAGACACCTTCTTCAGGGAGCTGCACAGCAAATAGTCGTCCTGACAGATCATCGTAACCTTGAGTTTATCAGGTCGGCTAAGTGCCTGACTCCTCGCCAGGCTCGCTGGAATCTTTTCTTAAACCAATTTAATTTTATCATTTCTTATAGACCAGGATCGCGCAATGGAAAGGCTGATGCACTCTCTAGGATTTACTCAGCAGAGACACGTCCAATTACTCCTCCTAAGACTATTCTTCCTGACTCTAGATTCCTAGGAGTAATTCATAATCAAGACCTACTTAAGGACATCAAGGAAGCATACCATGCGGATTCCTTTTTGGCACAACCCCCAAGGGACGTAAGTCTTGTCTTTAAGAATGGTGTGTGGATTCAGGGACAACGCCTGTATATTCCTGAAACAGTCAGATTGAGAGTATTGCAACTCATTCACGATTCCAAGATAGCTGGGCATAGAGGAATTCTAAAGACACAGGAATTTCTCTCTCGTTTCTTTTGGTGGTCCACTTGCAGGAAGGATGTTTTAAACTATGTCACTTCATGTGAAGTCTGTGCAAGATGCAAAACACCTCGCTCCTCACCAACTGGTCTGTTACAGCCTCTTCCCACCCCGTCCCGCCCGTGGGGATCCATTTCTATTGACTTCATTTTGGAGTTACCAACCTCTCAAGGGAAGAACACCATTCTAGTGGTGGTTTACCGTCTAACAAAGGCAGCTCATTTTATCCCTTGTGTCGGCTTACCCACTGCAAAACAGACATCAGATTTGATGATTAAAGATGTGTTTCGCTTACATGGAGTACCGGATGAGGTTATTTCGGATCGAGGGGTGCAATTCACTTCTAGGTTTTGGCAAAATTTCTGTGCAGCATTGGACATTAAAGTAAACCTTTCTTCTGCTTTTCATCCCCAGACTAATGGACAGACCGAACGAACCAATCAAACCCTGGAGCAGTATCTCTGCTGCTTTATCTGCCACCTACAGGATGATTGGGTGGATCTACTTCCATTAGCTGAGTTTTCGTATAACAACTCTCAGAGTGCCTCCACTAAGCAGTCTCCTTTTTACTCTAATCTAGGTTATCATCCTAACATTCTACCACGATTTCCCACAGAAACGCCTTTACCAGCAGTGGCTGAAAGAATCACGTCTTTACAGAAGAATATGGATCTTCTAAAGGAGAATCTGGAATCGGCTCAGGAAAGGTACAAGAAAGCAGCAGATAAATTTCGTAAACCTGCACCAGCTTTCAAGGTAGGAGACTTGGTCTGGCTGTCAACCAGAAATCTTAAGTTAAGGATTCCATCGTCTAAGTTGGGACATAAGTACATTGGACCCTATAAAATCAGTAAAATTATAAGTGCCGTTGCTTGTCGTCTTCAACTGCCCAGAACTATGAGAATTCACCCTGTCTTTCATGTATCCCTACTAAAGGCTGCGACACCCAATACGTTTCCTGGACGTTCTTCTCCTTGCCCTGACCCAGTGCTAGTCGATGGTCAGGAAGAATTTGTGGTGGAAAGGATTTTAGATTCCAGGTTGTATAGAAATCAGTTACAATATCTGATTAAATGGCAGGGCTACCCAGTGGAGGACAACTCATGGGAACCAGTCAATAACGTTAATGCTCCTCGCTTGCTCAGTCAGTTTCATCAGAGGTACCCACACAAGCCTGGCCTGAGGTCATCCGGAGGTTGTCCCTAAGGGGGGAGTAATGTAAGGTTCTGTGTACATGTTCCTGAAACTCAGTTTGTTCGTCAGCCATTTTACTTTCTGTCTTGCTGCAGCTATCTTGCCCTCAGTCAAAATGGAGTTTCCAGCTTGCATGTTCCCGCCCTGATTCTCTCCTTTTGCTTCTTAAGCAGCCACAGCTGAGCAATCAGTGCTTCAGAATCTAGCCTGCAGTGAACCTGTGACCTGACTCCTAAAGCCTTGGACCTTGTACTCCAGCTATTCCTACTGAGGAACTCTGAAGCACTTGTGGACTCTGAACCCTGCTCTTTGAAAGACCCACGTTTGCATGGACTTACGGTAACAGAGAAGAAGATCCTGAACCTGTTGTGGAGAGTGATTGCTGAGCTTAGATTACTCTGGCCTGCTGTGTCTCCTGCTTCTGTGTCTGCAAACTGTGTGACTATTTTTGCCAACTTGTATGAAGTAATACAAGACTTTCTATATCAAACCTGTGTCTCATGTATTTTCATCGCACCCAAGCACAAGACGCTATATGAACTGTACTACATACATTACAGCCTCCCTCTTTCCATTTGATAAACATTTCTTTCTTCCTTTTTAGCATGTGTTTAAGTTCTGTGTTCATCCATCCTGGTTTCCTTAAATGCTTCCCATTCTTCCCTCTTTTTGGAATTGTTGACAATTGTGCTTTGAGAATCTCATCTTTCAAGATGTCCCATCCTTCCTGGACATTTTTGTCCTTAAGGATATCCTGCCATTGGATCCTCCAATTCTCTTTCTGAGTCCCTTAAAATCTGCCTTTCTGAAATCTAATCTTGACGTCTGAGTCTTCACAGGTCTTCCTCCTCTTGTTATCCAAAATTCTAAAATAGCATGGTCACTACCTCCTAGGGTCCCAGCCACTCTTAAATCCTCAACCATTTCCTCCCTATTTATAAGGATTAGATCCAAGGTAGCAGTTCCTCTTGTTTTCTCCCCTACCTTTTGAAAGATAAAGTTGTCAGCAAGAGAGGATAAGAATTTCCTTGACCTGTTAGTTTTGTCTGAGAGCGATTCCCAACAAATGTCTGGATAGTTGAAATCTCCCATGACCACTATGTCATATTTTTTGGAGAACTTGGCCATTTGATGCATAAAGAGTTCATCCATATCTTCAGCTTGCATAGGTGGCCTGTAGTAAATGCCTACAATGGTGTCCTTTCTATTGTTCTGTCCTTGTATTCTTACCCAAACAGTTTCCACATAACTACCAGTCTCTGAAGCATAAATCTCTGTGCAAATATACGCTTTTCTAACATACAATGCAACACCTCCTCCTCGTTTATCAAGTCTGTTTCTTGCAAATAAGTTGTATCCTTCTAGCCTTGTATTCCAATCATGTGTATCGTCCCACCAAGTTTCAGTGATTCCAATGACATCATACTTCTTCTCCTGCGTTAGTAGTTCCAATTCTCCTTGTTTGTTGCCCATGCTTTGTGCATTTGTATAAAAACATTTTAGTTTGTGATTGGTTTCTCTTCCTCCAATATTTTTATTATTTAGATTGTTTTGTCTTCGTTCTTCCTTTCCACTTCTAATAGCCGAGTTCTCAATAGCATTTGTCAGGTGTATGGCTTTTTCTGGCGTTTTGCTTCCCTTCCCACATTGTTCTAGTTTAAAGCTCTCCTGATGAGTGTAGCAAGGCGACTTCCAAATACATGTTTTCCAGTCTTCGTAAGGTGCACCCCATCTCTAGCAAGTAGTCCATCGTATAGGTAATTCACTCCGTGATCCAGAAATCCAAATCCTTGCTGACGGCACCATCGACGTAGCCAGTTGTTCACCTGCAGAATCTTATTCCACCTCCTTGTTCCATGGCCATCCACTGGGAGGATGGAAGAGAAGACCACCTGCGCACCCAGTTCTTTCACTTTCTTGCCTAAGTTTTCAAAGTCACTGCAGATGGTTTCCAGGTCACTTCTTGTGGTGTCATTTGTCCCCACATGTATTAGGGGAATGGGTAGTCATCTTTAGGTCTGAAGAGTCCTGATATCCTGTCAGACACATCTTTAATTTTTGCACCTGGAAGACAGCACATTTCTCTTGAGGTTATATCCGGTCTGCAGATAGCAGCCTCTGTTCCTCTCAACAGGGAATCCCCCACGACCACAACTCTCCGTTTCTTCTTCACAACATTTTTCTTTCTCCATTCAGGAGGACTCTGAGGGCTTACAAGGTTGCTCTTTGTGGGCAAAGTCTTATCCTGATGTATTTCTTTTTCATTCTCCTGTGTGAGAGCCTGGTACTGGTTCCTGAGCAGTATGGGTGCTGACTGCCTCACGATTCTCCTGCTTCTTTGGGTCACATGCTTCCATTCCTCTGCTTCTTCAGGTGCTCTTCGAATTTCTTCTCTTTCTGCACCATGAAGAGATAATTCTGCTCTGTCTAAGAACTCTTCATCTTCCTTAATGATCTTCAATGTAGATAACCTCTCTTCCAGATTCCGCAACTTTTCCTCCAACATGGACACAAGCTTGCATTTGTGGCATGTGAAATTTGGCTTATCCACTGGTAAATCTGTGAACATGTAGCAAGAAATGCAACTCACCACATGGCTCCTGGCCTCTTCCATGCTCTTATTGTTAAAGAGATATCACAGCGGTGAAAAAAGTACCAAAATTCGCGCGCGGCATACCGATGTCCTCCTTTCAGCTGCAACAGCCAAAACCCAGTGTTCTTGGAGCTCGCGGAGACTCTTCACTTATCCCAGAATGAACTGGGAATATGCAAATGATCTCCTCAGGACTCCTCCCTGGTTTACCGATGTCCTCCTTTCAGCTGCAACAGCCAAAACCCAGTGTTCTTGGAGCTCGCGGAGACTCTTCACTTATCCCAGAATGAACTGGGAATATGCAAATGATCTCCTCAGGACTCCTCCCCTGGTTTACCGATGTCCTCCTTTCAGCTGCAACAGCCAAAACCCAGTGTTCTTGGAGCTCGCGGAGACTCTTCACTTATCCCAGAATGAACTGGGAATATGCAAATGATCTCCTCAGGACTCCTCCCCTGTTAAGCTGTCATTAAATTTTAAAAACCTACATCGACTTTAAGGTTTTCAGTCACATTTTCAGGCACCTGAAGAAAGGTTGAGTCACTTCAGGAAATGTCAGCATTTCTTGTCCTGAAGAATCATATTTTGCCTCTGTTTGGTCATTTCCTGACTGCTTTGCTTCATCATTTTAGACCACAAGCGGTTCTTTTGAGCATTTTTTTCATCATTTTTCGGTCATATTTTTTTACTCCCATTTTTCATAGTATTTCTTATCTCCATTTAACAATGAAGAAACCATTAGGGAACCTGTCATGTAAAATAACATTACCCTGCAGATATGGAGTTAATCTATAGGTTAATAGCGCTCTGACACCATGCAACGCCCACACTGAGAGTCCCACTGATGAGAGGAAATTAACTTTATTTCCCCCAGCAGCAGTTATAGGACTGGCACACACAGTGTACTGACTGACAGCAGGCTTAGCATTAGATTTGGCTATGATATGCATTTGTATTCAGCCCCCCTGAGTCAATACTTTGTTTGTAGGACCAACTTTTGGTGCAATTAGTGCTGCAACTCTTTTGGGGTATGTTTCTACCAGCTACAGAACACGTAGAGGCTGAAGTGTTTGCCTATCCTCTTTTTCAAACTAGCTCTACCTCAGTGAAATTTGATGGAGAGTATCTGTAAACAGCAATTTTCAAGACTTGCCACAGATTTTCATTGGAATTTAGGTCTGGACTTTGACTGGCCCATTCAAACACATGAATATCATTTGATCTAAACCAATATTTCCCAAACTACAGTTCTAACAGCGTCCAACAGAGCATGTTTTCAGGATATCCTAAGTAGTGATGAACGAATATGGATCGCCCGCCAGGGCAGTGGGATACTCGGTACCGGGCCGGTGTCTTAAAGGGATGTGTCACAGCGGCAGTGACCCGGTCTGTGGCCCTTGGCCTCAAATAAAAGGGGAATATTTACAGGGGATGGTAGAGTTTGTATTAAAGTGTTCATGACGCCACCTGTGGTTTCTGGTCAAAGGTGACCAGCGCTGCAGTGCTGATCCTCTGGGATAGATGGAGTGATGAAGCAGAGTTGGTAAAGCTTCCCGCAAGTGAAGCTATGTCCCAAAGCAGAGGGATGATGTAGAAATTAATGGTGCTGGGAGATGTAGCAGAGTGGAGTGTGTGCCACAGGAAGAACTTGAGAGGACACAGTCAGATGCAGTTTCCAAAGCTTTACTCACAGTTTTGCAGGCAAAGTATCCAGTGCACTGAGTACAGATGGTGCCGGGGTCGGTCGGCCTGAAAGCAATTTGGAATCTCCTTATTTCAGGTGGAATGTGAGGTCTCCTTTCTAGCGCTATTCTCTGAGGTACTTGCTGCTGTAAACTCTGTTCAAATTCCGCTCTCTGTCTCTTGTCTAAGTAGAACTTCACTCTCATATCAGACAGATGTAGCCTTCTTCAGGAATCGCTTCAATATGGCGTTTCCAGCTCACATGTGCTGCTGCTGTGTAGTAGAGTATTAGTTGGGGCAGAGAACCTGTCTCTTGCCCTCCGGATTCTGCTGCTGGGAGTTTAGTTACCCACTCAACCTCGGACTCCGAGGTCCGGTTTCTGGCGCTCAAACCTGGAGGGGAGCTCTGCTATAGCTCCTCTTTCCCCAGCTTGTCTCTGCATGTCCTTCCTCTCTCAACCCTGCAGACAGACTAACCAACTCCTCCCCCAGCCAGAATGTTCTAGATGAGCACTCCTGAAATCAGATGTTAGAGCTCCCCCTTCTGGTCTGGAGTAGGAAAGGTGTTGTATGCTGTGTTACCTGTTAAAGGGATCTTTCCTTGCTTTCAGGCATGACACCACTCCCCCCTGGAGGGAGGCAAGGTCACTGTGGCAACCAACCTCCTGGGGTGCCACATTTCCCCCTAGTACAATTCAGTACTCCTGGACTGAGGAAACATAAAAGAAAACATATTATAACTATTTACAGAATTTAAATATTAATTCAGTGAAGTTCTGAAATGGGGTGTCCTTTTCACCTTAACAAATTACAATATGAGGGACCCGTCTTAAACCCTCAACGTAGGCCTTGGGCGGGCTACAAGGCATGGCTGGTCTTCCTTTTGGACCACATCTTCGGCCACGCCAGACGGTTTTTGCTCTGTAGTCATTAATATTAACTATTTACAAGCATTGTCCTGGTCACTACAAGTCCAGTGACCCAATCGTCCATTTAAAGAATGAAATAAGAATGCTTAAAAGTTCATACAGTAGTCTCTGTAGGCACATATGCTTAATGGTTGCAATTATGAACATTTTTAACTTATCTACAAGACTAGTACAGTAGCATTTTAGTCTTTATACCTGGCTGGGATCTGACCTCTGGTACTACGGGCTGATTTACGCAGTTCAGGTGTCTGTAGTGATCTAGCCTGGTCTAGTGTGTGTATTGGTAAGCTGGGCAGTAACCTTCTGTGATTTCCTAGACTCACTGTGGATGTGACAGGTTCACCGCTAGCAGGGGGCAGATTTTCGCGTTCCACTGCAGATGTGGTTTCTGTCACTTGAGCTTGCAGATCTTCAGGCTGATCTTGAATCACTTCTCTTTCTGGTACTGCCAGTTGAGGAAAAGTCAAGACGGGCACTACTATGGCTTGGTTTACTCTGGTCCAATTTGAAGGGAACTCGCCAAGTACAGTGCGGACTTTTCTTCCACTTTTTCTACTGAAGGAGGAATGTCCTTATCTCCAATCTTTTCCTTTAGCTGGTCAGGGCACGGTTTTAGGTGATCCCTTGACACTGCTGTGGAGTCTTCTCCTCCATCCTTGCTGACAAGGCACACCTTGGTATTGTCAAAGTCTGAAGGCATAATGGTATATGGCTCAGCTTTCCACTGATCGTCAAGTTTGTGGAGTCGTCTTTTCCTTTTGAGCACCTGTTCTCCAGGTGACAAGGGAACTGCAAGTGAGTGCTGATTGTATCTTCTTTCTTGCTTCTGTCTTGCTTGAGACAAACTCTTCTCTACACATTCTTGCACTTTGCGGTACTGTTGCTGCCGCTCTTTATCCCAGTCTGTGTCTGGTGATGTTACCTCAGGTGTCAGGACTCCCATGTCCAAGTCAATTGGTAACTTGCCAGGTCTTGCTCTCATTAGGTAGGCCGGTGTGCAGTTGGTAGAATTCACCGGAATGTGGTTGTAGAGATCCACCAGATCTGGCAACTTTTCTGGCCACAAGAATCTCTCTTCCAGGGGCAAGGTCTTCAAGAGGTCAATTACCACTTGGTTCATCTTCTCACACATGCCATTTGTCTGTGGATGATACGGCGTTGTCCTAATTTTCTTCAAGCCATACATGTTACAGAACTCCTGGAACACTTCTGCTTCAAAGGCTGGGCCTTGGTCAGTAAGCACTTGTTCAGGGTAACCGTGCGGTCGACGAAAGTGTTGTTGAAATGCTTTGGCCGCTGTTTTTGCTGTTTGGTCCATGACAGGCATGACTACCAGGAACCTTGAGTAATGGTCAACGATGGTGAGGGCGTAGACATAGCCTGACCAGCTTGGAGTTAGCTTTACGTGGTCCAAGGCTACCAATTCAAGCGGCTGTTTGGTGATTATTGGCTGCAACGGGGCTCGCTGGCTGTTACAATCCTTTCTACGCAAGTTGCATGGTCCACACTCTCGGCACCAATCTTCAATGGCCTTCCTCATACCAATCCAGTAGTACCTCTCACGAAGTAGGACCTCTACCTTCTTCCATCCGAAGTGTCCTGCTCCATTATGGTAGCTTCTAGGACCATTGATGCATCTCACCTTGGGACTACCACCTGCCAGACCAGTTCGTGAGTTCGGGCGTTGACACTCCTCCGACACAGCTTTCCCTCATAGATGAACAGCCTGCCCTTTTCCTTCCACAACTGCTGGGTCTCTTGTGGAGCATCTGGACCAGAACGCGAGTCAGCTTGTGTCAGTAGCTCCTTTACCAGAGGGACTGCTGGGTCGCTATCCTGTGTCTCTGCCCACTCAAGGTGAGGCAATGAGTTTAATGTGGCCTCTTTCGTGATGTAGCGCTTGTTTTTCACCCCTTGGGCGCATTGGGTCGCAATTGGACGGTAGAAGGCTGGTAACTCGATTTCTTCGATTGCGTCCAGATCTTCTTCCCCATCTGGTAAGTTGGGCATTCTGGACAGCGCATCAGCATTGGCGTTCTTATGCCCAGCTCGGTACTTGATGGTGAACTTGTAGTTGGACAGCAGGGCCATCCATCGCTGCTCCAGCGCACCTAGCTTTGCAGTTTCCAAGTGAGTCAGCGGATTGTTGTCCGTGAAGATGGTAAACTTTGCCGCAGCTAGGTAGTGTTTGAACTGCTCAGTCACAGCTCAGACGATGGCGAGGAACTCCAGCTTGAAGGAGCTGTAGTTGTCAGGATTCCTTTCAGTGGGACAAAGTTTCCTGCTGGTGTAGGAGATCACTCTTTCTTTGCCTTTCTGTACCTGCGACAGCATTGCTCCCAGTCCCACGTTGCTGGCATTAGTATAGAGGATGAATGGTTGATCATAGTCTGGGTAGGCCAAAACTTCATCCCCGTAAGAGCCAACTTCAACCGAGTGAAGGATCTTTCCAGTTGGTCATTCCAATCAAGCGTAGAATTCTTCTTTCTGGTCTTCTTGGGCTGGCCTATGAGAAGGTTTTGCAGGGGTGCAGCTATTTCAGTGAAGCCCTTGATGAACTTTTGGTAGTAGCCTACCAACCCGAGGACCTGGCGTATTTCATGGATGTTGCTGGGCCTCTGCCAGTCCTTGATAACAGTGACTTTGTCAGTGTCTGGTGCTACGCCTTCTATGCTCACGACGTGGCCTAGGTACTGCACCTTGGGCTTCAGGAGGTGGCATTTGGACAGCTTCACCTTTAGGCCAAATTTGGACAGGGCTTCGAACACCTTGGCCAAGTGCTCCAAATGTTCCTCATAGGTCTTGGAGAAGACAACAGAACTGTCTCGAAGTTCATGTGTCCAAGGCAGCACTCCATTAACCTCTGGAATGTTCCTGGCGTGCTGCAAAGCCCGAACGGCATGTAGTTGAATTCTGAGAGGCCCATTGGTGTTGCAAAGGCAGTCTTCTCTTTGTCTGCCTCTGCCACGGGAACCTGTCAATACCCACTAGTGAGATCTAAGGTAGAGAAATAGTTAGCGGTTCTCAGTGCCGCTAGTGATTCCTCTATCCTAGGTAGCGGATAGGCATCTTTGTGGGTAATGCTGTTAAGTTTTCTGTAGTCAACACACATCCTCATTGTACCATCTTTCTTTCTAACGAGGACTAGTGGAGCTGCCCAGGGGCTACAACTGTCTCTGATCACCCCAGCCTCCTTCATCTCTCGTAGCATACTCTTGGCACATTGGTAGTGATTTGGAGTACAGGCCGATACCTTTCTTTAATGGGTGGATGATTTCCAGTGGGGATATGATGTTGGACCCCTTTTGCCTGCCCAAAGTCTAAAGGGTGTTTGCTGAATACTCGTTCAAACTCTTGAACTACTCGGTAAACCCCATTCTTTTGGTGTGGAAGGGAGGAGTCAGTGTCTACGTGCAGCTGCTGACACCAATCCTCCAGTTGTTTTGCAGAGCCATTGTCCTCTGCATGGTCAGACGAGACCAAGGGTTCTGCTGTCTGAATTGTGTTGTTATTGGCAGTGAACAGCTTAGCAATGGTAGTTTGGCCTCCTCCTCCCCACAATTAAGATGCGTACAGGTACCCTCCCCTTGCAGATATCAACTACCCCTCTGGCTGTCAGGATAGTGGGCCTACTATCAGAGTACACTGGTTCTACTAGGGCAGCGTAATCTCTTCCCCTGAGGTCTATGACTGCCCGACACCAAATTAACATTTCACTTCTTGGGGGTATTGCAGTGGGGAATGAATCACTCACTCTGACACTGCCGACTTCTCCGCCAGATAGCTCTACCTGCTGTCTTTGCATCAGGGCCTTGATCTCCTTTTGCAGGACCCGTTGTTCACTGGAACCAGCAGTTTCAGCTACCTGTTGCAACAAAACAACAACCTCGGCAAGACAATTTTCTATCACATTAGTACCTAAGGTCATCATTGGGTTACATTCTCGTCGATCAATGTCTACAATTATCATACCTTGGGCTTTTAATTCTACTCGCCCCACCTTAATGGTCACCTCCTTATACCCCTTCTGTGGCAAAGGCTGACCATTGCTGGCGACTACAGTCAGCTCATCATCTTTGCCACGAGTAAGATAAGCGTCAGCCCAGTACCGTTTGTAAAGACTATATGGCATAGTTGTCACCTGAGAGCCGATGTCCAGCAAAGCGTTCATTGGGATGCCGTCAATCACAACTGGGAGGACCGGTCTTCCTCCGATGTACTTGGCTCGCCAGTTCTGTGGGCCGGGTCGTCTTACTCCTGGGGGTTGGCCCTCTGCCCCAGGGGTCGCTCGTTTAAATAACAGAATCTTGAAATGTGCCCGGCTTTGCTGCAGGGGCGGCAAATGGATCGTCCATCCTGGTCGTAGCAATCGTTGTCTCTCCCTCTGATTGGTGTGATCCTCTTCTTCCGTCGCCATTTGACGTCATCTGGACTGGAGGCCAACTCTATTCTCTCCTTTTGGGGCACTTGCAAGGACTGCACGGTTTTGGCTAGTGCAGCCACACTTTTGGTCAGCTCCTGAACCTGCAGACATAGCTCTGCGGATGGATCATTAGGGTCTGTGCGTCAGCCTCAGCAGGAGCCTGAGGGAAGGATGCCGCCTCCTGGTGGTATGTAATTGCTGGGCACCTAGGGGGCGCTGGGCGGGTGACATTTGGTTCATGTAACTCCAGGATAGCCCTGTGTTTAAAGTCAGCAAAGCTCAGGTCAGGGTTTTGTAGGGCCATGATGCGCAGCTGTGACCTGTGGGTGCTGGACAGGAGTCCCTCAACAAACTGCTCCTTTAACAATCTGTCTCCATCTTGCACGCTATCTGGATCAATCTGCTTTATGTGCATTCAGTGCATCCTGAATGTTAAGAGCATAGTCCCGCATACTGTCCGGCATCCTTTGTTTGCACCCAAAGAACCTCATTTTTATTTCTGCTGCAGTGCGGGTGTCAAAGGTGCTCCTCAGCTTAGCCAGAATTTGCTTAACAATCCCTTTATCAGTGTCCTGCCAGGACTTTACTTCTCTTTCAGCTGCACCAGTTAACTGTCCAATGAGAATGTTTACTTTTTGGCTTTCAGACAGGGGGTATACAACAAAGAAACTGCACAGTCTCTCCCTGAAATCGCTCAGGGTATACGGCTCCCCTGAGTATTGCGGTAGCCAAGCAGCTCCCGGTATATATGGCATTGAGAGCGGCATTATAGGGACAGCTATGGCAGTCGCCAGATCTTGCTGCACTCTGGGGGCTGTGGCTGCACTGGACAATGGATTTTACTGTGCTTTGGGAGCTGCTGCATCTGCCTTTGCATCTTGCGGCGCTATGGGGGCTGCGGCGGCGTCCACCGCTATATCTTCTCCTGCGGTAGACATTCTCTTCCCCCCCTAATTAATCTTAGCCATGCTCTGCGTTTCCACTGGCTTACCAGGCTATTGCTCTGCCGGCGCAGTGAGCGGTGCACACCGGGATTCCAGGCCTCAGCTCCCTGTTCTCTGTCAGCTGCCGTTTTCGCGCGCAACACTTCACTTTTTGCGCGCTCTCACTCTGGCTCCGCCCATGACGGCACGTCTCTCTTCTCACTGCACGCCTCGTGGCGTTGTAATGGCAGCAATCACACAAAACTTTCAGCAAAGTCTCTGGCACAATAAACAGTCCAAAAATAGGCACACAGGACCCGGTGATACCGGGCTTCGAAATCCTGTTTGTGACGCCAAAATGGATCGTCTGCCAGGGCAGTGGGATACTCGGTACCAGGGCCGGTGTCTTAAAGGGATGTGTCACAGCGGTAGTGACCCGGTCCATGGCCCTGGGCATCCAATAAAAGGGGAATATTTACAGGGGATGATAGAGTTTGTAGTAAAGTGTTTGTGACGCCACCTGTGGTTTCTGGTCAAAGGTGACTAGCCCTGCAGTGCAGATCCTCTGGGACAGATGGTGTGATGCAACAGAATTGGTAAAGCTTCCCGCAGGTGAAGCTATGTCCCAAGGCAGAGGGATGATGTAGAAAGTAATGGTGCTGGGAGATGTAGCAGAGTGGAGTGTGTGCCACAGGAAGAACTTAAAAGGACACAGTCAGATGCAGTTTCCAAAGCTTTACTCACAGTTTTGCAGGCAAAGTATCCGGGACACTGAGTACAGATGGTGCCGGAGTCGGTCGGCCTGAAAACAATTTGGAATCTCTTTATTTCAGGTGGGATGTGAGGTCTCCTTTCTAGCGCTATTCTCTGAGGTACTGTACTTGCTGCTGTAAACTCTGTTCAAATTCCTCTCTCTGTCTCTTGTCTAAGTAGAACTTCACTCTCATATCAGACAGCTGTAGCCTGCTTCCGGAATCGCTTCAATATGGCGTCTCCGGCACACATATGCTGCTGCTGTGTAATAGAGTATTAGCTGGGGCAGAGAACCTGCTGTCTCTTGCCCTCCAGATTCTGCTGCTGGGAGTTTAGTTACCCACTCAGCCTCGGACTCCGGGGTCCAGTTTCTGGCGCTCAAACCTGGAGGGGAGCTCTGCTATAGCTCCTCTTTCCCCAGCTTGTCTCTGCACGTCCTTCCTCTCTCAACCCTGCAGACAGACTAACCAACTCCTCCCCCAGCCAGAATGTTCTAGAGGAGCTCTCCTGAAATCAAGTGTTAGAGCTCCCCCTTCTGGTCTGGAATAGGAAAGGTGTTGTATGCTGTGTTACCTGTTAAAGGGATCCTTCCTTGCTTTCAGGCATGACATCACTCCCCCCTGGAGGGAGGCAAGGTTACTGTGGCAACCGAACTCCTGGGGTGCCACAAATAAATTCGGGCTAGTCGTTACTTGGAGAGTAATTAGGTATTTGCCTCTGTATATTCGAGTGACCTGCCCAACATGTTTGGCGCTTTATTTGCGGCTAATGAACATGCTGGGCTGGCTTGCCAATCACAGTAATCTCAGCACCATCTTTGGTGTGGCATTACTGTGATTTTCTGGCCTACCAGCATCATAGGGATATTTAAAGGCTTCCAGCGCAATCTTGTGCACATTGCAGCGAGAAACAGCGTAGGGAGAGCGTAATTTGAGTGTAGGGAAAGTGAAAGTAGTGTAGGGAGAGTGATAGGAGTTTATACTGAGCATTTAATCATTCCAAAAAGCTCTTTT
The DNA here is from genome assembly GCA_033576555.1 of Oophaga sylvatica. NCBI lineage: Eukaryota > Metazoa > Chordata > Amphibia > Anura > Dendrobatidae > Oophaga > Oophaga sylvatica. The sequence goes on along the minus strand of JARQOD010000005.1, from coordinate 312,973,321 downwards.
AAGAGCTGAACACTGTCAAGATTACTTGTTTTTGTTTGTTTATGTGGGTATTTAGTAGTGAACGATTTAATAGGAGGGAGGGTGGTTGAAAGGCAGGCACCTGGGTGTTCTGATCATTGCAATTACATGCTGCAGCTCTCTGCTATTTTCCACTTAAAATCTACTATATAATTGTTTAACTTTTATCTTCCATCTGTAACGGAAATCCTGCATCGCTGATTGGTTGCGCCCGGCCGGACGCGACCAATCAGCGACAGGCACATCCGGCCGTGAATTGGCACAGGATTTCAACCAGGCACGCCACCACTATCGTCGGGAGATCAGCGGTGCTAGCCACTGATCACTCGACGGTAGCCGCGGGTCATCTCCACGTACATACTCACCTTCCGTCCCTGCATCCCTGTCCTGGCGCGTCTGCTTCTACCCTGTGCGGTGCGGTCACGTAGTACTGCTCATTAAGGTCATGAATATGGACGCGACTCCACTCCTATAGGCATGGCATCCATATTTATGACCTTAATGAGCAATTGTCACGCTGTCTAATGATATGACTACAATGTCAGTAAACTATTTATACAGGAACCACACTCAATACAACATATAGTTTAGCAACATCAGAATGTAAGTATAAAATAGATTTACCTGACACAATATCAGCAGAACTTAGGGTTAATCTTGAGGACTAGATGTGCAGAAACGATATCAGTTGAACTCAGGGTTAATCTTGAGGACTTGATGAGCTGTAACAGGAAAGAGGAGGACCGGGGTCTAACCTGACCCTACACTGGGGTCCTAACTACTCCCTTACCTTGGAGGTACTGATAATGGTTCAGAGGTCCAAGTCTCCAGCCTAACCCTGTCTCCTATCAGACCCTGAACCCTGTAATCAGTCCTAAGAAGGATCCTGATTACCACCAAAGGGATAGGGGCTGATCTCAGCTAAATACACAGATTATACATATAAGACAGACAGGATAGCACTCTCTTGCATACACACTCAAACACCGAAGGAACATAAATGGTCTGGGAAATAAACTCTAAGCAAGTTAAGCTTAAAACAACTAAGGAGCTCTCAACTAAAGTCTATACAGATTCATTCCTATCTGTGATCTGCATGAAGGGTTTCACTGGCAACTCCCAAAGCAGACAACCAGAAACTTAAAGGAAACCAATCAACAAATAATCAATTGCAGCCGGGAGAAACTGCACCCAGTCCCAGCACCGAGCACAGACAGAATTAACTCCCTAGCTGCCAAACACAAAGAAACAGCAACTCAGCTGTGAGAAGTCAAAATGTGCAACCGCGACGATCTTCGTGGCAATGCACACATGACAGTACCCCCCCTTCTACGAGGGGCCTCCGGACCCTCAGGGCCAGGCCTGCCCGGGTGAGTTCTGTGGAAGGTCCGAACCAAACGATCTGCGTTAACATCAGACGCAGGGACCCACGTCCTCTCCTCCGGACCATACCCCTTCCAATGCACCAAGTACTGAAGGGACCGGCGATTCAGGCGAGAGTCAATGATTTTTGATACTTGAAATTCCAAGTTACCATTGACCAACACTGGAGGAGGAGGTAGAGGTGACGGTATGACTGGTGCCACATACCTTTTAAGTAATGACTTGTGGATCACATTATGAATTTTAAAAGTAGAAGGGAGTTCCAGACGAAATGCCACAGGATTAATTATGGAACTGATCCTGTACGGCCCGATGAATCTGGGACCCAGTTTCCAGGAGGGCACTTTAAGTTTTATATTCCTGGTAGACAACCATACCAGATCGTTCACATTCAGATCTGGACCAGAAACTCTCCTCCTATCAGCCATACGTTTGTAACGGTTCCCCATCGTACTCAAATTATTCAATACACCTCGCCACACAGAAGCAAGTGACGACGAGAAACGCTCCTCCTCAGGAACCCCAGAAGGACCCCCCCATTGAAAGTACAAAACTGGGGATGAAAACCATATGCCCAAAAAATGGGGACTTACCAGTGGACTCGCTCCGCCTGTTGTTAAAGCGAACTCTGCCAGAGGCAAGAAAGATGACCAGTCCTCCTGGTTCTCCGAGACAAAACACCGGAGATATGTCTCTAAACTCTGATTCAGACGCTCTGTCTGACCATTGGTCTGTGGATGAAAAGCCGAGGAAAACGACAATTGCATCCCCCGACGTAAACAAAATGCCCTCCAAAATTTGGACACAAACTGAGACCCCCTATCTGACACCACATCAGAAGGCAACCCATGAAGTCTCACGATCTCCCTAATGAACACCTGCGCCAGAGTTTTAGCATTAGGGAGTGCAGGAAGAGCAACGAAATGTGCCATCTTACTGAACCTGTCAACAACCACCAGTATGACAGTATTCCCTGATGACGGAGGAAGATCCGTAATGAAGTCCATAGATAAATGAGTCCATGGACGCTCCGGAAGTTTCAAGGGTAAAAGGGTCCCAGATGGACGGGTATGAGGAGTTTTAGAGCGAGCACAAACCCCACAGGACGCGACAAAAGTTATAACATCTTTATTAGCGTTAGGCCACCAAAATCGGCGAGAAAGGAGATCTAAAGTAGCCTTACTCCCTGGATGTCCTGCTAAAGCAGAATTATGATGTGCCTCAATAACCTTTTGTCTCAACTGATTCGGGACAAACAGTCTCCCTGGAGGTCCTGCAGGGGCGTCCCCCTGAGCCTCTAACACCTCCTCCTCAAGCTCAGAACATACAGCCGACACTACCACCCCCTCCTGAAGGATAGGAATCGGGTCATCCGTTTTCCCGGCCCCTGGGAAACTGCGAGACAAAGCATCAGCCTTTACATTCTTAGACCCCGGACGATAAGTGACGACAAAATTAAACCTGGTAAAAAACAACGACCATCGAGCTTGTCTGGAATTCAGACGCTTAGCGGATTCTAAATACAGCAGGTTCTTGTGATCAGTAATAACGGTGACCGGGTGGACTGCCCCCTCCAAAAAGTGACGCCATTCTTCAAAAGCCAATTTAATGGCCAAAAGTTCCCTATTGCCGATATCATAATTCCTTTCGGCGGACGACAATGTCTTAGAAAAGAAAGCGCACGGATGCCATTTACCAGGGGACGGACCCGGGGACAATATAGCACCCACCCCTACGTCAGACGCGTCCACCTCCACAATGAACGGCTGAGATACATCTGGTTGGATGAGAACGGGTGCCGAAGCAAAACATCTCTTTAAAGAGGAAAAGGCTTGGCAAGCTTTGTCCGACCACCTAGAAAAATCCGTCCCTTTTCTCGTCATGTCAGTGAGAGGTTTGACGACAGACGAGAAATTACAAATAAATTTCCGGTAGTAATTAGCAAACCCCAAAAAACGCTGCAGAGCCTTAAGATCCCCTGGCTGATCCCATTCAAGCACTGCTCTCACCTTTTCAGGGTCCATACGGAAACCGGAGGCTGACACCAAAAAACCCAAAAACTGAAGTTCCTGTACGGCAAAAACACACTTCTCCAGTTTGGCGTATAGTTTATTGTCTCGCAAGATCTGCAACACCTGTCTCACATGCTCCTGGTGAGACACAAGATCTGGCGAGTAAATTAAAATGTCATCCAAATATACGACCACAAACACCCCCACAAGGTGACGAAAAATGTCATTAACAAAATGTTGGAATACTGCTGGTGCAGTAGTCAGACCAAAAGGCATAACCAGGTTTTCATAATGTCCCTCCGGCGTGTTAAACGCCGTTTTCCACTCATCCCCTCTTTTATTCTAATCAGATTATACGCCCCCCTGAGATCCAATTTAGAGAACCATTTGGCGCCAACAATTTGATTGAAGAGATCAGGAATAAGAGGGAGTGGATACGGATCTCGAACAGTAATCCGATTAAGTTCGCGGAAATCCAAGCAAGGGCGTAGGCCTCTATCTTTTTTCTTCACAAAGAAGAACCCCACGGCTACAGGGAAGATGAAGGTCTAATATGCCCTTTGGCCAGACTTTCGGAAATATAATCTTTCATAGCCTGTCTTTCAGGACCAGAAAGATTATACAACCTAGCTTTAGGTAACTTAGCATCAGGAAGAAGATTAATAGAGCAGTCATACACACGATGAGGAGGCAACTCCCGACACCCCTCCTCAGAAAAAACATCCCCAAAATCCTCCAAAAAAGGAGGCAATGTACTAGGTACGACCGCACTGATGACTGTGTTCATGCAGTTGCTTTTGCAAAACTCACCCCATTGGCTTATCTCTCTGGACTGCCAATTAATTACAGGGTTATGTTTAACCAGCCAAGGAAGTCCCAACACAATGGGAGTAGGTAGACCCTCCAACACATAACAAGATAATTGTTCCCTATGTATTGCCCCTACCCGAAGGTCAATGTTATGAACCTCATGAACAAAGCTACCTTGGCCGAGAGGCCTGGCGTCAATGGAAAAAATAGGGATCGGTTTGACCAATACACTCAGATGCATACCTTGAGCCTGAGCAAACTGAGCGTCAACCAGATTGGCGCCGGAACCACTATCCAGAAGAACAGACAATCTCTTCACTCTAGTACCAAACACCACCTCCACTGGTACAAGGAACTGAGAAGAATCGGTGGATGAAATACATACTCCCAGGTTGTCATCCACCACACAACCTGGGATTAGCAGTTTTCCGGCGACTTTTTACTTAACAAGACACGGGATGGACATTCTCCAACAAAATGTCCCTCTTTCCCGCAGAAAAAACACCTTCTAGTCCTGCGGCGTGCCGCCAATCCCCTACTACAAAAAGATGTCCCTCCCAACTGCATAGGCTCATCCAAACAGACAAGGGGAACCTCAACATAAGGGACTTTAGTAGTAGGTGGAGTAACAACAGGGAGTGGAGTTACCTCACCCCTCTCCCAAAGCCGTCTATCAGTACGGATAGCTAGGGCCATAGCAGCCTCCAGAGAAGGAGGAGACTCATACTGAGCCAAAACGTCTTTTAATTTGTCAGAAAGCCCATGACAAAACTGGCTCCTAAGAGCTGGGTCATTCCACTGAGTATCCGTGGCCCATCTACGAAACTCAGAAGCAAATTCCTCCGCAGGACGATCTCCCTGCTGTATCTTACGTAATTTAGTCTCAGCAAGAGAGACCCGATCTGGGTCATCATATACCAATCCCAGAGCAGTAAAAAATTGATCTACAGACTGTAGAGCCGGGGATCCCGGAGGAAGGGAAAATGCCCAGGATTGAGGGTCCCCTTGAAGAAGTGAGATAACAATTCCCACTCTCTGCTCATCACTCCCTGATGATCGCGGCCGAAGCCGAAAATATAATTTACATGCCTCCCGGAAGGTAAAAAATTTGTCTCGCCCACCAGTGAACCTATCTGGAAGAGCTACTTTAGGTTCAACTCTGGTTTGCTCCAGGGGAGACAAAACTTTGGACTTAATGTCCGTCAGCTCCATGGATAATCCCTGCAACTGCAGAGCCAGCTGGGCTACTGGATCCATGGTAACTAGAGATAATTTTTTATGGCCAGTGAAAATGTCACGCTGTCTAATGATATGACTACAATGTCAGTAAACTATTTATATAGGAACCACACTCAATACAACATATAGTTTAGCAACATCAGAATGTAAGTATAAAATAGATTTACCTGACACAATATCAGCAGAACTTAGGGTTAATCTTGAGGACTAGATGTGCAGAAACGATATCAGTTGAACTCAGGGTTAATCTTGAGGACTTGATGAGCTGTAACAGGAAAGAGGAGGACCGGGGTCTAACCTGACCCTACACTGGGGTCCTAACTACTCCCTTACCTTGGAGGTACTGATAATGGTTCAGAGGTCCAAGTCTCCAGCCTAACCCTGTCTCCTATCAGACCCTGAACCCTGTAATCAGTCCTAAGAAGGATCCTGATTACCACCAAAGGGATAGGGGCTGATCTCAGCTAAATACACAGATTAGACATATAAGACAGACAGGATAGCACTCTCTTGCATACACACTCAAACACCGAAGGAACATAAATGGTCTGGGAAATAAACTCTAAGCAAGTTAAGCTTAAAACAACTAAGGAGCTCTCAACTAGAGTCTATACAGATTCATTCCTATCTGTGATCTGCATGAAGGGTTTCACTGGCAACTCCCAAAGCAGACAACCAGAAACTTAAAGGAAACCAATCAACAAATAATCAATTGCAGCCGGGAGAAACTGCACCCAGTCCCAGCACCGAGCACAGACAGAATTAACTCCCTAGCTGCCAAACACAAAGAAACAGCAACTCAGCTGTGAGAAGTCAAAATGTGCAACCGCGACGATCTTCGTGGCAATGCACACATGACAGCAATACCACGTGACCGCACCACAGAGGAAGAAGCTGACGCGCCGGCATAGAGATGCAGGGACGTGCAGCGACGGTGTCAGGGTAAGTATGATGGGGGAGGATGGGGGAGCCCAGCGGAGCCATGTATACAGGATGGGAGGGTGGGAGCCATGTATACATGGATGGGAGGGTGGGAGCGGAGCCATGTATATAGGATGGGAGGGTGGGAGCGGAGCCATGTATATAGGATGGGAGGGTGGGAACGGAGCCATGAATATAGGATGGGAGGGTGCGAGCAGAGCCATGTATATAGGATGGGAGGGTGGAGCGGAGCCATGCATACAAGGATGGGAGGGTGGGAGCGGAGCCATGTATATAGGATGGGAGGGTGGAGCGGAGCCATGTATATAGGATGGGAGGGTGGGAGCGGAGCCATGCATACAGGATGGAAGGGTGGGAGCGGAGCCATGTATACAGGGTGGGAGCGGAGCCATGTATATAGGATTGGAAGGTGGGAGTGGAGCCATGTATGTAGGATTGGAGGATGGGAGCGGAGCCATGTATAAAGGATTGGAGGGTGGGAGTGGAGCCATGTATGTAGGATGGGAGGGTGGGAGCGGAGCCATGTATATAGGATGGGAGGGTGGGAGCGGAACCATGTATATAGGATGGGAGGGAGGGAGCGGAGCCATGTATATATGATGGGAGGGTGGAGCGGAGCCATGTATATAGGATAGGAGGGTGCAGCGGAGCCATGCATACAAGGATGGGAGGGTGGAGCGGAGCCATGTATACAAGGATGGGAGGGTGGAGCAGAGCCATGTATACAGAATGGGAGGGTGGAGCGGAGCCATGTATATAGGATGGGAGGGTGCAGCGGAGCCATGCATACAAGGATGAGAGGGTGGAGCGGAGCCATGCATACAAGGAGGGGAGGGGGTAGCGGAGCCATGCATACAGGATGGGACAGGGGAGCCATGTATACAAGGATGGGAGGGTGGGAGCAGAGCCATGCATAAATAAACTACATACATATTCTAGAAAACCCGATGCGTTAGAATCGGGCCACCATCTAGTACCTAATATTTGTCTAGCAATTGTGTGACTGGTGCAATACAGGTACAGATAATCGTACGTGACAATTTAGCAGGGGCAATAATCTTCATTGCTCCGTATTTGCAGTGTGTCAGCAAGCTGATTGAAAAAAAATCTTAATTTTCTATTATTCTAAAAAATAGCATATCTTTATCTAGCAGTTGTGCTACTGGTGCAATACGGGTACAGATAATCGTACGTGACAATTTAGCAGCGGCAATAATCTTCATTACGCCACATTTGGAGTGTGTGTGTAAGACGATCTCCAAAAAAATTAGCCACACATTGCTAGATACAGAGAATTTGTACATAAGACCTTTGTAAGGGTACTTGTCAAAAATAAAGCCAGTATTTTTTGGTTTCATAAGCATAACGCATTCAAGATGCGAAAGGATGACGTTAAGGGATATGGACGTGGTGGTGCCTGCCAAGGCCGTGTGACAGATCCGAAGGTGACTGTATCTCGTTCTAGTTTCTTGTCAAAATTTAGTCAGCTAGTAACACCACTAAAGAACCCAGACAAGTGCGAGGATGTTGTGGGTTGTATGGCAGACAAAGGCAGTGTATTGACAAGCAGCACCACGAAGTCTTCCACATGGTCCAGTGTCAGTAGTCAAGAGGCTGAACCTCTGAATTCTCAGCCTAGTCCTTCTTCCTACCACCATCAAGAGTCCCAGGAGAAATATGACACCAACGCTGGCCACTCTGAGGAACTGTTTATGTTCCCTAGTAATTTGTCAGGCCTCTCAAGGTGCACCAATAAAGAGGGTCATGAGGAGGTGGAGTGCATTGATGCCCAAACATTTGAGCACCCAGGGCCAGGAGAAAGGCACTTTGAGGAAGGTCAATTGATGTCTGAATACGTGAAGGATAATCATGAGACACAGTTGCCATCAGGTCAGCTTCAAATCGCAGCTCAGAAGGAGGATCAGATTGAGGAATTGGAAGACGACGTGGTCGATGATGAGGCCACTGATCCCACCTGGAAGAGTGGCATGCCTAGCGAGCACAGCAGTGCACAGTGGGATGGATCCATAGCAAGAAAACAGGCAAAAAGAGGTAGTGGTTGGCCCAGAGGTAGATCTAGGTCAATTGTTCCACAGAGCCCCCCCATTCAGCTAGATAACAGGCCAAAGGTGCGTTGTTCCCCTGTATGGCAGTTTTTTTCTGAAAATCCTTCAGATAAAACAGCTATAATTTGTAGCATCTGCCAAACCAAGGTAAGAGGCAAAAACACTGCTAACCTGAGCACTGCCTGCATGCAAAAGCACATTGTAGCCAAGCACCCCAGTAGGTGGGCGGAATGCCTGGGTACGAAATTTGTGTTTGAGGGTCAAACCACTGACCCTTCCCCTGTGTTACAGCCTCCCCAATCTGCTGACCATGAAGCTGGCGCTGATGCCTCCTGCCCACAACCAGCGGTTGCACACACACAACAATCAGCAACCACATCCACTTCGTTGTCCCAGTGGAGTGTTCAGCTCTCCCTGCCCCAGACATTTACAAGAAAGCAGGAATATCCAGCCACACACCCACAGGCCCAAATGCTAAACACTAGAGATGAGCGACTTTGCCTCCAGGAGGGTCGAGTGGGGTTTCGGACCACTCGACTTTCCTAAAAGTCGAGTCGAACGAAATCGGCTGACTAACGGAAAAAGTCGAAGGTCCGACTGAAACGCCAAACGACCCCAATGCAAGTCAATGGGGAAGAAAAGTTGGCAGTGAGTGGAGGACAGTAAACACACATACAGTGCCCATTTCAATGCCAACGACATCAATTCTTATTACTTAAGCTTGCCAACTTTAATTTACTTTATAATAATAGTAACGCATTGAAAACTGGGGGTTATTTGGCTAAAGTTGTGGGGGGGGCAGGGCTGGCTCCAGGTTTTCATGGGCCCCAGGCGAAAGAGTCTCAGTGGGCCCCTTTAACACATACCACAATTCATGATGCTCTGATACGGCAGAGAAATATAGGTATAGTACAATGCCAAATACTTCACTTCTTACATTACATGAGTGATATCTATTGTAAATTCTACAATAGCTCAAAAACCGGACAGTATAGTCCTCCAAACAGTATTATGGCCACCACATAGTGCGTCATACAGAATAAAGAGCCCCATATATTGCTCTATACAGAATAATGAGCTCCATATATTGCTCCATACAGAATGGGCTCCATATAATGCTACATACAGAATAGGCCCCATATGTGCTTCATATGATGCTCCATATATAAAGGGCCCTATATGATGCCCCATAAGTAATGAACCCCATATGATGCTCTAGTATATGACGGGCCCCATATATGATGCTCCAGTGTATGATGAGCCCCATGTAATGCTCCAAATATAACGCTCCCCATATATAATGCTCCAGTTTATGATGGGCCCCATGGATGATGCTCCAGTGTATGATGGGCCTATATAATGCTCCATATATAATTGGCCCCATATGATGCACCCCATGGATGATGCTCCAGTGTATGATTGGCCTATATAATGCTCCATATATAATGGGCCCCATATGATGCTCCAGTATATGATGGGCCCCATGGATGATGCTCCAGTGTATGATGTGCCCCATATATAATGCTCCAGTGTATAATGGGCCCTATCTATGATTCTCAAGTGTTTGATGGGCCCCATATATAATTCTCCAGTGTATACACCATGTTCCAAATTATTATGCAAATTGGTTTAAGTGTCATAGTGTTTTTTTGTTTTTTTATGTAAATTAAACCCATTGATGGTTTTGTGTCTCAGGGTTCTTTGGATCATTGAAATCAATCTCAGATACCTGTGATAATTAGTTTGCCATGTGAGTCCAATAAAAGGAAAACTGGATGTTCCACACTATTAAGCAGGCCAGAGTTTTCAAGTAACATGGGAAAGAAAAAGGATCTCTCTGCTGCTGAAAAGCATCAAATAGTGCAATGCCTTGGTCAAGGGATGAAAACATTAGATATTTCCCGAAAACTTAAGCGTGATTATCGTACTGTTAAGAGATTTGTTGCTGATTCTGAGCACAGACGTGTTCGTGCTGATAAAGGCAGAATGAGGAAGGTTACTGCCAGGCAACTTCATCGGATTAAGAGAGCAGCTGCTAAAAAGCCATTACAAACCAGCAAACAGATATTTGAAGCTGCTGGTGCCTCTGGAGTCCTTCGAAGCTCAAGGTGTAGGATCCTTCAAAGGCTTGCTGTGGTGCATAAACCTACTATTTGGCCACCCCTAAACAGTGCTCACAAGCAGAAACGGTTGCAGTGGGCCCATACATCCATACATGAAAACTAATTTTCAAACAGTCTTGTTTACTGATGAGTGTCGAGCAACCCTGGATGGTCTAGATGGATGGAGTAGTGGATGGTTGGTGGACGGCTACCATGTGCCAACAAGGCTGCGACGTCATAAAGTAGGTGGAGTCATGTTTTGGGCCGGAATCATGGGGAAACAGCTGGTAGTGCCCTTTAAGGTTCCTGAAGGTGTGAAAATGATCTCTGCAAAGTATATAGAGCTTCTGACTGATGACTTTCTTCCATGGTATAAAAGGCAGAAACGTGCCTTCAGGATCAAAATCATCTTCATGCATGACAATGCACCATCTCATGCTGCAAAGAATACCTCTGAGTCATTGGCTGCTCTGGGCATAAAAGGAGATAAACTCATGGTGTGGCCACCATCTTCACCTGATCTCAACCCTATAGAGAGCCTTTGGAGTATCATCAAGCAAAAGATCTGAGAGGGTGGGAGGCAGTTCACATGAAAACCGCAGCTCTGGGAGGCTATTCTGATTTCATGCAAAGAAATACAAGCAGAAACTCTACAAAAACTCACAAGTTCAATGGATGCAAGAATTGTGAAGGTGATATCAAAGAAGGATTCCTATGTTAACATGTAACTTGGCCTGTTAGGATGTTTTGGAGTTAAGTAGCTTTTTTGTTCAGTGAATGTGACCTCCTAATGCTGCAAATTCCACAAATGAGCATTTTCAGTTCTTTAAAACAGATCAAATGTTCGGAAATTCTGTGCCTAATAATTTGGAACAGTCATTTTGAGTTTATATTCCTTTTGGAGATTATACTGTTATCATTGGGCAGTTTCTTCAATAAAATTCGATGTATACTCTAACGGGCGATGACTTTTATTAGACTGACTATCATTTGCACCAACCACTTAGGAAAATCAGAGAAAAATATCATTTGCATATTTAATTTGGAACATGGTGTAATGCTCCCCATATATTGCTCCAAACATTAAAAAAATGAAATACCTCTCCTCGCTCGGCACTGCTCTACTCTGGACTCCAATATCAAAACCACAAAAAGCGGATTAAAAAAATCCAAAATTCAAGAAAACACCACCAAAAACAGGCAGAGATGCTTACCTGTCTAAAAAAGGCCTCAATACTGATGCACTGACAGAGTGCAGCGGACTCAAGTAAAATGGCGACTACCCAGGTGCATTAATACCAAATTAAACAGCCAGCCTTCAATCAGGGATTGGCCGTGTGGTACACCAGTGCACAAAAGTACAATCTGTATATGGCAATGTTCACACTAGGAATGCAGAGCGTCTGGCTCACAGCCTATTAATTATGCCTTATGCGGGCTGCCCAGTGCTAACTATAATGCATCCAGGCTGTGAACCAGACGCTCTGCATTCCTAGTGTGAACATTGCCATATACAGATTGTACTTTTGTGCACTGGTGTACCACACGGCCAATCCCTGATTGAAGGCTGGCTGTTTAATTTGGTATTAATGCGCCTGTGTAGTCGCCATTTTACTTGAGTCCGCTGCACTCTGTCAGTGCATCAGTATTGAGGCCTTTTCAGACAGGTAAGCATCTCTGCCTGTTTTTGGTGGTGTTTACTCTGGACTCCTTAGCGTCGCCATCTTCCAGCTCTCTACACTGAGACTGTTCAGGCAGAGGGCGCACAGACGTGACGTCATCGCGCGCTCTCTGACCAGAATGTCACTGTCAGGAAACGTGGAAGACGTCACAGTGGTGGAGCAGGGAGAGGTAAGTATTGCAATTGCTGTGGCCCTGAGCAAGCAGGGGGGCACACTCGTGGGTGCCAGCACTGGCACAGGGCCCCTCATAGTGCGCCGGTGTCTCTGACGGTGAGTGGGCCCCCCCACCTGCTCGGGGCCCCGGCACTTGCCCGTGTGCACCAGGTGCTGACGCAGGCCCTGGGGGGGGTACAGCCCAGTTAGGGAGGTGGAAAAACTGGCATATGTTGAGGTGTAGGCTGGACGTTCAGCAGCTGCAAATGGAGGAATTGGAGAAGTCGGAAGAAGAGGAGGACAAAGCGAGCCATTTTGCTGGCAACCTATGTGTCATCAGGGGAAGGTGGTACAAAATCCTTTGAAACCCAGGCATGGTTCATTTTAAAGAAGGTGAGATCAACAACATTTTGTCGACAGCCGGGTCCTTCTTTCTGTCAGGATTGATCCAGCAGCACTGAAGACTCTTTCTGATAGCACACTCCCAGCAGGGCAAGCGAGCTCCTGTAAGGCATATTGTGCCAATTCAGGCCAGGTGTCCAGTTTACAGGCCCAGTAGTTAAAGAGGAATGACCTGTGAGGGAGAACATCGATAGGGGAGGAGTGGTAATTTTGAACCATAGTTGACAACTGCTGTCTCCTGTCTGTTGCAATCGATTCAGCATTACCAGTCGTGTGAGCGTTACTCGAGAAATCAGACCACAACATGGTCATGAAACCCCTGTCTCCAACGCCACTTCGGCTGTGTACACCACGAACACCTCTTCCATTTTGCCCAGTACGGCTCGTGGTAGAACCTGCACCGGTACGAAGATACACATCTTTCCTGCAGCTTCCAGACATTTTTCTACATATTATGATGGTAATTTGTCCACTTTTAAAATTATGGCGATAGAAAAAGTATTTAAACCGTGGAGAGGAGAAGATCATCGTAGGAAATTAATGAACAGGGAATCTTGGTGGATTTATAATTTAAAAACTAGATCCCCCTAAAGGTATGAATATTAGACAAGATTTATCCTATCATTATATTTAAATGAAAAAAAGAAAAAAAAGAAAGACAACACAGCCTGGAGTGTTTTTTTGTCGTTTGTTTTTTCAGAATTTTTTTTGTGTTTTTTATATTGATTTGTTATTTTTTTACTTATTAATTAATGTTTATATTTGATGTATTATTTTTTCACAAATAATTTATATACATTTTTTATGGTATTATGGGATTTTGTTTTTTGATTTGCAATGAATATACTGGCTTTTGGATTTCTGTGTGTATGCTATGAGATTGCGAGCACGCATCAGGTTAGAGCTAATCAATGAAAGTAATGTGGGGGTTAATAGCTCACCTGTTTAATTAGCCAATAGTATATAACAAGTGCAAAGTATGTTATTTGTAGAGCAATGAATAAGAGCATATAGCTCGAAACGCATCTGTTCAATCCCACCTCGTGGTGACTGTATGCTGCTGTGAAGTTGGAACTGTCATAATTTGTGGAATAAAGAATTTTCTGGATTTGTGAAGCTGGATTTTTTTTTTCTTTTTCTCTTGGATATCTTTTCCTGCTGCATTGCAGGCATCCGTGCTTCTGTCTCTGGATACCAGGAGGGTGAGCTGACTATGTCTACTATATGCACAACCGGAGGTATACAATAACTGTACAGCAATAAAGGCAACTCGGAGAATGAATGCACCCCATGTAACCAGTGCCCACCAAAAGGAATCCATTTATCTCATCACCTGATGAGCATTCCTAAGTGAGATTAACACTGGAACCTATTTATTCATTACCATACATTTATACACATAGAACAATGCATGTGATATGTAGCAATCTCACCGCCATCAAAGCGCTATGCTCGAGTATAGTTACCACCATGAAGTGTTAGAGGTCGAGTTCCTGCTTCTGCACAGGGGGAATCTCAAGCCATTCCTGCTCGGTCCCCCATCCATCTCGGCCGCAGTGGAGTCTCCTCAGCAGAGACGTCGGTCCCAGAGTCTTGCTCAGCCTAGTACTGTGCAGAGGTTTACTGCTGCCTCTCCAGGTTCTGCTATTGTGGTCAGTACTGGTCAGCGGCGAGCAGACGTCTTTAGGACTGTCCTGCGTTTCCCCTTCTGAGCATGCCCAGGGTAAGATCTCTCATTGGAGATCAGGGGTCACATGCTCAGGTACTGCGGCAGCTCCTATTTGTCCTCCAGGAAGGTCCTGAAACTACATGTGTTCTGAACAGTTTCTCATTGGTCCTTTTCTGGCAGGTCCTGTAGTTGCTACTATAAAAGAGTTGTATGGCCATGCGGCCATGCGCTAGTACCAATTGCATTATGAGCTTTGCACCAGTGTGATCATGCACGCATGTGGTTAGGGCTCGGCTGAAATAAGCCCCTAGAATACCGGCACCTCCGGAAGGAGATTTGTGTACACATGTTTAGGGCTTGGCTGAAATAAGCCTCTAGAATACCGGCTTCTCCGGTGAGGAGATTGTTTGATTGCGTTGCTGATTGCATGATCACGGACTGCTATCCGCACAGCAGTTATCTGTGTGTCCCTGTGGAGTTAACAGGACACAGTACCTATCTCTGCGTCTCTACCTCAGCGACTCTGGTGTAACAGAGTTCGCTTATACCGCCATCTTACTAGCAACAGGCTCTGCCTGCACGGTGGACCCCGGGCTGCGAATGCACCCACTATTTATATTTATCTGGTGCGTTCCGCAGACCCTAACAGTATACTAGCGCCAGGGTCTGGCTAGTAAAATGGCGGATGACCAGCTTCTGCAGCGGTATATTCAGCAGCTGGAGGGTAGGTTGGCGACTCTAGAGCGCACAACCTCAGCTGTAGACGTCACCGCAGTCACTGTTCATGCTGCTAGTGTGGCTGCAGCCAGTTTGTCCTCTGCTACCCCTGCTCTGACTTTTTCCCGCCTCCAACTTCCAGATAAGTTTACTGATGACAGTAAACAATGTCGGGGTTTCGTCAGTCAGTGCTCCATACATTTAGAGCTTCTGGCTGCACGTTTTCCCATGAAGCGGGCGAAAGTGGGTTTTATCATATCCCTTTTGTCGGGCAGGGCGTTAGAGTGGGCAACGCCGTTGTGGAAGCGCGATGATCGTGTGGTGCAGAGTGCTCCTCTCTTCTTGGATACTCTGAGACAGGTCTTTTTAGGACTTCGTGTCACCCACGATACGGCTCTTCAACTGTTGGCAATCACCCAGGGTTCATCCATGGTCAGCCAGTTCGCCATCCAATTTCGGACTCTGGCCTCTGAGCTGGAGTGGCCAGATAAAGTCCTTATACCAGTGTACTGGAGGGGACTGGCAGACCATGTGAAGGACGCCTTGTCCACCAGGGAGATTCCCACCACACTGGAGGAGCACATTACCATATCTACCCGCATCGACCTCCGTTTTAACGAGCGGAGGTTGGAGCGGATCCAGTGTAGGCAGAGGTTCCGGCTGGCGCTCACCTTCGCCAGACCTCTGGAATCTTCCGTTCAGGCGCCCGATTCCCCTGAGGCCATGGAGGTTTCTCGAGCGAGACCTAAGTCTCGGGCCGCTCGATTACCTGTGATTTGTAATGTTTGCCAACAGTTAAGGCATTATGCTAATAAATGTCCACAACGGTCGGGAAACGACTGCATCTAGTAACCATTGGAGGGGGTTCACTAGACACAGCAGTACACGCCTCCAAGTTGTCCTTTAAGGGGACAATCAATTTAGGCTCATCCACTATAACAGTTACGCTTTGTGTGGACTCTGGAGCCGAAGAAAATTTTATGTCCTCTACCTTCGCTCTCCGCCACTCTATACCTCTGGTGATGCTCGCCAAACCCGTGACTGTTTGAGTAGTGAATGGGTCGACACTGCCTTCACAAATCACACATCAGACCATCCGTTTTACGTTATCTATGTCCCCTTCTCATCAGGAGATCATCTCACTCCCTGTCATTCCCGAGGGAATAGACGAGATATTGCTGGGGATGCCCTGGCTCCGTTTCCATTCCCCACATATTGAGTGGATCTCTGGGAGGAGATTGAGTTGGAGTGAGTCGTGTAAAGGCAGATGTATGAGGGAATGCTTTCAGGTGGCTACTGCAGAGATGCCCGCAGATCTTACTTCCCTTCCCAAATACTATTGGGCCTATGCAGACGTGTTCTCCAAGAAGGCTGCGGAGATCCTTCCGCCTCACCGTCCCTATGACTGTCCTATTGACCTCTTGCCCGGAGCAGAACCTCCTCGGGGACGAGTCTATCCCCTTTCTCTCCCGGAGATGGAGGCTATGTCTCAATACATTCAGGAAAATCTGGCAAGAGGATTCATTAGGAAGTCAGTGTCACCTGCAGGGGCGGGGTTCTTCTTCGTTCAGAAGAAGAACAGAGAATTACGTCCATGCATCGATTACAGGGGTCTTAATGCCATTACCGTTAAGAATAAATACCCGTTGCCTGATTTCGGAGCTCTTTGATAGGCTACGGGGAGCAAGAGTATTTACTAAATTAGATCTGCGGGGTGCTTATAACCTGATTCGCATCCATGGGGGGGACGAATGGAAGAAGGCTTTCAATACCAGAGATGGGAACTATGCATATCTGGTGATGCCCTTCAGACTCTGTAATGCCCCAGCCGTCTTCCAAGACTTTGTTAACGACATCTTCCGGGATATGCTTTCCACCTCAGTCGTAGTCTATCTGGATGATATTCTCATCTTCTCCCCAGATATTGACTCCCACCGGAAAGATGTCAGCAGAGTCTTCAACCTCTTAAGGTCAAATTCTCTCTACGCTAAGTTGGAGAAATGTGTGTTTGAACAAGAGTCCTTACCTTTCCTGGGCTATATTATCTCTGCCCAGGAACAGACTATGGATCCTGCCAAACTACAGGCGGTGATGGACTGGCAAGAACCCCATTTCTGAAAGCGGTGCAGCGCTTTATGGGGTTCATTAATTACTATCGTCAGTTTTTTCCCCACTTTTCCACTTTGGTAGCTCCCTTGGTAGCCCTCACCAAGAAGGGAGCAAATCCCAAATTGTGGTCAGAAGAGGTCTCCAAGGCCTTCACTTCTATTAAGTCCCATTTTGCTAGTGCTCCCATCCTACATCGCCCCGATGTTGATAAGCCATTTATATTGGAGGTGGATGCCTCGTCCGTTGGTGCTGGAGCAGTCCTCTTCCAGAAGGATGCTCAAGGTCGGAAGCATCCTTGCTTCTTCTTTTCCAAGACCTTCACACCAGCTGAAGGAATTATTCCATCGGGGACAGGGAATTGCTAGCAATGAAGTTGGCCTTCTCTGAGTGGAGACATCTGTTGGAGGGGGCCCGCTATCCCTTCCAAGTATTTACTGATCACAAAAATCTGGTTTATTTACAAACTGCCCAGCGGCTAAATTCCCGTCAGGCCAGATGGTCCTTATTTTTCTCCCGCTTTCACTTCACCCTCCATTTTCTTTCGGGAGAGAAGAATATCCGGGCTGACGCTCTCTCTCGCTCCGTCGTGTCTTCCGAGGAGGAGGAGGGGGAGCCGCGGCTTATTGTCCCCTCTGAGAGCCTGAGAACTGTAGCTCCGGTGTCGCTAGAGTCTGTGCCGCCCGGCAAGACTTTTGTACCATCTATTTTGCAACCGGAGGTTCTCTCTTGGGCCTATTCATCCAGGGTGGGTGGACATTTTGGGAAAAAAAGGACATCCGAGCTTCTGGCGAGGACGTACTGGTGGCCGCATATGGTCCGGGATGTTGGAGACTATATTCGGGCATGTGTCTCCTGTGCCAAAAATAAGTCCCCTCGTCAACGGCCAGCTGGGTTACTTTATCCATTGCCGGTGGCAGACAGGCCCTGGGAGATGGTCGGGATGGATTTTGTGGTAGGCCTACCCAAGTTTCGTGGTTGCACCATCATATGGGTTATCACCGACCACTTCTCTAAAATGGTGCAATTGGTACCGCTACCTCAGTTACCTTCTGCATGGGCATTGGCGGCACTGTTTATTAGACACATCTTCCGCTTACACGGTATGCCAGACAAAATCGACAGTGACCGGGGGTCCCCAGTTTGCGTCTTGGTTCTGGAGAGAGCTTTGTCGCC
>JARQOD010000005.1:312900068-312954744 GCA_033576555.1 Oophaga sylvatica | reverse complement strand
TTAAGCATCCTGAAACCATTCATGTGTGGGGTTGCTTCTCAGCCAAGGGAATCGGCTCTCTCACAGTCTTGCCTAAAAACACAGCCATGAATAAAGAATGGTACCAGAATGTCCTCCAAGAGCAACTTCTCCCAACCCTCCAAGAGCAGTTTGGGTGATCAACAATGCCTTTTCCAGCATGATGGAGCACCTTGCCATAAAGCAAAGGTGATAACTAAATGACTCAGGGAACAAAACATAGAGATTTTGGGTCCATGGCCTGGAAACTCCCCAGATCTTAATCCCATTGAGAGGTTGTGGTCAATCATCAAGAGACGGGTGGACAAACAAAAACCTAAAAATTATGACAAAATTAAAGCATTGATTGTGCAAGAATGGACTGCTATCAGTCAGGATTTGGTCCAGAAGTGGATTGAGAGCATGCCAGGGAGAATTGCAGAGGTCCTGAAGAAGAAGGGTCAACACTGCAAATATTGCTTGCATTAACTCGTTTCAATTGTCAATATAAGCTTTGGTTACTCATATGTTTGCAATTATATTTCTGTCTGTGATAAAAACATCTGTCAAACACACACATAAAAACCAGAGGGCAGCAGATCATGTGAAAATATAATATTTGTGTCATTCTCAAAACTTTTGGCCATGACTGCACATGTATGACAGGGGTGTCCGGCTGGATCACCGGGTCTACATTCCACACGGATGACCCTTCTCTGGGTACTTCTTGGTCCCTTGTGAATGCGAACAGATCAAAGTACCACAGTTGGGGGACATATACATCTTCGGCCCCCGCTCCAGATTTGTTAGAATTTATAACTTTATTGAGCTCTTTTTTATACACTGTGCGGAGGGCCTGGATGCGTTTTTTGACCGATGACTCATCCGCAGGTTCATCGGGGTAACGGCTCTTGCATAGCTCCACCAGTTTTTGGTATGCGTCCTTCTTTTTAAGCCTGTTACAGTAATCTGGTGATTTTATTCTCCATAGGCACGGCATTGAGCGGTAGAGCTCGATAAACTCACGCAAAAAATCCTGTTTATCAGCCATCTGTAATAAAAAAAATTATGTGAGAACGCCAGAATGGTTAAATAAAATGTTTATAGCCTACAACATAGAACACAGCAGGGATCACAAAATGGTGGTTGGTGGGCGCAGCTGTAGTAAACAATAGCAGAGCTGGGATCATAAAATGGTGGAGGTGGGCGCAGCTGGAGTAAACAATAGCAGAGCTGGGATCACAAAATGGTGGTGGTGGGCGCGCCTGAACAAAACAATGGCAGACAAAGCAGAGATCTAAACATGGATCTGTAAAATTAAAGTAAAAATAAAAATGAAATGTGACAAAAATAATACCTACCTTACACAACTTGTGATTCTGGAGAAAAAAGAAAACAGGGAAAATAGCGTCACAAACTGGATCACGCCAGAGACTGGATCGCAGAGGATATAACGCCAGAGACTGGATCGCAGAAAAACAACGTCGTAGACCGGAACGCAGCAACAGCAATAGTGGCACAAATGGATCTCAGTAGCTACAAAGGCTAGCGGGACACACTGGAACGATGCTGGAGATTTGAAAGAACCGCTTCTGCTCGAGAGCAATGGAGAGTGCAGATACGTGGTCTTTTATGACGCGGTCATCCAATCACAAAGCGGGAGAGCTGTGATAAATATTTATGAGGTAAATAGCGACCACCAATCTGATGAGGGGCGTGCAAAAGGTCGCGTTCAGTCACGCCTATCGAGATCGTGATCTTTCACAGTATATGCAAGTGTGGCACGTCCCAACGACCGCCAAAGTCGTTAAAAAGATCGCTACTGCTGATGCGTCGTTAATGAAATCGTCCAGTTTGGCAGCTACTAGCGACATTAAAACGATCACAACCAACGATCTCATTAGTATGCGACGCTAACGAGATCGCTAGCGGGATTGTGTAGTGTGGCAGTACCTTTAGTATGAACCTTGCTTGATCTTCTCTGATCTTGCTCACCACCAGAGTTAACAGGGCTAATGGTGGAAAAGTGTAGGCCAGGGAGAAGTCCCATTTTGTTAGGAAGGCATCCACTACCAGAGGATTTTCCCTGGGATACAAAGAACAGAATTTCCTTACTTTTCTGTTCTCTGTTGGCAAAGAAGTCTACCTCCGGCTGGCCCCATTTGCGAACAATCTGATTGAAGATGTCCCTGTTCAGAGACCACTCTCTCTGCCTTAGAATGTTGGAGGCTTAGGAAGTCTGCTTTTATGTTGTCCTTTCCTCTGATATGGAGGGCTGTCAATGACTGAAAATATCTTATTAGCTGTCTGGAATAGGTGTTCTGCCACCTTCATCAGGGCTTCGGACCGTGTTCCACCTTGGTTGTTGATGTAAGCCACTGCCACTTGGTTGTCCGAAAGAATCTTGACATGGTGACCCTGTAGGTATACGAGGAGTCTTTTAACTGATAACTCTATTGCCAACAGTTCCCTCTGCTAGGCTCCTGCCTGGCATCCCATTGTCCCTGGACCACCACGTACTTTATGGGCCCCCTAACCCGAGGAACAAGCATCTGTGGTTATTACACGATTTATCTGTGTCACCCAGGGAATTCCCGAGGATAAGGGTTACCCCTGTCCAGCCACCATGTGATTTAAGGGTTGAAGGACTCAACACTATCTGGCCCTGCAGGGACCTCACCAGGATTTTATCATTAACCAGGACGTCCCTCTGTAGGGGTCTAGTGTGAATTTGAGCCCACTTGACTGCTGGAATACATGACGTTAGGATACCCAATAAGGACATGGCTTGTCTGAGGAATACATATCAAAAAACTGACTGGCACATCCAAACATAGATCCAGTGTGAACAGGTGCTAAACCTAGAGTCACCAACTCATATACATACAAGAAAAAAAGGTAGCACACTGTAGCGCTATAGCTTGCAAACACGAAATATGAAAATATGAAAAATGAATTGCATCACTGCCTTAGAAATATGAAAAATTGAGAAGTCTTAGCGCATAAGATGGCCAAATTATGTGAGCCTGATAGCCACGTCAAGGCTCTTCTCGTATATCAGGTCCTAACTAATGCCAATCCTCACTTAGAAAAGTTGTCTGCATGGGAACATATGAATCCTCTCTTCAGACTAAAATCTACATCTCTGTGGAGGGGTAGTGAACCTGATGTAATTAAAAAGCCTGTGACCAACAGGTGGAGTGCTCAGGTAGAAGGTAAATGAATACATATCAAAAAACTGACCGGCACATCCAAACATAGATCCAGTGTGAACAGGTGCTAAACCTAGAGTCACCAACTCATATACATACAAGAAAAAAAGGTAGCACACTGTAGCGCTATAGCTTGCAAACACGAAATATAATATGAAAAATGAATTGCATCACTGCCTTAGAAATATGAAAAATTGAGAAGTCTTAGCGCATAAGATGGCCAAATTATGTGAGCCTGATAGCCACGTCAAGGCTCTTCTCGTATATCAGGTCCTAACTAATGCCAATCCTCACTTAGAAAAGTCTGTCTGCATGGGAACATATGAATCCTCTCTTCAGACTAAAATCTACATCTCTGTGGAGGGGTAGTGAACCTGATGTAATTAAAAAGCCTGTGACCAACAGGTGGAGTGCTCAGGTAGAAGGTAAATGAATACATATCAAAAAACTGACCGACACATCCAAACATAGATCCAGTGTGAACAGGTGCTAAACCTAGAGTCACCAACTCATATACATACAAGAAAAAAAGGTAGCACACTGTAGCGCTATAGCTTGCAAACACGAAATATGAAAATATGAAAAATATTAAAAATTAATTGCATCACTGCCTTAGAAATATGAAAAATTGAGAAGTCTTAGCGCATAAGATGGCCAAATTATGAATCCTCTCTTCAGACTTTCTAAGGCAGTGATGCAATTCATTTTTCATTATTTTTCATATTTTCATATTTCTGTTTGCAAGCTATAGCGCTACAGTGTGCTACCTTTTTTTCTTGTATGTATATGAGTTGGTGACTATAGGTTTAGCACCTGTTCACACTGAATCTATGTTTGGATGTGCCGGTCAGTTTTTTGATATGTATTCATTTACCTTCTACCTGAGCACTCCACCTGTTGGTCACAGGCTTTTTAATTACATCAGGTTCACTACCCCTCCACAGAGATGTAGATTTTAGTCTGAAGAGAGGATTCATATGTTCCCATGCAGACAGACTTTTCTAAGTGAGGATTGGCATTAGTTAGGACCTGATATACGAGAAGAGCCTTGACGTGGCTATCAGGCTCACATAATTTGGCCATCTTATGCGCTAAGACTTCTCAATTTTTCATATTTCTAAGGCAGTGATGCAATTCATTTTTCATATTTTCATATTTCGTGTTTGCAAGCTATAGCGCTACAGTGTGCTACCTTTTTTTCTTGTATGTATATGAGTTGGTGACTCTAGGTTTAGCACCTGTTCACACTGGATCTATGTTTGGATGTGCCGGTCAGTTTTTTGATATGTATTCATTTACCTTCTACCTGAGCACTCCACCTGTTGGTCACAGGCTTTTTAATTACATCAGGTTCACTACCCCTCCACAGAGATGTAGATTTTAGTCTGAAGAGAGGATTCATATGTTCCCATGCAGACAGACTTTTCTAAGTGAGGATTGGCATTAGTTAGGACCTGATATACGAGAAGAGCCTTAACGTGGCTATCAGGCTCACATAATTTGGCCATCTTATGCGCTAAGACTTCTCAATTTTTCATATTTCTAAGGCAGTGATGCAATTCATTTTTCATATTTTTCATATTTTCATATTTCGTGTTTGCAAGCTATAGCGCTACAGTGTGCTACCTTTTTTTCTTGTATGGCTTGTCTGAGGGTCATGGAGGGTCTGTCAACTGCCCGTAATGCCTGCTGTTGAATATGCCTTAGCTTATCTGGTGGTAAGTAACACTGTTGAACCTCTGAATCTAACAGTAGGCCTAGAAACTTTTTGGACTTTTTAAGGCTGCAACCTGGATTTTAAGTCTTCTAAGTAAGGGGCAATAAGCATATCTGACTCCCGTAGATAAGCCATGACCTCGGCAACAATTTTCGTGAATACCCGAGGGGCTGCTGATAAACCGAAGGGGAGCGTCCTAAACTGAAAATGCCGGACTGCCCCCCCCTACAGAAACCGCCACCCTCAGGAACCGTTGGAAATCTGTATGGATAGGGACATCTTAGTACGCGTCTTTCAAATCCACAACTCCATGAAACAATTTTTAAACCGCATCTTTATTGCAGACCCAATTGACGCCATTTTAAAGGATCGGCTAACCAGATACTCTTTAAGGGACCTAAGATTGATAATGGTTCTGAGCAATTTATCTGGCTACTGAATCAGGAAAAGGGGAGAGTAAAAGCCTCTACCTCTCTCCGATTCCAGCACCTCCACTAGGACATTTTTAAGGCGCAAATTCACCACCTCTGCTTTCAATGCCGACTGTTCAAGATGAGAAGAGCGCATGGGAGTTAGTTTAAAACTATCTTGCGGGATATACCGAAACTCAAGTTTGAGTCCTCTGGTTATTACACTCTGCACCCAGATGCTATTTGTGATCTCTAATGCTGGGAGGAAGGCAGACAATCTTCCCCCGACGGGAATCTCTAGTCATTGGCCAGGTTTCTTCCGCTCTCTTGAAGAACGCCTGAGCATAAAACCCGTACCTCGCCTTCTTTTATCCTCCCATCTGAAACGATCTCTAGTGGGTGAAGCCATGCATCTCCTTCCTTGACCAAACGTCTTTCTACTGAAAGAGCGTTGGTAGGACATGGATGATAAATTAGGGAACTTCTTTTTCTCATCCCCTGCCTTATCCAGCAACTCATTCAGGACAGACCCAAATAAATATTCTCCTTCGCAGGGGATGGTGCACAGTTTTGACCTTGTTTGGATGCCCCGGCCAGCATTTCAACCACAAGGCTCTGCGGGCCGCGTTGGAAAGTCCCGTTACTCTGGCCGCCATTTTAAGAGTCCACCGAGTCATCCGACAGGAATGCTGCTGCCTCTTGGATCACTGGTAAGGTCCCCAAAATGGTATCTCTAGGAGCTCCTTCTTTCAATTGCGACTCTAGCTGGTCCACTCAAACCATCATGGATCTGGCCGTACAAGTCGCTGCCACCGCTGGCCTAAGAACCAGCCGCCATCTCCCAGGTTCCTTTAAGAAAGGTGTCTGCGCTTAAGGGCCAGTGGTAAAGAGCCTCTTTTTTCCGGCTTCTTCCACTCCCAACAGATTAGTTCCTGGATTTTTCTATTTAAGGGGAAAGATCTTCGTTTCCTCTGCTCCAGCCCTCTAAACATAACATCCTGCATGGACAGCTGCGGCTTGGGTTCAGCAATACCCATTGTTCCCCTGACCGTCTTTACCAACTTATCCACCCGGTCCAGGGGCAGACAGAAGCGTGCAGAATCTTCCTCTGACGAAGAAGACAAGGAAAATGGCTCCGAGGAGTCGTCCCCCTTCTCCCTTTCCACCGTGGAGTCTGATTCCACAGGGGCCCTGTATTTAGAACTTCCTACCTGGGACAGGGACTCCCCTACTTCAGCCCTGACTATATCCTTCAGGCTTGCCACCATATTAGGTGATTCTTCCGCCACCTGAGGGAGGATAGTAAGAGAAACATCGTCTATCTAGACCAGTGATGGCGAACCTTTCTGAGACCGAGTGCCCAAACTGCAACCTAAAACCCAATTATTTATGACGAAGTGCCAACACGGCAATTTAAATTATCAATGTGCATATGCCCCATCATGACCACCTTCATGCAGAAATGTGCACCATCATGATCCCCTTGATGCAGAAATGTGCCCCATTATGATCCCCTTCATGCAGAAATGCCCCATCATGACCCCTTCATGCAGAAATATGCCCCATCATTACCCCTTCATGTAGAAATATGCCCCATCATGACCACCTTCATGCAGAAATGCCCCATCATGACCCCTTCATGCAGAAATATGCCCCATCATGATCCCCTTGATGCAGAAATGTGCCGCATTATGATCCCCTTCATGCAGAAATATTCCCCATCATGATCCCCTTCATGCAGAAATGCCCCGCCTTCATGCAGAAATATGCCCCATCATTATCCCCTTCATGTAGAAATATGCCCCATCATGACCCCTTCATGTAGAAATATGCCCCATCATGATCCCCTTCATGTAGAAATATGCCCCATCATGACCCCTTCATGTAGAAATATGCCCCATCATGATCCCCTTCATGTAGAAATATGCCCCATCATGACCACCTTCATGCAGAAATGTGCACCATCATGATCCCCTTCATGCAGAAGTGCCCCATCATGATCCCCTTGATGCAGAAATGTGCCCCATTATGATCCCCTTCATGCAAAGATGCCCCATCATGACCCCTTCATGCAGAAATATGCCCCATCATGATCCCCTTCATGCAGAAATGTGCCCCATCATGATCCCCTTCATGCAGAGATATGCCCAATCATGATCCCCTTCATGCAGAAATGTGCCCCATCATGATCTCCTTCATGCAGAAATATGCCCAATCATGACCCCTTCATGCAGAAATGTGCCCCATCATGACCCCTTCATGCAGAAATGTGCCCCATCATGATGCCCTTCATGCAGAGATATGCCCAATCATGATCCCCTTCATGCAAAAATGTCCCATCATGACCCCTTCATGCAGAAATGCCCATCATGATCCCCTTCATGTAGAAATATGCCCCATCATGACCCCTTCATGTAGAAATATGCCCCATCATGATCCCCTTCATGTAGAAATATGCCCCATCATGACCCCTTCATGTAGAAATATGCCCCATCATGATCCCCTTCATGTAGAAATATGCCCCATCATGACCACCTTCATGCAGAAATGTGCACCATCATGATCCCCTTCATGCAGAAGTGCCCCATCATGATCCCCTTGATGCAGAAATGTGCCCCATTATGATCCCCTTCATGCAAAGATGCCCCATCATGACCCCTTCATGCAGAAATATGCCCCATCATGATCCCCTTCATGCAGAAATGTGCCCCATCATGATCCCCTTCATGCAGAGATATGCCCAATCATGATCCCCTTCATGCAGAAATGTGCCCCATCATGATCTCCTTCATGCAGAAATATGCCCAATCATGACCCCTTCATGCAGAAATGTGCCCCATCATGACCCCTTCATGCAGAAATGTGCCCCATCATGATGCCCTTCATGCAGAGATATGCCCAATCATGATCCCCTTCATGCAGAAATGCCCCATCATGACCCCTTCATGCAGAAATGCCCCATCATGACCCCTTCATGCAGAAATGATTGGTGGGGTTCTTATATTGACCCATCACTGGCCCTCTCCCCATCACAGGCCCTCTCCCTATCACCGCCATAACTCAGCACACACACACAGACACACACCACAGCGACCACACTCAGCGCACACACACACCACAGCAGCTTCACTGGCACAGTGGCCACACTCACCTCTCCGCGCGCCGGCAGCTTCCTTCCTCTCTCAATTCCTCTCACACATTGAGCGGCGCTGATGGTCGCGGCTGGATGACATCATCTTTCAGCTGCGCGGCCGTGCCGCTCAATGTGTGAGGCAGGAAGCTGCAGTCAGGGACCAAAGATGAGGCGAGGCCGTGTGCCAGCTGAGAGGGCTCTGTGTGCCGTCTCTGGCACGCGTGCCATAGGTTCGCCATCACTGATCTAGACCTAATGCCTCTCCCCCTTCCTGAGACCTCACCGTCTGCTGGATACAGGGGTTGCAAAACTTTTTGGGGCACGAATCTGGTAAGGGGCATCCACAGAGGGCGCATTCTCTGTATTTTGCCTTAGCCGTGCATTTCTTCCCCAGAATAAAAAATATAAACGGGACCCACGTCACTGAGTGACCATTCACGTAGATCACTTACCAGCAGCCGTAGTGAATATGTACCGGATTACGAGGGGGTTTATTCCCAGTCGATTCTCCCGACCCCTGCCTGGAGGAGCTCTTTCGACTGGACTGGTCACTCTGTCTGTCCCGCTCAGTAGCGCTATCCCGCACTTTCGATTTATCCTGCTTAGGCTTCCGCACCTCTTCCAGCAGCTAAGGCTGCTGATCTGCATCACTCTCCATCATCCTGGATAATGAGGCCAGAAGCATGGGACCTCGGATGGATCCTGCTTAAATCCCCCTCCGGTGAGCAGCTCCGCCTAGCGCCTCCCTGATTGGCCCTCCGCCCCCCCAGGTGCCGGTGGCCCCCCGTGGAACGCGCAAGCCCGGCGTCCGAATGCGATGGGCGCTGCCATCTTGGCCGCCCACACATGCGCAGTAGCACTGTTGACCCAAAAGTGCACTCTGGCTCCGCCGCTGACGTCACTGCGGCTTCCGGTGCTTCCTCTGGCTTCGCCATGCGCCCAGGAATTTCTGCACCGGCCGAGGTAGGAGACCAACCCCCCTCGCTACCTGTGTCGGTACGGCCGGCCTGGGTCCTACAGCACGTCTGTAGGATCCCGTCCTTCAGGAACAGGAAACTAACTGATGCATGGGAGAGGCCACCCTTTTTGTATCTGTAGGTTTCCTGTTCCTGAAAGGTGGTTCCCCTCTCTCGTGGTGCTGTCATGGGAGTCCGAATAAAATTCATACCGCACATAATAATAAACAAATAATGTTTGCAAGTCTACTATATGTCAATATAGTTTTTGAAACATATTTTTTGTTAGGAAGTAAGAAGGGTTAAAAAAAATTTCCAGTAATTTTTCATTTTTCCAGCAAAATTTACAAATCATTTTTTCAGCTGCAGAGGGAAGGAAGAGAGCCACAGTATTCATTACTGATGGGTAGGCGGAGCCCAGATAGGATTGACACCTCAGATTAAAAAGAGTGTTGACCGGCCCCTCCAGCTCGGGCTCCTCCTACTCAGCTTTCTTCAGTCTTAAATTTGAGGTCCCAGAGGATGGTAGCTGCTGGAAGCAGCTCCTCAGAAAACTTTATTATTTTAATTCGGACAAGAGACTTGGATCACCAAATGTGGTCTAGAAGTCTCAGGGGTCTCAGCGCTGCTGGACCCCCACCTCTCCCTTGGCAATCTGCAATTACCCTGATGGTGGTCCCTGCAGAACCTGCCGGCCCTGGGGGATGAGGAATGGCTTCCCTGGCGGGGACGCAAACCGCGCACAGGGGTCACTGCGTTCCCCGCCCGGGGGGGGAAGCATGGGCATAGCGCCAGAAACCCCTGGGGGTCCCTGTGGCGCTTCGGCTGGTGAGTACTCACATTTTTATTAAAGTGTGTGTGAGTGATTTAGCAGCTACTACAGCAGCCGCTGTACAGTATACATGCCGGTGACTAGTTTTTCTATGTCCGCAGGAGGATGCCTGCAGGACGGGGGAAAGGAGAGGAGTACGCGCTCTTTTTATTTTTTGAATTTCGCGCGCTCTGAGCGTGCGCGCTTTTCGGCAGTCTCCATTTCCAGCTCCTCTACATGGAGCACATCGGAGACAGAGCGCGGCGGCCATTGCTGATCAGAAGCAGGCTGAAAGCTCTCCGGATCGCTCCCCTCCACTCCCGGCAAGAACCGTGACCAGCTGGGTGAGTTGCTTCTAGCCGCCGGGCAGAAGCTTAACCCCTTCACTCCCACAGCGCAGGCGCCGTCTGGGGCACTACTGAGTGACAGATCTGCGCGGTCCTGCAGCTGTTGTCGCATAAGGGGGCTCGCACATTCTTTCAATAATAATAAAGAGGTTGTGGGGAGTCTGCGACATTAATACTGCCACTAGCGTTCCCGCTAACGATCCCAATAACGACGCATACTATGCGATCGTTTGTGTGATTATTTTTAATGTCGCTAGTAGCTGCCAATCTGGACGATCTCATTAGCATCGCATAAGCGATTAGCGATCTTCTTGACAACTTTGGCGGTCATTGCGCTATACAAAACAGCGCAATTTTTTAGCGATCTTGTGGAACTTGCTCTGTTTAGTGTGGCATAGCTGCTCTGCAGCTGCGACCTTATAAGAGGCGCTTGAGATTCGCACACCCTTTTTATTATCAAGGTTGTGGGGAGTCGGCTACTTTAACCCCTTCTTAGGCGGTTAACTCTTAATGGGGGACAGCTGGGGTAGCTCTCTCTTTTAGAGCTTTAACCCTTCAGCGTTTGTGTTTTCTTTAAGAAACACTGTCCTGGTTACTGACAGGTTTAACCTGCCATATACTGTGCAAGGGCATGTCAGAGATTGTCTCCCAGATCCGCTACGGTTCAGCCTCGCGTATCTGACACGCAGACCTCGACTCATGCGCGGCGGTCGGAGGTTCCAGTGGTGTCAAAATGGAGGCCTTCACTAGTGTCTATGATGGCCTGTCTGACCTTTTTAGGTTATGGAGTGTCAGCTAGATTCTCTCAAGGAAGCGACACAAATCGGTGCTTTCCTTCTCGCTTAGCGAAGAAGTCCGATTCGGATAAGGAGGATCGGCAGGGACACTCTGCCTCTCTCATGGGCCGTACAAAAATTTCTATTGGAACCATGAGGGCGTTACAGTTACCGGAGGAGGTAACTAGACGTCCTGGTAAGTCGGCCCGGATGTTTCAGGAGTCGCATGGGTCGCGACATTTTACAAACTGTATCCGTTTTTTCTACGGAGTTTGTTTGCTAATTGGACCCCTTCTTCTGAAGTGAATGTCCCTTTATCCCAGCTTAGCAAATCTTCCTGGTAAAGGGAAGGCGAGTCTGCAGGACACGCTGGGCAGAAAAACGGAGATGGCAACAATATTCATCTGCGAGGCCGTGGATCATAGATTCTGTATTAAGGATCTAGGTGTACTTGTTAAGTCCCCCTGAGCCGGTTGGACCGTCTAAGGACGGCGTGGCAAGATGGATCCCCTCTATCGAGGTAGATGGGCTTTTCAAGTTGAAGGATAATGCGTCACTGCTATCCAGGGCGCAATCCTCGGCAGTCACAGTCAGAAGAGCACTGTGACTTGGACGGTGGAACGCGGTTTTCCAACAGGGTTTGCTATCTTTAGCTTACAAAGTGGTCAGCTATTTGAGTCTGACTTCACAGAGCTGATTGCCAAGGTAAAGGCAAAAGAAACAGCTTTACCGCAGCGCAGAGCTGTGACTTCTGCGTCTGGCAGGGCTAGTGCCGATAGTTATCGGCGGTCCTTTCGGTTCAAGGGATGATCCGGCCAACCCTCTGGGGGTTTGGGTCGTCTCTCTCTTTTTTTTTTAAAAAAAAAAAAAAAAAAAGGGGGAATTCTCAGAAATTCCGCATACCCTGGAAACAGAACTTCTGTTAAGACAGAAGCTGGCAAAAAATCCGCTAAGGCGGACTGACATCTGAATCTCACTCGAGCGCTCTCGAGTGGGGGGTCGTTTACTCCCAAATCAAACCGACTTGGGTTTCCCGTGTGTCGGACGCCTGGGTGACACAGGTTGTGTTGGCAGGCTACTTCATAGAGTTTCTTTCTCGACCCCCGGACAGCCGAACTATTTACCTCTCTACTGCGAGAGGTCGATTCCCTTCTGCAGAAGGGTGTGGTGGTACCGGTTCCGCAGAGGACCGGGGAAGAGGATTTTTTATTCAACCTCTTGGTAGTCCCCAAAAAGGAGGACAAATTTCGCCCTATTCTGGAAAGATTGAATCGGCTTGTCCACACCCGAAAACTCCGCATGGAGTCGCTTCGCTCCGTTATGGCAGCCTGTCGCAGAACGACTTTTTGTTCAATCGACATTCGCGACGCTTATTTACATGTTTCCGTCGGAAGAGCTCACCAGCGCTTCCTTCTTTTTTGCCATAGATCAACCATTACCAGGTTGTGGCTCGGCCATTCGGCTTGGCCTTAACGCCCAGAATTTCTACAACGATTCTGGCGTCTAACTCTCATGGCAAGTCTTCAAAGAAGACGGGGACTTATGATTCGTCCCTACCTGGACGACCTTTCGATTGTGGCGTCCTCAAAGGAGGAGGTGACGGCTCGCAAACTATCCCTTCAGCTCCTGGAGGATTTCGGGTGACTGGTCAATTGGGGGAAGTCGTCTCTGGAATCGTCGCAGTCAATCCTGTTTTTGGGGATGCATTTCGACACGGTACGGGCGGTGGTGTCCCTACCTCCAGATAAGCAGGCATGTCTTTTCCGACATGTACAGATTATGAAGTCTGTGACAGCAATGTCCCTTCGGAAGGTATGCGCCTTCTGGTTTTGACCATGGAGGCACTTCCGTTTGCCCAATTTCATTCCAGAGCTCTCCAAAAGCTCATTCTGAGTCGTTGGGATCTATCGCAAGTTTCACTGGATTGCAGCGTCACCATCTCTCACAGGGTGCGAGAATCCCTAGGATGGTGGTTACGTCCAGGAGCGTTATCCCTGGAAAGTCTTTCCTACCTCCGAAGTGGTCGGTCATAACCACCAATGCCAGCCTGACGGGCTGGGGGGGTTGTCTGGAACGATCTTTGGATCCAGGGAGTATGGTCATCGGAAGAATCGGTTCTACCGATCAACATCCTGGAATTGAGGGCAATTTTTTTTTTTCTTTGCCTCCAACACTGGACGGTCTCTTTGAGCGGTCTGTCAGTCCGAGTGCAGACAGACAACGCGACGGAGTTCGCGTATATCAACCACCAAGGCGGGACAAGGAGTTCCAGGCTCTTGATGGAGGTGTCTCGGATCCTGATATGGGCCGAGACCAGGGTTTCAGCCATCTCTGCGATTCACATCCCAGGAGTCCAGAATACCACGGCGGACTTCCTCAGTCGCGAGAAGATGGATCCCGGAGAATGGAGTTTTCATCCAAAAATTTTTTGCACTGCTGTGCTCCCGTTGGGGAACTCAAGTGGACTTGATGGCGTCCAGGTTCAATACTAAACTACCGACCTTCATGTCCAGGTACAAGGACTCGAAGGCTGTGGCGGTAGACGCTCTGGTGGATCCGTGGGACCATTTCGAGCTAGTCTATGTGTTTCCGCCGATATCCTTACTCCCTCTGGTGCTGCGTCGGATCAGACTGGAGAGAATTCCGGCTATTTTGATAGTCCCAGATTGGCCAAGGAGGACGTGGTTCTCGACACTAGTGTCGCTTTTGGCGGCGCCGCCATTCCCACTTCCTCTTCGCCGGACCTGTTAACCCAGGGACCCGCTCGTTATCCAGACTTGAAGTCTCTGCGTTTGACGGCGTGGCTCTTGAGACCGAAATATTGACCCTTAGAGGTTTTTCAGCAAAATCATTGCCACTCTGCGAGCTGCCAGTTGTTCGGCTATTACTAAGATTTATCACAAGACTTGGGAAGTCTTCTTTTCGTGGTGTTCGGGTTCTTCAAGGAACCCAAGGGTTTTTTCCATTCCCAATTTGTCTACAGTATGGGCTGGACAAAGGTTTGGCAGTGAGCACCCTGAAAGGTCAGGTTTCTACTCTGTCCTTACTGTTTCGGAGGGCTATCGCCTCCCGTAGAGACGTGCTTTCCTTTTTTTCGCGGAGTAACCCGTCAGTTTCCGCCGCGGAAGGCGCCTGTGTCTCCATGGTGGCTCAACCTTGTCTTGGAGGCTCTTCAACATGTGCCTTTTGAAGCTATGATTTCTGCTAGCCTTTCTCTACTTTCTTGGAAGGTTGTCTTCTTAGTGGCGGTAACCTCTTTGAGAAGAGTTTTTGAGTTGGTGGCTCTTTTCTGCTCGCCGCCTTTCCTGGAGTTTTACTCTGATCGAGTAGTGCTTCACACACGGGGCGACTTTCTACCTAAGGTGGTGTCGCATTTTCATGTTAACCAGGATATTGTGTTGCCCTCGCTTTGCCCGGGCCCGAGGAAGGCAAAGGAACGGGCCTTGCACACATTGGATTTGGTGCGGGCCTTGAAGTTCTATTTGCCTATGACTCAAGTTTTTCAGAAGTCAGACTTTCTGTTTGTAATTCCTGCAGGTCGCAGGCGTGGTAAACGACCTTCCAAGGACTCTATAGCTCGTTGGATTCGGTCGGCCATTTTGGAAGCTTACCGACTTAAAGGCGAACCTTGCCCGATTAAGGTTCGAGCTCACTCCACGAGGGCTGTGGCTTCATCGTGGGCTTTTCATCAAGGGACTTCGGCAGCTCAGCTCTGCCGAGCGGCGACCTGGCGTTCTGTCCACACATTTACAAAGTTTTATAAGGTGGACGTTAGTGCTTCCGCTGATGCGGCCTTAGGTCGTAAGGTTCTGCAGGCAGCGGTAGTTTAAAGTTCTAGTTAACTTGTATTTGGCGCCTGTTGCGCTTTTATCTAGGTTGTTGGGTTTCTGCCTTTTGTTGGTTTTTTCCCACCCTTATTTTTGAACTGCTTTGGGACGTCCCATCAGTAATGAATACTGTGGCTCTCTTCCTTCCCTCTGCAGCTGAAAGACGGATTTTGGTAAGAACTTACCTGTAAAATCCTTTTCAGCGAAGGAAGGAAGAGAGACACAGCACCCTCCCATGGCAGAAGTGTGTTGTTGTATTTACAGATGCGGCGTGACCCTTCTTGATAGCGTTTATCTGGGCTGAGGTCGACGCGCTACGGCTCTGTTCCAGCATTACCAGCTCATCGCAGTGGTCAGGTCTCGTGAGTAGTACCTGGAACTGTGTGATTTTTTGCCAAATGTATTGTAACATTTCCAGGGGTATTTAGCTCTAGGATCGCTGTCTGGGTAGACAGAATGGCACGGAAACAGTTCATTCAGACAGCAGTTTGGTGAAAACTGGCCGCAACCAGTTTTATTAAAGTCCACAGCACACAGATAAAAACAAAGCATAAACAAAAGACCTAGGCTTGTCTAGCCTCTAATTACACTTAGATAGATGGCCCTCTCTATCCGGGACCCAGACTCTACCAGTCTGTGCCCAAAACAACACATATGATATGTTACCAGGATGGAGTTTCACAGACACTCCTCTTTATGTCTGAAGGCAACTCCAACGTCCAGACTTGAGAGAGGTCACCTCCTATTCAGTAGTCACCAGCATGGAGTGTCGCAGAGTCTCCTCTTTGTGTCCGGGGTACCTCGAGCACCCAGACAGAGAGAGCCCACCTCCCGGAGTCTCCTTCCGTGCCTGGACTCCTGTCCAGACTGAATGAGCTCTCTGACTGTGCTCCCAAGCACCTACTTCTGGCTTCCTAATCAACACCTGAGTGGATTCAGGTCTGAGCTGCAAGCGTGTACTGAATGGCAGGTGTAGTGACCTTTCTTTACCACCAGGTTTACAAAGCCACACATTTCGCTCATACCAGTCAGCAAGGTACTTAGGTGAAATATACACCTCATTCACCACATATTCCTTCACTGTCTCACATATCCCCTCCCTCTTCTCCAGACCGGAGGGCTGGTCATCCAGACCGGAGGGCTGGTCAACAATCCAACAGAGACAGTGAACTCTGGACCAGTCATGGCCCTCATCAGCTTCATCCTCACCACTGTCATAGCCAACATCAGTTTTCTCTTCATCTGAAGCATCCGCACTACCCTGTACCCTCCCAGGCCTATACTCTCTGCGGGCCTCGGGTATCCTGCACGGTTTCATCTTGACTTTAGTGCCAGCCTCAGTCTCGGTATATGTGGCTCACCAGATAAGTACGACCAGGCACGTCAGAACAGCTCTACTGATTCTTCCTCAGAAACTTTCGTACCTCCTGTTTTTGGGGCACTGACCCTGTGTCACCAACTGTCACAGGAGGTATAGGGGTTTTCTCTAATTCCCCTGAACTTTCTTTAGCACATCTACTTTCTTAAATATCAGTTGATTCATAAATTCTACCTCACAGAACCCAAGCGCCTCTGTCATGGTCTCTGACCATTCCGAGCCACACTGTTCAAACGATTGGCACTGTAGAGGGAGCTGATCGTTTTTCTCGGTCGGTACACATAATTTATCCTCTTCTGGTACAGGCTCACTTTGCATAAGACTCAGAGCTCTTACTTCTTTCTCCAGGAGATCCTCATGGCTACGCATCTCCTGTAGTTGTTGGACGTCCTTTACGTCTTCGGCCCTTTCTTCAGGCTCTTCTGGTAGGACATGCTCAGAAGCCCTACCATCAGTCTTCTTTTCCACCACGTTCTGCATCCCATCTGAGCGCCCGTGTATCTGCAGCGGCAACGGAGCGACACATCGCCCCTCCCACTCACTGGGACGTGGTTCAAGTGTAGACTCCATGAAAATGCGCCTGAGCTCACCAAGGCCAACCCGAGGTCTCAAAATCTCATCTTGGGATTTATCCAGATCCTTTGGGTCGCTCGGGAACTCCGATGGCGCACCGGGCGCCGAACTTCCGGCCCGAGCTCCGCGAGTCGCAGCCACGGATCCGGACAGTACACCGTCCACGCCGCTGTCTCCAGCAGAAACATATTCCGGGGCAGAGTCATTCCCCACATCTTCAGTCTTGTTCCTCACAGCTTCACTTGAGACATCAGCCTCTGGTGAGGCACCTGGCCTGGTGTCCACCACTTCCATGGCTTTCTCCACCTCTGCAGCATCACCTTCCGAGTCCTTGGCCTGATGCAGATCCACACCATACATTGATAACTTCTCATTTTCAACAGCATCCACTTGTGCTGTGTTCAGTTTCAGAGTCCTGTCTTTCACCTTAGTCTTCGCCAGGGAACCGGCCAACGGTACAACATCTTCAGATGCCATCCTCCGTCCGACTGCAAGGTCAGCCTCAGCCTTCCTCTCAGGACTCTCAATCTCCTCTGCTACCATGCCTTCCTCACTTGCACTGGTTGCTTTATTGTCATCAGATGACTCACTATCACCACCACTATCCCTGTCTGACCCCCTTTTCTCAGCCACATCTGGCTCACTTCCAGGGTTAGACACTTCATTTTCATTCACATCCGGCTCACTGTCAGGGTTATACAATTCATTCTCATTCACATCTTGATCTGGAACCTTAGTTAACATGTCATCCACAACATTAACTTCACCATCTGGTCCCTGGTTTCCCTCAGGTGGTCCCTCAAGTATGTGACTATGTGATAACCCCAGCACTATACTTCCATATAGCTCAGATACCAGGAGCTGACTTACGACCTCTCCCTGGACTTCAGTGTCCCTATACAATAGGTTATTGTTCATGGCAGCATGAGGAAACCTCTCCTCAGAGCCAGGCTCTTGGGGAACCTCATTCAGAACAATTACATTTTCCTGTGCCGTTTTAAGAGTGGGGTCTCGCACCGGCTCACTCCCAAAATTGTCACAGGAGCCAGGCAGGTCAGGGACACTCGGTTCCCGAGAACCACCATCCTCGTCTCCCAACATCACCTGCAAAGAAATGTCATCTTTATCACGGTCATCATCAGTATCATCACTATTATGATTAGCATTATCATCATTATCAATATCAGCATCCTCATCATGGTCATCATCATTATCATGATCATCATTATCATTATCAATATTATCATGGTCATCATCATTATCACATAAGTTTAACGGCCCACTAGCATTGTGTTCCGCCCCTCGGGACTGCGCACCCTCAGTAGGAGCTTCATCACACTGTCCATCAGAAACATTTTTCCCCCAGAGATCCTTAGACCGGGGAAAGTCATTACCCAATATAACGGGGTGCACCAGGGTCTTCACTACCCCCACTTCATATGAAACCTCCCCGAGTTTGGGGACCAAGTCCACGGCAGTCTCTCGGTAGACTTTGGTGTCTTCATGGATGTACACCACACTCAGGTGCTTATCAGGGATGAAGTCCCTATCACTCAGGCTGTCACATATGGAAGTCACTGGACTCTCTGAGTCCAAGAGGGCCTGTGCTGGGCAGTCACTTACAACCACCGGGGACCCCGTGGTCCAGTCTCTTCGGCTGAGGTGGACACACACACAGGCTCTGCGCAGGGAGAGAGGGATCTGCCAACATCATAACACATAGGCTCCCCCTCTATTGGACAGTTGGCTGCAATTTCACGCCAGCTCCAACACTGTCCATCACACTCTCCCACCCACATGTCCCCTCGGGCCTGAACCCGCTTATCAGCATACCCCATGTCCCCAACAGCTGGAACGCTCTTACCGGGAGAGTTCAGCGTCCGGGAACTCTGAAGTGACGTCCGCTCAGACGGCTGGTCACGGAGGCAGTCTTTGGGGCCAAAGTACCTTTCTCTCTGTACCTCAGGAGGAAGTGCTCGGGTGTAGCGGTCCACTGTCACCTTTTCGACCCTTTGGGCAGTGTTGCTGACGGCAGACTCCCAACTGTATCTCCAGTCATGGATTCTCCTGGCACGGGCTGCAACCGTAACACCCAGCCGGGTAAGAATCGCCGCTTTCAACTTGGCATAGTCTTCGCTGTCCTGCTTGCTCAGGTCAGCCCAGACTTTTTGGGGTTCCCCAATCAGATAGGGTACGACCGCCATGGCCCATTCAGATAGTGGCAGATTCTCCTTCTCTGCCAGTCTCTCAAACCTAGTAAGATATACCTCCACATCATCACGAGGTGTCATTTTTCTCAAGGACCGTCTTACCGCCTTCTTTATAGCGGACAACGCCGGTGCCTTCACAACATTACTTCGGGACGCGGCACCGAAATCCTTTTTGGTGCTGTCATCTGCTCAACAAATAACCGGTTGTTCTCCTGCTGCTGCTGCAGGAATTGCTGCTGGGCCTGCTGCATGTGCTGCTGGTGCTGCAGGCGCTGCTGCTCCATGCTCTGCTGCATGCTTCGCTGGGCCTGCACCAGGCACTCAACGAGCTCCTCCATACTGCCGGACTCATCTGTCTCAATCACAGCAGTCCTATGTTGCATATTAACTTGCGCCATTTGTTCAAACAGCGCCTCCATGCTGTCAGATATCTCTGTCTTCACAACGGCAGACTTCAGTCAAGGCATACACACTACACAGCTTTTTTCCACAGAAAATTCAGCCTTGCTGTGCAAACACCCTTTTTTTTTTTTTTTTTTCTTTTGCAAAGTCTATTAGGGCTACTGTCTCTTTAAGACTGCTCCACAGACGTTTCTCTTGCTGCTGCACATTCCACAGTCATTTTCACAACAAGTTCAGCTTTGCTGTGCATACATTTTCTCTCTGCAGACCCTATCAGGGCCACTGTCTCTCCACTGTGCTGCATGCACACTCCAGCACTAACTGTACCAGGCCCTGCGCTGCCCCAGCATTCTCCGCCAATTGTAACATTTCCAGGGGTATTTAGCTCTAGGATCGCTGTCTGGGTAGACAGAATGGCACGGAAACAGTTCATTCAGACAGCAGTTTGGTGAAAACTGGCCGCAACCAGTTTTATTAAAGTCCACAGCACACAGATAAAAACAAAGCATAAACAAAAGACCTAGGCTTGACTAGCCTCTAATTACACTTAGATAGATGGCCCTCTCTATCCGGGACCCAGACTCTACCAGTCTGTGCCCAAAACAACACATATGATATGTTACCAGGATGGAGTTTCACAGACACTCCTCTTTATGTCTGAAGGCAACTCCAACGTCCAGACTTGAGAGAGGTCACCTCCTATTCAGTAGTCACCAGCATGGAGTGTCGCAGAGTCTCCTCTTTGTGTCCGGGGTACCTCGAGCACCCAGACAGAGAGAGCCCACCTCCCGGAGTCTCCTTCCGTGCCTGGACTCCTGTCCAGACTGAATGAGCTCTCTGACTGTGCTCCCAAGCACCTACTTCTGGCTTCCTAATCAACACCTGAGTGGATTCAGGTCTGAGCTGCAAGCGTGTACTGAATGGCAGGTGTAGTGACCTTTCTTTACCACCGGGTTTACAAAGCCACACATTTCGCTCATACCAGTCAGCAAGGTACTTAGGTGAAATATACACCTCATTCACCACATATTCCTTCACTGTCTCACAGTATGCATAACCTGTACTATTGTGTTTTTCTCTGAAGTCCTTCAGAAGGGGTTATGTTGCTCCGCTAGTGATCTTGCTCTTCCTTAAGCTTGGGTACGACTGAAGAAAGCTGAGTAGGAGGAGCCCGAGCTGGAGGGGCCGGTCAACACTCTTTTTAATCTGAGGTGTCAATCCTATCTGGGCTCCGCCTACCCATCAGTAATGAATACTGTGTCTCTCTTCCTTCCTTCGCTGAAAAGGATTTTACAGGTAAGTTCTTACCAAAATCCGTCTTTTAGGGACCACTTTACTTTTAAAGTGACTTTGAGGGCCATGTAAGTCAGAAAACCCCAAAACAAGAGCCCATTGTAAAAACGGCATAGTATTTCAAACAGCATTCGGGAAGTTTAACCCTTCAGGTGCTTCACAGGAATAATAGAAAAGTGGATGAAAATAATGAAAATGTTTTTCACTACAATGATTTTCATTTTCACAAGGGTAACAGGAGAGAATGAACCACTCAATTTGTTGTGCAATTTCTCCTAAGTACACAGATATGCCATATGTGGGGGAAAAATACTGTTTGGGCTCAGAAGGGAAGAAGTGACTTTGAGCGCAGGTTTGTCCGTAATAGACTCCGAGCACCATGTCACATTTGAACAGCCCCAGAGATGACAAAAGAACAGAAAACACACAAAAGTAACCCCATATTGGGAACTACAACCCTCAAGGAATTTATCTAGGTATATGGTGAGCATCTTGAACTTTGGACTGTAAAAATGAAGAATTGTTTTTTTTCAACAAAAATATTGTTTTAGCCCCACAATTTTCATTTTCATAAAGGTATAACAGGAGAAAATGGACCTCCCAATTTGTTGCGCATTTTTTATGAGCCCCATATGTGGTGGAAAACTACTGTTTGGGCAGATGGCAGGGCTCAGAAGGGAAGGTTCGCTAATTGACTTTCCAAGCTCAGATTTGGCAGGTCTGTCGCATTTTAAGAGCGCTTAGGTGACAGAAAAGCAGAAAACCCCATAAGTGACCTCATTTTACAAATTGCATCTAACAATTAATTCATGTAGGGGTGCAGTGATCATATTAACACCATAGGAATGTCACAGAATGTTATACTATTGGGTAGTGAAAAAAATACATTTTTACCACTAAAATGTTGTTTTTGCCGTGTTTTTAATTTTCAAAATGGCTAATAGGAGAAAATGAACAACCATAATTTGTTACTCAATTTCTCCTGTGTTCACGAAATGTTGTTGGAAACTATTTTTCAGGCACAGTGGAAAGCAAAGAAGGAAAGCAGCGCCAAATTGAAATACAGATTTTGCTGGACTGATTTGAGGGTGCCATGTCACATTGGTAGAGCCCCTGAGGTGCCAGAACAGCAGAACTTCTTGATAAGTGACCCCTTTTTACAAATTGCACCCCTCTGTGAATAAACCTACTGATACACTGAGCATATTTACACCACAGGTGTTTCACATAATTTTATACCAGTGGTGAAGAAATAATAATTACATTTTTATCATTAAAATATTGTTTTAGCACTAGATTATTCTTTTTCACAAGAGGAAATAGATAAAAATGGCCCCATAATTTGTTACACAATTTCTCATGACCGTCGCAATGCCTCACATGTAACTGTACAGTAGTGTTTGGCTACATGGCAGGACTCGGGGAAACGTAGCACTATTTGACTTTTGCCGTGCAAATTTTCCTTGAATTGTTTGCAGAATAATAATAATAATAATCTTTATTTATCTAGCGCCAACATATTCCGCAGCTCTTTACAGTTTAACAGTTTCAAAACACAAGTCATAAGTAACAACGTTAACAATACAATAATTAAAGCAAAATAAGCAGCCCCTGCTCGTGAGAGCTTACAATCTACAATGAGTTGGGGAGATACAAAGTACAGGTGTGTATGTACAATGGTGCATTTACAATGATGGTCCAGCCATCTTGAGGGAGTGAGGGATGGATGGAGATAGTGAATGGGCTACACATACTCACTTACACATAGAATGACTTTGATTAGTGAATGTGATAGGCTGCTCTGAACAAATGTGTTTTGAGGGAGCGCCTGAAACCATGCAAATTGTGGATAGTCCTAATTTCTTGGGGTAGAGCATTCCAGAGGTTTGGCGCAGCGCGGGAGAAGTCTTGGAGTGGGACGTACGGATTAGTGCAGAGGTTAGTCGAAAGTTGTTTGCAGAGCGCAGCAGTCGGTTAGGCTGATAGATAGAAATGAGGGAGGAGATGTAGGGGGGTGCTGCACTGTGGAGAGCTTCGTGGGTGAGAACCAGTACTTTGAATTGGATCCTATAATGAATGGGCAGCCAGTGTAAGGACTGGCAAAGAGCGGACGCGTCCGAGTACCGATTAGCCAGATGGATGACCCTGGCTGCTGCATTAAGGATGGACTGGAGAGGGGATAGTCGAGTAATGGGGAGGCCAAGTAATAGAGCGTTGCAGTAGTCCAGGTGGGAGTGGATCAATGCTACAGTGAGGGTTTTTGTTGTTTCCATGGTGAGAAAAGGGTGGATTCTAGAGATGTTCTTTAGGTGTAGGCGGCAAGAGCGGGCAAGAGATTGTATATGGGAGGTGAAGGAGAGATTGGTGTCAAACATAACACCCAGACAGCAAGCCTGCTGCCGGGGTGTTATTATGGTGCCGCCCACGGAGAGGGAAATGTCAGATTTAGGGAGGTTAGTAGACGGTGGGAGCAGAAGGAGTTCAGTTTTGGAGAGGTTAAGTTTCAGATAGAGAGCGGACATGATCTTGGAGACTGCAGACAGACAGTCGGTGGCGTTCTGTAGAACAGCGGGGGTAAGGTCGGGGGATGACGTGTATAGTTGTGTGTCATCAGCATAAAGATGGTACTGAAAGCCAAATCTGCTGATGATCTGTCCAATTGGGGCTGTGTAGAGAGAGAAGAGAAGGGGGCCAAGGATTGAGCCCTGGGGTACACCGATAGTGAGAGGAAGAGGAGATGACGTGGAGCCAGAGAACGAAACACTGAAAGAGCGGACAGAAAGATAGGAGGAGAACCAGGAGAGAACAGTGTCCTTAATACCTAGTGACTGGAGCCTAGACAGTAGGAGACAGTGGTCAACTGTGTCAAAAGCTGCAGAAAGGTCGAGAAGAATGAGCAGAGAGTGGTCGCCGTTACGTTTTGCTGTCAGAAGGTCATTGGTCACTTTGATGAGTGCAGTCTCAGTCGAATGTAGGGGGCGGAAGCCGGACTGTGAAGGGTCTAGAAGGGAGTAAGTGGAGAGATAACGGGTGAGGCGGGAGTAGACTAGGCGCTCCAAAAGTTTAGAGATGAAGGGGAGATTGGAGACCGGTCTGTAGTTGTTTGTGCAGGAAGGGTCGAGAGTGGGTTTCTTTAGTAGTGGAGTAATGATGGAGTGTTTGAAGGAAGATGGGAAAATGCCAGAGGAGAGTGAGAGATTAAAGATTGTAGTTAGGTGAGATGTAGAGAAATAGTACACCGCACACTCTCAGGAATATATGCAAATAAGAAAATATTTATTATGTACAAGGGAGCCAATAATAAGGTAAGATAAATGGCGACTAGAAACAAGTGAACGTTTCGACCCTCCTGGGTCTTTTTCAACAGAGTCGCTGGGAAAAACATAACAGACATAGAAATTAATATTAACAAATAAACATAATAGAAAAATAAAACCATAAGATGAGTTGTGACAACTGGAGAGAGAGACTGGAGGAGATGTGCGGGAATGGGGTCGGTAGTGCATGTAGTCGGAAGAGAGGAGTCTGGAGACTTATTCTGTGATGGGATCAAATGTGGAAAGTGAGCCAGGGGAAATGCAGGGTGGGATGGGAGTCACAGCACTTGGTGGTTGAGAGCAAATTTCCTGACGGATAGTATCTATTTTTTCTATAAAGTGGGAGGCCAGGTCGTCAGGACAAATGTCTGTGATAGGGGCTTGTGCTTTTGGCCTGAGGAGGGAGTGAAAAGTGTCAAAAAGTTTCTTGGGGTTGTTGGCTAGTGAGGAGATCAGGGTGGTGAAGTAGGTCTGTTTGGCGAGGTGAAGGGCAGCATTATAAGTTCTTAACATGAATTTAAAGTGGATGAAGTCTTCTGGTGTGCGGGTTTTTCTCCAGAGGCATTCAGCACTCCTAGAGCATCGCTGAAGAAGTCGAGTTTGCAATGTGAGCCAGGACTGTTTTACTGTGTGTTTGGAAGTTCTGAGGGTGAGCGGTGCTGCTTGGTCAAGGGTGCTTCTAAGAGTGTCATTGTAGTGCTGAACTGCCAGATTAGGACAAGAAAAAGAAGAGATTGGGGACAGCGATGAGTGTAGGGAGTCTGAAAGTGTTTGAGGGTTAATGGCTTGTAGATTTCTGAATGTGTGGTAGGTAGGAGAGTGCTGGGGTGGTCGAGGATTTGTGAGGATGAAGGAGAGAATGTGGTGGTCAGAGAGTGGAAGCGGTGAGTTATTTAGGTGGGAGATTGAACAGGGGCGGACAAAGACCAGGTCAAGAGTGTTACCATCCTTGTGTGTCTCAGAGGTTGAAAGCTGTGAGAGGCCTAGAGAAGTGGTTAGTGATAGAAGCTGAGATGCAGATGTGGAAGTAGGGCTGTTAATGGGGATGTTGAAGTCTCCAAGGATAATGTTTGGTAGTTCTGAGGACATGAAGTGCGGCAGCCAGGCTGAGAAGTGGTCAAGGAACCAGGTGGGCGAGCCTGGGGGCCGATATATGACCGCTACTCTGAGGGAGAGGGGACGGAAGAGGCTGATGGTGTGGACCTCAAAAGAAGGGAATGAGAGTGATGGAATTGGGGAGATGACCTGGAAAGTGCATTGTGGGGACAGG
Source organism: Oophaga sylvatica (assembly GCA_033576555.1). Taxonomy (NCBI): domain Eukaryota; kingdom Metazoa; phylum Chordata; class Amphibia; order Anura; family Dendrobatidae; genus Oophaga; species Oophaga sylvatica. Next base: position 312,929,115 of record JARQOD010000005.1, on the reverse strand, counting down.
AGTATGCCGACTCCACCACCATGTCTGTTTGCGGGTCTTGGGGAATGGGAGATCTGTAAGCCACCATAGGAAATGGCAGCAGGGGAGACAGTGTCAGAATCCTGAATCCAGGTTTCCGTGAGGGCCAACAGATGAAGAGAGTTGTTCAGAAAGTAGTTGTGCAGGAAGGATAGCTTGTTGCATGCAGACCGTGGATTCCAGAGGGCACAATTAAAAGAAGGAGATGAGGGAGTGCAAGTAATATTAATAAGATTATTATGGTTTCGATATGAGGTAGGGAAGGGATTGAGGTTGGGGGATGGTGGACCAGGGTTGGGGGAGATGTCCCCTGAAATCAGTAGGAGTAGGAAGATAAAGAGCAGGTAGTTGTTGGGGTTGTAAGTAGGTTTTTTCTGTGATGTGTTTGGGCAAGATGGGCTGAGGTTTCTCAGGAAGGTGAGGAGTGCATGGGAGCTGTACATGGGAGATGGAAGTATAGAGGGGCTGATGTGTATGAGTCGTGATGGAGGGGGATGGGGCGGTGAATGTGGATGGCAAGGGAACACAGGAGGATAGAGATAAAGTACATAATTAAAAAGAAAGCAAAGTGTGGGGTACCTGATTCCTGCCCTGATTAACTGCCGTTAACAAGATGCTTATCTTCTGTGATGCTTTGCTTTTTGTGATGCGTGCGCCCCCACACTGCGTGCTTCCAATGAATGCAGTTCATACCATTAGTATATATTTCAGCATGCAAGACAGATAGGGATTGTATCATTCAGCTGTTTGCTTCCAATGAATGCAGTTCATACCTGTGTGAAGAGAGAAGATGAATGTTAATTCCTTGCCATGGATAACTGCCGTTTACAAGATGCTTCTGTGATGCTTTGCAGAATCAACTTGCAGAGACCTTAAGTGCCAGAACAGCAGAAACTCCCCTCAAATAACCCCTTATTTGAACTTACACCTCTCTGGGAATTCATTTACGGTGTTAGTGACGATTTTGAGACTTAGATGATTTCCAGAAACAAGCCGTGGAAGTTGCAAACTAAAAATGCAAATATGCCATTGTAGAGCCCAGAACATTGTTGTGCCCGATACACTGTGTCCAGCTTATGCTTCTGGAGCAACATATCCGTAAATTAAGCGGCCTCTCCTCAGTACAATAACGCCAAACTTGTGGGTGCTAACTGTGGTTTAGGCACATTGTGGGGCTCAGAAGGTTGGCGGGTATTTGGATATGAAATTGCAGAGATCACTGGATTTATTTTGGTGGGAGCCATGTCGCTTTTCCAGAGCCTCTGTGCTATGAGTCACATGAAATTTCCCTATATTTCCATCAAAAGATGACAGACCTGAGTGAGGATTTGCTTTTTTTTGTGGGTTGAGTTGAAGCTTTTATTAGTGACATTTTGGGGTACAGAATATTTTGGATCAATTCACATTTATCCTGTGCTGTACACTGAGCATTTATAATAGGATTTCCATCTAAATCTCTGAAATACATGATTCAGATGAAACGATCTATGGATCCATTCAATAATGAGACAAGCAGAGTTACTCTGGACTCTGTTTTGTCTCTTTTCAGCTGTGACCTTTTCAGAAGTGCACGAAACTGTGGCAGAGAACAACTTTTATGCACTCCTAAAACGATGGACACTGCCGCATCATAGGCCAGAGTAAGTCCAAAATTACTTCATCTGCCTGATTATAGGGAATGTCCCACTGGGGTCTTTTTGTGAATCACATATTTCAGAAGTTTACTTGTAAACCCCGGTGTAAGCGCTCAGCGTAGAGCATGGTATAAATGTGAGCTTAACCTTATTGCAATCTTTGGCAGGCAGTATTAACAAATCAACAGCAGCTCAAGAATTGTTTTTATGTCTTTATTTTTTTAGCCCGTTCCTTGTGCGGTATGTGACAAGACGGTTTATTTTTCGGATCACTAAGATCACAGGTATACCAGATATCTATAGTGCTTAAGGTTTTCTTACTGTCACACACTAAAAAAACGCTTTTTTTGCAAAGAAAAAAATTGTTTATACACCATATTTTCAGAGCTATAATTTTTCTTCGGACAGAGTCAGGTGATGGCTTATTTTTTGTGGGATGTGTTAGAGTTTTTATTGCTATCATTTTTTGATCACTCTGTTTCGATTTTTGGGAAGCAGAATTAGCAAGAAACAGGTAAAAGTGATAACACCGTTTTTTTCTTCTGGTCAGTACAATTACAGCGATAGCATGTTTATATAGTTTTTTGTTTTACTGCTTTTACACAATAAAAACAATGTTAGATAAAAAAATGTTTTTACATGGCCTTATTCTGACAGCTATAGCTTTTTCATTTCTCTGCCTACAGAACTGAATGAGGGCTTATTTTTTTGCGGAACAAGATGACGTTTTCAGGGATACCATTCATATTGACGTACAGCGGATGAAATAGGTATTGAACATGTCATCAGTTTTCTAAGTAAATATATTTGTAAAGGTGCCATTGACATGAAATTCTCTCTAGATGTCGGTAACAACCCATGCAATCCACACAGGCAAAGAAATCAAACTATAGATGCTCATAAATTATGTGTACTAATGAGAACTCACAGGTAAAAAGTATTGTACTGAAATGTATTTAATACTTCGAACAAAAGCCTTTGTTGGTGATGACAGTTTCAAGACGCCTCCTGTATGGAGATCTAGTCGCATGCATTGCTCACATGTGATTTTGGCTCATTCTTCAAAGAATCTTCAAATCCTAAATGTTCCGGTGGCTCCTTCTATGAACTCTGAGCTTTAGTTCCTTCCATACATTTTTTATTGGATACAGGTCAGGTGATAGGCTGAGCCATTCTAGCAGCTTTATTTTCTTTCTCTGAAATCAACTCAGAGTTTTCTTGGCTGTGTGTTTGGGATTGTTTTGCTGAAATGTCCACTCATTTCATCTTCATCATCCTGGTAGATGGCAGCAGATTTTTATCAAGAATGTCTCAGTACATTTGCCCATACATCCTTCCTTCAATTACATGAAATTTACCAGTGCCGTATACTGGAAAACAGACCCACACCATGATGTTCCCACCTCCAATCTTAACTGATGGTATGGTGTTTTGAATGGGATATGCTGTGCCTTTTGGCCTGCAAACATGATGTATATTATGCGATCCAAACAGTTCAGTTTTGGGCTCATCTGACCAGACTATATTCTCCCAGTATTTTAAAGGCTTGTCTAAATGTTGTTCAGCAAACTGTAAACGAACTTGAACATGCTTTTTGTTCAGCAATGGAGTCTTGCGTGTTGAGCCTCCATGCAGGCCATGGAGGTTGAGTGCATTGTTTATAGTTTTCTTTCAAACTATTGTACCTGTTGATTTCAGGTCTTTCTGTAGTTCTCCACAGGTGGTCCTTGGCTTTTAGACAACTCTTCTGATAATTATTTTCAGTCTTCTGTCTAAAATCTTGCAGGGAGCACCTGGTCTTGGCCGGTTTTTCGTGAAATGATGTTCTTTCCATTTCTGGATTATGGCCCCAACTGGAACATTCAGTAGTTTAGAAATTCTTCTGTAACTAGCTGTATCTCTTGCGACAATAAGAATTCAAAGGTCTTGAGACAATGCACTGATTTTACCTAATATGAAATGTTCCTTGTGTGGCACCTTGGTAATGAGACACCTTTTTACAGGCCACGAGTTGATCCAGGTGATATTATTTTCACTAAGTGGCAGGACTGCTTTCTAATTTCAGATAGTTTTCAGCTGGTGTCATGACTTTCCATGGCTTTTTGTACCTCTCTTTCTTCAGGTATTCAATACTTTACATCGCTAGGGTTCCGATCGGGGGAGAGGGTGCCTCGTCCCTCTCCCAGCCTTCTAAATGCTGCAATCGCTATTGATGACGTCATGGTGATGCAAACACTGGCCCTGGCTGTGACAGCAGGAGCTTGGCTATAATTTAAGCCGAGCTCCCAGCGGCGATCGTCATGATGTAATTGTATATCAGTTTGTAGGAAGCCCCGCCCGATCATAGCGTACAGTTACATTAAATGTCAGGAAGGTGTTAAAAATATAACCTGTGTTGTAAAAATCAAGACCTCATATGTCTGCATTGACAGAAAAATAAAGATGTTACACTTTTTGCAAAATTACAATGAAAATGTGAAAAAATTGTCAGGTTCTGAAGCTACAAAATTTGTGGGTCCTTTCTTAACATATTTTTACTGTAGAACCTCTTTATCAGGTATCCGCAGGATAGGTGATAATTTATAGATCAATGGAAGTCCAACCACTGATCATCAGAGCCTTTATTCTCAATGAGGCATTTTTACCCTGTTACAATTGAGTGGCAGTGCATATGCTTAATTACTGCACCATGTATTTACAATGCAACTGCCGAGCGCTGCTCTAGGCTTTCACGTGCAGCCCTATAAAGGATGAATGAATTAACTCTCAGACGTGCGCTGCCACTCCATTCTAACATGGATAAAAGTTCCCTGTTCTGCAATCACTGCAGGTCCTAAAGTTTGGACCACCTTAAGTTATCTAACTTTGAGATAGGTGATGATTTATGTCCACTGGACAACCATTTAAGGTTAAACATTTATCCATATCCTCAGATTTTTTGGTTTAAAATTCATTACTAAGTTATGGACTGTGTGTTATGCTCTACGGGTTATGCCCTGGACATATATAATTCTCGCAGACTACAACCAATTCATATACTTTCAGGGATTTTATAATTTTATTTTATTATTTTACTCCTTTTATTTAGAAGTAAAATAAATACATTCAGTGTACGACTGATAGCATCAACATAGAGGGTGTGATATTAGTCACTACTCACCACGGACAAGCAGTGAGGCTGGGTTGTCAAGAGGTCCAGGGTTAGATACCCAGAGGGCTCGTCATAAACAAAGGGGTAAAGAAAGGCATACTCAGGTCACAGTCCGAGGTCAGAATTCCAGGAAGGTAGCAGAACAAGACAAAAGGGCAAGTCAAATGTATGGTCAAAGGCAAGGTCCAAGGTAGGGCAACAAAGATCGAATGCAGTAACACAGACAACATTGCAAGCGCACACCATTTGAGCTAAGCTACAACTGGTACTAATTGGAGGCATAGTGCCAGCTAAATAGCCAGGTAATCACTCGAATAGCAGAAACAAGGAGGTAGACCTGGCACGTCTCGGCTTTGATTGGTCGGCTGAACTGTCACTCAACACACCGACAGTTCAGCACATCCCAGTCTCCGATTGGATGACTGAGCTGTCCATCACCAAACTGACAGCTCAGCACGCCCTTGTCCTAGATTGGATGTCTGAATTCACAGCTTCCAGATACACCTACAGTACAGAACAAAAGTTTGGACACACCTTCTCATTCAAAGATTCTTCTGTATTTTCATGACTGTGAAAATTGTAGAATCACACTGAAGGCATCAAAACTATGAATTAACACATGTGGAATTATACATTACACTTTACAAAAAAGTGTGAAACAACTGAAAATATGTCTTATATTCTAGGTTCTTCAAAGTAGCCACCTTTTGCTTTGATTACTGCTTTGCACGCAGAAAAGGTGAATGGATGGATTCTACATGCCTGGTTCCACCGTGAAGCATGGAGGAAGTGGTGTGATGATGTGGGGATGATTTGCTGATGACACTGTTGGGGATTATTCAAAATTGAAGGCATACTGAACCAGCATCGCTGCCACAGAATCTTGCAGCGGTATGTCATTCCATCCGGTTTGCGTTTAGTTGGACCATCATTTATTTTTCGACAGGACAATGACCCCAAACACACCTCCAGGCTGTGTAAGGGCTATTTGACCAAGAAGGAGAGTGTTGGGTTGCTACGCCAGATGACCTGGCCTCCACAGACACCAGACCTGAACCCAATCGAGATGGTTTGGGGTGAGCTGGACCGCTCACCGCTTCAATTTTGAATAAATCCCCAACAGTGTCACCAGCAAAGCACCCCCACACCATCACACCACCTCCTCCATGCTTCACGTGGGAACCAGGCATGTAGAGTCCAACCGTTCACCTTTTCTGCGTGCAAAGCAGTAATCAAAGCAAAAGGTGGCTACTTTGAAGAACCTAGAATATAAGACATATTTTCAGTTGTTTCACACTTTTTGTAAAGTGTAATGTATAATTCCACATGTGTTAATTCATAGTTTTGATGCCTTCAGTGTGATTCTACAATTTTCATAGTCATGAAAATACAGAAGAATCTTTGAATGAGAAGGTGTGTCCAAACTTTTGGTCTGTACTGTATATACAGAATTTGTGACAGAGGGTAATAAATATGTACTCGATGGGAGTTTGGTGTTTGCGTCCTTTAATATATGGTGACTAAGCAGAGAATTTAGTCAATTTTATAATTCTCTTTGGGTGTAGAAAGCTGCCAGTGCACTGGACCCAATATCAACTATAATGTTTCTTAATGAGCTGTCTATTTCCTCGTAGTTTGTATTAAATACAGAGATGGTATAACACAATTCTTCTACAGTATATTCCTGATAGCTGAAGTTTAGTTTTTATCTCTCCTCCCCAGCATCGCCTCCTCCACAGCCCACTGCCAGTGACCTCTTTCTGCAGACTCTCTTGGAAGAGCGATTTAATGTTGCAACTGTATTAAGCTGCATAGCTCTGAGCTTTGATTCCTTATGCAGCAGATCGTAGTGAGACAAACTAATCCGGCATCCAACTTAATCTCCCATTTACTACTGGCATTTTTTTATTCTGATTGACCTGATGAGTTCTTTGTGATATTTGAGGTTAAAAAAAAAAAGGAGGATGCAAAAAATTCATATTTCATATCATTCACATGATTGCTCTATTATAGATTTTTTTACATCTCAATATGATAGTATTGAAGGCCGTCATCTAGATAAAATGATGACAGCTAGAGTTGGTGCAAATTGGTTCCCAGGACTCAATCCATCAGCCATGTCAGTAATCTGTGACCGCCGCCGGCATGGGAGCCCTGAGAACCATCTCTTACCTCCTGGCATTTGCAGCTCTTCTTTTTATTAGCTGGCCTGGCGCGACACCGTTGTTGCAGTGTTATGAACGTGATGTTATATCAGGCCATATAATCAAAGGAAGAGGTGAGGATGTCATCAGCTTAGGAGGAGGTTCTCAAGGCTCCTGTCCACATATTACTGACGTGGTCAATGGAGCGGGTCCTGCCAAGAGATTTGCACCAACTTTAGTGACAGCTAATGAAATGTACAATACTTAGGCCCCCCAGTGTTACTTACACCTAAGTCCCCTCTAATATACAAGTAGACAGCCGTATTATAAAAGTTTGGGGCCATGTTACAAATTGTGCGTTGGGACCAGAAGCTTTCGACATTTTTTTGCACAAGTTTTTAAAGTGAATCTGCTTTAGAATCTATACCAAAAATCGCATCAAATATTTTTTAATACTCTTTGATGTGGATTTGATTCAAAATTAATGTCCAAAAACTCCATATGAACATATTTAACTCTGCTACTTCTACATTCTCCAAGCCACCCTTTTCCATCCTACAACACAGCTTAGGAGCCTCCATGTTTAAATTTTTTTCTTTTCTTTTTAATTCTGAGCTCATAAAATATATACATATATTATTTGATGAAAATCAAAGGTTAATATTAGAGATAACACTCTACTATCTACCGTAATACCATAGTATAATATGTACTAGAGCCTAGTCTGTAGGTTCTAGAATACCCACTTTTTTCCTTTTGACTGTTAGCAGTAGGAGATAATAAAAAAAAAGTTTGACTCATTTTCTGTCTTCTCTGTATTGTTTTGACATTAATTGCTTCAATACAACGATCACACAGAATTAGTCTTATTTTTCAGCCACTGAAATGTGACCTCTTAAGCCAGGTCACCACATACAATGCACATATAATCTGACTAATGGCTGTTTTCCCTTTGCAATGTATTAATAAACGGGACACATAATAAATGTATTCATTTTCGGCTGAAGACTGGTATTCAACAGACAAGTATTGGGGTCACAAACAAAAAGTCCATCATGTGGAACAAAGCAAGTGACCTTTTTTTCTGTACATGGCTTAAATATTCTAAATTGTTCACAGCAATTTACAGTGCGCCCTTGTCCGAGACGGAGGAAGTTACACTTATTCATGCAGCTATGCACCCATTTTCTTTGTTACTCCATTACTCAGCCCCATCCTGTTCTATTAATTGATTCTGACATTACATACAATCTCATTCCTATACAGTGACATGTTGTCTAATTCTGTACCAAATATATAACAGTATTTGTCAATTTTAAATTTACATAGTTACATAGGTTGGAAAAAGACATGAGGCCATTAAACTTAACTTCTCAAGCAATTATACATTATTTATTGCTAGATATTTAATAAAATCAGGAGAGCATCTCTAGCTTCTTCTTGTAGAAATTGACAGAGTATGGCTATTGCGTTACTGTTTGCCGAAATACACTCCTCCACCCTCCCACATCTTTCAGCAAAACATACAGGTGCTTCTCACAAAATTAGAATATCATCAAAAAGTTAATTTCAGTTCTTCAATACAAAAAGTGAAATTCATATTATATAGAGTCATTACAAACAGAGTGATCTATTTCAAGTGTTTATTTCTGTTAATGTTGATGATCATGACTTACAGCCAATGAAAACCCAAAAGTCCTTATCTCAGTAAATTAGAATAATTAACAAAAAACATAACAAAAAAACACCTGCAAAGCCTTCCTAAGCGTTTAAAAAGGTCCCTAGTCTGTTTCAGTAGGCTCCACAATCATGGGGAAGACTGCTGACTTGACAGATGTCCATAAGGCAATCATTGACACACTCCACAATGAGGGTAAGCCACAAAAGGTCATTGCTAAAGAAGCTGGCTGTTCAGAGTGCTGTATCGAAGCATATTAACCCCTTACAGACGTTGGGCATAAATTTATGCTGATGTCGGACTCCCTCTCTTTTATGTGGGCTCTAGCGGTGAGCCCACATCTTTCCCAGGATATGTCAGCTCTTTTGTTTGAACAGCTGACATGTGTCCGGAATAGCTGCGGGTGGAATCGCGATCCATTCGCGGCTATTAACCCGTTAAATGCTGCTGTCAAACGCTGACAGCAGCATTTAACTCGCTCTTCCGGCCATCGGGCCGGAAACCCGCCCATTGGTGACCCCCCCTCACGTGATTGTGGGTCACCGGTGGGTTGGCATGACAACAAGAGGTCTCCTGGAGACCTCTATGGTTGTCACTGCCGGCTTGGTGTGAGCGCCACACGGTGGTCGGCACTCATAGCAAGTGAGTAATTCTACATAGAGGCGATCTGGACATCGCCTCTATGTATCAGAGTCTATCGGTTTATGGCAGCTTCTAGTCTCCCATGGAGACTATTAAACTATGCCAAAAGTAAAAAAAAAAATGTTTATAAAAATATAAAAAAAATAAAAGTTCAAATCACCATCCTTTCGCCCAATTCAAAATGAAACAATAAAAAAAATCAAACGTACACATTTGGTATCGCCGCGTTCAGAATCACCTGATCTCTCATTAAAAAAAGGATTAACCTGATCGCTAAATGGCGTAGCGTGAAAAAAAGTAAAAACAGCAGAATTACATTTTTTGGTCGCTGCAACATTGCATTAAAATGCAATAACGGGCGATCAAAAGATTGTTCTGCACCAATATGGTATCATTAAAAATGTCAGCTCAGCGTGCAAAAAATAAGCCCTCACCTACCCCGAGATCACAAAAAATGGAGACGCTGCGGGTATCTGAAAACTGCGCAATTTTTTTTTTTTAAACAAAGTTTGGAATTTTTTTTCACCACTTAGATAAAACAGAACCTATACATGTTTGGTGTCTATGAACTCATATTGACCTGGAGAATCATAATGGCAGGTCAGTTTTTTGCACTTTTTTTGCAATTTCACCGCACTTGGAATTTTTTTTCCCATTTTCTAGTACACGACATGGTAAAACCAATGGTGTTGTTCAAAAGTACAACTCGTCCCGCAGAAAACAAGCCCTCACATGGCCATATTGACAGAAATTAAAAAAGTTATGGCTTTGAGAAGAAGGGGAGCAAAAAACAAAAATACATACAGTCATGAAGGGGTTAATGGAAAGTTTAGTGGAAGGAAAAGTGTGGTAGAAAAAAGTGCACAAGCAACCAGGATAACAGCAGCCTTGAAATGATTGTTAAGAAAAGGCCATTCAAAAATTTGGGGGAGATTCACAAGGAGTGGACTGCTGCTTGAGTCATTGATTCAAGAGTCACCACACACAGATATATCCAGGACATGCGCTGCAAGTGTCACAGTCCTTGTGTCAAGCCACTCATGACAAATAGACAATGCCAGAAGCATCTTACCTGGGCCAAGTTGAAAAAGAACTGAACTGTTGCTCAGTGGTACAAGGTGTTGTTTTCAGATGAAAATACATTTTGCATTTCATTTGGAAATCAAGGTCCCAGAGTCTGGAGAAAGTAGAGAGGCTCACAAACCAAGCTGCTTGAGGTCCAGTGTGAAGTTTCCACCATGAGTGATGGTTTATGGATCCATGTAATCTGGTGTAGGTCCACTGTGTTTTATCGAGACCAAAGTCAGTGCAGCGGTCTACCAGGAAATTTTAGAGCACTTCATGCTTCCCTCTGTTGGAGATGGAAATTCTCCAGCAGGACTTGGTGCCTGTCCACACTGCCAAAAGTATCAATACCTGCTTTAAAAGCAACAGTATCACTGTGCTTGATTGGCCAACATACTCGCCTGACCTTAATCCCATAGAGAATCTATGTGGGTATTGTCAAGAGGAAGATGAGAGACACCTGACCCAACAATGCAAACAAGCTGAAGGCTGCTATCAAAGGAACTTAGGCTTCCATAACACCTAAGCAATGCCACAGGCTGATCGACTCCATGCCATGCCACATTGCATTGATGCAGTAATTGATGCAAAAGGAGCCCCAACCAAGTATTGAGTGCATTTTCTGAACATACATTTCAGTAAGCCAACATAATGGATTTTAAAATCATTTTTTCAAGCTGGTGTTATAAAGTATTGTAATTTACTCAGATAATAACTTTTGGGTTTTCATTGGCTGTAAGCCATAATCATCAACATTAACAGAAATAAACACTTGAAATAGGTCACTTTTTTTGTAATGACTTTATATAACATATGAGTTTCACTTTTTGTATTGAAGAACTGAAATAAATTTTTGATATTTTAATTTTGTGAGAAGCACCTGTATAAGAACTGATTTGGCTAGGTGAGAGGCTCTGGACTGAGGTCTAAGGGGTAAGGTTTCTCCTTGTGGAGAGTGACATACCAGCTCTGGCATGTCAAGGTAAGGAGGCGGCGCTTTAATGATATTCTAATTTTGTGAGAAGCACCTGTATTTTTGAAGCAGACACTGGTGATGATAAGATGAACAACTGCCCAACTTATTATTGCTATTGGAAATAATGTACTTCCTAAACGTGACAGTCACAGAGCATATATCTTGTTAAGAGGAGGGAGAGTTTTGAGTATAACCCCCAGTGATACTCTAACTGTACAGGGGCAAAGATGACAGGCTGTGCTCTCTTTTCTTGATGGCAGTTGCAGAGAAAGTTTCTCTGATCCTTGCCATTAGTAAGAGAGTGTGACTGTCACAGCCAAAGGTAGTGTAACGTCGGTGTTTCTGCAACCCCTTCCGCAGCAGAGATGCCGACGCTCTCACCGCCACTGCCCCGCAACTCCCTCTCCTCCTGCTGTCCCTACCATAGCTCCGGGGTCTCTGCACTCTGCCTCCTTACCCCAGCAGAGACGCAGACATACTCACTGATACAGTCCCGCGCCCAGTCCTCATCCTCCTGCGGCTGATCGGGTTCTGCGCACTGCTCGCAGATTCCCGTGCACTGGGCTTAGGACGTGCGCACGCATGATTCCAGCATCTTAACACTTATTATTTAAGGCACCTTAACCGGGGGGAGGTGCCTGTCAACATTGTAAGTTTGTTTCATAACACTCTTGGTAGTTCTCAGGTCCCAGTGCTCATATTCCTGTATACCTGTCTATCATCCATGCCCACCACCCTTCCTGTCAGCTGAGCCCGCCTGCCTGCCTATCTGCTGTGTCTGCCACTGTATATCTGCCGTGTCGACCTGCCTGTCTATCAGTGGTACCCATCTGCTTGTCAATCAGCCATGCCCGCCTGTGCTTGCCAAGTCTACCATCCCTGGCCGCTCCTGCCTCCAGGTCCTTGGGGGTCAGCTGTCATCTACCCAAGGTCAGTCCTGGAGCAGCACCTGGTCCCGCCTCCCTTGTTTCTTCTCATCACGGTATCATCAGCCACTTTGTATCCGAGGGGGGACTTGGCACCTTGTATCGCCCCTCCAGGCTCTCTTTGGATCACGACACAATGGTTCCACCAACCAGTCCAATACATCCATTACAGGTAGCATGGTAGCTCAGTGGTTAGCACTGTATCCTTGCAGCACTGAGGTCCTGGATTCATATGCCACCAGGGACAACATCTCCAAGGAGTTTGTATATTCTCATTTTTTGTGTAGGTTTTCTTCAGGTACTCTGGTTTCCTTCCACACTATAAAGACATACTGCTAAAAATTTCAGACCACATTAGGGTCAGTGATGATAATGACTAAGGCGCTGGATAAGCTAAATAAGCAAGTAAAATTAAATAAAGTTTTAGTACTTGGGCTGTAGTATGTCTGTCAACTGCATCCTCCCAATGACATAGATGATAAAAAAGCTCTATCTTGATGGCAGAAGTTTTGTCCAGGACTTTTATATTCCATTGACTTTTTGGCTTTATGTAGCATCGGCTCTCCCTTGCCCAGACATGCCTAAGAAAGAAGCAAGGTGAAACGTGCGTCTGGTTGGAGGGAAGCAGCACTATCTCTCTTGTGGAAACCACCACCAGTCAATATAGACTCTCTTACCATCTTTATAGCTTGTAGATGGATCTACTATAGGTATCTATATTTAGAACTCTGCATTATCTTAATTTTATACAGTGGTTCAGTTACACTGGTACCAAGATTATCAAGGCTAATATTGTGCAATGTCCAGCTTATTTTTTAATTATGATTAATAAAGATTATTTTTATACAATACTTTTTCAGGTACACTTCTTGACCTGTGATTAATTTCTGTGGTCACTATATGTTCATGTATTTTGAAGTGTTGCCCTCCCATTGGTTAGGTTTTTTTTGGACAGTTATATTCACTTTTATATTTATGGCCTATCCTTAAGAAATGTCACCAATAGCTGATTAGTGGGGGGGTGACATCTGGAACCCCCTCCAATCAGCTGTTACCAGTGACTGTGGTGGCCGGAAGTGTTGAGTTGCGGAGCTGAACATCTCAGCTCTGTCAATAGAATAGTGGCCGCAGCACACATTGTAACACTATTTACAGATTGACCCCATATCTGCAGTTAAAAATCATATTTTAAAGTAACCGTTTCCCTTTAAATAGATAAAAATTGAGTGAATCTGGGGAAGTTTATCATTTATTTTACATATAATTCTTGTATATATGACTCTTAAAGCCTAGGAGTATTTAAGGGCCTCTTGTGGAATGTAGACACATTCCAAATCCATGCACATTCAATTACTGTGTCATTATGCATTGTACTGATACCACCCAGCTATAATGGGTTCATCTAATAAGAGATCACTCCTCATTTTATTTTATTTTTTTCACAAGTTAGAAACTCTTACATTACATTAAAAACATGAATGGAATGTGATCAGTGATGTAAGGTCCTGGCATATCCCAACCTTACAACACAATCTGTATGTGCCATGTGAATATCTCTGCGAGCCCTGAAAGCAGGAGATTGCTGGTACTTACATAAATCCATCCCGTGCAGCCATAGCAGCCACCAATTTCACAGACTTACAGTCCAGTCCAAGCAGCTGTCACGCTAGGATTTCCTCATCAACTCGGCAGATTACATTTTTGTGCAAATCCAGCATAATACTATTTTGCTACTCTTTTAGTTTCTTTACTAATAAATCCAACAGTTGTAAAATGGCTCTAGAGATTTAAGAAGTGTCACATTTTTTGTTGAATGGTAAAACATTAATTCTAAATGACCAACGTTCTTGATATTTTATTGTATTAATTTATAATAAAATGACACAACTTGCATACATTCATAACAATTTACTAAGCAAAAAAATGCCATGTACAGTAAGAAAATTATCTTTACTTACCCAGTAGTTGCAGAGAATGCTTTTTGGGTTGATATTCTTTTTTTAAATTTTTTAACCTATTTATGCTCCCTTTAATCATAGCTGGTATATAGCGTTTCTATTTATCTAGTGTTTGTATATGAATTGCATGCTATTTTATGTGCATCCTTCATGTTTTCTTAAGATGTGTTCTTGTCCTATAAAGAAGCTTCTGAAAACAAATCCCTGAAAAACAGCCAAGCAAGCTAAATTTTACAAAATAAAATAGTCAACACAGTAAATTAACTTGCCAGCTAATATCTTGCCACAACATTATTTTTACAGCAAAAAATATGCTACAGATGTTCATCAGTAGACAAGATGAAATGCACTACAATGTGTTTTTTTATGGCATTTCTTTTCAAATAAAAAATTTGCCAAGTATTTGCAGATTTCAATACCGTAAAGCTTGTAGTTCTCTGTAAAATACACGTGGGGAAGAGGTAATGAGAGAGAGGAACCCACTGATCATAAGAGCTTACATACTACAGGAGAGAGAGGACCCTACTGTCATGGGTGTGTCAGATGCAATAGACTGTCTCTCTGCATCTGGCTGCAGAAAGTCTCTCCGTTTGGCATTACTGATTCCTCCTTAATCCTTCTGACTATTGGACCCAGCGGTAGCCAGCCTACGGCTCTAGTTGACACACCTGGACCTGGGGGTTCATAAATCCCCAGTCTGCTGCAGAGAATCACTGGTGATATTAACATTTTTCCCTTGTGAAGGCTTGGAGCTATAGCAGTCGGCAAGCTTCCTCTCTGGAGCTGTTTGATCGCGTTTGGTGTTACCTCTGAGTCTGCTCAAGCTAAGTTCATTCCCCTTGTCTGTCTACCTTTTTGTCTTTAGTTTAGAGTGGGGATTGACCAGTGCTCATTCCCTCCGCCTGCCTATCCAGGGCCTAAGCTCGAGGGAGATACAGGGCAAAGGTTCCTGCTCGGTGGTTGGTGAGAAATCAATTTTGGGACGGTAAGGTAGGTAGGGTGTTATCAGATCTGCCTAGAGTTCTATGCTCACCCTTTCCCTAGTGTCTGGGCTTCCCTCCCCTCTGTGTTGCACTTAGTCTTCCCACACTGTGCATGACACCCACTAACCATAAAAGCTTATGCTCTAAGGAGAAAGAGAAAAGACCCCACTGAGCATAAGTGCTTACATTCTACAGGATAGAAAACCTCGCTGAGCATAAGAGCTTACACTCTACAGGAGACAGAGGATCCCACTGACCAAAAGAGCTTACACTCTACAGGAAAGAGAAAGGAGCACGCTGATTATAAGCGCTTACATGCTATAGGAGAGAGAGCACACGCCACTGAACTTCAGAACTTAAGAACTTACGCTCTACAGAAGGGAGGGGATTCCTTGGACCATAACAGCTTACAGTCATGGCCAAAAGTTTTGAGAATGACACAAATATTATATTTTCACATGATCTGCTGCCCTCCGGTTTTTATGTGTGTTTGACAGATGTTTTTATCACAGACAGAAATATAATAATTGCAAACATATCAGTAACAAAATCTTATATTGACAGTTAGAATGAGTTAATGCAGCAAGTCAATATTTGCAGTGTTGACCCTTCTTCTTCAGGACCTCTGCAATTCTCCCTCGCATGCTCTCAATCAACTTCTGAACCAAATCCTGACTGATAGCAGTCCATTCTTGCACAATCAATGCTTTTATTTTGTCCGAATTTTTAGGTTTTTGTTTGTCCACCCGTCTCTTGATGATTGACCACAAGTTCTCAATGGGATTAAGATCTGGGGAGTTTCCAGGCCATGGACCCAAAATCTCTATGTTTTGTTCCCTGAGCCATTTAGTTATCACCTTTGCTTTATGGCAAGGTGCTCCATCATGCTGGAAAAGGCATTGTTGATCGCCAAACTGCTCTTGGAGGGTTGGGAGAAGTTGCTCTTGGAGGACATTCTGGTACCATTCTTTATTCATGGCTGTGTTTTTAGGCAAGACTGTGAGAGAGCCGATTCCCTTGGCTGAGAAGCAACCCCACACATGAATGGTTTCAGGATGCTTAACAGTTGGCATGAGACAAGACTGGTGGTAGCGCTCACCTTGTCTTCTCCGAATAAGGCGTTTTCTTGATGTCCCAAACAATCGAAAAGGGGATTCATCAGAGAAAATAACTTTACCCCAGTCCTCAGCAGTCCACTGCCTGTACCTTTTGCAGAATATCAGTCTGTCCATGATGTTTTTTCTGGAGAGAAGTGGCTTCTTTGCTGCCCTCCTTGAGACCAGGCCTTTCTCCAAGAGTCTCCGCCTCACAGTGCATGCAGATGCACTCACACCTGCCTGCTGCCATTCCTGAGCAAGCTGCACTTCTGGTAGCCCGATCCCGCAGCTGAAACACTTTTAAGAGACGGTCCTGGTGCTTGCTGGTCTTTCTTGGGCGCCCTGAAGCCTTTTTGGCAACAATGGAACCTCTCTCCTTGAAGTTCTTGATGATGCAATAGATTGTTGACTGAGGTGCAATCTTTCTAGCTGTGATACTCTTCCCTGTTAGGCCATTTTTGTGCATTGCAATGATGACTGCACATGTTTGTTTAGAGATAACCATGGTTAACAGAAGAGAAACAATGATGCCAAGCACCAGCCTCCTTCTAAAGTGTCCAGTGGTGTCATTCTTACTTAATCATGACAGATTGATCTCCAGCCATGTCCTCATCAACACCACACCTGTGTTAATGGAGTAATCACTGAAAAGAGGTTAGCTGATCCTTTTAAGGCAGGGCTGCAATGATGTTGAAATGTGTTTTGGGGGATAAAGTTCATTTTCTAGCCAAATATTGACTTTGCAAGTAATTGCTGTTAAGCTGATCACTCTTTATAACATTCTGGAGTATATGCAAATTGCCATTAGAAAAAGTGAAGCAGTAGACTTTGTAAAAATTAATATTTGTGTCATTCTCAAAACTTTTAGCCATGACTGTACAATCTACAGGAGAGAGAGGACCCCACTTATCATAAGTAGTGAGGAGCTAGCATACTTGGTTCTCGCCCGAGCAGCGAGGTACTCGGCGAGCACCAAGAATTTCCGGGATTGCACTGCAGGAGTTCTGGTCCACGCCCTGCATGTTTGACGCTCTTTAGAATGCCAATCAACATGCAGGGATTGTCTGCCACGCACTGTAATTCAGCAGCCATCTTGGTTGTGGCATTACAGTGATTGGCTGGCCGCACAGTGTCATTAGGTGTATAAGAGACCTGGCGCCGCCATGCTCGTCATAGTCTGCTCCGAAATCAGCTAGTGTAGGGAGAGATGCTGCCGAGATAGGGTTAGATTTGGGGCTTTATAAACTAGTGTAGGTATACCATAATTGAATGCACAAATCCAGCTAAATCAGTCCTAAGCACTAATTACGGTGTATGTTGATTGCAGTGATAGGTAGGCAGGGAGTGTATGTGCATATATACATATCGGTGCAAGGCATGCAGGCACTGTATGTGGATATATAGATATTAGTAGCAGGCATTGTATGTGGCATACGTCATTGCATACATCAAGAGGGTCCATTCCATTACTGTGTGCTGCCTATTACATACAGGGGTTGGACAAAATAATGGAAACACCTAACGTTTTGGCATCATAATCTTCGAACATGTTATAAACATGCAAACCATGACATATGGTAATGTTTTGTAGTTGATTATTTGTGTTATGTGATATGTGTATGTAAATTAACTGTTTGTTTTGCATAATTGTAAGAACATTGATGAGAAACCAGTTACCAATGGCAGACCTCTCGGATTTTCAAAAAGGCCAAATTGTTGGCGCTGGTATGGCAGGCACTAGTTTAACTGAAAGTGCCCGATTGCTGGGCATGTCAAGAGGTACTGTGTCAGGCATCGGCGGGATCCGAACCTGGATCTGAGGAGTCTGTGGTCTCCCATCCAGGTCCAGCCGAGGCAGATGCTGCTCAGCTTCGCCGTCGATCCCAACACCTAGCTAATACCCGAGTGGCACAGGCTGTTACTAGAGTCTTTGTCCATAGTAGCTTTAAACCTAGGTTACAGAACAAGAAAAGGCTGTTATAACCCTAAGTCCAGAAATGCCTGCGCTGAGCATGTCCGTGACATGGCGAACCGAGATTGGTAATTAATGTCAGCTGATCCTCTGACCTGGCATCGCCTGATTGGTCACGAATGACGTCATCGATGATGCAATTGATGAGATGGCTGGTGGCGGAGCTTAGTCCTTAAATAGCTTGTCTGTCCGCGGCGCAGCATGGTCAGATCATATTAAAATAGGCAGTGCTCATGTGTGGACGTACCAGAATCTGGGCTCCACTTGCTCTCCGGGACCTGCCGATGCCAGAGTTCGCTCGGCTAATTAGAACAGGTCCTTCAGAAAAGGATTAGCTTATGCCAGGCAGGTAGCCAATGTGGCGCAGTCTTGCTACAACAAGAGGGTAGCGGTACACCCTATGCAGACTGCGGGGCGCGTAACCTGGGCATCGCCTGCCAGCTGTATAGAGAGTTGCTCAGTCTGGTCGCTCACCGGCTGGCAGCACGTGAACATTGCCGCCAGCTGATCAGTCAGTTGCTCAGTTCGGTCTCACACCGGCTGACAACACGTACGCCTGGCGGAAGTCGCTTGTACTACCTAGTCGTCTGGCAAGTGGCTTCTGTGCAGTATACAGGGCTACGTCTACGCCAGCCTACAGCACATCTCCTGTGAAGTTAACGGAGATAGTGCAAATATCTGTCCTTGTGTGAAGTAACACAGGCGAGATCTAATTTTATTCTTTAGTTGTCAGTTGTTACCTTCATACCCAAGGGGTGTTCGGCAGCAGTGACTCTAACTGCATCACGGACCCCGGGTTCGGTAGCAATCCATTATCCAATAAAGTTGTGCAACCGAGCTCATAACATACTGTCTCCAAAGTAATGACTACGTTTGAAAGAGAAGGAAAAACGTCCGCAGCAAAGCACAGGTCCGGCCGAAAGTCGAAGTTGACTGAGAGAGACCGTCTTACTCTAAAGCGAATTGTAAGAGAGGATCGCAAGACCACGGCTCCGAAAATCACTGCTGAGCTCAATGAACACCTACAGAACCCAGTTTCCACGAAATATGTTCGTCAGGAGCTGAACAAATCTAGATTCTACGGAAGAGCTGCAATTTGAAAACCGCTGCTCTCAATGACAAATGTTTCCAAGCGTTTAGAGTGGTGAAGAAACCTCCAGAATTGGTCCCGCGAGCCGTGGAAGCATGTGATATTCTCAGACGAATCATCGTTTACCCTTTTTCCGACCTCCGGCAGCGTGTACATTTGGAGACAGCCGAAAGAAGCATTCCATCCAGACTGCCTTCTCCCAACCGTAAAACATGGCAGAGGTTCTGTGATGATCTGGGGTGCTATTTCGTGGAGATCTGCCAGGCCAATGGTATCCCTTCATGGAAGAATTAACAGCCGCGATTATTTAGGCATTTTGGGCGACCAAGTGCATCCTATGGTTGAAGCACTGTTCCCGGAGGGGAACGCCATCTTTCAGGATGATAATGCACCAATTCATACAGCTAGAATCGTTAAAGCATGGCACGAGGAACATTCTAATGAAGTTGAGCATCTCATCTGGCCCCCACAATCCCCAGACCTCAACATTATTGAGCATTTATGGTCGATTTTAGAGATTCAAGTTAGACGTCGATTTTCGCCGCCATCGTTGCTCAAAGAACTGGAGGGTGTTTTAACTGAAGAATGGGCTAAAATTACTTTGGAAACAATTCACACCTTGTATGAATCCATACCTCGGAGAATTGAGGCTGTAATCACCGCAAAAGGTGGACCTACACAATATTAAACTAACTTTTGTTGATGTTTCCAGGTGTTTCCATTATTTTGTCCAACCCCTGTATGTCTCAATGACATGTGTGTGTATATATATATATATATATATTATATATATATATATGTATTCTATGTGTGTATATGCATTCTTTCTATTCTTTATTAAAGCTGTCAGTGTGATTTTACAGTATAGCCGGGGATGAATTGCCGGCTTTTCTAAAGGACACCTGTGCGATTTTTTCGCAAGTCACACGTGTGGTCCGTTTGTAATCCGATTTTTCATCGCACCCATAGACTTGCATTGGCGATTGTCGACTGATAATCGGTGACAATCGCAGCATGCTGCGATTGTCTCGGTCCGAGGAAAACGGCCGAGAAAAAATCGGATGCTGGGAGCTGCTCCTTAGATTAACATTGGTCCGACTGCAGTGCAATATTTCATCGCATTGCAGTCATCCGTTTTTGTCACCAGTGTGACTCTGGCCTTAAAGGGATTCTGTCACCCCATTTTTCGACTATGAGATGAGGCCACCGCCATTAGGGGCTTATCTACAGCATTCTGTAATGCTGTAGATAAGCCCCCGATGTTACCTGAAAGAGAAGAAAAACTAGTTATATTATACTCACCCAGGGGCGGTACGGCATCCGATTCGATCTGGAGGGAGTCGCAGTCCGGTCCGGCGCCTCCCATCTTCTAGAGAAGACGTCCTCTTCTTTGCTTCCCGTCGTGGATCAGGCGCACTGCTCTGCCAGACTTCTCTGACCTTTCCCAGCGCCTGCGCAGTACAGTACTCTGCTTTGCCCTCAACAGGGCAGAGCAGTGCACCTGCGCCAGAGCCGCAACAGGAAGCAAAGAAGAGGACGTCTTCGCTAGAAGATGGGAGGCGCCGGACAGGACCGCGACTCCTTCGGACCGAATCGGATGCCGTACCGCCCATGGGTGAGTATAATCTAACTCGTGCTTCACAGGAACTGAAGCAATGTGGAAAAAAAAAATGAACATTTAACTTTTTTTTAGAAACATTTTATTTCAGAACCATTTTCAGCTGCAGATGGAAGCAAGGGGACACTTCTTTACTTCTGGGTAGGGCGGAGCCAGATAGTAGGACTAACCTCAGGTTCTAAAAATGGGTGTTGTCCGGCCCCTCCGGCTCTGGCTCCTCCTGCCGTACACTCCAGTTTCGACTTGAGGTCCAAGTAGGAAGGACGGCTGCTAATGCAGCTCCTCAGAAAACACCTCAGAAGAGTTTATTATTTTACTCGGACAGGGTCCTGGACTTTATGTCTTTATAGATCAGGGGTACCGGCGCTGCTGGACCCCATCCTCTCCCCTGGCAATATGTATTCCCTAAATGGTGGTCATTACATTTTCTTGCCGGCCCGGGGGGAAGAGGTGGCTATCCCTGACAGGACGCATACCACGTTCTGGGTCACTGCGTTCCTTGTTCTCATGGGGAAGCAATGGGCACAGCGTCACATATCCGTGGAGGGTCCCTGTGGCGTTTTTGGCTGGTGAGTAATCTGCATTATATTTTGATATGTGCGAGTGATTACAGCGTCTGCGGTGACAGCGCTGACTGTTATTGGTGTTTCCCACTATTTTCTCATGATTGGGCATTTTTTAAAAAAAAAAAAAAAAAAAAAGAGAAGAGAGCGATTTTTTATTTAATATGTGCTGTGTGTTTTCGGCGCTGCAGCGCCGTTACAGTGTACAGGGAGAGGAGTGCAAAAGATCTCCGCACTTTTTTGACTGAGCAGAGAGGGGGCGTGGCTTCGGGCTTTCCCGGCTTTCTGATTACAGGAAGTGACTGGCTCCTTCTCTTCCTGCTCTCTGCGGCAGCCATTACAGCTCTCCTGGTCTCCTCTCCTCCGTTTCTGTACACAGGCATTTGAGACAACACCAAGCCAGCCGGGTGAGTCGCTGCTATCGCTTAGGTAGCAGCTTAACCCTTTAGCCTCCCGCAGCATTTTTTTTTTTTTTTGCTGTTTGCGCTCTCTAGCGCAGCGCTGCAGTTTTCTGATCATTGGGACATTGTATCCCTCAGTAACGGTCTGTGAGCTGTCTGCAGTGGGGGGGGCACAGTTTTTCACTGCTGGGGTATTCTTTTGCTTTTAAAGAAGTTAACCCTTCAGCGTTTTGCTACTGTGTGAGACCACACTGCTCTGGTTATTTCTCATCACTATTACCATCTGAATAACCGGCATGTCAGATTTGAGTCAGGAGGCTGATCGTCTTCCTCGTCCTCTCCAGGACCAGCCCCGCGTTTCTGACACGATAGAATCCTCTGCACCTTCTAGCGCCACTATTGGAGGTCGCTATGATGCCAAGTTTGATATGCTCACTACTGCTATTAGTGGGCTTTCTGACCTTTTGGGTCAGTGGGTATCCTCTAGACCTTCTCATAGCAAAAAGCGTCCCAGGATTGCTATGCCCTCCCCACTAAGTGACTCAGATTTGTCTGCGAGGGGGAGTTCTCCTTCAGTTTCTGAGGGAGAATGTTCTGATTCGGCAGAGAGGATTTTCAGGAGCACTCTGCTTCCTTGTCGGGCCGTATAGATGCTTTTGTCAGAGCCATACGAGAGGTACTGCAAGTACCTGAGGACATGAATGATGATGAAGGTATTCCCAGATGGTACCATGGGTCGCAAAGATCACGTTTAGCGATGCCAGCTATGAGTGAGTTTTCTAAGAAAGTAGAAAAGGAACGCGTTTGTCCAGACAAGCGTTTTCAGGGGACAAGGTTGTTTGAAACCTTGTATCCTTGTCCAGCAGACCTATTTGCTAGCTGGATTCCGTCCCCTGAGGTGGATATTTCTTTATCCAAGCTTAACAAAGCTTCTATGCTTCCCGTCAAAGGAAAAGCTACTTTGCAGGATGCGCTGGACAAAAAGTCAGAGATGGCGGCCAAGGCCGGCTATGAAGCTGCTGGTCAGGCCTTTAGAGTGGCTTTATCTTCCTATTGTGCTTCTAGAGCTTCCATGGGTTGGACAGCTCGCCTGCGGATATCCCTGCAGCATGGGTCTTCTTTACAGGTAATAGATGAGATCATT
This sequence comes from Oophaga sylvatica, assembly GCA_033576555.1. Lineage (NCBI taxonomy): Eukaryota > Metazoa > Chordata > Amphibia > Anura > Dendrobatidae > Oophaga > Oophaga sylvatica. The sequence continues at coordinate 312,906,055 of JARQOD010000005.1, read as the reverse complement.
AAGTTAATAGAAGAATCAGACCAATATGTCTGTGACGCTCTTTTGGATATGGCTTCCCTAATATCCAGAGCTCAGGCTTCTACAATCACTGTTAGAAGAGCGTTGTGGCTTAAACAGTGGACTGGAGATGCGGTCTCCAAACAAGGTTTGCTATCTTTGCCTTACAAAGGTGGTCAGCTTTTCGGCTCTGACCTCACGGAATTGATTGCTAAGGCTAAGGAGTCAGCGTTGCCTCAGCGTAGGGCAGCTACGGCTGCTTTTGGCAGGACCGGTTCCTACGGTAACCGGCGGTTTTTTCGTGGCAGGGGGCGAGCCGGTCACTCCTCTTGGGGATCGGGTCGTCCCACCTTTTCAGGGAAAAAGTCTTCCCAAAAGTCTAACGCTTCTTGGAAACAATACCCGCGCAATGACAAGCGGGAATCTGACAAAAAGCCCGCCAAAACGGACTGACGCCAGAAGTTCACTCGAGGATTCTCGAGTGGGGGGCGCCTGCTCCTGTTTCAAGCGGTTTGGGTCTCCCGCGTCTCAGACTCCTGGGTGACACGAATAATGTTGGCAGGCTATTTCATAGAGTTTCTCTCTCGCCCTCCAGATCCGTCAGATCCCGACTTATTGACCGCTCTGCGGCAGGAAGTCGATTCCTTACTACAGAAGGGTGTAGTAGTGTCAGTTCCTCCGGAAGACCGGGGAAGGGGATTTTATTCCAACCTCTTTGTGGTCCCCAAAAAGGAGGGAAAGTTTCGTCCCATTCTGGATCTCAAGAGGTTAAATCGGCATGTTTACACCCAAAAGTTCCGCATGGAGTCGCTTCGCTCAGTGGTGACTGCCCTGTCACAGAACAATTTTCTGGTGTCCATAGATATTCGCGACGCCTATTTACACGTTCCCATCGGAAGATCTCATCAGCGCTTTCTGCGCTTTGCCATAGGTCAGGACCATTACCAGTTTGTGGCCCTCCCTTTCGGGTTGGCTTCGGCACCCCGAGTTTTTACAAAGGTGCTGGCACCTCTTATGGCAATGCTTCGGAGACAAGGGATCATGATACTTCCTTATCTGGACGATCTTCTGATTGTGGCATCCTCAAAGGAGGAGGCAGTGACGGCTCGCGATTTATCCCTTCAGCTCCTGGAGGATTTCGGGTGGCTGATCAACTGGGAGAAGTCATCCCTGGAGCCTTCTCAGTCAATCCTGTTTTTGGGCATGATTTTCGACACAGCGAAAGTGGTAGTTTTTCTGCCAAAGGACAAGCAAACCAGTATCCATTGTCTGGCACAGACTGTGCAGTCCTCAACGACAGTATCCCTTCGAAGATGTATGCGCCTTCTGGGGTTAATGGTCACTTCGATGGAAGCTCTTCCGTTTGCTCAGTTCCATTGCAGAACGCTTCAAAGCTTCATTTTGAAGAGATGGAATCGTGCACAGGAAACACTGGATTGCAGGGTTTTAATCTCCCGCAAAGTGCGAGAGTCTCTGGACTGGTGGTTACGTCCGGAACGGTTTTTCCTGGGAAAATCTTTTCTTCCCCTGTCATGGTCGGTCTTGACCACCGATGCCAGCCTGACGGGCTGGGGGGGAGTTTGGAACAATCTCTGGATTCAGGGAGTTTGGTCACCGGAAGAATCGGTGTTACCGATTAACATCCTGGAATTGAGGGCAATTTTTCTTTGCCTCCAACATTGGACGGTCCCTTTGAGCGGATTACCAGTTCGTGTTCAGACGGACAACGCTACGGCGGTTGCGTATATCAACCATCAAGGCGGGACGAGGAGCTCCAGACTCATGTCGGAGGTATCTCGGATTCTGATATGGGCCGAGGCTCATGTGCCGGCCATTTCTGCGATTCACATACCAGGAGTTCAGAATATCCAGGCAGACTTTCTCAGCCGAGAGAGGATGGATTCAGGAGAATGGAGTCTTCATCCGGAAATCTTTGCACTTCTGTGCTCCCGATGGGGGACTCCTCAAGTAGACTTGATGGCCTCCAGGATCAATGCCAAGTTACCAACTTTCATGTCCAGATACAGGGATCCGACCGCGGTGGAAGTGGATGCGCTGGTGGTTCCGTGGAGCCAATACCAGCTGGTTTATGTGTTCCCACCGATATCCTTGCTGCCGCTTGTGTTACGTCGGGTCAGGCTGGAGAGGGTTCCGGCTATTCTGATAGCCCCAGATTGGCCGAGAAGGACGTGGTTTTCCACGCTGATGTCGCTTCTGGCGGCGCCTCCTTTTCCTCTACCTCTTCGACCGGACTTGCTCACTCAGGGTCCCGTGTGTCATCCGGGCCTGAGGTCTCTGCGTTTGATGGCTTGGCTCTTGAGACCGAGATTTTAACCCGTCAAGGGTTTTCAGAAAAGGTCATTGCCACTATGAGAGCGTCAAGAAGTCCGGCTACGACTAGGATTTACTACAGGATTTGGGAATCCTTCTTTTCATGGTGTTTGGGTTCTTCCAGGAATCCAAAGAAATTTTCATTACCCAACTTGTTGGTTTTTTTGCAGCACGGGCTGGATAAGGGTTTGGCAATCAGTACACTGAAGGGTCAGGTATCTGCCCTGTCGGTGCTTTTTCGTAAAGCTATTGCCTCGCGTAGGGACGTATGTGCCTTTTTTCGCGGAGCAGCCCGTCAGTTTCCTCCAAGGAAAACTCCTGTGTCGCCTTGGCGGCTTAATCTGGTTTTGAAAGCTCTTCAAAGTGCTCCTTTCGAGCCTATGGATGCTATTAATCTTTCTTTGCTTTCTTGGAAGGTTGCCTTCCTAGTGGCGGTCACTTCCTTGAGACGGGTTTCCGAGTTGGCGGCTCTTTCATGTTCGCCACCTTTCTTGGAATTTTTCCCGGATCGTGTTGTTCTTCGCACGCGACATGATTTTCTCCCTAAAGTGGTATCTCAATTCCATGTCAATCAAGATATTGTGTTGCCTTCGCTTTGTTCAGAACCAAAGAATGCGAAGGAGCGGGCCTTGCACTCATTGGACTTAGTGCGGGCATTGAAGTTCTACTTGTCAGTTACGCAGAGTTTCCGGAAGTCGGATTCTCTTTTTGTGATTCCAGCAGGTCGTCGTCGTGGTCAACGAGCTTCTAAAGATACTATAGCTCGTTGGATCCGGTCAGCTATTTTGGAAGCTTACCGTGTTATGGACGAACCTTGCCCGATTAATATTCGGGCTCATTCCACGAGAGCTGTGGGCTCTTCGTGGGCCCTTCATCAAGGGGCTTCGGCAGCCCAGCTCTGTCGAGCAGCGACTTGGCGTTCTGTTCACACCTTTACAAAGTTTTATAAGGTGGACGTCAGTGCCTCCGCTGATGCGGCCTTAGGACGCAGAGTCCTTCAGGCGGCTGTATTTTGAAAACTTCTAGTTAAGTTTATGTTGCGCCTGTTGCGCATGTATCAAGGTGTTGGCTTCTGCCTGTTTAAGGTTTTTTCCCACCCTTGTTTTTGTACTGCTTTGGGACATCCCAGAAGTAAAGAAGTGTCCCCCTTGCTTCCATCTGCAGCTGAAATATGAATTTTGGTAAGATCTTACCTGTAAAATTCTTTTCAGCAAAGGAAGCAAGGGGGACACTTCTCCCTCCCATAAGGCAGAAGGTGTTGTTTCAGATGCAGCGCGGCTCTCTCTGATAAGCGAGTTTCTGAGCTGAGGTCAGCGCTCTACGGCTCTTTCCGGCATCGCCAGCTCATCGCAGTGGTCAGGTTTTGTGAGTGGTACCTGAGCTGTGTGGTATTCATGTTATGTGCATAACCTTGTTCTTTTGAATCCTGTCAGTTTGGTTATGGCGCTCCGCTGGTGATTTATTTCTCCTTAGCTTGTGTACAAAACTGGAGTGTACGGCAGGAGGAGCCAGAGCCGGAGGGGCTGGACAACACCCATTTTTAGAACCTGAGGTTAGTCCTACTATCTGGCTCCGCCCTACCCAGAAGTAAAGAAGTGTCCCCCTTGCTTCCTTTGCTGAAAAGAATTTTACAGGTAAGATCTTACCAAAATTCGTATTTTTTTATGTTCACAAGTGTAAAAAGAGAAAATGAATCACAAAATTTTTGTGAAATTTCTCCTGAATGCGCCAATACCCCATGTGTGGGGGTAAACCACTGTTTGGGCACAAGGCAGAACTTGGAAGGGAAGGAGAGCCGTTTGACTTTTTCAATGCCGAATTGGCTGGAATTGAGATCGAACACCATGTCGTGTTTGGAGAGCCCCTGATGTGCCTAAACAGTGGAAACCCCCACAAGTGACACCATTTTGGAAAGTAGACCCCTTAAGGAACTTATCTAGATGTGTGATGAGCACTGTTAACCCCAAGTGCTTCACAGAAGTTTATAACGCAGAGCCGTGAAAATAAAAAATCATTTTTTCACACAAAAATGATCTTTTCACCCCAAAATTTTTACTTTCACAAGGGTAACAGGAGAAATTGGACCTCAAAAGTTGTTGTCCAGTTTGTCCTGAGTACGCTGTTACCCCATATGTTTGGGGGGAACCACTGTTTGGGCACATGTCGGGGCTAGGAAGGGAAGTAGTGACATTTTAAAATGCAGATTTTGATGGAATGGTCTGCGGGCGTGTGAGGTAGGGACAGCCAACATCTTGGATAGGGCCTATACCAGCCTCCATTTTGTCTGTTCACAGAGCCACAGGCTGCTAGCTGCATCTGGCCCCAGGGCCTGCTGGCATATTCAATACGACAGGGTTTGATGTCCACTGTGAATAAAAAGGGCTTTTAGTATGCTAAGTAATTCAGGCCCATGTTTGAATGGCAAGGTCTTTAGTATGGTAACGAGTTAAGACCCCAAAACAGAGCCAAGACAGCATAGTGAATAGTAAGGTTTGTTAGCATGGTAATGAGATGCCTGGGGGCTTTAATTAGACTATACCTTTCAGCTAGACACAGAAAACACATCTATTGTATATCCCAGACACGAAGGCTCCGTTCTAGGATTATGAATTATGAGCACATCTTTGTAGGTACATTCTCATAAAAATATCTGTGTGACCCTGCGGACCTCGGCATTTGATGGTGCAACTCCCGAGTCGGTGATGGCTTGGGGGGCTGAGATATAGAGATTGGCCATCCACAATGACCCAATCGGGCCAGGTTTGATATCCATGCGACAGGCAAAACATACTGCATCCGCTGGTATCTCTCGCGTCCTGATCCGATCGTCCTGGAGAAAGTTAACCCCTTTATTAGGTATTGGGAATAAATTCTGCAGGGGCCTAAGGGTGGAGATTGTCAGCCCACCCTCGGACACCGAGTTGAGGGGCCTAGCAGGTTTAAGAACTGTGAGCTATGGGCAGACTGGTTCCATTCTCACAGCAGCAAGAAGCAACAAGGGACAGACCTGCCAAGGGAGCAGCGGCACACGTTTTGGGGACTGTCCAGCAACTAAGACTTTCACCTGTGGATCGCAGAGCTCCCTGCCTCCACATGTTCCTACAACCTGGTAATATTGACCTCTAGCTAATACCTCTAAGCCTTGTACCATTATTGTTGTATTTTACTCTGACTGCAAATCCATTGTAATTCCGTTGTATAGCTTACTGTATATTTCTGTAATTATCTAGTGCGCCCTTAAGGCAATTAAACCATAAAATTAGTCTTGGGCTGATGCTTTTACTCTGATCACGAATCTTAGAATACCCAGTGGGTAACAGGACACCCTCCCCGGCGGCCATTTTCTCTAGGTGCAGTTCCCTTACTGACCTGAGAAACAAAGGGGGCGCCGGAGAGCTGTGCCTGTGGAGTTACGTCACATTGGTGACGTGGAAGGACGAGGGCCGTCCTTCACAGGGCGTCATGTTGCATTTGCAGAGCCCCTGATGTGCCTAACTGGTAGAAACCCCTACAAGTGACCCCTTTTTGGAAAGTAGACCCCTAAGGAGCTTATCTAGATGTGTGGTGAGCACTTTGAACCCCCAAGTGCTTCACAGAGGTTTGTAACGCAGAGTCATAGAAATAAAAAATCATTTTTTTTCCACAAAAATGATTTTTTT